>CM065138.1:22917500-23590000 GCA_033026305.1 Cirrhinus molitorella
GTGCAAAGTTATTTCAGAAATTAAAAATGTAATACATAAGAAATATTTATGAATTAATAACTATTTTTAAAAAGAATATTCATTTCATTACAGTTGTAAAATGTTTGCTAGCATGCGATTGGACTTAAGATTCTACAAATCCTGTGAAAAACATGACTCATGATGCTAGAAGATGAGAGATCAAAAAACAAGCTAAAACGGCATGCTTGCGATTTGCGTTTTTACATCATTTGCTTTTGTTCATACTATTGAGTAGGTTTAGGTGTAGTGCAGATGGTACGTTATTTTAAAACATTGTGGAGCATTAGAGTTATAGCGCCACTCAACAGATATTTCAAGTCAGAACTACGGTGATGCATAGAAAACCAACATCACATAAAGCGTACCATATGTATGTTCATCTGTTCCTGGAAAAAAAAAAAAACAACACTTTAGCGTTTTTTTCCTCAGTGGACATATTTCGCATGTTGCGAAAAAGTTCCCACAGGTACGGTTTCGTCATGGGATCAGGTTGATCCTTAAGCTGTAAATGTCACTGATGTTTACCTCTTGAAAATTGTGTGTTCAAGTTATATAAACCCAGGATGAATACAAAGAGTACTAAAAACTTCACAAGTTTTTTTAAATGATATTTAAATAAAAAAAAATCCCTTATCTTTACTGTTGACATCCATATAAGTAAATAAGTCAATTACTCCAGAATGTGGTCATCCATTGCTTGTTTCAGAAGGGAGAAGGTTATCATACACCTTCCTTCCATATCTCCCTGTTCTCTATGGGAGTGGAAATGGCCCTCAGCTGGAACCGCATCCAATAAGTGTCCATCATCTCTTCCTCCCCATCACATTTGACTTGGTCTTGTACTTTTAGACCATTCCCAACCTGAGTTCTCATGGGGTGAGGACTCCATTTAAGCATGCTGTGCTGATGAAAGTGACAGAGGTGGCTCCTGTGTGTATAGATTCCCCCTCACCGAGAGAATGTTTCCTCCACAGTAGCCTGAAAGCTGGACTCTGCTTAGCACCCTGACGATGGAACCACTTAGTGGATTTTAGCCTCAAATGTCAGAGCGGTACCCCAGGGATGCATTGCACTGATGTGATTTTATAAATAACATTATTCAGCACTTTATTCTGCACTGAAGTAGCAGCATCTACCCTACTGAAGAAATTATAATATGTGATCTCAGCAATGTCCGAAATTTGATGAAAGTTGTTGACTGACCTTTCGCGCAGACTGTAGAGCTTATTATCGATTGGCGCGCCACATGCTTGACTGTCAACATGAGTGAGATTTTCTGCAAATTCCCGCAGTGAACCTTGAGCCAAGTCTCCCTGATGACTCACTGCGTCACTGTGATTAAAGCTAGTAGGACTTGAAGTCCTGCAGTGCAAAAAGGCTACGGCAACTCCAGTGTGGCTTTTGCTGGTTTTTCAGCAAAGAACTTTTAAAAAAAAAATGTTTGGTCTATTTGTGCGCCTTTCCAATGATGTTGACATTTTAAGATGCTCATCTCTGCAAGAGTCGTTCCCTGTGTCTGACAAATAGCGCTGCCAATTCCAGAAAAGGATGCCAGCCAGAATTCCCCACTGAGAGCTTGGACACACACACTGATGATCAAGGCAGTGCAAATGCTACACCTCGCCTTCAAATGGCACCCGGCGCTCCGGCAGTTGGGAAGACGAGCAGGAGAATAAAGCAGGATGGTTTCAGGGTGTTTTAGGTGGGTGGATGTGGATTGACGTGCGTCTTTGTTCCGACTCTAGTTATTCCAGCATGAGTCAATGCTCTGGCAGTCAAAGCAGATATCTTAGGGGCTGACCATAAAAAGGTAGCTACTGTGGATTGAAAAACCAACTGTGTAGTTTTGGATAATGCTTACAGCTTTAAAAATATCTATAATGTATTGTGTTATATTACGGGTCAAAAGTTTGAAATATTTATTTCAAATAATTGTTCTCTATTTTATTTTACTTTGTTTTATTTTATTTTAAAATGTGATTTATTCCTGTGGCAAAGCTTCAGTTTCATTAGCCATTACTCCATTATAATAATCAGTTATTCAGAATTATTATTAATACCTAATATTCATTTTAAAATAAATTTTAATAAATGCTGTTCTTCTGAACTTTTTTATTCATCAAATAAATGTGAAAAAAAAAATCTACTCAGCTATTTTATAATAATAACAATAATAATAATAATAATAATAATACATTTTTTAGCAGCCAATCAGAATATTAGAGTGATTTCTGAAGGATTATGTGACTGGAGTAATGTTGCTAAAAAATCAGCTTTGAAATCACAGGAATAAATTATATTTTAAAATACATAAAATAGGAAACAGTTATTTTAAATAGTAAACATACTTCGAAATGTTACTGTTTTTGCTGTACTTTGGATCAAATAAATGTAGGTTTGGCGAGCAGAAGATAATTCTTTAAAAAAACATTAAAAATCTTACTGTTCAAAAACTTTTGACTGAGTCCATATACATATAATGCCCACTTTGCACTTCATCAGTTTGCACCAGTTCTCTGTGCATAAAATCAAGTTGCATTATGCTTTATTTTTCTAATTAAATATCCTGTTTCACATGGAACTGGTTTACAAACAGAATTTCACATTGACATTGATTTGTAATTCTCCATCTCATAACGTAGCATCAACGTTCTTTCCAAATACGCTCCGTTGTTAAATGTGACAGCTGTATATAGTTGTTACTGTGGATCTACTAAGGCAAATATGCATATATTAGCACTCATCATTAGCACTATCCCACATTGCTCACAGAAAAAGCTTACCCTGTGGCCCGGCTTATACCTGTGACTTTCACCACCTGGCTTACTTAGCAGAGTTTGGCATCAGAAACGGGATGCAGAGGTGCCAATGGAGTTGTGTGCGGTGCTGCCCTGCGAACTCATCGCTGCACCTGCGGTGAAAAGGGAGACCTGTGGCTAAATGAACTTCAAAAGTCACTCGTTCAGTTTCAGAGTTAGGACGAGTTTCTCTTTGGAGTGTCTAAATGTAGCTGGACAAACCCCTAGTGCAGATTGAATTTAGGTCACAAGTCCTTAGAGCTCAGAACTGTAGTTTTCATCTAAAGACAAGGCTAATCTGACATTTATTCATGGTGGTTGGGTTTGCTCAAAGTTTATGAAGTGAAAAGTGCTGATAGAAGAAACAAAAGTGGGTAGATGTGGAATTTTATTTGTCATGTTTGATTATTTGATCATCCCCTTCATGTGGAAACCACACTAGACCATATTAAACCCTGCAAATAATACACCATCCATGCAGCACAGAGGGAGTTTGTGTGGGCCCTTAGAGGGCTTGAATTGTTCCTCTTCTGGTAGATTATTCCTGTTTAAACAGATTATGAATCATTTGGGTTTATAAACAGGTGAAAACTATCAATTTTGGAACATTGTATATGTACATTATACTCCAGCACAAAGTGTCCCTTTTAAAAATGTTTGTATTAGAGATGGGTCATAATTGTCAACTAGTTGTCAAGTAACTGACTAGTTTATAAGTATATCTTGCATGCATGTTTTTTAACATTATTAAAAGATTGTTGACTAGTCAATAAAAATATTAGAGCCTGACCAATATGGGTTTTTTTGGGGGGGCGGATACCGATATCAGGGAGTAAAAATTACAGAAAACGATATATCGCCCAATATTCTTTGTGTATATTATAGTACAGTACCAGTCAAATGGACATATTTCCATTCGTGTGTCCAATCTTTTGACTAGTACTGTATATAGAATACAGTATATACATAAACAGATATATAAAAACATTTTTGCAATGACCACTGACCACAGTGCTCAAACACTTAGAATGATGTGACAAACATGTAATGGAGGCAGGGTATTTTACAACTTAACTATAAACTTTATTATTCAAAATGAGTATGACATCAGTGCTCTAAACAGTAAACCTTACTTCATTATTATAAATAACTTTAAAACACAAATAGAACAATATACTACAACTTAAGTTAACCAGGAATCACTCTGACTTTACACCTTAAATCCTGATTTATAATTGCGACACCGTCTGATAAAAATCAACATACATCTACACTAAAAAGCGACTATATGCAGTGGTTTTGCAGCGCACTGCCTGTGTCTGCGCCTCGAAAGTCAGATTTCGCTAAGGTTTATCCAAAAAAGTCAGTGGTTTATGTAGTGCTAAATCCACGCTTGTGTGTGAGCTGATGGCAGGGGGCGGTGGATATTTGTGGTGGTCAATGTGGATATTGTCAATGTATGGGGAAACCCTGGAAGCTTGTGTCTATTAAGACAACGCTTGAGTCTGAGTCGCGAAGACACCGATTGAATGCCGCCGCCTGAACGAAAGACCTCCTTACTGAGTAAAAGGGTTGGCTAGTTGCCAATAGCAAACAATGGGGCACGCTCTGCTGGACAAACTAAACATTCATATCAACGGCTGTTTCGCCGATACTGATATCGCGACAGGCTCATATCGGCCGATAAAATCAGCTAAACGATATATGGGTCGGGCTATAAAAATATATGTAGTGTTTTACGTTCCTAGTTTCTGTTCACAGACTACTGTTGATTACACATCTGAAAGACGCCGTTACAGTGATTTAAACCTTGTTTCTTGTAGCTCAGGCAAAGTGCAATAAGGCCAGTAAAATACACACACACATAATCGCACTTGCAAACACATATACTCCTTTTTTTCCGCAGTTAATCTCAGTAGTGTGATTATACAGTTGTTTCTCGGTTTTTGCCAAGCTGCAGCCGTGTGAGCGTCAATTAAGGTGTAACGTAAGGTTTGACCCTTCAGAAATCGATGGCTGCTACTGCTCAGCCCGTCTAATTGGTAGTCAATGTGATGAATCTTGAGGGTGGCCAATCGTATTTGTTTCCTCTGAAATCCAATAGAGTAAATTCACTCTCCCTCTGTTCCTCGTTCATGTCAGCATGATGCATTGCTTCTGGCTTTGCTATAACTTCTAAGGCAACATCCCCTCTCGCTCTCTCCCTCCTCTCGCCTCTCTTAACCTAAATCCCTCCTTTTCTGTCTCAAAGTGAAAGAGGAAATCGTCTCGTTCCCTAAAGCTATGGGGCATATAGAATATGCCAAAAAGATTAAGGCACTGGGCTTTTTTTCTCCTGTTGCGAGGACCCTACACAATAGCTTTTGCTCTGATTTCTGCTTATTACCAAGTAGATTCAGCCTGCGGTTTTATGTAGGCTACACATTCGTCTTTGAGCTGGTGTCATGTTTGTCCTTAGTGGGATGGTTTCTCACATTAATAGGGGTAAAGTTGTTTCAGTAAGGTGTTCCCTTACGCTGCCTTTTTTCCTATAAGTAACAGGAAGGTTGAGATTGGATAGTCGGCTACGTCGTTCATGGAAGATGCATTATGTCTAAGCTTGCATATATCCTTATGGCTTTAGCTTATTACTTTTTCTGTACATGGATTATTAAACCAAAACCACTTCATTGGGAGGTTTTGCAGTAGCTCTTGAGTGCTGAGCCATCTTCTTAACCATTGAGTCCTTTTGTTTGGATTCTCAAAGAAAATTAATGTGTGCTATGCACATAGCATATCTGTAGTAGCGGAATGGTTAGAAATGTATTTTAAAGGTTCACTGTAATTTTTTTGTTACTAATATAAATAATAGTTAGGTTTTTTTTTTAAATGCCTTAAGCAGATGACTCATTTTTTTGTAAATTCTTGTGTATGCAGTCTTTCACTAGCGCAGAAAGAATACTGTACTAAAATACTCTGAGTCATTCATTTTGGAAAAGTAGTGCAGGAAACATGTCATTTCTTTTTAATGAATCAACAAAACGCAGTTTGTCCAGTGTAGTTCATTTTCTAAATGAATAACTCTTATGAGCTTTTTAGGACTTTTTTGTGAATCAAAGACATACTACTTACAATGTGCTGTATTATGTTTTGCTTATGAAACTTTAGTCACTGTAGTTTCTGACTGGTACTTATGACGATTACTAGAAGACACATTGATTTTTGTCAGTATACAAATGAATGAATAAATGAAATGTGTTACCACATTTTTCGTTTTAATGCTTTTATCTACCGTATAAATTACTGGATTTTTATACAATGTGAACATTTATTGAATTGGATTCATGCGGTTTCTTAAAGTTATTATAAGTAGACACTATACACACTTGTTAATCAAAATTACACTACAGATCAAAATGTTTTTTTTTATTATTCAGCTATTATGCAAATTGATCAAAAGTTGTTTCTTGAGCGCCAAATCGGCATATTACCCCTTTAACTGTCAGCGTCCCCTCAGTGGGATGCCTAAGTTACCTTCATCATATGGCAAATAAATCCTGATCTAATCATGACAAACTATATATCGTTGGAAAGGTCTAAATAGATATTTGACTACTGTTTTGTGTTACAAATTATGTAGGAAAAGTAATAATTGATTTATGACAAGAGGTGAACCTCAAAAAATCTACATCAATCCAAAAAATCAATCTTCTGACTTTTGTCACCAAAAGACATTCTTCATTGCCTATTTTGTTATCATCCTTTAGAAATCATAAGAAATTATATATCATTAGAAAACTTAAAATCTTAGAATTAAATTCATCCCTTTGAAAACCATTTTAAAATCAGACATAGCATTACCTTGGAAAATGTACATCAAAGTCATATTAAAATGTTTTTGATCATTAATTATAAAAATTTAAGTTTGGATAGTGTTTTTTCATGTCTATGTTCAAAAAAGGGAGTGACATTTAAAGGGATAAAACATAATATTTTTATATAGGGCCAATACCGATATTACATTTTAAGCCATTATCAGCAGATTCCGATAATATTGTGAATCACAAAGGTAGACGTGAGATATATTTTGGCACTGCTGTGATTCAGCCTTAGGTAATCAGATAACTTTTGTTTTAAAATAGCCTTTATTTTTCAGTATGAAAGTCTGACTGAAAAAAAGTAATGTCGCCATCGAAGAGCGTAACAATGCAACTAAAATCACCATCATGAACACATGCACCGTTTTTTAATACTAAACACTATTATCAAATACTACTATTAATTATATCAAATATTATTTTTTGAATAATAATATTTAATAAACAACAACAGCCATTGTAAAAGCTGCTAGACAATTCAGTCAAAAATACAAAGGCAGCGCTCTGATAGACAAGCATTGAATTGACATAAACATGATGAGACTTTGCTAAAACTATTTGCTCTGGAACAAATAATAGATTAACAAGACCAAAGACTACCTCAAAACAAAATATAGATTATGTTTAACCACAATAGACATCAGAGCCAGCTGTAAATCCAGAAGAGCTGGCCGAGATGAGGCGCAGAACGGCCACTGAAAATTAGCTTCAATGTTTTCGGACATGCGAACATCAGAGGATGTTCGCATGTCCGAAAACATTGAAGCTAATTTTCAAATAGACGTTATCTTTATTAACAAACCGCATATTTTAAGTCCAAACAAGTACGTTCTCGCCTAAAAAGCTCTTAAAACTACTTTCCGTCTCCGCCGTGACACTCACTGTGAGAAATACAGCAGCTTCGGCAAGCGGAGTGATATAAACGATGAGTCTGTTGGACTCTAATATTAACACTCTTATTAGCCAATCAGATTCAAGAACCAGAAAGAATATTTTTATAGATCTCGATTATTAGTTTTTGTGTATGCTGTTTAGAACAATAGACAGATAAATTGTCATTGCCAATATTTGCAGTCATTTCAGCCAAAATGTCTGTTTCTTCCAGTAACCTGAAGTTTGTAAATAGAAAAAAAGAAGGACTGTGGCCTTATCAGAGACAGTTTTTTCCCCTTTTAGTGAAACCTGAAGCATCTTTTGTCCTGCCTCAGCACAAATGGAGCCTGGATAACAAGAGCAATGTACAAACTGACACGGACACTCCATTGTTGTTTGTCTCTTAAGAGGAGCTTTACATAGACGTCTCATTGTGTTTCAGACACTGGACTCCAGTGCAGAACTGCACGCCTGCGCTGATGGCATTCCATTAGGCTCTATCATAATAAACCCCATCTAATCACAGCTAATAAAACCCAGTGCTTTGACACAGTTCTCTTTTAAACAACGGGTTAAAAAAAGACATGTAAGCGCTTTGCGCAGCTGTCCTGGATCAATCGAGCGTGAGCTGTGGGAGATTAGACAGCCTGTTATATCCTCCTTTATAGCATTGTGGTATTGTGTCTCCACCGAGGTTGATGGACAGAATAGGATATGGCATTGGCCTCAGGACAACGGTTGAAGCTGAGAATTGAATCTATTTGAAGTTGTTTTTTGAGTTGTTTTTTTTTTTCCTCCTTCTTTTCATTTCTTGCAACAATAGGGCTTCATTCATTTTCATTTTTGTTATAACTTTTACTTTAAACTTAAATAGTACCTTAAAAATATCTTTGTATGCAGCTGGTTTAACATTCTTCTGTGTTAAAAGCAAATGTGAACTGCATATGGGTTTGTATTGGCAGGAGAGTGAGTACATAATGACACAATTTTCATTTTTGGGTAAACTAACCCTTTTAACTTCTGTAACGTGACCCATTTCTGAGTGCAGCAGGAAATACTGTAGAGCATGACTTGATTAATCCATTAGCATTTGATTAGCTTGTGAAAGTGGGCTGTGATTTAAAATTATTAGTTATGCTTTCTAAGACAATCTTTTTTTACTATTGCTGACGCTTTGGCTAAAGTGTTCTTCAAAACCTGTATTAAACTGTCAGTGTAATTCTTGCCATTTGAGGTATTGTCATGAATGATGATAAAAAAAATTGTGCTGCTTGTTTCTGTTGCTTTTTTTAAACTACATTAAAACAGGTGAAAACAAAATAAAGTGTCAAGTCAGTTTGGATTTAATATTGTATAGAAAAGATTGTCTGTGATTTTTAAAACCATTTAATAAGGGAATCTGAAAACATAATATTTAAAAAATATGACTTAGTAGTAAGGGCGGGTGAGTTATAATACAAGTAAAATGCTCTTCAGCCTTGCATCAGAAGGACTGTGTATAAAATGCAATATTTGATTTAGTTGATTCACTCTTTGAAATTGATTTTGTCCAATTGGTCGTCAGAGTAATCTCATTCGTAACGTCCTCGAGATGAATTCACTGTTATCTTTGCAGGTAATTTCAGGGTCAAGTCTAAATTTTCTGACCGGAGATAACAAGCAACACGTCTGAAATTTATTTTTCTGACCTTTGTGGCTCCAGTGTCCTCTGAAATAAAGGTGACATTTCTCTCTCCCACTCTCTCCTCTTGTTTCTACTCTCTCCTGGTCTTTGAGAGCCCTCGGTAGTTAAAGGGGCTAAAAATAGCCTGGTTCCCTTCGTGTTGTGCAACCTAATTAAGAGGAGAGGGACGGAGGTGCTTCCGAGCATCTGGGCTTGGTATGTAATGGCTGCCCTTGTTTTTATTTGCTAGTGGATGCACACCGCTACCAATTATCCCCTGTAGCATGGCTTACCACTGAAGACATCCTTAAAGAAGCTGACGGAAGTTATTCTGCACCCGTTCCCAGCGCGCTATGTTGCAAGAGCTTCGGTATAAGCAGTTTCCTTTAGCACAGAATGTCATTCTGAACAAGTAGAATCATTTTATTTTGGGAATTCAAGATGTTTGGTTGTCGTTATGAGTGTGCAGCTTCACTTGTAGATACCAAGTGGATACATACAAAGTGACTAGTTGCTTCCACTCTTAAATTTCTTCAAGGCATCCCTGAGGTTGGGGCTTTAAGGCTAGTTAAATCAAAATATCTCTCAATTCTGCACTTTTAACCCTGCAGATTGTCATTTAAAATGAAATCGAAGCTTGGATGACTTTATAAGTGATGGGGTCAAGCTTGCACTGTCTTCTCTCGTCTGAGCCATTAAGGCGCACAGAGGGAAGAGATTGAGCTGACAGCTCATTGATTTCTTTCTGTGCCTGTGTCAAACATGTTTCTGAAATGCTTCTTTGTCTTAGCGCCGTCAGAGGGGTATTTGGATATCAGCGACTGTGGAGGGACATGAGAAAAAGATGGAGCTGCTCTGATGCATCTCACGGTTAGCTTTTATCCATTGACACGTCTCATGGACGTAAGAGGACCCCTATAGGCCCTGCTGCTGCTTCTACTGTGTTTCATCCATGTGCAGTACATGTGTAGTTGCTCTTTATATTCTGCTCACCCTTTTTTTGTTTGTTTACGACCAGGATTGCACAGACTCTGTGTAATTAGCTAATTTTGCATGATTGTAGGCTCATTTGGGTGACACCTGCTAAAATGATTGCTTATGGATTGTTAGTAATGATAGTCATTTCTTTTTTGCATTTTCTTCTGATGGGGGGAAAAAAGCGTTTTCTACCACAGCAGTGGTTTAAGCAATAGTCACATGAAGGACTAAAAGAGTACTACAACTAAATCAATAATAAATTGAATTTTGAATTATTTTAATAATTGTTAACTTATGTTTTAATAATTACATGTAGTATAACTATAGTTGCGTTCAAAAGCTTACATCCCCCTTTCAGAATCAGCAAATTTATTTAGTACTGACCTGAATAAGATATTTCACATAAAAGATGTATGCATATAGTCCACAAGAGAAAATAATAGTTGAATTAATAAAAATGACTCCATTCAAAAGTTTACATTCCCTTGATTCTTAATACTGTGTTCTTACCTGAATGATAGTGACCTTTTTGAAGATCAGTGTAAATTTAACTTATTTTGTCTTCTTGGTATGTGTAATCTTCTGTAGCCTTTATACTAAATGGAAAAATATGGAAATGAAGAACACCAGGCAGTTTAACTGTTCAGGACAAACAAGCAACTCATGAACAACTGTCACTAAACAAAAAAACACTGCTGTGGATCATTCCGGTAGGAACACAGTATTAAGAATCAAAGTCGTGCATTTAACCCATCCAAGTGCACACACGCACAGCAGTGAGAAGTGAACAAACACACACACTACCTGGGGAGCAAGAGGGGGTTCGGTGCCTTGCTCAAGAGCACCTCAGTCATGGTATTGAAGGTGGAAAGAGCGTTGTTCATTCACACCTTGTTCAGTCATTCATGCCTCCTTTCAATTCCTGCGTTTGAACAGGGACATTTTTATAAATTCAACTTTGTTTTGGACTATATGGAAACATCTTTTATGGGAAATATCTTATTCAGGTCAGTACTAAATAAACAACATGCATTTTGTATGATCGCTCTTATTTCGGTAAAATTAACATTTTTGCTAATTCTGAAAGGGGGATGTAAACTTTTGACCTCAACTGTATGTATTTGTTTATTTTGCAAGGATGCTTAAAACCTATGTAATGTTGAATAGAGTGATATTCTTTTAAACTTTGTATTCATAATATTCCTGAAAAAAAGGATCAAGGTTTCCACAATAATATTAGACAGCACCTCAGTGTTAAAAGTAATAAGAAATATTCTAGGATCACCAAATGTATATAATACATTTTTCAGTAATTAAAATATAGAAACACTTTGCCATCTAAAAATAGCTCACAGTATAGTTTTTTTGCTGGATTTGACCAAATATATGTAATCTTGGTGCGCACAAGCACAAAGCGCTTGGTGAGGTAGTGTATATTTATTTTGTAATTAAAATAAATCAATATAAATCAAATGTTGAAAACTTTTCTTTTTTTTTTGTTTTTTTTTTTTTTGTTTGATTTGTGGAATTTACTAATTACAGCAAAAAGTTTTTTTTTTTTTTTTTTTTTTTTTTTTTTTTTAACAAAACTAGCATTGGATTTGCATCATTATACATGTTTTCCCTAAATGTTGCCTACTTAATAATAAGAATAATGTTTAATTTCCTGTAATGACATTTAAGGGATAAATCATGAATGTTCCTCCTTTTTTGAGATTTTACATAATACTAACTTTTTATTTTATTTTATTTAATTCATTTAATTTTGAGCTTTTTAGTCCTGCACACAGTCCTAGCTTGTTTATTTTAATCTTTGAGAGTCCACACCATTACCCTAACAGCCTGCGGCCTCCACTGTTCACCCTCGTTTTTAGGAGACAAGCCTGCTCCCATAATCCCATTTCCCCTGAGGTAAAGATGGTCAGTTGGCCGCATGATTGCGTGTCTTTGCGGTCCGGTTTCTCGGGGTCAGTGCAGTCCCAGCGAAACACGAGATTACGTCTACTGATTAGGATGGACATTAGATCAGCAGTGCGGTGGATGCACAGATACAGCTGAATGCGGCCCATGTTGTGCGTGGGGTGGGGAAGGATCTTTTGGCAAGTCAGCCTGTCCTCAAGCTTGGCACCGGCAGCAGAACGGTGGCAGCACACTGTGTGCAGACAGACTGGAGTGTTTACCAGTACAGTTGTATCAAAACTGGTGTGTGTGTGGATGGCGGGTGTGAGAGCGCACAGGATGGAGCTCAGCACACACACCGTCTGGCCTGGCAAGGGCAAATGCAGTCTTCTGATGGAGACTGAGTGCCCTTGAGATTGGAGCCGCCAGCAGGGAAGATTGATTTGTTGCTCTCTGCTGCTTCCACTGTGCCTTCATACATAATAGTGACTTCGAGTGTCCCCTCCATTTCTGCCACCAAAGAAAGCGAAGTCCTTACATCTCAAGTATTTCACATCTGTCAAGATTTCTTGAGCTCCTCAGACTTCACACTTGTTTATTCATCAGTATCAACCCATTAAACAGGATTTTCTAAGGGCGATTGGGCGCTACATTGAAATCCAGTTATGGTGATACCTATATGTGTGGAATATCTGCTTCGCTCGGCTATCTAGCTTCCGTGTTCCCATATTTTTGTGCCTTGTCTGTAATGGCCTCTAATTGATTTGAACTGTGAACTGATCTGCAGAACCTTTTTTATTTTGCTGTCGGCAGTGAAGTTTCAGGTTGCATGTTGCCCACTCAGTGCGCATTCATCTGCCATTTTTATCGGCACATTTGGTCCAGCCCAGATAAACAGGATTAGGGATTTAGGATTACACTTCCCCGACCTTCTCCAGATTGTGCTGTGTCTAGGCCCTTTGGGCATCTAATGCTGTTTGTCAGTTCAGTGTATGAAGCCCTGAGGAGTTTACCAACCGTTTGTCCCAATGGCGTCTTTACCCTTTGAACCAAGCAATCTGCTCAATGGAGAAGCTTGTTTTTATGTAGCTGTTGTTTGCTCTCATCCTATCAGTCACTCTATCTTTTGCTCTGCTTCTCTGACTGTCCATTTATCTTTCTCTCTCGGTCCTATCCAGTTTCATTCGATCTCTGACAAAGCACTAAAAAATCTTTTAACACATAAGGGTGTAACACAAAGTATTATATTAACTTGTAGAATTATATTCATTAAACATTTATATTATAATAATTTCTATCATCTGTTATAATAATATTTGACCCTGGACTACAAAACCAGTCTTAAATAGCACATGTATATTTTGTAGCAATGGCCAAAAATACATTTTATGGGTCAGAATTATTAATTTTTCTTTTATGGCAAAAATCATTAAGATATTAAGTAAAGATCATGTTCCATGAAGATATTTTGTACATTTCGTACCATAAATATGTCAAAACTTCAAGTTGTCACTTCATTTGGACAACTTTAAAAGCGAATTTCTCAATATTTAAAATTTTCACACCCTTAGATTTCAGATTTTCAAATAGTTGAATTTCAGACAAATATTGTCCTATCCTAACAGTCCATACATCAATGGAAACCTTATTTATTTAACTTTATGTATAAATAAAAAAAAAGACCTTTATGGCTGTTTTTGTGGTCCAGGGTCACATATATCAATAAAATAATGTTTTAATAAAATATCAATGTGTTTTAATAAAATATCAATAAATATATATATATATATATATATATATATATATATATATATATATATATATATATATATATATATATATATATATATATATATATATATATATAAATGATGTTTAAAATTCAAAATGTGATGTGTAACATCATAATATACATATTTACAAAACTCGAACTGCATTTCATTTTTTTTATTTGTAACTCAGAAATTAGTATTGGTATTTTTTCACTCTATCAGACCACAATTACTGTTTTTGACATTGTACCTTTAAGTACATGTAAATAAGGTCTATTATAATTGACACCTTCATTTCACTTGATGTGTCTTGAATCAATAATTTTCAATGCTGCAAATGGATTAACATTATAAGTGTAGTATAAAACAGTATAAAAAGCATTTAGGGATGGGTACCGAACTCGGTACTTTTATAGGCACCGACCGAATTGCGTCGGTACTACCGAGTATCGATTCAGATCAAATCAATCGGTGCTCCATTTCGGTACCTGAGAGAACATGTCTGCGCGCTGCGTGAGTCTGGTACGTAGCGAAAGCTTGCGCGCGAGGGAGACCGTGCTCAAACACACAGGGAAACGGCTAACAGAAAGCGCTGTAATGTGTGGGTTACATTTCACAAAGGTTCATGCGGACAAATGGCTGCAATATTTGTAACAGTAAATGCAAGGCAGGCAGCGGTAATACCCAACCTGAGGAAGCACTTAGTTAAACACAACGTGCGTTTAAAAGCGCAGGAGTGCAATTTATTAGATAACCGAACCCAGGGCTGGAAATATTGTGGGACACCGGGGACGTAGTTGGGGGAGTAAATTTCAAGGGAGGACGGCGTTTCAGTTCCAACTGGTTAGTTTTATTTAGAAATGGAAGTTTTTTTCTATATTTTATCCATTCAAAACACTACGAAAGCGATCTCAGTTCTGCACATAAGCATAGCGCAAGTAGACTAAAAACGTAGCAAACTATGTGTCTATGATTCACACGGCTCAAGCCAGACTCGCGCTAATTAATCATCTCTTTATAACAACGCCTGTAGACTCGCCTGTAGAATGCACGTTAAGTGCCGCCAAGAGTTTCATGCGATTGTTAAAACGAAACCGAAAGTTTAACGCGCACACGCATTCAAAAGCAATTTTAATACCCCGCGTAATTTGCGCGCATTGGGTAGTGCAAATTAGTCTATATAACATATTAGGTTGTATAACAGGTCTCTAGCTCTGTATAATATTTCAAAAAATTTGGTCTCTATATGCACTTTGAATATTGAGAGAGTATAGCCTACACTGTAAAAAATAATACACTACATCTACTCAATAAAATTGTGGCAACACATTACAAGCAATAATATTAATTAAATTCAACAACTATTGAGGAATGAGTTAAAATTAATCAAACATTTCTTTCAAAATTAGCCATTGAAATTGAGTAGATGCAAATAGCACACAAAAAAATAAATTGAAATTTAAACAAAAATATTGTTTTCATCAGAGCACTATGGTAATGAATACTACTTAAAGGAATTGTTTTGATTTAATACAAATCACATAATTTATTATTTTTAATGTGGATTTTTTTTTATAATTTCAGGTATGAATAAGAGACACATACATTTAAAGATGACTTACAAACTTCTGCTTTATTGCCAACAACAGTTACAACAGCATCAATATTCTCTCAACAGAACCAGCTGTTTTTAATCCACAATTACTTACACAATTAAAAGATGAGATCGGAAACTCAATATGTTTAAGCAGAAAGTTCAATCAACAATATTATGGCATCTTCAGGAAGTACACAATTTTGATATTTATTCACACTTCTGGTACTACCTGATCGTGAAGAAAAAAAAAACAATTAATCTCACCCTTATAAAACAACAAGTAGCCAAATGGCTTGCATACTTCATTATAAACTTTACCTTCAGTAGTTCCATCTCAGGTTTCAGTCTTTCTCTCTTTTCATTGCTGTTCTTCTTAAATTCTCTTCTGCAAATATAAAGTTAATAGAAATGTGGAAAGTTAATAACTGTATACCAAAATATGTAACATTTATAGCGATCATTTATTATTTTCCTGAAACACAAAATAACAAAAGAACAGGATGTGTAACTATGCGGAAAGATTAGATTCAAAAGATTTTAATTTACTAAAGATACACGCTTTCACTGTTGCTAGTGTGCCAGTGTTTACTGTTTGATTAACGCGGAGCATCCTGGCAGATCTCCGGTCAGGTCCTCACAGATGTATAAAATAATTTGATTTCGAATTTCAATCCTATGATTCTGTTCAACAAAACGCACTTATGTTCATGGATTATTATTCGTAATATGCCAACATGAGGGACTGATATGGAGAAGTGCATTAGAGTGACGGAAACGGCGTGCACATTGTTCAATGGCAGCGCTAACGTTAATCACTAATGATTTCCCATACTTCATGAGCAACGAATTCCTACAGCCATTAAACAGTGTTGTTCGTTCAGCAGCAGTTTTGTTAAGATACAAAAATATTGGCTACATGAACGAATTTTTCATTTGATTGACGCCTATATTAGATAAAGCAGACAATTCTAACAATTAACAACAGGTTTTTCATATATAAATTAAATAATATTCCTTACCTTTGTGAAATTAACTGAAAAAGAGCACCGATCAGATTTGTCCTCAGGAAACTTCAGGGTATGAATGCCTCTTGTTCACAAGCTGATTAACATGGCCGTTGTAACAGGAAGTGCTTGTAAATTGAAAACAGCTCACTTCCATCATGTTGATTTCATTCAATATTCTCTCTATTTGGAGTTGATTAAAAAATATAACTAAATCTTTAACAAAAGAATTGAGTAGGTTTTATTCTAGTCATTTTTAATTAAATTTAATGTAAAAAATTGTTTAAAAAGCAAGAAATTAATTTTGTTAAATAAAGTTTAGACATTAAATTTAATGAAATCTACAAACCTACAAAATGACTTTTTACAGTGTACTTTGATTATGACTACACTTAATACGACTAAGAAAGAGCTGTGTTGTTTATCATTTATTTTATACTGTTTTTATTTTCATGTTCAGTATATATGTACCCCCACTTCTAACTAAAGTTAGGTTCACCTCAATTTAAAAATAAAAAAATAGGGTCATGCTTAAAGTTTGAAAACCACTGCATTACACTATGCCCTGGATGTTGTAGGGATTTATTTATTGTAAGGATTGTGTGTATTATTGAACATTTCAAAATAAATAACAAAATGTTGAAAATGAGAGGATTGGGCTTATTATATCCACTGAAAATCACTTAAGTCAAAGTAAAGTATCGAAAAAGGTATCGTTATCGTCCAACCCTATATGATACTGATATATTGTGAGTAGTTGATATATAAACATGGTCTGTTTGGGCTCTGAATAGTGACGTCATGACCGTTTGCCATTTCAGAAACAGTGTTTTTTTCTGTTTAGCTTTCTTAAAGAAATGAGAAGTGTGTGTTTATTACATCAAATTCAGATTTCAAAAGAGCTAGGAAAATCAATGATATGGCCCCTTTAAAACTACCATTAACAAAATGCATTTCTTCTGTGGGAATATTGCATGTTATGATATCAATATTTAGGCCTAGATCACACATTTTTGAGACCTGAGGGGGATTACACACAGCTTTCATGTCAGATGGGTTCATATCAAGCCAATAGCCCATAAAGACGTAAATATGTCCTCTTCTGCTAGTGTGGCATCCCGTATTCGTTATTATTAGCTATTTATTGACTATAAATCCGAAAGCAAGAATGTGCTTTGATGAACACATTGGCAGTAGGAATTATTGGCTCTCGCTTTCAGACAGATTTAGATATTTCTCACTGAACATGGTCTTTGAACTTTAGAGGCTTTTTTGTTTGCAGCTCCTTGCCTTTGAAAAATTAGGATTTCAGCAAATTGTCTCTTCACATCTTCGGTTTTAAGTCTGAGATTAGAACACAACATCCTGCTGACCCCGAAAATAAGTTCTGCATGTATTTATGAGGCAAAAGCAAGAATCCAAAACATACACAAAATTTACAACACATTTAGTTCCTTACTGTGCACACTTGGTAGTCACTGACCAGTATGAATGTAGTCAATTAATTGTGGTCAAGACAGATAACATGGCCACTTTCACGGTAATTGCCACTAATGTGAAAAGTGGTTTATTATAAATCATTGTTTTGATCGATGTGTTCATAAAGAAATTTGTTTGTTGGGTTTGTAGCGGAAACGAGTCTTTAGTGTCTGTAATATTAACACACATTCTTAGATCTGTGTCTGGGTCACTTTTTTTTTTTTTAATAGCTGTGAAATTGTGAAATGTAAACTCAGAATTCTGGGGGTGGGGGATGGATTTTTAAAATTGTGCAATAAATTTGTGTGAAACTCATGATTGAAAGGGAAGAAAGAGTCAGAATTGTGAGGTAAAAAGTTCATATCTTCATTCCATGGAAACAAGCTTCTGTAACTAATAAGCCTGTCTCTGTTGGTTTTACTATTTTGCAAGTTGTCTGAGCTACAGCCAAACTAAAAAAAAAAATCTTTCAAGGTAACAAAGTATAGAATAAAAAAGATTGGCAGATATTTAGGCTAAAGTGAGCGAAGATACAAATCTGTGTCATTATTTTATCTTTGTTAATAAAAAATAAAAACAAAGATACACATTATAAATAAACATAATACAAATAAAACAAACAGTGTGTTATTTTTCAGGTGCAGTAGGTGTATTTATCAGTAGCATTCAAGAAATTGAATTAAATATAAAAAGTGAAACACTATATACATCAATTGTACATTGATGAAAGTTCTTCAGTCAAAAGGATTGATTTTTCTCTTTTCTTTAAAATGTAAGAATGTTTACAATTCTGAGAACAATGTCAAAATTGTAGAGAGGAAAAAATCTAAATTGTGAGATCTATTGTGTGACAAATTTGTGTGAAACTTGTGATTGAAAGGGAATAAAGAGTCAGAATTGTGAGGTAAAAAGATACATTTTCAATCTGTGGAAATAAGCTTCCATAACTATAAGCCTGTCTAACATCGAAGAAAAAAAACTTTTGAATAGCACTTTATTTTTCAACAACTTTCCACTTTTTACAGACGCAATCATCCTGAAGTCAACAACATTTTGAATGTTGCTCATCTACTAAGGCTGAGTTCATTTCCAGTGACCTGCAGCTGGTGATTTGTCTCTCTAACAAATTAGACTATTTAGCTTTTTCCCTTGGGTTTTTTTCTCTCTCTTTTTTCTTTCTGCGCTCTATAAAGACACATCATGAATTAACAGAACAGCATATATTTCTTTTCGGCATCAGCTGAGCATAATGACAAGTACAACATGTTTTATTCATTCATTTTATGACATACACAGATATTTTACTGACAGGCAAAATCAGGCTTTGGCCTGCTCTTACTGTAGGTTTAGGCCGAGTTTGTAACAGAACAGAGGTGGTCAGAGCCAGCATTAGTCTCAGTCTGACTACTTCCATTCATGAGCAGGAACGGACCCCACAGCAGCCACCGTCATCGTCATGTGCTACGAACAATGTCCGTCATTGTGAACATTAAATAGCACTGTACCAATTTGGGAGGGGTTCTTTTGATTTTTAGGTCTGCCTGTGGTTAAAGCTCGGTAGAAACTAGTCCTGTGAGTCGAGCTGTCCAGGGCGAACGGCCAGCTATTGTCCTGCTGTCCTGGCACGCAGATGCATGCCACTTGCTCCAGGAAGTGTCCCGTGTCTCTGAGCGGCAGTGAATGCAGACCTGGTGTTCGAAGCTGTTCGAGCATGTCGTCCTTTTTATCGTCCCATTCTTCCAGCAGCAAATCTGCACCGTCGCTTTGCTTTGACATAAAACAAGAAAGAGGAGACATTGCAGATAAACATTTGATGGCTCCATATCTTTTTACCCGTCAGCACATCCCTCAAAAACACCTGTGTATATTGATATCCTCTGCTTTTTCCACTCCAGACCTATAACTTTTTTATTTGGTGCCGATCGATTCCGGATATCATGTAGACGTCGCTATTCTGATTTGTTTTCCAGTCTCTTGGTTTTACTGCGCTCATAACTGGAAGCGCATAAATCTCAAACATTTTAACACTTTGGCAGCATTATAATGTGTCTAAACTAACTTTATCTTACATTTTGTATCTGTGTTTTGAAATATAGCAGTTGTCAAGCATTGTCTGGGCTCACGATTCAACCAACACTCAACAGGATTTGAAAGAACCAGAGCTGACAGTACAGTGTGAGCTTTTGGGAATGAAGGTATGCTGTGCCCTTGAGATAGGGAGTGTTATGGAAGCTATCCTGCCATCAGAAAATGGCTTTTGTGACTCCAAGGCAGGGTGCATTTTTCACACGTCTGTTGGGCTTTGAGACTGTGAAGAAAAAAAAAAGAGAAGGAAAGATCTGGGACAGAAGAAACTTGCTGGCGTGGGTGAGATGGTGACGGGTTTCTAAATGTCAAGGTCCTTATTTTTCCATGTCTTGACACTTTTGTTTCAACACCTTTTTTTCATCCCTTGTTTTTGTTTTAGCCTATCAGCATTTTATTTATTTCTTTTATTTTTGTTTTGCCTTAGTCGCAAAATATGTTAACGGCAGTTGTCTCTGTTTTTAGACAGGAAAAAAAGACAAAATACCTGTGACTGCACATTGCATGTTGATGTAACAGTCTTCATGTACAACATGACCTTTAGTGTAATTAAATGGAATGTTCACTCAACGTTCATTCTTCTGTGGAATATAAAAGAACTTTTAAGGGAAAAATGTAAAAAAAAAATGTTTTTGTCCTTACAATGAAATTGAATGGAGTTGGTTGGACCTCATTGTTCTTCAAAGATGCATACACTTTTGGAATGACATGAGGCTGAGTAAGTGATGAGGAAATTTCAGTTCATTGGTGAACTGTCCCTTTTAATATTCTCGTAAGAATATTGGTATTTATTAATTTAGTTTCATTCCCCCACACAATGAACATTTTTATTACCTCATAAAACTCCCCATTTCTCTCAAGTGAAACAATACTGTATGATACAAAGCCATTTCATGTCTTTAGAATTTTGTTCTGGGTGTGGGCTCCCTTGCCTCATGTCATCTGAGTCATACTGTTCAGAGCATGCAGTGCACAATGGGCTGCTTCAGTCGTCTTTAGTCAGGACTTCTGCATATTAAAGATCCAGGCGCTGAATAGGAAAGCTTTTTGACTGTAATCCGACCTCTGACGACACGCTGATGGCTGTTCACGTTCCTCTGCCGGCCACAATGAGAGGCCAGTGACAGGTATTGTGGCCTGAGAGTAATCCTGGTGTGAAGGAAAGGAGAATGTGAAGCTACTGGGTGCAAAAACATTATTCTTGAGTGTCCCTTGTGGAACGCAGCCTAGATTTGCCTTTTTTCTTTATAAAACCCAATGCCTCTCCACCCTACAGCTGAAACATTTCATGTACTTTTCTTAACACCATCAGCCCCTAAAATTCCTGATGGGGATTTTGGATCACACAAGCAGACAGGAGAGTCAACAGCTGTGTTTCAGGATTGTGAATTTGACAGGATTTTTACATGTTGTACTCCCAGCAACCTTTTGAAGTGATAAAATGGCCTTCTCTAAGGCTCTATTATTTCTCTGTCAAGATTTTCTTTACTTGTTCTTCGTCTTGTTGAAGGCATATTCTTGTGTCTTTTCTCTTTTTTGCGGTATTCATGCATTTTTATTCCCGAACCCCTGCAAGGCTTTGGTTCTTTGTTCTACTCTCTCTTTTCACATAACCCATACATGAAGAAAGTCCTTTGAAAATTGACCTGTATTGCTTCTGAGACACGTTGTGTCTTGTTGCTTTGCTTCAGCCTTTCCTCAGAGGCCCATTGTGTGCTTTTCCCTCAAGTTAAACAAGTAGGCCATTGGTGACATGCATGTGTATATAAACTCTGCATCTTTTGAGATGTCATCATTGAAAATGAACAAAACCTAAAACCGCTGTGCCCTTGAACACAGTAGATGTCTGTAAAAGTCACTGTCGTGTTGTTTGTTTAGGTGTCTACTTAATGGCTTTAATAGGCTTTAAATGGACTTTTATGTTTACTGACTTTTCGGAGTTTCTATTGTCCTTTTGTCTGAAATGGGTTTTTCTGTAGTTCAGAAAGTCTTTGAAAGTTGAATAAGAAATATTTGAAAGGTTTAGGTAACATCTGAAGTTGCACTTTCATGATCCTTCTTGTAAGATCCTTTCACACTTGCCAATCGTTTCATGACTGTCATCACCTTTAGCCTTCAATACAGCTTTCCGCAATCGCCATTAGTTCCATCCTCATTCTGCAGAGGTCTTTACTTGGTTGGTGCTAATCTGAATCCTACTCGACTCGTTCACCTGTGCCACACTTTGCACTAAACCCTTCATTTAAGATGAAAGATTAAATGACTTTTGCCCTTTGAAGTGCATGAAGGATAGTGAGGATCACTTTTTAAAGCCCTTACTAATCAATACAAGCCGCCTCCATTATCCCGTAATCCTGGCATTGCCTTTGTAAATGCCTCTCTAGACGCTCTTGGTATTCAGTGAAAAGAAAGCCAGGTTGTAGGGCTCCCACGGCATCATGTGGGTTTGGCTTTTGCAGCCAGCATTCAGAGAGTGGTAATACAAGAGTTTCTCGTCTGGCCTAGTCAAAATTCATTACCTTACCATTGCACCTTAAAGTTAAATTATAGGATTGTTCAGTCCAGTTCAAAGGAATTGATTGCTAAAATAGTGCAGAGTAGATATTTTTTTATTAATTACATTTGTACTTTTGTTAAACTCATGCTTTGTTTTCTTTTTTAGGTAAACTCAAGGAGGCTAGAATGCTCTGGGCATGATCTGTCTAGAGCATCCAGTGCCGAAAAACAAGAAGCCACCTTCAACAAATCCAAAACCCAGAACCTTTTCTGCACGGGATCAGGAGATAAGGACTCAGAGAGGGTAGAGAAAGGGTATAGAGGTGTTGGGCAGGGGGCCGCTGGTGCATGTGGGGGCAGTGCACATCCCTTGCTGGAGAGTGGAAGCCCACTTCGCCCATGCCGTCCCCTGCCCAACCCAGTCTCACCATCCTCTGCAATGGTGACATGAGTGCATACATTACGGAGAAGCCCGATTTCAACCCATCTATTTTGTCTCTTTGGAAAAACCATACAATAGACTTGTAGATAGAGGACTGTGTCTATCCTGATTGGTGAGGTCGCAAGGTGATGATGCTGATGTGTGGACGTGTAAGGCGGCTCTTCCGTCAGCTCACGCTGCAGACCAGCCTGCTGCTGCTCTTCCTTTTCTGCATGGTCAGTGTCATCATCTCAGCCTATTTCTTGTATGGCGTTAAACGGGAGCTCGAACCTGCAGGAGTTGGAGGTGTGGTGGTCCCGGAAGAAGGCACTGCAGATTGGGAAGATCCCCGGGCGACTCCTTCCCCTCCGTCAGCAAGGGTTCTGCCTGCCAGAACCGCCAAGCCAGCAGACATGTCTCGAACTGACCCTGTGGTACTGGTGTTCGTGGAGAGCTTGTATTCCCAGTTGGGCCAGGACATCGTGGCCATCTTAGAATCTGGGAGATTTCGGTACCAGACCGAGATTGCACCTGGGAAGGGCGACATGCCCACACTTACAGACAAGAACCGGGGTCGATTTACGCTTGTCATCTACGAGAACATCCTCAAGTATGTCAACCTGGATGCTTGGAACAGGGAGTTGCTGGACAAGTACTGTGTGGAGTATGGCGTTGGCATCATCGGCTTTTTCAAGGTGAGCCATTTGTGTTGTACAGCTTGACCTTTCACAGCAAACAGTGTCACTAATGGGTGTTAATGTCTCTCTTAATACAAGTGGGTCAATCACCTTGCACTAAACAATCTCACGACTGACATTTCACAGTCTGATTCAAATGTTAGCTTAGAAAAATTGCCAGCAGAGGGAGGTTGGGGCATTATGCTAAACATTGCACTAATGGCACATTACTGAACATCAATGTCCTTGTTGATTGGCTCTTGTTCTATGAGGGAGCTGCTCTTTAAAATCAGTCAGAGGAAATAATCGGCCCTAGAGTTTGCACATTTGACTATTACTCATTGCTGTCTGTCATTGCCAACTTGTAAACCTCCTCTCCCTGTTCTAATGTATTGTTTGCCTAAGGCCAGGCCCGCTTTTATTACCCTCACAAGCTTGAGTGCAGCACACTAATTGTAAGTGGAGGTTAACCCAGTTGATGAGACTGTTAGAGTCTCGCTCGCCTGCAGCAGAAGGGCGAGAACATCAACACGTCTTAAAAGGAACCGCATGAAATTTGCGCTCGTTAATTTTTATTGACTCAGGCTGCTCCGATTCTCCTCAAAGCTGTTTTACCCCAGGCTCTTCTGTTTACACACTAACAGGAGCAGTTCAATCCCTGATTGGCTGGAAATGCTGTTTTCTTGTCCAGGCAGTTAACATCCTTGCCTTGCTGGATTCATTGATTTAGAGCCTTGAGCGTGTCTGATAACAGACCCTGAAGATACATGGTTCAGCAGACCAAACCTTTTTTCCCCTTGAGTGAAGAAGCACTGCTTCCAGTTCACTCCAGTAATGGAACATGCATAATTATCTTCACATCAAGCCTTGACTTGCACCTGTCAATGCCAAATGCAATTTATCTCCCAAGTCCCACTAGAGTGTTAGTAGAGTACTTGTAGACTGGTAGGTTTAGGATTAGATTATGTTGATATGTACTTGCAAGTTACTTATAGTTACTAGAATGTTTGTTGGGAGAACATCACAATAAAGAGTTAAGTAAACATGTTACTAATACTCTAATGAGATTTAGTTTAGATGTAGGTGTTACTTGTTGTCAACAGAATGTTTAAAAAGGTCAATCAAAATAAAGTGTTACCCAATATTTTTTTACTTGGTTACTTTATTTACTTTATGTGAAGTGTTGCTAGCTTAGCAACATGCTAACATCAAACATGTATTTCTCCTGTGCGCTTCATAGTTACTAACTGTACAGCATTTCAAATCAGTCACTTAAGAAATTTTGAAGTGACTCCCTTAGAAAGCAGTTGCCTGTGTTGGCAGTAGCCAACAACCTGGATTACATTTTTAATAGCTTTTTTGGGCTTGGTCTAATTATCTAACACATTTCATGAATTGTTCAGTGTCAAAGTAAGTTAAATGCCGATAAGCTTTGAAGGAGCCTTTAGCTTGCAAGTGTTGCTGGAACAATGGAGACAGGAAGATGGGATTAGGGAGAGAGGGGTAGGCTCAGGGAAGTTATTGATTAAGGCCACTGGTATGTGAAAATCTCTCATCCGTATTCTAAAAGTGCTGAGTGACATCACCACCTACTCTTGAAGTTTCAGCTTGTTTTAGTGTGTTGTCATGAAAAGAAACAGATGAAAATGTGCATGATTCATCGGACATTGTCCGTGGACATCACATCTCTCCAGAGGGGTCCCATTGCTACCTCTGGTGGCAGAAAAATGTTTGTGTTAAGAGATGAGCAGGGTAAAGCCCTCTCTCCAAATTGTAAGGCTCATTGTGTTTGCTCCACTCAGTGTGCAGTTTATCACCAATTGATCCAGCTTCACAGGGTCAGCTGGGCTAAGAGGAGAGTGGACTGCATGCAGATGAGTTACATGGTGTTTAAACAAATTTGTGCACCCATAGTACCACAAGGCATTTAATTTGGGAGAGCACTAGTTTACTTAAGATTAGAGAGTAAAAGAAGCAATAAATTACTGCTATATGAAAGGGGCCATATAAAATTATGAGAGTACATCCAGACGATAAGATAAATGATATCACCAATTTGTCAACAAAGTGGTCTCTTAGCAGCCAAACTGAGGCTGTGCTATGCTAGCATCTAAGAATCAGACTGGATTTGAACATTTGTGTCCATATAGACTTTCATTGCACTTTTTTATGCAGGAAGTTGGAAACTCTGAATTTAATTCAACTCAAAGTCTAAGCTGTTAAAACAGGTTATTAAAAATTATATCACAGCCTTAAGTTCAATAGGTATGAATGAAAAACAAAAACCTGTCTTTAAATATTGCTTCTTTAAAGTGGATTTTTATCTTGCTCTGTTTTACCAATCATTTCTCTTCTGCTCTCTTCATGAAAGGCTAATGAGAACAGTTTGCAAAGCGCACAGCTCAAGGGCTTTCCTCTCTTCCTGCACTCCAATCTGGGTTTAAGGGACTGTAGCGTCAATCCCAAGTCTCCACTTCTGCTCATCACCAAGGCCCGGGAGGTGGAGCATGGTCCCTTACCTGGAGACGACTGGACGGTCTTTCAGTCTAACCATACCACCTATGAGCCTGTGCTGTTAGCTCGGGGACGGAGTACAGAGGCCAGTGGCGCTCCTGGACCCCTTCATGCAGCTGTGGTTCAGGATTTAGGTCTTCATGATGGCATCCAGCGTGTACTCTTCGGCAACAACCTGAACTTTTGGCTGCACAAACTGGTGCTGGTGGACGCAGTGAGTTTCTTGACTGGCAAACGCCTCTCATTGGCTCTTGAGCGCTACATACTGGTGGATATCGATGACATCTTTGTTGGGAAGGAGGGCACAAGGATGAAGGTGTCTGATGTCAAGGTGAGTGCTGTTTTGTTAAATTCAGTTTGTGCAGTTTTTCTTTAATAAATGCCCATTGGTTTGTCGTTGATATCGGTTCTATCACATCCAGTTTACTTTATCGTATTACCTCTCTCACCCACTCCTTTTCTGCTTATCATACCTGTGATTCAGACTTGTGCATACAGAGAAAGCAGGGCTCAATAGTAAGACTGGACCAGGACCAATGTTCCCTCTAAGCTGTGTGTGTGTGTGCAGCCACATAGAAGAAATAATAAGCCATGCACAAGAAAGATGCAAAAATTTGCTAGGAAATCCATTTGATTAAATTCTAATAAGTGCAAAATAATTACAATACTTGGGCAAAACGCAATGACGTGAAATAAAACGTCATTATGTCTTAAAGAAGCGTGGCTTGATTAAGTTCTGATAACGGACACTGAACGGTAACAAAAACAAAAGATCCAAAACCTAATAAAAGTAAGTGGTTTTATGGTTCTTGACCATGCAAAAACGTTTTATGATTGTCCCATCTCACTGTAACTGATTTAGTGACGTTTAGTGCTGTGAAAATTAGCATGTTAATGCAGGCAATTAATTTTTCCAACTATTTTACAAAGTTAACGCAGTTGCAGAGCTGCTGCTTCTGTCTCTTTTTCTTGACAAGAATTGTGTTTGCAGAATGTCTTTACAACCACATTAAACAGTAGACTTTTCAGGCATATTCAAATATCATGAGGCGATATTTGAATTATTTATTAATAAACTAGTATTTTCTGAGTAAGTATCGTTAAGATGAAGTTCATGATTCAGACTCACTCACCATTTTCTCATTGGATTGCATCTTCAGATAGAAATGCATCTTTAGGGATTTTATAATGAAAGTTTTTGTTCTCGATTTGAATTATGTAGTTTTCAAAATGGTAATGTAAAGCTTTCTATAGATATATTTATCAAGTCAGTGAGGCTATTATTCGCTGAGTTTCGGTTTATCAGAAGCGCTCCTGCTCCAACTGTTTTTTTTTTATAATTTATTTTATAAAAGCACAAAGTGTTGTTGATATTGTGAGTGCACACATATAAAAGTAGGCCCTTTACAGTTCCAGACAATGTATTACTCTTACCTTTATGAGCAAAAATGATAATGTATTTTTAAAAGTTTCCAATGCAAGTGATCGCGCTGGTGCCTCCATGTCATGTAAAGCATGCTTCAGCTTCCACTATCTACACAAACGATTGTATATGCATCTAACAGTGCACATTTATATAGGTTAAGTGTTTAAACCAACATTGTGATATATTTAATTTTAGGCAAGTCGTGATGATTTGAGAAGGCTAAATTGATGGCTGTGATTAACTTACTGTCTGCCGCTGGCTGCTTGGTCATTACGTTTTTTTTTTTCTAAATTAACATAATAAAATAACGATACAAAATATAATCACTTTGCCATTTCGTACAAAACTGAACTATTTTAATAGCTGAAACTAAAAGGGGGAAAAAAGACTGGCTTGGGTCACGCTGAGAATTCTGATAAGCTGACAGACAAGGGCCTGAGCATCTTGGGCCAGGGCCTGTCTAGGGCCTAGATTTTAGGCCTGTGCAGGGCTCTAAAGTGTCTTGTCTGCCTTTATATTGTGCTTGTAGCATATGTTTTTCTCTTGCACGCACAAATGCGACGGCACGCCTATATAATTTCTGAACCCATTTTTAAACCTATATTTCAAACACAAAAAAAAACTATGAGCATGCAATGGCATAGTGGTGTCGTCAGTTATGCACTTAAAAAGGCGAATAAAGATGCCCCAAAACTGTGCATTCAATTATTTGTTATATATGAGTCAGATTTAAGAACACGTCCTTGAAATGCAGTGGATTATCAGAAATGTCCTGGAGCAGCCCATCACTTGTCTCCCTCATCTAACACACCTGATTCAACTTGTCAGCTCATTAGTAGAGACTTTATGACCTGAAGTGAGTCAGAAAAGGTAAAAAGTATTGAGAAAATATGTTGCGTGTCAGATCAACATCACGTGCAGCAGAGGCAGCTCTTAAATAGCAGCCAAATAACCTAATAACCCAACTGCGGTGATGTCTGTTAATCAAAGAATAAAAGAAAAAAAAATGAATAACTTTTTTGCCTTTAAGGATTCACCTGTATTTAATTTAGAATGTAGTGTTTGATAACTTTATTCAGTTTCTGCATATTTCCTACTTGCTGAAGGGCACAGTAAATATGACATTTATTATAATGGGTTTATGTGAAGATTGTTTTAAGTTCACTTAAATTAGAAGTTATTTTGTAAAACCCAATAGATGTTACAATTGATCTCAATTGTACTGTAATGTTGAATGGCTAGAGTCAATGGTTAAATATTATAACAAAAAATAATAATAATAATCATAGAGACATCAGTAGTATTGGTATCAGTGATACTCAACTTCAGTCATAAAAAACATGCCACTAAGGAAATATTACAAATATACTGCCTTTGTTGTTTCTACATTAATTTGAAGGTTGCATGTGAAATTATTGCATTATAAAAGTATATTTATAAACTTTAATGTTAGGTGGAATAATTCACGATTAATCAGTTGACAGCACTAATTATATTATAGGCCTAATAAAAAACTGACATCAAAAGGAATTCATTAGCAATTAATAAATATGCAATTTTGATGTTTGCAAAAGCTCCAAAACCTAATAAAAATAAGTGATTTTATGGTTCTTGACCATACAAAAGCATCTTTTTTTCATATATTTTATTGTATTATATTATTATAAAGAATTGAACAGTTCTGTGTTTATTTCTTTGAATTTCTGGTGAAGTAACACAGCACTGAAAAAAAGGTAAAAAAGGTAATATCTCAGGTAACCTAAAATATGCATCATATAGTTACTTCTAAGGATACATTGAGGTTAAATCAAATATAAATAGCACATTAAAGTTAAAAGTTGTACAGGTCTGGTATAAAGGTGGCTAAAATGTCTGCCCAAATAGAGAAGTTTTACTAAGCAAGAAGAAAAATTTGAGGGTTAGAGGGAACATTGACCAAGACCTGTATGAGAGAATTTCAGGCCAGTTTACTAATTTATGCTACACTATTTGTGCTATATCATATGATAGTTAATCACATACGTCGTTTTATGCTTTAAGAGCTTTCTGTGATGTACTGAACATTGTGAACTGTGCTCATTTAAATACATCAGTGTCACTTTACCTAGGTAACATGGATGAAGTTTTGTTGAAATGGCAAGAATGATTTGTTAGAAATTTGAGGCATCAGTGAGAAGATCAAAATAAATCACCAGTGCACCGTATTTCATCATTTCCCAGCAAAATGGTGTGAATATGTAGCTGTCAAAACAAGTAAAATATACATTGGGGGAAGAAGAGGCCGTGAAAAAGGCGTAGATGAACATTCAGAAGGGGGATGAGATGATAATCTGTCTATAGCACCTCATAAACAGAACATGGAGAAACTGGTTTGTTAGATCCACATTATTCACCAAAACTTTTCATGGCGTGACAGCACTTTTCCTATCACCAGTTGTCTGTTTTTTTTTAAGACTCAAACCTCTGCTGTTCTTTTTTCCAAATATCTCCTCTTCTTTCCATTTCCCTTTTTTATTTTATTATTTTTTTACGACTCGCTGTTCAAAGGGCATCCAAAGGCTTGCCGCAAGCATGAATATTTCAAATGCAGTTTTCTGCGTCCTTCTTGTGAATCTCTCATCTTCGGAGCGCCCCGATGCAGATGTTCATCCGAGGGAAGGAATAGAAAGCAAACATAATCAAAGCCGTCTTGTCTGTCTGTGGACCTCTGTGCAGTTAAATATGAATCAGTCTTTTGATTGAGTCACACTGGAGAGACAGGCAGTCAAAAACAAGCGCAGTAAACAAATCAAATGAGAGGCAGATGCGGAGCTAAATCTGAGAGGGGTAATGAAGCAAACACAGGAGACGAACAGACAGCAGACATGCTTACGCTGTCCCTCTAGCACTGTGTTACCGCTGTGCTTGTGCGCATACGTGCGTTGGCGTACGTCTTTTGGCTATGTATCTCTCTTTTATGTTCTCATCTGTTGTCTGTGTGCTTTTTGAATGTGTTTTGTGTGTTTACTGACTTTTAAGCAACTTTTATTAAATTGCGAAACTCCTTGTTTTAAAGGCCCTATTGGAGACGCAGATCGAGCTCCGAACCCACGTGCCCAATTTCACCTTCAACTTGGGATTCTCTGGAAAGTTCTTCCATGCTGGTGAGCAAATATCGCATTGTTAGCTTAGCAAAATGCTAATAACATACTCTTTTGGTATGTGTGAGCGTTAGTCAAGTGTGACAAATGTTTGTGTGAGTGGCTACTCATATAGAACATTTCTAATCAATTGCTTATGAGCTTCTGTGTTGGAATAGAGTTGAATGCTTACCCTTTGTGTCCATGTAATTATATTTCAGGCACAGATGAGGAGGATCTTGGAGATGACCTGCTTCTGTCCTACAGTAAGGAGTTCTGGTGGTTCCCCCACATGTGGAGTCACATGCAGCCACATCTCTTCCACAACCAGTCTGTGCTGGCCGAACAAATGCTGCTCAACCGAAAGTTTGCAGAGGTGAAACTTTAGTTGAAATAATCAGAGATAATCTTAAAAGATATTTAATTTATTTGTTTGTTTGATAAAACCCTTTTTGAGAAAATGTAGCGCTATTTAGAGCCCAAGCACTAATTGCCAATTTTTTTTAATCATATAAAACTATGAATGTCCATTCTTATATTGCCTGCAAGCATTGTTCATGACTTTTTTTGGGTTTAATTCATTTTAAATTCACAAATCACGTGCTAACACACACAGTATGTGGTAGAGGTCGACCGGTATAGGATATTACCGATAGCTAGGTTTTACCACACTGGCCGATACCGATTAATCGACCAGTAGTTTTTAAAATGAATACTAAATGGAAATTAAAACAGTGGTCTACTATTTAAAAAAGGGAGTGAACCATACTTTGTAAAAGAATAAATATAATAATATTAATTATATATTTAAAAATATCAGTAAATGTTGAAATGAACACACTAACAAGGAACAATACTTAGATTCTACAGCTTTTATTAATCTTAGTTAATGCTACAAATGGACTTATTGTGAAGTCTTTCCATTTCATATCAACAGTCTTTAAACATCTACACAAAAGCCATAGTAGTGATATTACATCATATGGATATGGTGTGTATTGTCTCACAGTTTAACTGCTTCTATTCTAAAACACTTGATGAATATCTAATCAAATTAACAAAATCACAAACCGAGCAAAAGCCTAGTGCCGCGTCCGGAGATCTCGTTTCAGTTATCACACACACCTGACGCATAACATTCAGTTCAAACAGCAGTCTAAAACTGTTTATTTAATCACCAGACAGACATAAGTTTACTTCAAGAATGATCAAAAAAGCGACACAGATGAGTTTGAAGTTCAGTGTGTAAAACAACAGAGCAAACGGAAAGAGAAAGCGCAATCTATATTATAGCTCTTTATTAGAGCCACAGAAAGAAAAACGTTGCACAATACACACAATCTTCCAGCCCATGGTGAAGTCTTTATGTACATTTACATCGATTTGGGACAGATATGATGTATTTAATGTACAACTCTGTGATAGCGCTCTGTGATGTGGCAGGATTTCTGTCGGCTGAATGAACACAGTTTGCCGTCTCATATCACTAGCTTTAAATATGCAACTTGCTGGCTAATAAATGCATTAATGTGATCAGCTGGATACAAACTAATGCAAATAGATTGTAACAGTCGTGACAAACATTTGGGTTGGACTTACCGTTTGGCCACATTGTTTTAACCTCTTGAGGTGCGGCTAATGTTTGCTTCCTCTCAGCCTTGATAGCAAACATACTGCTGGGCTTTGTCTACTAATGCAGCATCTATTGGACAAAGTTCTTACTAAGTAATGATATGAAAACATGCACTATAGTTCGTTGTCGATGTTTTAAATCCACATTTGAAGTGTCCCGCTCTGTTCAGCATGCAGTATCACACAGGTTTTTTGCCGATAACCGATAGTTCCGCCAGTCAACTATCAGTGCCGATTAATCGGCAAAACCGATACATCGGTCGACCTCTAGTATGTGGCATCAAGGTTACAACACAAAATTATCAAAAGCAGTTACTTTCTGATCACCAGGGATGTATATACTATTAGTTTTAGCACCTAGAAGGGGTATAAAAGAAATTGAAATTAAGTTATGCACAATTAGTGGTTCATATGCTGAAGCACACCATTTTTGACTCTTAATGAGTTGTTTTTGCTGTTCCCTTTCAGGAGCATGGCATTCCCACAAACATGGGTTATGCAGTGGCTCCGCATCACTCTGGAGTGTATCCCATCCATTTGCAGCTGTACGAGGCCTGGAAGAAAGTGTGGGGCATCAAAGTGACCAGTACAGAGGAGTATCCCCACCTCAAACCCGCACGCTTCCGCAGGGGCTTCATACACAGTGGCATCAGTGTAAGAACACCTTTAATGGATAAAGTGGGAGAAGTTGGCCGAATGGAATTTGGAAATAACAGATTTAAACCTGTGTTCTCAGGGCAAATTTGTTGCTAACATATGCATTACCAATACACAAAGGCTTCAGTTTATCTCTATATAAAAACAGATGGCATATTTTTGTTCAGACTGTGTCCTGTACAGCTGTATGGTTAAATGATAGTATGTTGAATTCTTATTCTGGCTGAAATCAGTGCGATAAACCCCAGGCTATTTTGTGTATGGTTTGAGCTTTGAATCCCAGTAGGGGGTTAAGGGCAAACTGTTTGTGAAAGTACAATTTTATTTTTTTATTTTTTTATTTTTATATCAGCTGTGCATCGCTTCAGGGGACAACAGAGAGAGTATGACAAAAGCTTGGTGAATCATGACAGAGCCGTTTCTGTGTGCATGTGAATGTAAGAATGTTTGTGATCTTGCCACAATGAGCAGAAACAAAATCACCTTGGGAATCATAAACTGCAGCTATATATTTTTTTATATATTATTTTTTTTCTCTATATTTTTTTCTTTAAGCGCGGTTATTCATCCTGACATAGTTATCTATTGTTCATGTCAGGGAAAGATAAATGCTAATGTGGAATCAAAGAAAGTCTTCTCATCATGCAGTATATACATGCCTTATGTAAAGAATCCTTTCAGAATGAGTGAAAAAAGCACATTTATTGTAAACCATCTTCTTTCTATCACCGTTGGCTGTCAAATAAGATCATGTATGCAGATGTGTGGGCCACGTTATTAAGGATGCTGTTTTGTCAGAGCAGAAGCTTTCCAACTCATTACATTTCAAGTCTAGTGTTCCAGATATTGTACTTCATTTTTCAACGCTGAGGTCAGACAGTCAATCAGTTCCCGCTCTAGTCTAAAATGACTCTCAAATGAGATTACGTCTTATGGGTGACGAAATACAACATTTTTCTATTTCCACATGTGGAGCTGTGAACACCAAAGCTAATTGGCCTTACAACCAGAAAACAAACATTCTGCTTAAATCCTTTTTTTAAGCATACAAGAGTTCCTTGACCATGTTAAAAACTCAGTAACAGTATGTATGTATATATACGGCTCTTATACTTTTTTCTTTTTTCTTTTTTAGTGCAATTAAAAAAAGATAATTTTAAATAAAGATTGCATAGTGAAAGGAAATGTTTGTTTTTCAGGTGTTACCCAGACAGACCTGTGGTCTCTTTACTCACACCATCTTCTATAATGAGTATCCTGGAGGCTCTAAAGAGCTGGATAAACTCATAAATGGAGGAGAGCTTTTCCTAACCGTGCTTCTCAACCCAGTAAGTAGTGGCACAGTGTAATTTACACACTGTTTTAGACATAATAAAGAATACAGCAATGTCTTTTGGGCCTTTTGGGTTTTTTAATTTACTTACTTTATAAAAATGTAACCTGCTATTCACTGGAAATCTTCCTGTACACCATAGCTCGCAAATCTCTTTTGCTTATTTGCATTTGTTCAAAGTTGCCATATTTCTATTGAGGATTGGGAGCGCCATATTAATTATTAATCTTTAAAAGTTTAATTAAAGCTAAAAATGTATTTATTGATGCATTTAATAAATGATTTATTGATGAATATGTCACTCGCAATCTTCTAATACGGCTTTACAGTTGTATCATACCACTTTTTAAAATAATGCACATATTTTGCATATATATTGGTCATATAATTTATTTTGTAATCTAACTTTACCTTTTTTTTGTTAAATAGTATTAATTTTTACATAATATATGTACACTATTCAAAAGTTTTTTTTTTTTTTTAATAATGGTTATAACTTTATTCAACAAACATTCATTTAATAAAAAGTGACAAGCATTTATATTGTTGCAACAATTTCCATTCATGTTTATTAATCAAAATGAAATGAGTTTCCACAGAAATAAAATATAAAACTGTTTTTAACAATAATAATGTTTCTTAAGCACCAAATCAGCATATTAGAAAGATTTCTAAAGGATCGTGTGACACTGAAGACTGAAGTAATGGCTGCTAAACATTTGCCTTTTTTTTTCAGCTTGTTATGAAGTTGTTAATTAATCAGATGAAGGCTGGGCCCTTAATGACGTCTTAACGCTTTATTTCAAACCAGATCAGCATCTTCATGACCCACCTGTCCAACTACGGGAATGATCGTCTTGGCCTGTACACCTTCAAGAACCTGGTGAAGTTCTTACAGATGTGGACTAACCTGAAACTGCAGACTCTCCCGCCTGTACAGCTGGCACAGAGATATTTTCAAATCTTCCCTGAGGAGAGGGACCCCATCTGGCAGGTAACGGCGGAGCTCTGTTGGGGGTCTGTACTGTCAAGGGATCATTTATGGGAAACAAATACAACACTATTTAGTGGAAGTGGATCAGCGGAGGTTGAGAGTGTTGAGCGGTGGTGCTGTAAAATGTGGCGAAAGGTTTTGTATGGCTGTCTGCACATTTACTCTAATGTACAAAGAGTGAAAATAGTTTTCCGTGTAGCCTGCCAGGAAATCAGAGAATGCTATTTTTGAAATTGGTTCCCATAATTCAGTTGAAAGTTGGAGGCAATGCAGAAGATCTGTCTTTCTCTCTCTGTATCTTTCCTCCCGCTCACCCCATTTCAATTCATTCAGCTTCTTTATTTCTTCTTGTCTCACTCTTTCTAACTCACTTGTTTTGTTTCACCCTTAGATAAAGAGAAAGTGGGAGCCTGAAAGCTCTAAATCCCTCTTTTGATCTCTCTCGTTTCCTGTCAAGGTTGAGGTCCCATCTTTTCTGTAGGCTCTCCAGCGTTCCACAGCTTGCCCTGCTCTGAATAATCTTCTTTCCTCTGCAGTTGTTTTCCCAAGAAATCTGCAAGCTGCTGTTACATGCAGGGGAAAGATACAACTTGGAAAGAGTTTAGATTTTATGGCTCTTTTCCAAAATCTATTGAGCTGTTCTTCTGCCTACATCCTACATGGGCAGCTGTTTTCTAAGGGAGGTCACCTGTCACAGTGCTGGTGGATTAGGCAAATTTATGATAGATAAAGCAAAATCATGTCTTGAATTGTACACAAAGACTCACCTTATGATTGAGTCCAGTGGGGTTATACTGTATGTCAAACATCACCTGACAAAAAGGTCTAATCGCATTCGCCTTTCTGAGAAAGTATTAACAGCAGTATGAATTTTATTCAATTCATTCCGATGTCATTTTATTCAATTTCAGTATCAGAATGTTAGTGAGAAATTAAAAATACTTCTTGATATCAATTGGCATCTGTAAGAGACATTCGTTATCATCTTTATCTACTTGAGTAAAATAGCTCAATATTTAACAAAGCACATACGGAAGATCTACGGTGGCACCAAGGGATTCTAAGATCAACTTCGCTTACAATGCTTTTGTCCACTTTTCTACAAAGTGTAATTCCAACCTTGATCAAACTCGCATGCCTTTAACAATAGAGTTTGATAACAATCAGGCCAATAAGCTGACAACACAATGTTCAAAATAAGCCTAAAGGGCAATTACCACCACATAGACAAACACCAACAAACAAGTTGGCTGTTAGATTAGAATTTTATGACAAATATCTGTCATGTTCACACTGCCCCAGCAGACACTGAAAACGCTGATTAAACTGCTCTCTCAGATATTACGTGTAGAGTTCAGTCCAAAAAGTTTGATTTTGCCCGAAGGTATCAGACACTTCCAAATGTGTTTTTCCATAGCGCAAACAAGAAAGGCTTCTTTTGTGCCACCCTGCCATACATGCCAGCTTTGTGTAAAGCTTGAAAGGCAGTTGTCACATGCACAGACTGACCAGACTCAGCTATAAAGCCTTGTAAGTCCTTTAAAGTTGTCTTTGACCTCCTGGTAGCTTTTCTTATCAATGTCATCCACTTTGGATGGATGGTCTGATCTAGGCAATGTGCTGGTGGTGCCATACACTTTCCACTTCTTATGATGCTCTGATCAGTACTCAGAGGGATAGCTAAAGCATTTGAAATGTTTTTTATAGCCTTCTCCTAACTTGTGCCTTTCAACAACTTTATCCCAGAGGTCTTTTTAAAGCACTTTACCAACCATGGTAAATTCTTTGCCGTACCATGCACTACTAACAGTGGAGTCTTCAAGAAACAGCTTGTTTTATTCTGAAGTAATCAACACCACTGCTGTTGATATCTGGTGGGGCAGTTAGCCTGGTGTTTAATCTGGACTTTATAATGGTATACTCACTTTACCAAACTAGGCATTTCACTGATTAATTTTTAATAATACTCCAGGATTTTTTAATGACGTTTTTTCTTTGATATGATAAAGGTTTTAATGTGTTCATGCAGCTCAAAAAAGTTAGACTTAATTTGTAAAGGTAAAGGTAAAGGTTTTCACAGTGTATGATGACTTTCTATAAGCACTGTATTGTATCAAAAATACAGTAAAACTGTGGTACTGTGAAATAATATTACAATTTAAAATAACTGCTTTCTGTTTTTACGTTTTATTTATTGCTGTGATGGCAAAGCTGAATTTTCAGCAGCCATTACTCTAGTTTCTAGTAGCTAAATTTACAGTATCTCACATAAGCGAGTACACCCCTTACATTTCAGCAACCATTTTAGCATATCTTCTCAAGGGACAATACTATAGAAATGAAACATAGATATATTTTAGAGTAGTCAATGTGCAGCTTGTATAGAAGTATAGATTTGCCGTCCCCTGAAAATTACTCAACATACAGCCATTATTGTCAGAATAGCTGGCAACAAAAGTGAGTACACCCTAGGTGAACGTGTCCAGAGTGTCAGTATTTTGTGTTAGCACCATTGTTATCTGGCACTTCCTTAATCATTGTGTGCATGGAATTGACCGGAGCTGCACAGGTTGTTGCTGGGATCCTCTTCCACTCCTCTATAATGACATAACGAAGCTGCTGGAAGTTAGACACATGGTGCTTCTCCACTTTCCACTTGAGGATGCCCCACAGGTGTTTAATAGGGTTCAGGTCTATAGACATACTTGGCCATCCCATCACCTTCATCTTCCTCAGCAAGACAGTTGTCATCTTGGTGGTGTGTTTGGGACTCATGCAGCCCCAGACCATCATGCTACCACCACCATGCTTGACTGTAGGCAAGCAAAATTTTCTTGATACTCCTCATCAGGGCATTGCCACACATGCTGGACACCATCTGAGCCAAACAAGTTTATCTTAATCTCATCAGACCATAGGTTCTAATATTTCATGCTGTTGGACAGGTTGTCTTCAGCAAACTGTTTGCAGGCTTTCTTGTAAGCCAGCTTCAGAAGAGGCTTCCTTGATTGATGACGCCCATGCAAACCGACTTGTTGCAAGGTTACCTTCCACTTCTGTAACCTTTAAAGCAATGCTGGCAGCACTCATGCATCTGTTTTTTAAAGCCAAGTTCTGCACCTGACGCACAGAACGAATACTCAACTTTGTTGATCGACCCTTGCAAGGCTTGTTCTGAATGGAACCCATCTTGGAAAACTTCTGTATGACCCTGACCACTGTAGTGTAACTCAATTTCAGGGTGTTACTGAACCTCTAATAGCCTTGGCTATCTCTGTGGAGAGCAACAATTCTAATTCTCAAATCCTCAGAGTTCTTTGCCATGAGATGCCATGTTGAACATCCCATGGTCAGCATGAGAGAATTGTACTTAAAGCACCAAATTTTAACTGCTCTAATAAAAGATACAGTATTGTCCTGTTAAGCAGACAAAAACATGAACGTGGCTTTGCATGGTTAAACAACATACTGATGTTATTACTTAGGGTGTACTCACTTTTGTTGCCAGCTATTTTGACAATAATGGCTGTATGTTGAGTTATTTTCAGAGGACAGTAAATCTATACTGCTATACAAACACATTGACTACTCTAAAATATATCCAAGTTTCATTTCTATAGTATTGTCCCTTGAGAAGACATACTAAAATGGTTGCTGAAATGTGAGGGGTGTACTCACTTTTGTGAGATACTGTACATGGACGACTTTTGTGTCAGTCAGAATGAAATCATTTGGATTGATGAATCTAAACATTAGTGTTTGAATGAATGTTAAATAAAATGATGTGCACATTTGCATGTCACAAGCTTCCAAACAGATTTGAACTGCATGAATGTACAGAATTTCTCTGCTAGCATCCTCCTGCTGTTTTTGTATGTTTTAAAAGGCAGACTTAATATTTATCTATTTTAGGTCTTAATTAGGATCAAACAAAGCTTTGTGCCATACTGCTTATATTTATTAAGCAGTAAAAATACTGCTTCCCGTGCCCAAAATAAAGCAATAGTGGAAGAGAATCTGAAGCAGTGCCTGGCGAGACAACATTTGTCCTGCACTGTTTACAGACGACGAGTGGAAGGAGAATTTTGAATTCACACAACAGTCATTTATGACACTTATGATTCAACAACAGCAGCTGTTTTGTGCGTCATACATAATTGCGTCATTGCACGTGCATAATTCAGTTTTCTAATCTGATCAAGTGTTTACATGTCCTATTGAACCGATTTAAACAACAGCCACTACACTCAAATGAAATTTTAATCCGATTTGGCCAATTCATTATGATGTTACTTTTATTTGGACTGGGCTAATAGTCCAAAATTGTTTTTGGCTGAATTTAATGACAAATAGAATTTTAAAGCTGTGTTTTTCCAGCCATAATCATGGAACTCCCCCCACCCAAATACTGCATATTTTAAATGTCTCCATATTAATGCACACCAGCTGTCTTGAAAAGAAGTAATATCATAAGACACTGTTAAATATACTGTATGATATTTGGAACAGCCTTTGCATCAATGCCTTAAAGTGCCGTCTATGTAGGCAGCTCAATAGGTTTCGGAACAGATCTCATTGTTACTGTTAGCATAAGCTGTGACCCCATGAGTACATCAGTAATAAATTCACAAACCAAATGTGTTAATTCAGTGTAATTATTCCTTTTAGCACTGGCATTTACTCAAGCAAGACTCTTTGGTCATTAGTGCCGTGGTGCTAGCTGTTAATCTCATTAGGACGGACAGGTGTTGGATTGCTGGTGGTTTGCAGTCTTGATGCACCGTTTGACCATCTCGCATTTGTGCACGGTTTTAATTTGGAGGCAAGGGTTAAAGCTGTTAATTCATTACCGCCGTTGCCAGCATCTTCAGCTGTGATGGATGAAGGGCTCAAAATGGCTGCTGTAGGGCATCTTTCTCCTGAGATGCTTCAAAGCTCTTGACAGGGGTTGGTTTATGGTTTATGCTTCTGATTTCTATCTGGTTAATCCCATAAAACGGCTACCTCTGGGATGTTATTACGGCAAGTTTAAAGGCTAAGTCTGAATTAATCTAAAATCTGCTTGTTATTGGACTCTGCTGATGTGTGTTATAAGATATTTGACATGCTTGAATAGTTTTTTTTTAATTTGGCCATCCCATAATGCACTTTTCCTACTTATGTTAAGTCCGAGTCCAAGGGCTCAGGCTACATCCGAATTCTTATATATTCTGAGCATGTCCTGAACTTTTGGACATCCTATTATATTGGCATACCCTACATCTGAATATGCATACTTCCCTGCAAAAAATGTACATCTCGCCCTTTTTGTAAAACAGTTCGTTTCTCATGCTGGCTTGGTGAATGAGAACCATTTTTCCAGCTTCTTTATAATTTCCTGCTGGTTATTGAGGCACAACGATTGACTTGCTGCAGTGTTTTTATTGTGAATGTTCTCATTTCAGGGATGTATGGGTAGCACTTCACTTTAGCTCATTTCTTACCGTTACAGGACCCCTGTGAGGACAAAAGACATAAAGACATCTGGTCTAAAGAAAAGACCTGTGACCGTTTCCCCAAGCTGCTTATCATCGGACCTCAGAAGACTGGTGAGTGTTGTGTGCTCACCACACATCCACATGTGTGCACTTGCGCCATCTAGCTGTGTTGGCCTGATATGCTCTCTTTTAGAGCCATTAAAGCAATTTTCCTTTTAGATCTAATGCATGTCAGAAAATGTAATGTTATAAATTACAACATTACAATTTACTGTAGCAATTCCTGCTCTTCTTTCTCTAAATTTTATTATAGTTTTAGTTATTTATAAACCCCCGTTTTTAAAAATATTGTGTTATTGTGTTTTGCTTCCTAGAATGTTTGTTACCAGTGATAGTGATTTAATATTTGGCCACTTCAAGATTATTAGAATTTGAGATTATAAAATGGTACATACAAACAGGGTTTGAAATAACATCCGCCAACCCACCAAATATGGGTAAAAATCAGCTGTGGCGGGTGATGCTGTCAAATCACTAGCCAAATTGACGGGTTACTTATGGAAGTTACGTTCACTCATTAATTTTTTAGGGAAGTTCAGGCAAGGAATCTGTGCAGGTTTAGTGCAAATACTTAACTAGTGGGACATCATGACATTATGGAGTATATTGCGAAAACCAAACAAAACATACAGAGTGCAGTCATTCGCAAATATGTGATGAAGTCTGGTTAGACTAACTTAGTGCGCATACACGTTTAGAGTGCGATCTTTCACTGCATGATTCGGTCTATTGATATGCATTAAGAATGATCACGTAATTCAAGATAAGGGGGCAGAAAATGTATATATTTATATCATTTCATATTAGTTAATCAATATCACACGAACAGTTCCATTTTCTTTTTCTTAAAAATCAGCATAGTTAAAATGTAATCTTGATTTCATATAGCAGGTTAATAAACAATAGGTTAATATCAAGAGAATTACGTTTTAGACACTATATTGGCTGTATTTGCTTTATTTTGCCAACAAAAATCATTCCAAACACAGCCACAGCATTGTTTTGCATCTCTGGGCAACATATGACAGTGTTTCGTTCTTGAATGAATCAGCCGTTTAAGTGATTCGGATCAATTGCAATGACTCACTTAAGAGTGACTTGCTGCCACCCACTGGCGGTTTTAATTTCACATTTAAAGTATCTTTTCATTTTTAAAATAATTTCAGTATTCAATGTTTTATGTTTCAAATATCAAAACATTATTTATGCGTTTGTTACTGCAGGTTAAAGCATTCCATGTCCCTCTGAGCTGCATTAACGTGTAAATGCATCTAAATGCCACTTCATATGCAACTTCTGCATGAAAGATGAATTTTGTTGATAGTGATTTCATTTGTTTAGTAACACCCTAAATGTAGTATTATTATAATTGACTAATTAAATTTAAGAATTTGACTCAAAAGATGATTTTACTTTTAGACTTTTTTACACTTTTAGAAAAAAAAAAACTTTTATAATGGTAAAAATGCCCATAAAATATAAAAATGCATTTAAACTTACTGGAAAATAGTAATTTATATCACTGCTGTGAACTGACCATGCAGAATATATGGAATATCAAAAACTTTAGGAGTCAGCTGTACACAGTAGTCCTTAAGATATTAGCTTAATAACACACTCAGCTAAATAAATCTTTATCAATACAATACAAGATTTTTTTTGTCAATATCGCACACTCCTAGTACCGACACAAAATGATTTGCAACAGTTGCTTTGTCACATCCAGTGTAGACAGCCTCAAGCTGTTGGTTTCTTTCTTTCTTTCTTTCTTTCTTTCTTTCTTTCTTTCTTTTTTTTCATTCCCTGCATACAAATATCAAATTATAAACTTGCATCAAATGTAAGATTTTGCTAACATTTCATTTGTACTCACTAAATTATGTATGTGTGTGTGTGTGTGTGTGTGTGTGTGTGTGTGTGTGTATATATATATATATATATATATATATATATATATATATATATTAGGGCTGTCAAATGATTAATCGTGATTAATCACATCCAAAATAAAAGTTTATGTTTACATACTATATGTGTGCTTACTTTGTATATTTATTATGTATATATAAATACACACACATACATGTATATATTAAAACTAAATATTTATATGTATATATATTTTTACCTGTATACATTTTAGATTATAAATAAATATAAATATTTAATATATAAATTTGAAATATTTTTCCTTAATATATACATGCATGTGTTTGTATTTATATATACATAATAAATATACACAGTACACAAATATATAGTATGTAAACATAAACTTTTATTTTGGATGTGATTAATCACGATTAATCATTTGACAGCCCTAATATAGATAGATAGATAGATAGATAGATAGATAGATAGATAGATAGATAGATAGATAGATAGATAGATAGATAGATAGATAGATATTAGGGCTGTCAAACGATTAATCGCGATTAATCGCATCCATAATAAAAGTTTGTTTACATACTATATGTGTGCTTACTTTGTATATTTATTATGTATATATAAATGCACACACATACATGTATATATTAAAACAAAATATTTATATGTATATATATTTATACCTGTGTACAATTTAGATTATAAATAAATATAAATATTTATTATATAAATCTAAAATATTTTTCCTTAATATATACATGCATGTGTGTGTATTTATATATACATAATAAATATACACAGTACACAAATATATAGTATGTAAACATAAACTTTTATTTTGGATGCGATTAATCGCGATTAATCATTTGACAGCACTAAATATATATAAATATATATATATATATATATAGATAGATAGATAGATAGATAGATAGATAGATAGATAGATAGATAGATGGATGTATATAGGAGCTGTCAAATGTTTATTTTTTCATCTAATAAATTTACTTGATGTGCCTATTAATTCATCAAATGAATCGTGAAAAATTAATCACATATCAATTCGGGCTGAGAAATTACACCCAAAAGATAATTAAAAGTAATTATTTTTGAATGAGAATAAAATATTGAATAGACATTACAAAAAAGCTTTTAAAAGAAATTTTATTTCAACATATAATTTATTACATATAAACTGTATATTTACTGTTCAGATGTGGCATGAATGCATTTACACTGCAATTAAAATGATTAATTAGTAATTAATAATATTAATAATACTTAGTAATTAATAATTAGAAAAAGGCTTTTTTTAAATAGAAAATAATTGGTTTTAAGAGAAATGTAATAGTGAAATTATTTAAATTATTATTTAAATAAATATAATCATACTCTAAATATGAAAGTAACAAGTTACTGTTTTAATGAGTGAGTCATTCATGGATTGGTGCTGTGATTGACTTGCAACAGGTATGCAATGCATTCCCCCCCCCCCATCCAGTGCTCTTGAATCAAGCGTGCACAACAGGGTTGGTTTTATTTCTTCACAGGCTCAGGCTCATAGATGTATGCAGGCTTTCTACTGCAACCCTGGCTGCTCCTCAGTAAATGTGAATTCAGTTTTTACAGCGTTGACTAATTAAACTTCTAAAGATGTCTTCAGGGAGCAATAGCCCACTCAAAGAGTGGGTAGTAAAATGGCTGTGTTAATCTTCTCAATAAAAGTTAGATTAGGGGGTTGGGCCTTAGACCAACGTTTATTTATTTTCCTTTTTGCACTGTTACTACTTCTCTTCCTAACCTTGTATGTTAGCTAGCATCGTCATTTCAGTGAACTTTCACTGAAACTTGTTTTTCTTTGGCTCAAAGTACATTAGGTTTATACTTTCTACTGTACAAACATATATTTAGTTCAATAGCTAAATTTTTAGGGGTCACTGTGGATTCCAGAAGTCTTAGACTTCTAATGAAATTGTTTTGTTATTATTGTTGTTGTTATATTTAAGGGATTTTTCTCATTTCTCATTTCTCATTTTCATGTCTCAGTTTTTCTTAAATTATATAATCTACATGTGCTGTCTTGTGTCTGTTCAGGAACTACTGCTCTCTATTTGTTCCTGGGCATGCATCCCGATTTGACCAGTAACTACCCCAGCAAGGAGACCTTTGAAGAAATCCAGTTCTTCAACGGTCGAAACTACCACAAAGGCATTGACTGGTATGTTATGATATTGTGAAAGAGGGGGAAAAAAATCTCCTGCATACTTGTTAAATGCCACATATGTTAGCTTTGAGGTTGTTTATTTGCAAGTGCACAGTAACTAACAATAACTATGAAACTATGAAGTTATTAAATAATAGTTTGAATTCTACAGTAAATGAATAGTAAAATCCACAACAGGTAATAACTTAATAATGTCACAATAGGAACAATATCAATGGCATCACTTTCAAAACATTCGTCTTCCAGCTGATTTGGACGGTAATAAAGTTATTGTTACTGTTGTTTTTGGTATGAAACAGGTCTTGACACAACATTTCTGATCTAAACTACTGATTTAAAATACTGAATCATCTTTCACTCATGGGATTTATCTAAAATGTCAATCTTTCTGATATGCCCTAACTTCCTATTTCTTTAGGGAGTATGTCAACACGTACAAGAAAACCACATGATTTCATGGGTTCTTTACAATCAATAGCTCTTGTAAACTGCTGTGAAGTACATTGGCATGCTTTAATGTTAAGAGCATTAAGAGACGTGGAAGCTCACATGAGAGAAAAGCATTATGAGTCATTTCAAAACAGAGCACTGTCTTCACTACCAGCTTTTTCTTTTTCAGACTCTTTCAGTAGTCTGAAATGTGACAAACAAAAAGCAGGTGTCTGATGCTCATCATCACGTGACTCTGTTCCTGCTTTTCTTTTTCTCTTTAATCAGTTTGCGGGAAATAAAATGACACTGGTGGTTTGATCTCAAAAACAAGTGCTGATTATAAAGGGAGAGGCGCATTTTACCAAACAGAGATAAACAATGGTGCAACAATAATTAAACATGTTTTTTACAGGTGTTGACACATGTCTCCCATCTAAATTTAATGAAATGTTAATTGTTTTTTTTGTTTTGTTTTGTTTTTAATGCTAGGTACATGGAGTATTTTCCTCTTCCCTCCAACACTAGCTCAGATTTCTACTTTGAGAAAAGTGCCAACTACTTCGACTCAGAGGTTGCGGCCCGGCGAGCAGCTGCTCTTCTGCCCAAAGCCAAAATCATCACCATCCTTATCAACCCGGCTGACAGAGCCTATTCCTGGTATCAGGTCAGTATCTAACTGCTCATGTGTCATGTAGTCACATCCAGGGTCAGTCAAGGCCATGATGCCTGTTCTGGACAGCTGATTAGATCTGCAAATGGGAAAAATATGTAATTTGGAAAGAATTGTAAACAGCATTGTTCTGCTGGGTCCAATAGGGCCCATATTTTATACTTGTTTGCTTTTTCATTTTTTCCCAAAAGCCCACTCATGTTAGTCAAGGCAAGTTGTTTTTGCAGCAACAAGACCCTACAGTATTTTATTTCAAAACTGCATTTTTTTCCATTTGTATTTGACTTTTCAACTGAAAAATACAGCCCATGAAAAACTGTCATTTTAAAGTATGTACTGTAACATTATACTGATACTGTAACTTTATTTGGATACTATGGATAAACAAAGATTGTATACATTTACGTACACCTATACATTTAGCATGTATGGCCCACTTTAGGTCCCTCATAGCATTTCAGTTGAATTGAGATCTTGATTTTGACTTCTAAAACTGTTTCTTTTTTCTGAACCGTTTCTTTGTGGGTCTGCTTGCATGTGTTGATTCATTGTCATGTTAAAATGTCTCCTCACAGTTCAGCTTTTTACAGCTTTTTAACGTTCATCTCAAGCATTATGATGTAATGTGGAATTCATAAAATGTAATGCACAAATCATTACAATGTGCATTATATACAGTGGTGGCCAAATTTATTAAAACATTAGCATTTTCACCAGCTAAAAAGTTGTTTTAAGTCAGTTATTGCCAGTTATTCAGTTAGATTTTTGTTTGCACAATGAGTCTGATAACACACCACACAGAGATCTGATCTCATCATCCAGTATGTCTGGAATGACATAAAAAAATAGAACAAACTACAGACTAAACAGACTAAATCCAGAAGAACTGTGGCAACTTCTCCAAGATGCTTCAAGAGACTTACCTGCAAAGCTACCTGACAAACTATGCGCAAGTGCACCTTGAATAAAAGCTGCTTTAAACGCAAAGGATGGTCACCCCAAATTGATTTAATTTAGTACTGTAGCTTTGCAGGTAGGTTTCTTAAAGTATCTTGGATACATTGCCACAGTTATTCTTTGATTTAGCTGTTGTCAAACTCCTTGCTCAAACAAAAATCTCACTGAATTATTACAGTTAATGGCAAAATGAATCTTTGAAAATGTAAACTGGTATTTCCTACTGACACACTACAGCAAAATAATTTTTGGCCACAACTGTAAGTGTCATTCGCAAATTTATACTGCCTTTAATCTGTTGACATCTGTAAAATTCATTATCTGTATGTTCTAATACAGGAAATAAATACAGGGCCTCTGCGCACCCTTAAGTGTTAATGTCATTAAAAGTCTTGAACACCTTGGTATGAAATTAATATTAATTATGTGATTATTATACTTCTGTACGTTTACATCAAGCCATTGCATACGTTCTACACTGCCAATCAAAAGTTTGGGATCAGTAAGACTTTTGATGTTTTTTTTTAAATAAGTCTCCTATGTTTACCAAAGTTGCATTTATTTGATCAAAAATACAGAAAAAACAGTATTGTGAAATATTTCTATTTTAATATGTTTTAAAATATACTTTTTTCCTGTGATGCAAAGCTGAATTTTCTGAGCTCACTACTCCAGTCTTCAGTGTCACATGATCCTTCAGAAATTTCTGATATGCTGATTTATTAGCATTGTTAAACTGTGGGCTTAATTTTTTTGGGTTTTTTTTTTTTTTTTTTGGAATCTGTGATTTTTTTTTTTTTCAGGATTCTTTGATGAATAAAAAGTTAAAAAGAATTAAAAAGCATTTTTTTCAAAATAGAAATATATATATATATATATATATATATATATATATATATATATATATATATATATATGTATGTGTGTGTGTGTGTGTGTGTGTGTGTAAATGTATGTATGTGTGTGTACGCTACCAGTCAAAAGTTTGGACACACCCTCTCATTTAATGTTTTTTAAAGAAGTTTCTTATGCTTATCAAGGATGATTTCACTTGATCAAAAATACAAAAAAATGTTTATACTGTGAAATATTATTGTGATATCAATCAGTGTTTTTCTATATTATATACATTAAAATTCAATTTAAAAAATTAAAAATTTATATTTGTAATTAAAGTTGAATTTCCAGAATCATTACTCCAGTCTTCAGTGTCACATGAACCTTCAAAAATCATTCAGTATTTCGCAGCACAGCTGTTTCCAACATAGATAATTCTAATAATAAATTAGCATATTAGAATGATTTCTGAAGGATCACGTGACACTTAAGACTGGTGTAACAGCTGATGAAAATTCAGCTTTGCATCACAGGAATAAATTATATTGTAAAGTATATTAAAATAAAAAACATTATTTTATATTATAATAACATTTTGCACTTTTTTTTTCTGTATTTTTGATCAAATAAATACAGCCTTGATGAGCATAAGAGACTTCTTTAAAAAATATTAAATGAGAGGGTGTGTCCAAACTTGACTGGTAGTGTATATGTGTATGTATATGTACATATATGTATATTAAAAAGCACAGCTATTTCCAACATTAATAAATCAGCATATTAGAATTACTTTTGAAGGATCATGTGACACTGAAGACTGGAGTAATGGCTGATAAAAATTCAACTTTACATCACAAGAATAAATTATATTTTAAAGTATATTAAAATAGAAAGCCATTATTTTAAATTGCAATAATATTTTGCAACACTGCTGTTTTTCCGTATTTTTGATCAAATAATTGCACCCTTGATGAGCATGAGAAACTTATTTAAAAAATGTGTAAAAAACCTTACTGATCCCAAACTGTTGAACAGCAGTCTATGTAATGAATTGATAGTTTACTTAACGGTTTTTATATTGTAAAATTTGATAAAAGTTTATATTCATGTAAGCCTGATGCATTTCAAGTTTATAGTCACAAATATAATTAACAATTATGCATAAAATCTTTTTTCTGGTTATTATTGGTATGTTGGTTACACAATTATCTGTATGTGGCATTTAATTCAGCATGAACTCTTATTATCCCTGCCTTCCCCTTTACAGGAAAACTTTGCAGAATACGCTACCCTGAAATAAAATGCACTTCATAGGGTGTACGTACTTTTCACAGCACTATCTTTTTATCATGAAATTATATATTCATTGCTTTTGCTGTTTTCCAGCACCAGAGGGCTCATGATGATCCTGTGGCTCAGAAATATACATTCCATGATGTCATCACTGCTGGCCGGGACGCGCCCATCAAACTGAGGGTCCTGCAGAGCCGTTGTTTAGTCCCAGGACTTTACGCCACACACCTACAACGTTGGCTCACACACTATCACCCCAGTCAGGTATATTTAGCCGAGTTTGTCCATAGGTGCGTTGTGCATTTGAAGATGTTTCTATGATTTATATTAACCAGTTTGTTGCTATTCAGATCCTGGTCCTGGATGGACAGATGCTGAGAACAGAACCAGCTTCAGTGATGGACAAAATCCAGAAGTTTCTAGGCCTGACAAACGCTCTCAACTACCACAAGATCCTTGCGTAAGAAGCTTGTCCCTAAACGCAGTACTAAACGCAGTATAATTAATATGCAGTACATTATTGAGCACTCTGAGTGTTTGGTTTAGAGCTGATTTGAAGTGTTTCACAGTAGACTCCTTGTCCTGATGGTTCCCCTTAGTCTGACAGGTTCACAAGAGTGCTTGTTAATTCCCTGCCTTCTCTACCACCGCATATACACTTTATCTCTTTAGTCAACCTTTTCCACTTGTCTCTCTTTCTCTCTCTATCTGTCCTCTATCTCATTCCCTGCCTCATGCTGTACCACATAATCTCATAAGCAGTAACATCTGTCCACCACATCTCCCACTGGACAATGAAGTTGGTTTGTCCTGTGGCAGCCTCTCAGGAGGACTTGCTGTGCACCATCTGTTGGTTATGTTCTCTTTTGATTAGGCTGATGTTGAAACATTGCCCTGTTTTTGCTGCCTGTCCTTCATTTTGCCCCTTCCTTCCTGCTGCAGGTTCGATCCGAAGAAGGGCTTCTGGTGCCAGCTGCTAGATGGAGGGAAGACCAAATGCCTGGGGAAGAGTAAAGGGAGGAGATATCCTGACATGGACGTTGATGTGAGATTATGATTCTGGTTCATATTCCTGTCTCAATTAAAAACATTTCCTGGCTTTTTGGGATTGCTTGACATTACAAAGAGCATTGGTAAAGACAAAAAGAAAAAGGAAGCTTGTTTAGACATTAATGGTATATTTGACTCAAACCTTTTCAGTTTTCATAATCTCAATAGCAATAGCTGCATGAAATCTGATTAAAATTATTATCAGTGTGAAAAACAGTTCCACATATATTTGTGGAAACTGTGATACATTTTTTTGATTAATAGAAAGTTAAAAAGAATCGCATTTGTTTGAAGTAAATTTTCATGTAACATTATGCAGTAAATGTACTGTCTTTGATCAATTTAATGTGTCCTTGCTGAATAAAATAATTATTTCTATCATAAAAAAGAATCATACTGACCTTTAACTTTTAAATAGTACACTAAATGGTCAAACCAGAATATATATATAAAATATAAATTAACTTTGTTTGTGGCCCCCTTAATTCTTGTTACTTCAGGGTCATTCAGACTAGTGTATTTTCTACAAGGGCACAACTTCAGTCAGATCTTTTAACAGACTATGATAAAGAGAGGCTCAGTCGGATGCCGAGGACCTTGATGTTACCTTGAGGCTTCTTGGCAGACACATCAAAGTTAATGAGGGGTGAAAGAACAGGCTGATGTGTCGTGGCTTTGCAGATGCAGTCGCAGGAGCAGCACTCCTGAGAGAAAGAGCTGTACACAGAGCAGGACACTGTCATTTAAAACACAGTCACAGCAGTGGCTTAAGGTTCATAACCTTTTCTGGGTCGGAGGTGTTTGGTCCAACATCCAAAAATATTTAGCTGATGAATGTATGAGTAGATGAGTGATGCTGATGATGTTTAAATAAATACAAATTTAATGCTGTAGATGTAGAAAATCTAAAAATCTTTGGTGTTGTTGCCAAAAAGTAAATTAAAAATAAAAAGCTTAAATCCTACAAGTGAATTCGGACATCACAACATTGTGAAGTACAGTATAAAAAAAAAGTTTGTTTAATATGAAGAGTTTTGCTAAGATTACATTTAAAGGGATCATACACTGTCTTTGTTTTTTATTTTGTACTGTTTCTCTGAGGTCCACTTATTATGTTATCAAGATTTTTACATTAAATTTTTTTTTGAGTAATAGGTTATTTACTGTCCTGTTTTTAGCCCCCCTCAGCAGAACGCTCTATTTGAATGGGCGTCGCAGATGTACATTTGGATGGCGGTGTGCCAATGATGCTATGGGTAATTGTAAATGAATTTGCAGTAAAACAAACGGCCGAGTTCTTACTGACGCAATCTGGAACTTCATTAAAATTAAAGTTCATCCACTCTTTCCTAATGTTGGGATCAGAAGGAAGGCAATGCAAATTGGCACTGCAGAGCATCCTGTTGTTTTCAGAGCAATCTTTATTGATGGTTTCTGCATAGCCCTGCTTTCACCTCTAAACACTATGTGCAAATTGGTGAGTGGGGCTAAACAGACAGCGATGTTGATCTTCGACGGAGGCAGCACTTGATCTACCTGTGTCATCACACATAGGAACATTCCAATAGCTGTTGGTTTGGCAGACTGCTGTCAATATAAGCTGTTTTTAGACTAATGACAAATTTTTGACTTCTGAAAACTGCAAGATGTTTTCATAGTACAATGACCTCTTATATGTCAAAAGATCAAGGCAGTTTTGGTTTCTCAGTTGATCACCCCTTTAATTGTTTTATTAAATTGTGTTAAACTGATGTTAAAGAGTTTTTAAAAATTCATTTTAAGTGAGCATCAGATAATAGTTTGGATAAAAGTGTCTGCTAAATGAATAAATGACAATGTAATGTAAAAGTTGTCAGTCTAATCTAACTGTAAAAATTGGGAAATTGAATAAAAGCTAGATACCATAAAAGAGCCACACAGCTTGTGCATGATATATTTGCAGAAAAACTAACCCTGTCCTCTTCCTCCACAGTCCCGGACCTTCCTGAGAGAGTATTACCATGAGCACAACATTGAGCTCTCCAAGCTACTGTACAAAATGGGCCAGCCGCTGCCTAGCTGGCTTAGGGAGGAGTTGCTCCACAGCAGGTAACCTGAAGAGGGGGGTGGGGACACACTGGTCAGACTCGGACACCCCTCCTTCTGCTCTTGAGGGGACTCGCCCCCTTGTCCACCCCTGTAAGCTGCCGGCCACGGTGGTCGGTCAAGTCTCCTCCTGCGGCTTTGTGGACCTTCAGTTCGGAGAACTGAGCTTCTAGAGGACAAGACAGAGAGGTAGAGAAAGTCGCGCTTAGGTGCGCTAACGGCTCTGTTCCGTTTTGGAGAACAGTGATGTGCCCAGGACATAGCCCTGGGGTACACCCGCCACAATCCTTGGCTCGAACATGGGATCACAACGGGAGGCTTCCAGAAGACATTCTGCTTGTCTGGTGTGTTGAAGTACCAGGAAGACGTAATGTCAGAACAAATGGACATGCAATATGGGAGAAGAGGGCACGTGTTTCTTTTGACGGAGCTATAGGACATACACAAGTCTGCAACAGATTAATAAGTGCCGGGTGGTACCTTAAAGTCAGACTTTCCTTGTTTTCTTGGTTAAATATTCTTTTAACACTCATTTCATGTGTTGTGTTGCACAACACAAGGCTGTTCGCCTTGTAGGTTCATTCTTCTGTTTTAAACGGTTTTTATTTCATAAGATATTGAGCCCATTCATTACAGCTGCACCCTCCGGGCTTAAAATGTGACATTTAAAGGTGAAATTTCATTACGATGTATTTATGGCTATTAGTTGCGATTCCACAGGACAGCTTAATAATGCGTGATAAATTGTGGTACTAAAACACAGATAAGCTACATCCATAATCAATGTGACTGTAAATATGAAACTGTAAAAAAGCTGGGTATGTTTTTGGCCCGTTATATGTGCAGTAACTGCCTTAATGCAACTTTATCAAGCCAATTACGGACAATTCACTAAAGTATACAAGGCGACGTGTTTTGACAGGCCTCAAGGGGCTGATCTTTTTAATCTTAATTCGAATGATGAATGTCGAGAACTGGACCCATGTGTTATTTTGGCATTATATCACAAATCTCACTGGAGCGTTAAGCAAGGGTATTGCAGTTTTAATAGCGATTCATAAAACCTGTCCGCCAATAATCTTTTATCACCTTTTTTTATCTTGTTTTAATGAATGTTTCACCCTTTTTTTTTTCAGTTTTTATGTGTTTAGCATATCACAACATCTAATCACTTTTCATTCAGGGTTGTCATCAGAATGTGTCCAGGAATGTATTGCCTCTGCCAAGAGACCATTTTAAAAGGCCATTTTATATGACTTGTGTTCTGTGGGAACTGTTGACTGCTACTGAACCGTATGAATTACACCCATGAATGTAAGCAAGGATGCTATATACTAGACACGATGCCTTTTCGGTGGCAGGCAGGGCGATCCACGGAAAGCTCCACAAAGCCCCTTAACCTAGTCACTGGGGCTGAATTAAACCACTGCGCTAATGGATTTCATTTCTCTTGCTGCTGAAATGAGAAGTCATCAAAACGAACCCAAATCTCATTTTATGTATAACATAAAATTAATTGGATTTAATTTTGTTCCCTTCTGTTTTTCATTCGTCTTTGAAAGGTTTTTGTGCACTTTCTTCCGTACTTCCATGCACAATTACATCGTCAGGCTCACTACACGCAGCGTATATCCATCTCCTCTAACAACTGTTTGCCTCTACAGTCATCTGGCATTTCAATTCAGGTGCATCCTTTGGTCTTGTTCTGAAAAAAGGCGCCAAAAAGTACAAATTGAACTATGCGTGACGATTATTCACCCCTGATATTCCCTGCTACAGGATGGACACTTGGGAAGGGGTTTGGCAATATTACAGATGGAGAACTGACAGTATCTCAGAGCGTTTATTTTCTATAATACAGATTTTATTTGTAAAAATTGTACAACCCTCAATTTTCTTCATTGACCTCGAAGTATGATGCTTGAGAAGCACAATGTTTGTGTTGGTGACCAAGGAGTGGAAAAGCGTACAATGCATATCTTGTGTGCAAGGATATCACTTCACGCAAAGATTTTGCACCAGTCCACAGGAAGACTTTTGGGTCCACAGAGCATTTTTGTATTACCAGTAACTTTTACAGATAGTTTTACTTGGTTTTGGTCAAAATGTAAGTAGTTTACAACTGTCTGCGGTACAGAACAATGCACCTTACATGCTGCTCTCGGATTCGTCATAATCACACACGTGTAATGTTCTTCATTTTCTTTATAATCATTTAGTATTCCTGCTCCCAAGCTGACAACTGACATCTAATAATGCAATATTGTGTTTCCTGGTAAAATGGGAAGTTTTGCACCAAGCACAAAATTGTTTAAATAAAATGTGTCGCAGTGTACAGAACCCATTTATTTTGAGTGAATGGAACAGAGAGAGATTATAAAATATGAATGAACTAGTTATGATTTTTTTTTATATATATATACATCGACCACACTCACACAGACATGCAGAGAGTCCCCATGACTTTCACACTGCCAATATTGTGCTTTCTGTATCATAATGTAGGGTATGAATAGATAGAATAAAATAACTGTAAGGAAATAATCATCTGGACTGTACAATCAAACCTACCGTTGTTAATATTTTTTATTGTTGGTAGCCAATATTTTTGTGATTAATTTGCAAATAAAGAAACCACTGTCTTTTTAGTTCTTTGTCTTTATTATGAATATTCAGTGAGTAAATAATAGACATGTATATATTTAATGTATTAAAAATGTGTATACAGTTGTGAAATTATTGAACCCCCCAGAAACTGCAGTACTTTACAAATACAAGCTTTTCTGAAGATCCAGGGCTTTATAAAAATTGCATCTATAACAAATTACTGGCATATTAAAAGTGATAATGCCAATATGTAACTTTAATAATGTAATTGTTGCTGTTTTTAGTCACTTATTTGTATGGTGGGAAACAAAATAGTCTTAAAACACAATTAAACCTTTCGAAACTCTATTAAAAAACAGAATTACCTTGAGCTGTTACATACATGCGGTTAGTCCATGCATGTGCTGAAGTTTGAGTAACTAATATGACAACAGAGCTCTAACAAATTCTACAGAGAAGTTTTAAAAGACTTTAGAAGAGCTGAGGCTATATAAAGATTTCCAAGACATTAAAAATTCCTAAAGACACAGCTGGCAGCCTTATTCCTTAGCTTAAAATTTATTGTACCAGAAAACCTTTGAGGATGTTGAATAAAAAGCACAATATCATAATATTTTTGATCAGCATAACTGAGGAAAAACCTGCAGTGTACAGCCAAAAACTTTCAAGATGAACAAATGAAAGGTGGAAAAACATAAGACAAGCATGGCTTTCATGTTGGGGCATCTTGTCGAATGCCACTCTTGACTAAGAAGAACACAAAACGCTGACTTGAATATGCTCAAATTTATTTGGATAGAGTTCTGGCAGAATGTTGAGCAGAAGAACACCATCTCCATAGTCAATCACTGAGGTGGACCAGTGCTGTTACGGGGGTGTTTTGCTGTTGCAGGAAGTGGAAATCATGACTGTATGCAGAACATCATGGATTCTTGAAGTATCAGGCCATTTTGGCAAGAATGGTGATGACTTTGGTGCAAAGACTGAAGCTAATGATCAATGGACGTTCCTGTAGGACAGTCATCCCAAAGTATACATCCAAATCTGCTTATGCTTGGTTCAGGGATCAGTCATAGAATATTCTTGATTGCTCTGTTCAGTCTTCAGAATTAATTTTCATTGAAAATATTTGGTAAGCTTCTAAGCACTTCCAAGCAGCGTTTATTGGTGGTTTTAAAGAATAAATGATTCTGCACCAAATTTGACTTTTAGGGTTTGAATAATTTTGAACATGAACGTTTACAGCCTATTTATATATTTTTTATTTTATAGCTATATATATATATCAGTGGCGTTCCGTCCATATAAGCTGCTAATACTCCGCATACCCAGGCCGTCTGAGAGAAAGTGTTTACGGGTTAATTAATATAAACATGGTTGTCAGTTGATCCCTTGTGTTTGTGATGTACCTTAAAGTGTACTATAGAGTTGGGAATAAGTACGTCAAATTATTTATTTGCCAAACAACGGCAATTCTCTGTAAATGTCACATGCGGAAGCTTCCGGGCAAGCGGATTCTCCGCAGTTTACTAGCCTCCGCTCTATTGCAATGACGCCTCAGGATTCACGCGCGTTCACTGCTTTCGCTGATATGCGCGTGATTTCATTGGCGAGGTAAGCTGTCCGAGAAGCGCTCGCCCAAGCGGAAAAATGCGCTGTTGCTGCCAGATTTCGATTGCCGAAAATCACATTATGTTTGATGCACAACTGACTCGACTTAATTAAATTAACTGTATATTTTCATAATTTCTCAAGCAATTCAAAATTTGAAAGTCCACTGAAAACATATAGACCGCGTTGAAGATGTTATTGTCAACATGCCTAAGTGGTTTAAATAAAAATATATAGAAATAGTATAATATATAAAAGTATAAAAAAAAGTTTTTATTTATTTATTTTTTATATATATATATATATATTAACAAATAGGGGGAAAAGAGGAAATAATAAAATCAGATTTTTTTACATTTTATTTTATTGTTTGCAACTTACTTGGCAAAATTCTAAATATATTATTATTATTTGCATTTTGCATGGTCGTGGTATCACCTGGGTGGGAGTTATATTCACATGCGATTAATAATAATAATAATAATAATAATAATAAAATAATTCAGTTCTCTTAATATTACGTATCATCAAAGAATACGTGTAAACGTTGTTTTGCGTTTTTTATTTGGAAAAGCAGCTATGTTTTTCTAGCATTAAAATAACTATAGATAAACCTGAAACGATACAAGAAAGATTGGAGATGAGATTTATTCACAAATAAGGTAGGAAATGTGCATACTTTTAAATTGACACATGCCACAGTGTTTTCCTCGTTAAGTTTGTCCTAAAAGCAGGTTGGGGGCTGGGACTCAGCACTCAGCATACCCGGTAAAAAAAAAGTCACCGCTCGCCACTAATATATATATATATATATAGATAGATAGATAGATAGATAGATAGATAGATAGATAGATAGATAGATAGATAGATAGATAGATAGATAGATATTGCATTATTCATCAACTTACGTTCTCAGAATTACTCACATTTGTATAAATACCGATACCTTTGTTGAACTGTTTTCACAGTATTTTGTCAGCAGCAAAATGTCTTGCAGGTCAAAGGGGTTGAAAAATTTAGATTGTAATTATATACAACTGTATATGCATAACTAGTTTTTGACGTTTTAATTTATGTTTTAGACAATGCAGTACAAAAATAGAGTGAAGTGAAATGTTATCTAGGAAAGGAATTATAAGTAACTTTTTATTAAAAAAGATTATTGTGATTATCACCACAAGCTGCTTAAATTACATCTAAGACGATAAACCTTTATCCCTTTAATTCACTGATAGGTTGCATGAAATAAACATACAGCACCATAAAGTTGTTATATTATATTTTTATATATATACATAATACAGTGCTCTCCACTAATATTGACACCCTTGGTACAAATGGGCATTTTTTATCTTTAATTTAAAATAATTCATAAAATTGTAACTTTATTGAAGTAAAACTATTAAAAGTGAAGGTTGACTTAAATTATAAAATAAATGTTCACAATTATTGGCACCCCTTCAAATTCCTATGAGTAAAATATCCCTGAAGTATATTCCCATTCTCAAAAGATCACAGCTGGAGAACAGCAGAGATTAGTTGAGTCTTGGGGTCAGAAAGACAAAAACAAACTCCACCATATTCAGTTGTTAGACATGACTGGATCTTTAAACAAGACTAGCTTCTATGGTCAGATGAAACTAAAAAAAAGACCTAATGGTTTTGGTCCAAACAGGGATAAAAAGTACCCCATGTTTACGGTTAAATACTACTTAATCTTTAATGTTGTGGGCCTGTTTTCTCCCAGAGGTCCTGGACATTTTTTTCAGACACACAGCATCATGGATTCTATCAAATAGACACATACAAATCTAAACTCAACTGCCTGTGTTAAAAATCTTATAATGGGCCGTTGTTGGATCTTCCATCAGGACAATGATCACTGAACACAAAATAAAGTTTCTTCCATGGCTGTCCCAGTTCCCTGACCTGAACCCTAGAAAATGAGAACTGAAGAGAACAAGCACCAACATGGAGCTGGGAATCTGAAGGATCTGGAGAGATTCTGTATGAAGGAATGGTCTCTGATCTCTTGTCAGGTGTTCTCCAAGCTTATCAGGCAGACTCAGACAGTTTTCTTAAGAATGTTGCAATAATTGGGTGACAATAATTGTGTCCAACATGAACTAAAGAAAAACAATTACGTTAAGACCGACCTTTTACGTTAAGAGTAAAGGTTCAGAAATAGGTGGAATTTTTCTAGCACAGCAAATTTGAATCTACGTTTTAAAAGAAGCATCTTTTCATTTGGATTAGCAACCTTACAGCTGATCTTTGTCCTATGAAACATTGGTGTGTCACTGGTTGGTTTGATATTTATAACAAACATAAACTACAGCTGCATCTCAATCTGTCAGCGGCAGGGCATCTGAGCATGGCTTGCATCCACATCACACACTCATCAAAGCAGAGTGCATATTGGCCAGAGCTGTACACTCCATCATTCTGACACTATCAATGAGCCGCTACATTAACCACAGACTGTTCATTTACATTTGGAATGCTGAACACTCTTAGTATGGCCACAGCATATATGGCCCGTGTGGTTTGTTTTAGTAGATGATAGAGGCATATACTGTCCTAAAAGATATTTGTCATTTTAATAAAGCCTCTTGTTATTGACATATAGACCGTGTAGCCTATGAATGGTGAAATCGTTCAGTTGTTACAGAAAGAGAGAGAGAGAGATTTTTTACCTGTACAATCTTGATCTTCCCACGACAAGCATGTTTCAAAAACAGCATATTATATCATATACATACTTTTTGCCTTTGCAACATTAATCTGCAGAAAAAAACTATGAAAATAACAAACAAGGTAGGTTTTACACATAAACTATAATGACTGTATAGTATAGTAAATGTCATAGTAAATGCAATAGCAGTGTTTTAGTGTATAGATTGTCTTTTTTTCTAATTGCATGTTCCTAAATTATTGTTATTATTATTAATTGCCGATGTAATAAAGTCGTGGTTTTATCTACGGTAGCATATGGAAACTTCAGTTTTTTTTTTAAGTATTTGTCATAGTACAAAATACAAAATGACCAATTTTCCCCGGACAAAACAAAGATAAAAGCAGTAAATTAGGACAAAAGCGACTTAATGACTTAAGTATATAACTTGAAATAATTAAGCATATACTGTATATATAGAAAAACACTGTATTAAACACAAAGACTGTGCTTTGAGCAAGTGGGAAATAAAGTACATACAGGGGACTTTTATTATTTATGTACACACTATCACTTCCGTTTGTGGAAGTTGAACTTTCAACCCGGCAGCGATTTTTCCTTCCTTTCCTGTTTCGGCCTCGATCAGAGACACACATAGGTAAGGTAACATAGTTTTAATCCACCCAAATCCTACCTTTATTAAACGTATTGCATACAAAATTCAACTTCAGTAACGTTCCATAACACCTCACGCATCAGTAGAACATGATATTACTCCCATAAATAGTGATAAATGCAGTATTTTAGTCGGATAATCAGTGTTGCTCTAGAGGGGTCCTGCTCCATATTGGTCTCGCTAGCGTAGCTACATGAGGTGCTATAGTTGTCTATATTCGGAGTAGATAACGCTGTTCTGCTATATAATTTGTGTGAGAAATGTGGTCACTTTGTCATCCAAATCGATAAATATCTTAGTTTTAAAATATCCTCAACGTTTTATGACTGAACGTATGCTAATTGACACTGTAGGGTTGTAAGCCCCCGTTTGGCGTCTAAAGGAATATTGTCGAGGAATTCTTAGGTTCTCTGGTTGTTTTTCTTAGTAACTTATTTCATTATTATTGTTTCCCCGCGGTTGACGTTAAATTAACGCTCAGTCGCACACCAGCAGGTTTGCAAGATGCTTGTTTTCAGTCAAATGCATTAGAAATACTTGTAAAGAAGTGAAAACGGTTTAACTTTTTTTTTTTAGACCTTAGGGTGAATTATCATAAGACTTAGATGTTTTTTTTTAATTGACCCAACTGTTGAATGTTGATGTTTTTCAGCAATGGCACCTCGCAAGGGTAAGGAAAAGAAGGAAGAGCAGGTCATCAGCCTGGGACCTCAGGTTGCCGAAGGCGAGAATGTGTTTGGAGTCTGTCACATCTTTGCATCCTTCAACGACACCTTTGTGCACGTCACTGACCTTTCTGGCAAGTAAGTACCTCAAGAACATGGAAGATGATCCCTATGCATATGAAAAGTTCAAATACCAGTAAAACAAATAAAGTGTGATTTTTATTTGCACAGTTAAGTGTCTCATACCACATTCAATTCAGTTTTGCGCTATTTTTTTTCCTCACCTGGATTTTACTGTATTGCTCAACATTTATAGTTAAGTAAAAATGGATATTGTAACCCTGTTACCCTGTCATTTCAAACCTATTTTTTTTCCCCATCAAAATATACAAAATATAAAAGTTGTTTTCCATGTAAGTGAACACGTACTGCAGCTGTCAAGTTTTGTAATTTATGTACTGATGGCACTGATGTACTCTAAGTAGTTACAGAGTGTATCAGTGTCCTCCGACTTTTTCACTGGACTTGGGATGTTTTTCCCATTTATTTTTCCAATGGTGACTTTTAAACTAATTTAGAAAATTGACAATTATTTTAAATCTGACAAAAAGACAATGTGAACAGCTCATGCCACAAGCAGTGATATAATCAATTTAAAAATGTCCAGTAAGATTTTAATGTTTTCTCTTATGCTCACCAAGCCTGCATTTATTTGATCCAAATTCTGCAAAAGTAGTAATATTGTGAAAATTGTAATGTTTAAAAAAACAAAACCAAAAAAAACTGCTTTTCAATTTGAATATATAGTCAACATTTTAAGTGGATCAAAAATGTTGTCCTAAGTCAAGAACAAGTATTTTGGTTTTAGGACAACTTTGATGGAAGGTTTTGATCAACTTCAAATGTTGACCACTGTGTTTTAAAATGTAATTTATTCCTGTGATTAAAGATCAATTTTCAGCATCATCACTCTTTAGTGTTGTTATCCTTCAGAAATCCTTCTAATATGCTGATTTGCTGTTCAAGAAACATTTGATCAATATTTAAATCATTTGAGTACTTGAGTAGATCCAAAGATCAGCATTTATCTGAACTTTTATCTTAAATTAAACTTAATTATAGAAATGAATACTTTTATTTAGCAAGGATGCTTTAAATTGATCAAAAGTGAAGACATTTTATAATGTTACGAAATATTTCTATTTCAGATAAATGCTGTTCTTCTGAACTTTATATTCATCAAAGAAACCTGGAAAAAATATACTATGCTGTTTTCAACAATGTTTTTAAGCAGCAAATCAAAATATTGGAATGATTCCTGAAGGAACGTGACTGGAGTAATGCTTAAAATTCAGCAGGAATTGAAATCACAGGAATAAATTACATTTTAAAATGCATTCAAAAAGTTATTTTAAATAGTAATTTAAATTGTACTTTGGGTCACATAAAGGCAGGCTTGGTGAGCAGAAGAGACTTCTTTAAAAAGAAAAATTTGTGTATATATGAAGAATTCTCTAAATCCATCTGGCATCTTTCTTTTAAAAAAATGCATTTTTATCAGGCTACGATGTATAGGTTTTTATGTAAGTACTGCTACTTCTGATTGGGCTGAGGCTGGGATTTTAGCGAGTTTTAGGTAAAAGTTTTTGATGGATGTGTGTCGCGAGCATTCATTATCTCATTTTTGACCAAGATGGCTCTTAGCTGGTTTTGTGTGTATGTCCTGGTAGTGTATTCTGTACACAATCGTGGGTAATCTAGTTTATTCCATTGATTCAGTCAATCCCCCTATGGAGAAGACTAATGTGATTTTATACTTCTGGAACCTTTCTCTTGCACTTCATTCACCAACAGTTCCTAACTAACCCTTTTTTTTGGTTCTCCAATTTAATATGGCTATTAGATGCTTTATATCAGGTCAATTCAATTACTTCTGCACACGAGTCAGATAACTAAGACAGATTTTTGCTTTCCGCAACCTAAATTTGGGTCTGCTTCTAAAACAGTATGGTTTCTGAAAAAGTGCTACATGGCATGCAAGCTGTACTGGAAGTTTTATTTCCTTGAGTCATTTAATTGTAAATAGTGTTTTTATACAAATAAATGTTGTATAGATTTGGAGCCATGTCAGGTTTACTTTCATTTTTGGGTAAACAAATTCTTTTTAGGTGATGTTTGTCTTTACTTTCTGGTGAGTGATCATCATCTGAATGAATTTTCCTTCCTCTCGATCTTCAGAGAAACAATCTGCCGTGTTACTGGTGGAATGAAGGTGAAGGCCGACAGAGACGAGTCCTCTCCTTATGCTGCTATGTTGGCAGCTCAGGATGTGGCTCAGAGGTGCAAGGAGCTGGGAATCACCGCCCTGCACATCAAGCTGAGGGCCACCGGTGGAAACAGGTGAGGCCCTGAATGTACAACACATTTACAGTCAAGGACGCAAATGTCACGTTCATGACACTGGGTATGAGTTTACAGAAAGAAAGTACATGAGCATGCATCATGATTTATTTACTTTTTTCCTCCCCTTCTTTAGAACCAAGACACCTGGACCAGGGGCACAGTCTGCCCTGAGGGCTCTGGCTCGTTCCGGCATGAAGATTGGCCGTATTGGTATGTTGGCACTAGCACTGCCATCTAATGGTGACTAATGTCTGTTAATTATAAACCTGTTTTCATTAGAAAGTCTCATTTACTTTCATTTTCTTCTACAGAGGACGTCACCCCCATTCCATCGGACAGCACCCGCAGAAAGGGAGGTCGTCGTGGACGTCGTCTGTAAACTATTGGATTTTTTCAGAATAAAACATCAAATAATAATTATGCCTCCTGTTTTCATTGAAATGATTGCAGTGCCAAGCTTAGACTCTGGACTGTTCAGTTGCCTTCAGCTGATGACATGTCTGACCGGTTTTGGTGTATCTGATGTATTCTGGTTTATTTTAAAACCAAATGAATGAATGCTAGGGGATTACCAAGAAAACATCCTCATTCAAATAATACCAGAACAATTAATTTCTTCATTGCAGTATTTCAACCTGTGCAGGCGCTGAAGTTTGGCAAAGTAGTGTAGAAGTGTAAAAGAAAAGTTAGAGAACCTAAAATGTTACTTTTTCCTCATTTATGTTTTTATAAACTATATTTCACAAGCTGTAATTCACTTGTGAAGCATTTTAATGTGCTCTGAAAAATCTAGAAACAATTGAAACTGAAAGCCTTGGATTTTAAAGAGGTAGTTCAACCAAAAAATAAAATGGTTTGCTCACCCTCAGGTTGTTTAAACCTGCATGAGTTTGTTCTGTTAAGGACAAAACACATTTTATAATGTTGGTAACCAAACTGTTGGCGGTAGCCATTGAGTTCGATAGTAATTGTTTTTCAAACTATGGAAGTTCAAAACCGTAAATCTATGGAAACTATGGAAGTTCAAAACAAACTCAAAACAGTAAAGTATTTTTTCTTAAGTATCTGTATTTTATCAGTGTTTTTTTACTTCACTACGTACCAAAGCATAATCTAGTACTTTTTACTGCACTACGTTTCATAATTTTATTTTTTTTATATACGCAAGAACATTAAAAATGTATTACTTTCTTGTACTTAAGTAAATCTTTGAAACTTTTCAGCAATGTTTTCATTATTCCTGCAAAAGTTACCACATTAACAGGTCTCTTGAGCTTTTTGTTACGACATTAATAATACGAGTACCATAATTATCTCATCATTAAGCGTTAATATGTATATCACAAGAGGTTTTGTTTAAAAGCGTTTTAGATTTTTAAAATATAAATCTTACAAAACCTATTTTCCCTTTGTATATTTCGCACACTGATGAGACCAGCAGGTGAAACATGCGGAAACGGTACATTCAAGTTCACTTTTGTCTGACAACTGATGATGCAGCCCGTCATTACCCAATGAAATAATAAATCCGCTCTGCTCCAGACACTTTCATCCGAGTGTTGCTGCTGAACTCTCAGTTCTCACATTTTCATGTTAGAGCGCAGTTACCATTTGACCCCTTAAGCAAATTGATTAAATTTTGAGAACTTTTCCTGACTATTAGTCAAAAATGTCCACCGACGGAAACGAGGCACCACTTATTAATGAGCAAACTGCAGTCAACATGGGATCTCAGGGACGGTGAGGAAATCTTTTTTTTTTTTTTAAATAGATACATCTTATTTTATTTTCCACAGTTAAATGTTAAAAGCAAACTGAATGTGACTGAGTGTAAAGAGATGTTTTGAATTATTGCTTCAATAATTAGGCAGAAAAATGTAAAATATGTAAAAGTGCAAACTGCGTATTTGCCTCCATATCACACATCATTGCACAAATTACATATTTGATTAATAATTCAGTACAAATGAAATGACCAGACACTCATATTCGTTGTTCTTGAGCTTTAAAACGTTTATTTAAATGTAAATCAAAGTTTATAATCAAACTTTTCTGCCTACTTTAGGGTGCCTTCAAATAATTTGTTAGTGTTATGCCACCACAGTGTATTTCACTCATTTGAATACACTGTTCTGTGTTTCCAAACAGATCTAGCAAACAGATCCTGAAGGTGGCAGGAGTGACTCTGCTGGCTGGCATACTGATTGCAGGTCAGGCCTTCACTGCCTACATGGCATACAACCAGAAGGAACAACTCAACACCCTGGAGAGGCGCAGCGACCGTCTGCAGGAGATCAGCAGCAGATCTGGTCAGTGAGCTTCATGGCTTATTATTCATTTAAATATCTTTATTTTGTGGGCTTCTCATCACACTACCTTTTAAACCACCTCTAACCCATTACCACAAATGTCCTCTAATCATCCTTTTTTTTTTTTTTTTGTACAGTCATGCGCACCCCCATGAAAATGCATCTCCCCATGGCCTCCCTTGCTCTGAAGTATGAGGATGAGCCCGAGGAGAAGAAGGTAAAACTAATTTTCTCTTCTCTTGATTGTGTTGTAATGCGGGCTGGCAGCCACCTGATGTCAGGATTGAGTCAGAAAACTAAATCAAGTTTTAAAGCAGTGTTCCTCAAATAGTTGTGCTTTAGAAATGACCAATATCAGAACAGGAAGTGACAAATGAAAACATAAAATTATATTTAGAAATATGTAAATCTACAGCTTTCTTATCTGATTCCTCCATTTATTTGTCATTGTGCTCTATTTTTCAGGATTCCACTACCTCAGATCCCAAACCAGGTATCAAGATCTTGCCATTTTCAAGTTTTGTGTGAGCAGTTTTGTGTCCTTTGCTTATACATTTATGTTTTTTCTGTCCGACAGAGCTCACCCAGTGCCAGAAGGAGGCTACTGGGGAGGTCAAGACTCTCCTGCCATCCTTCCGCCCCAAGTGTGATGCTAACGGAGACTATCAGGCCCAGCAGTGCTGGGAAGAGACTGAATGGTGCTGGTGTGTGGACAAGAACGGCAATCAGATTCCTGATTCTCTGACCAACAGCAGTTCTCCTCAGTGTTCAGGCTTTAATTCTGGTATGAACTGAAAATTTTTATTTAAATGACCACGGAAATTAAATTGTAGCATATATGACCTATTCACATTAATTATATTAATGTCAAGAGTAGCAAATGTGCTACTTCTTCAAAAATAAATCAAACAGAGTTTCTTTTATCTGAAAATATCAGTCTCAAAATCATTCTGATGGTACACTGACTAATAAATCAAATAAATTAAGTTTCTGTCCCATACTCCTCAAACATCTCTTTAGTTGCTTCAAAGAAATCCAGTATTTAGAAACTGCAAGGAATTATTTTACAACTGACTTATATATGTCATTAGAGCAGTTTTACATTTTAAATGTTATCAGTGGTGTTATATGATTGTAACTCTAATGTAAATTGTTTCACTGTTCCTTATTTTAGCTGATAAACTGGTGACGGAGCTTCTGGGGGCAGATGGCCAGTGAAGATGAGCAGTGAGGAGCAGTTAAAACATAAATATCATTTTCTGGTATCTTGAACTTTAACAGTTGTACTTTCACATTTACTTTAGATTAATGGCTTGGTTTGAGGTAAACATCTTCAGTCAGTTGATTCAAATATTTTGCTGTCACAATAGCAGACATCTCAAATAAAGTTAATTGTGTTTTGTATTGTACTGGTAATTATTACAGACTATAGTAGATTAACTTCAACAGTGTTGACCTTTAATGAAAAACTTCACTTCATAGAATTGTAGTACTACTTTTTTAATCTTTTCTTTTTTTTAAACTAATCTTTAATGTACTTTTATTGTGAGTGTACTAAGAGAGAGAAGTAATATATAGAAGGATGGCTGAAATTGGATGATGGATAGCTAACAACGATGGAAAATAAAATTAAGTACTAACTACTTGTGTGCACTGTGTCTGATTTAGACAGTGTCCTTTAACTTTAAGCTGTATGGCAAAGTCTAAAGGCTGATGTGATTTTTTTTAATGGCCCTAAAGATGCTTTACAAATATATTTTTTTAAATTAACCATTGTAACTAAGGCTAGAACACACACACAGAAATTACAAACAAAAAAAGATGGAAAGAGTCCTTAACCATCTTCAAGAATCGGCTAAAACACATCTGTTTTCTTTTTATTTATTATATAACTAAAAAAAAAAAATACATATACTGCATTAAGCTAACTGAGACTTGTCATAGCACTTACATATCATTGCTCTTTTGTTAATTTTGATTGCTTCCATTGTCCTTATTTGTAAGTTGCTTTGGATAAAAGTCTGCTGAATGTAAATGTAACTAAAAAGAGATTGCAAACCAGCAAAGCTGTGTGAAAGAGCATAAAGTGAAAAAGACATTAATCAATATATGTTAGATCATATATCATGGTCTGAAATTCTAAAACACGTTTAAGGATTTGTCTTAAGGGGCGGATTCAACCAATAAGCGAAGTAAGCAGCTGCTTAGGGCCCAAGGGAATTAGGGGGCCCCATTTGATATTGCAGAAACATATTTGCAGCCTTGAACAATGTAGCCAATCACAGACATATCTGTTAATTTCTTGAATGCAATGACCTTAAGTGTTCAAGTTAGAATTCGGCTCAAAATGCCGAGTTTGCCGAGTTCTGCAAGCTCGGGAATCCACTCATTATAACAAAGTGTAGATTCGATGTAAACAAGAGATTCATTTTGTTAGTGTAGAGAGCTTATTAACGGAAAGTTCTGAGATCGGAAGTGAAAGTAAGTGACAGCTTTTACTGATTATATGAGGGAGCGCACTTTGCGCTATGTGTATTACTGTCTCAAAGCAGAGATATTGACCTCAGTAAAGTATTGTGTTTCAAGTCATAATTTTATTTGTCTTTATGTTTTAAATTGTTTTGCCGATCTGCCGCGTGCTCGTATAAAATGCACGTACTTAAAGTTAGGCTATAAATACAATTGTATGAATGCACGAATGCAGTAACTGGAGATTTTCGCTTAATGATAGATTCAATTTTAGATTTGTTTCTCAGCAAACCTTACCGTATGCATTCAGAACACTTGGAATATAGAATGGGTTGCATGGTATAATTTCATGCTTGTAAAAAGATTGAAAAAGTTTACAATTCATTAAACGGACAAGTGCAAGCATGTTTTTAATCTTCTTTTGTGATCAGCCTCAGGTTGAATAATTACTGGTTGTGAAGGGATAAATAAATTATAAACTATGAGAGCGAGCAAGCAAAATAATAGAGGTAAAAGAGCACATAGTTATTGTGTTGGAACCCCATATCTGGAGTTTGCTTAGGGCCCCCAAATCCCTAAGTCCGCCCCTGATGGCAATAATATTAAAAGACATGCAAAAGAAAAAATTTGACTCACATTAAACAACAGAAAAAAACCCTATTCAAAACTATTTATTTGAAATCATTCTTTACATAGAAAAAGCATGCATTATGATATTGAATACAATTTAAAACCACACCACTGAATTCAATACTCCATCTGAGAATAAACTGCATGAAAAGCAGCTTTTATACTGGACTACTTTCACTTCTAAAATCTGACTTTCATAATTGTTTATTACAAGCAGAAGTGGTAGAGTTGAGTGTGGTAAAGTGCAACATTTATTTATCCAACAGTAATATAAAAGGCTTCAGCTACTCAAGTCCAGCAATCTCTGACATTTGAGAGGTACAGGAATTGTTCAATGGCAAACATTATTTACAGAGTGTCTTGTGCCTGATTGTTCACCTGTTTTAGTGCAAACCTCTGTTTAAAAAACTATTATTGGAAAAAAAATATGTATGTAACAGACAGAACATTAACACTTAAGCACTAATGTATTAAGCACTGATAAAGTTTTGGCCATGTGTACCATCATAAGGAATTTAGGTGTATAGTCTTTAAAAAAAACAAGCTGTTGTAAAACACACCTAACTAATTTTACATAGACAATAACCTAAAACTGCTAACCTGAGAAGCTTAATTATTTTGGACACCAAAGTATAATTTAAATACATCCAGTTATTCTATGTGGTCTGATGAGTGGCACCTCAGTTGAGGTATATGCTGTTCCCAGATAAGGCACCATTTCTGAGATGTTATTCTGGCTCCCTCTATCTTTTCTTGAATGAGCTGAAGTAGCTTTTTATGGTCTGCTCAACGTTAGGCACTTGATAGCTCTGAGCGGCATAGATGCCTGTGCAGGTTCCTACAAGAACTCCCAGGACTGCAGAGGAACGGAGCTTTGCCACCACATACCCAGCCAAAAAGCCCTTGAGGAAGGGAGAACTGAGTACACTTCCACCCTAAATTGAGGAAGAGGGCAAAAAACAAAACTGTAAGTGAGAGAGAAATACAGAACTTCAACTTTCACGCAAAAATTATCATATGGACCCTTTTCACATGTACAGGTTTGGAACACAACTATGAATATTGAATTTTTTAAATTTTTTAAATTTTCCAATGGAGGACAAAAGTAAAGGGGACAGCCACTGTATAGAATGCAACAGCTGCAAAAATCTAATTCACTTTCTCAAACGGGAGCTGATTTTAAGAAACATAAGAATCAGAAAATAAAAACAAGCAATTTGCACCAAAATAAATCTTCAGTGCCCTACACTCCCATGAAGCACTGCAAAACACATATCTGAGTCTATATAAATACATAGTTTGCAATAAGCATCAAAATATATTGTTTCTACATACATAATCAAAAAAAAAAAAAAAAGTGTTTTATATTTATCCATTTAAAACTTAATTTATTCCTGTGATTTCAAAGCTACATTTTTAGCATCATTATTTCAAGGTCCTTCAGAAATCATTCTGATTTTCTGCACAAAAATCATTTATTATTTTTATTATTATTAATTTCTTCAGGATTCTTTGATGAATAGAAAGTTAAAAAAGAACAGCATTTATTTGAAATTAAAATATATTGTGTCATCATAAATGTCTTTATCATCACTTTTGATTAATTTAAAGCATCCCTGCCAAATAAAAGCATCTATATTTCTATCAAAGAACCCTAAAAATAACTTACTCAACTGTTTTAAACACTGATGATAATAATAATAATAATAAATGTCTCTTGAACAGCAAATCAGCATATGAATCATTTCTGAAGGATCGTGTGTCACTGAGCCTGGAGTAATGATGCTGAAAATTTAGCTTTGATCCCAGGAATAAATTACATTTTAAAATATTCAAATAGAAAGCAGTTATTTTACATAGTACAAATATTTCACAATATTACTGCTTTTGGAGCAAATAAATGCAGGCTTGGTGAGCAAAAGAGACTTTTAAATAAAAAAAAAATAAAAAAAACATTAAAAATCTTACTGTTCAAAAACTTTTTCCACCTTTTCCACCTGTCTTTTTGTCTGATTTTCAAATACTTTTTTGCTTCAAATCAGTGTTTGTAGTGTAGTGCTTAGTTAATGGCTTTAAACACTTAATTGAAGACTTTATAAATCCCTATGGGAACTAAATGGGCATTGTTGCACTCTTACAATAGTGTTCACTATTTATTTATTTATTTATTTATTTTTATATTAACATTTTAATGAAAACATGTTCAGATGCATAATTTACAGGTGAGACATGTCCCCACCACTTTTTGCCATGGTCGATATTGTCCCTATCACTTTTTTGAAACATGTCGCGGCAAGGAGAATACCTGATGCAAATGAAACATATATGGCATTTGTTTCTGTTAGGCTAAATAAGCTGCAATCTGTCACTGGAATCTGCTGTTTTTAAAATCATGCTGAATGTTCGCTACAATGTTTTTAATGACAAAACATTTCCTTGAGGCTCTTGCACAGTCTCACACACCAGCGCTTCAATCTATTGCTTAAATGTTACGGAGACTATCTATTCATTTCAGTTAAATCAGAAAACAAAACATGCTCTGCATATATGATTACTGATGAACAGCTGTTTTTAATAAGGGGGAAAAATAGACAGCCACTAGACTGTTTAGGAATACAAATGTTTACTGCATATCTAGTCTATGCATTTTAGAGCACTGCACAGGCCTTAGCCTGGCCCTTGTCCATCAGCTTATCAGAATTCTCAGCCCAACCTCATGGCAATTTGTACATATTTTACAAGGTTGCTAATTCGTACGAATTCATAAGTTTTTGGCTAAATCGTATGCATTTTACGAGTTCCCTATTTGTATGATTTGGTACGAATGCCCTACACCTACACAGGCAAATTGTACAAATTCGTGCAGTTATGTAGACGTAACATGTTTCCTTAATACCTACAAACATGTTATTTTTTTGGCATAAGAGTCAAAAAAAAGAGTCAAAATCTTACATACAGCAGCTAAAGTAATGACCAAGCGGTCGTCAGTGAGCTGATTATAGCCTCTATTTGATCATTGCCTATGTTTGATCATTTTAGCCTTCTTAAATCATTACGACTTGCCTAAAAAAAATCTATAGATATAAAACAGCTCAAGCATATTACAATGTCAGTAAATGTTTAACCTGTTTAAATGTGTGCTTTTAGACGCATATCTAAAAGTTTGTGCGGAGAGTGTAGGCTAAAAGACGCCTTACAGGACATGAAGGTGCCAGCGCAATCACTTGCATTGGAAAATCTTAAAATACGCTGTCACTTTTGCTTATAAAGGTAAGAGTAATACATCATTCGCAAATGTAAGGGGTCTACATTTATTTGTGTGGTCACAATATCAACTGTTGTGTTTTTATAAAATAAAGAAAAAAATACAGGATGCACTTTCGGTCTTGATCAGGAGTGCTTTTCAAAACCTCAGCGAATATTTGCCTCACAGACTTTATAAATATATCTATAAAAAGCTTTGATTACTACTAAATAATTCAAATTCGAAATCAAAATCAAAAACATTTCTCCCTAAAGGCACATCCAGGAGATGGCAAGCCAGGATAATCAACTTCATCGTTGCCAGCTGACTCAGAAAACATTAGTTGATTAATAAATAATTTAAATATCTCCTTACTATTTTCCCCGACACATTCATGGTAATTACTTTTGCTGGTGCTTTGCACAAGCTTTAGCCTATTGTTTGCACTTGAAATGGATGGCTCTAATGCATTTATTCACTGTCAAATTAGCCTAATACTGATAATAAAGGCAAAAACGCCCCCCAAAAAAGTGCCCACCCACTTTTTAAAAGTTACGCCACTGAACATGATACAGTTGTTGCAGAAATGCGTCAACACCATATGTGAAAAAGGGTCCATTGCTGAATTTGACAAAAAATCTTTTGAAAAGAAAAAAACAAACAAACAAACAAACAAAAAAAGTCCTGCCTGTGGAATCCCAACTTCGACTTCATCCTCCATCCGACGCTGAATGTTATCGAGCTGGTCTTTGAGCAGAGACAAGTCTTTCAGCTGCCTGAATGGATCCTGTTCAAGAAACATAAATACTGAGAAACTAGCCACAAACAAGCCATCATAGTTGTGGCTGATGGGACTGTCAGTAATATGAGTCATCACGGGTGTGCCAGCATAAATGGCATTTTAATTCGGCGCCATCTATCAAACATGTTCAGTATTTAAGTTTTATCAGAGAACATTTAAGGATGCAGATAAAGCGTACGTTTTCCACATAACAGACAGATAACTGACAAAGAAAACATGTAACTGACTGTTGAAATTGCAACAATGTGACCATCTAAAACAAAACGAAACAGAAGATTTTGTTTTCTTTCCGTGATCTCGCTGTCAAATGCTATACAAAATAGATAAACAGTAAACGAGAACAGTAACAAAATTACAAAACAGAAAGTGACTTATGAAACGTCTAGGTAAGTTCATTAGCACCACCAACCTTGTCCGCCATGTCTACTTGCGTGAGATCAGAGATCCTGAGCTCGATTGAGCAACCTGAAACACATGTCTGCTTCAAATCGCCCTCATAGTTTGATTACATGGGTCTGTCTTATGCCCAACGATTAAAATAATATAATATAATATAATAATATAATATAATATAATATAATATAATATAATATAATAAATATTTGTTTTGTTTTATTATAGTGTTATTTACAAAATACATGTCTTTATATCATTATAAAAGGGCACCAAAAGACATATTGTGCTGCGCGAAACCTCTAGAGTTAACAAAATGATTTTAAAAAGTTTTGCCCTCATTAATATTTGATCGCTTATTATTTATTACTGGGGGAACCCTTGTGAAAAATGAGTACACTTTAGCAAATAAATAAATACACACAAAAAAAAAAACAAACAAAAAAAAAAAACCGCACGCAGATAAAGGGTTCGCACATTTTTTTTTATTCCAAAAGGCAAAAAGTGTCCCAATAAATGCGAGCACTGAATTATTTACAATTCCATGAAAATGTATTATTTTAAAATTTGTATTAATACATAACCTATTATATGAATCTATTGCAAACATTAATGTTAAACTACAATGTACTTTAACCTAATTTCTTATTCAATTTTGTATATTTAAAATACACTACCAGTCAAAAGTTTTTGTACAGTAAGATTTTTAATGTTTTTTTAAAAAGTCTCTTCTGCTCACCAAGCCTGCATTTATTTGATCCAAAAATTTCTCCACAGAGAAATAGAAATTAATACGTTTATTTAGCAAGGATGCTTTAAATTGATCAAAAGTGACGATAAAGTCATGTATAATGTTACAAAACATGTTCTACTTTCGATAAATGTTCTTCTGAACTTTCTACTCATCAAAGAAACCAGTTGTTTTCAACGTAATAAGAATAACAAATGTTTTTTTGAGCAGCAAATGAGAATGCTGACTGGAGTAATGATGCTAAAAATTCAGCTTTGAAATCACAGGAATAATTTGCATTTTAAAATATATTCAAATAGAAAACATACTTTGGGTGGTGTACTTTGGGTCAAATAAATAGAGGCTTGGTGAGCAGAAGAGACTTCTGTTACTGTTTAAAAACTTTTGACTGGTAGGCCTTGCGTATATTAACTTTAAAGTTAACATCAAAGAACACACTAGATACAATTGTAATATACATACAGAATACATCAAAATAATACTTCTTTTAAAGCATGGCAAATATTGAGTCTATTATTTGATTCATATTATATTATCTGCCAATACATTTTTTTTTTAAATATGTAAGATGTGTTCACAAGCTAACTGAGACAAATGTTTCATTTTGAAAACACTTAGGCTATTTCAACAGCGATGTAACTTATTTCATAGCCTATATATGAACTATGGCTTAAACATGCAGCATATATATATATATACAGGGTGCGATTTGCCGGGGGGGATGGTGGGGATTTCCCCCCCTCTGGTCTATGCATCCCTGCCTCTGCTGAATTATTATTATCCCCGGTGGGGATAAAAACATCCCGCGAACCCGCTCCTAAGTTCGGTTCTGAATCAAATGATTCGCGATACGCGCTTTAAAGTCCGGTTTTGAATCACATGATTCGCGAAACGTGCTTTAAAGCCCGGTTCTGAATCAAATGATTCGCGATACGCGCTTTAAAGTTCGGTTAAATGATTCGCGATACGCACTTTAAAGTCCGACTCTGAATCAAATGATTCGCCACACGTGCTTTGAAGTCCCTTTTTGAGTCAAATGATTCGCCATACGCGCTTTAAAGTCCGGTTCTGAATCAAATGATTCGCGATACTCGCTTTAAAGTCCGGTTTTGAATCACATGATTCGCGAAACGTGCTTTAAAGTCCGGTTCTGAATCAAATGATTCGCGATACGCGCTTTAATGTTCGGTTAAATGATTCGCGATACGCACTTTAAAGTCCGACTCTGAATCAAATTATTCGCCACACGTGCTTTGAAGTCCCTTTTTGAGTCAAATGATTCGCCATACGCGCTTTAAAGTTCGGTTAAATGATTCGCGATACGCACTTTAAAGTCCGACTCTGAACCAAATGATTCGCCATACGCGCTTTGATATCCTGTTCTGAATCAAATGATTCGCGATCTGATTGGAGCGCTTCGAAACAGTGAATCATTTTGCGACGCAGTGGTTGATCTTTGCTCGCTTATATAATTTATTCGTTGTTTGAAATGAAATCGTTACAATTAATAGGACTAGGCCTACCTAATGTTTTTATGAAATTGTGATCACATTTGATGACATGACACTCATTATCTGGTACTTGTCTAAAATGTATATAATGTGCAATGTTAACAGATTACACTAATATTAGTTTTCAAAAGCATCCCCCCCTCTGCTTTTTTCACAAATCGCACCCTGTATATATATATATATATATATATATATATATATACATACATACAATATAATTATGTCATTATGTTATCGTTTCATCTGTCTGTTACACTGATTACAGAAAGGCGCGATCCCGCTCTGCTTGTGACTCTGCAGAAGCAGACAGACGCTCGCGACAGAGAAGTCGTTGCCACGGCAACCAGGGGGATGATGCAAACGGAGGCTGGACGATGACGGACTTAGCTCGAAATCATAACGGGAGGAATTAAGGTGGACCAACACAACGCGAACCAAAGCTGTTTACTAACCACAGATATTTCCTAAATATTTACAGTGTGGCGGTATAAGTCATATGTTCATACTATTATGTTTATATAATACACACCTCAGTGTTCAGTAACGTTAGCTTGCTAATCGCAGCGTTTCCCAGAAACCTTGTTTTGAAGTGTAATGAATATAAAATAACAGCCTTTCACTTGTCCTAAAACTCAACCCCAGTGTCAAGACTGAGAATTTGTTTTACTCTTCACATTACAGATGGTGATTCTCTGCCTCACTGTGTGGAACAGATTGGAGACACTAATTCTTCTCAGGAACACACGTCACAGTTTGTGCCCTGTTTGATTAATTAAATTTTTTTGCTGTATGTATTGCTGTATATATCCATTTAAAATATTTGCACCTGAATTATTGTATAGGGAGCAGACAGCTACGTTTTCCCCAGCAGTTTGCTTTCGTCAGCTATATGTTCAGCCGTCCTTAAGGCACCACCATGAGCTTGGGGGGGCAAAGAGAGTGAGAACGAGAGAGAGGGATGGAGGGATGAAGGAGGGGGAATAGCTGCAGGCATTACTGAATTACAGAATCCACAGAGAGACACACACACACAGTTACAGAGAGATAGAAGCGATCTCGAAACAGCATCACTCTCTGCTAGACAGTGAACAGGATAGAGAAGAGGACAGAATAGCGTGATCACACAAGCATTAGACAGAAAGACAAAGATGAGGTTGATTAGACAGCAGTGAAATTACCTGAGGGCAAAATAAAAGAGGGGATAGACGAGAGAGAGGAAAAGAGGAGTGTGGGTTTTAATCCTCTTGGCATGTGAGTGTATTCCTGGCTGTTTGGCACTGAGTGTGGTGGTCACCCTGTGTGTGAGTGTGTGCTGCAGAGTTTGTCGGTGGTGTTGGGACGCTTTGGACTGGAATGTGTCTGAGTTAACCGCTGGGGGCTTTCGGGAAGACACCATGCTGGGCAAGGATTACATGCTCGCCATCATTATTGTCAACTATGACGGTAGGTACATGGATGCATCTTCACTTTCCTCTGCTCTTTGTTCTTCTTCATCACTTTCTAGTTAGTGCAGGCTGGAGGTGTCAGAGTGAGCGGAAGAGTTTCCCTTCCTCTACAGGATTGGAATCAGTCATTGTCTGTTATTCACATGCTCTCATGGTCACTCATGGACTTTACCTACAGGTGCTGTGTCATACCCACTGTTTGAAGACCTTGTTTTTGAGGTGCTTAGTGAGATGGACTTGATTTTGCTGGAATTAATTACCCGCACAATCTACAAAAAGTTGCCTGTTGATGTTGTTGAAAAATACATTTTTGTGAGGACCATGCGTACATGGACAATGTCACCTGTGCGGTTGTTGGGATTACGCATCTGTTGCAGGATTAGATTATGGAAACATAATTTGCCCACACAACATTAAGCATCAGATAGACCAGTAAACTCCTCCCCTTTGTGAGTTCATGTGGTAGAGGTTGATATTTTTACAGTTCGGGGTGCAATCAGTGTGTAACAGTTTATACAAAGAACTCCAACCAGAGATGCCAGAGATGCAGTATCAAAGCGGATATATTTAGCGCTGAAACTATTACAATTAAAAGGACCTGCCTTGAGATCTTGCTAAAAGTTGCTTCCCAAAGTATTTAAATAAAACCTCCCAGAAGATAAGTGATAGTGGGCTGATTTCTTTACATTTGCTTTAAGAAGACCATTTTAATGGTAGCTTAAACTGTTGTTGACCAGGACAAATCACACTATCTTAATTTTCATATTCTGTTCACAGAAAAATGTTTAGAAAGAATACATGTTCTGTGTTGTGACATGCCGAAAACATAATCTAAAACTCTTTAAAAAGCATAAAAAATTAACATAATATTCTTGCTAATTCTTTCTCAAATTATTATTGATATTTCTCTCTCTCTCTCTCTTAAAGAAAAACAACAACAACATTAAATTAAATTAGTTTATGTTAGTACTAATAAAACATGTAGTACTAATTAAAAATGCTAAAACCTGATGAAATATTACAGACCAAAAAAATGCACTTTGTTTTATACGTTCATGTAAATTTAGCCTAAAATCCTAAAACGACACCTTGTGCGTCAAGTACCCAGTGTCTGTAGAACGGCAGAAACTGTCCTCACCGCGTCCTCTCTACGTCATCACTCTTAAAATAACTTCTGTTAAACACACTGAGAGAAGGTGTGTGTGAGAATGTGTTTGTCTGTTGTCTGTGTACGGGAGACAGTGAATGATGGAATAGCTTCTCCAAAGGCAAAGGCATGGCTTGACACTAAGACATTTAGACACAATGCTGAGTGTATGCTGATGACAGGAGCTTCTGTAGATGTACAGGAATCGATTGCATTTGAGTTAAATTTTCCTGATTTAATCAATTTTGTTTGTACTTTTAAATTACTGAAATACTGCCTGCCTCATGGACATGTGGATGTCTTCATAAGGACTCCTCAAATAAAATGCTGTGCCTTGCCTCTTGATTTATTGAAGGCCCAAGGATTAAGTCCCAGATGGACATTTATATCCACCTCGAGTCTTAATCTTCCCAGTCTGACCTCACACGGACATAACAGTATTGGGATTATCTGACCACTGACATAACGCCATTGAGATTATTTTTTCCAGATGTAGCTACAATTATCTCTTTCTGCTTCTCTATTTCTCTCTTCTATCCTGACAGAGTTCAAATCTGGACATAGAGCTTTGTCCTTTTCTTGGCTTTTTACAATATTCCCCTTTTTCTTCCAGTGGTGCCTCATGGGCTATTCACATTAGTTTTTAATTGATTCTCTTTTATTAAAGAACATTTTTATAGCAATATAACTGCTTTGGTGCTAATGTTATGTTTAGTACCACAAAAGCAAGGCTAAAGATAATCTCACAGTTAGCAAACTTTAGTGGGTGAAATTGAGTCATTTCAGTAGGAATCAGTGGTCTGGAATTTTGTATGAAGGCGAAAGATTTCGCAACCAGTTCAAGTTGAAGCTGTGCTTCATACATTTTTGCTGACACTAGACAATAAATCTTTTTTGCTAAGCAAAACTTTGCCAAAATGTTGGTTATGTGTACATTGTACATTTACTGTTTAGTGAATTTTCAATAGGAATCCATGCAATTTAGAATTTTGTATAAGACTAATTTCCCTATGCAGATTTTGCAACAGTTGATCAGACAGATTCACCACAGTGACCAATGAAGCTGCTTGGTTTGAATGTCACTTCTGTGTAAGCTGCATTTCATACTGTTACACTATTGATAATAGACGATGTATCATTTTTGCCTTAAAAAAACAGTCTATTTCACTAAATGCAAATAACCACCTTGTTGGCAGAGGCTATTTACATTAACTCCGCCTATGAAGGTGTGAGTGGGATAGTCAGCTCTACAAAAGACGAATAACAGCTTCAGTGGTATAGATGGTGAATCCGTCTTTTGCCAAACCCTTTTTTCTCCCTTTTTAAATCTCATATCGATAAGGCAATTACTTTCAATACAAATTAAGGAAATAATTGAAAAGTTGAAAATAAAGTACCGGGTAGGGTTAGGATAGGTGTAGGGAGGGCTTTATTGTCCCAATAAGGTGGCATCCATTTAATAATTTGAATTAAAATTATAGTTTGCACCCAAAACGTTATTATTGTATACTGTTTTGTAATGTACTAGAATACTGAGATACAGATAATTGTCACTATTTGCAATAAGAAGTATAAATTGCAGAAAATCATACTGTTTAAACTTAGTCTAAATAGAATCTACAGCTATTTGCACTCAGTGTTAATAGCTGTAAGGATTGACAGGTTAATTTAGCTCAAAGGGAATCATTTAAGATTTTATAGGGAATTTGAACAGAATCACTATATTACAGTTGATCACGAATAGGCCAGCGATTCATCAGACGAGCCATATAACATCAACTCTGCAATGGATATCAATATCCAAAATATAGTGAAAGCACTATTTATTAGCACGTTAACAAGATTGACAGTTTAAGACATTAAATTAACAAGATACTTCTCTTTTCCAATATAAATAAGGCTTTTTTGGATAAATCTAAGACACACAAACTAATCTAACACGTAAACTAATCGCACACATAAACACACGCATTCACACAGGTTGCGGAAAAAGAGAAAGTGAGGAAAAGATGAGTTTGGAAGAGTGAAAATATGAAATCCCAAATTTATAGCAATATATGCAATTGCTTAGACCTGAACAACCATCAGTTATCTAATTAACGCTCGCATTGAGTTTCTCAATGAGGCTATTAACCTTTTAATTAAATGCACTAGTCCAGCTAGAATCTGGAGGTTTTACTTGCGTTTCCTTAGTGTTGGGATTCCCTTTGGTGACCTTGTTATCACAGAAAGGGGTTTCCTGAGGTTGCTGATCGGTTGGAAGCAGAGCTGAGTAGATTACTTACAAATTGTAATCAGTTACTGATTCCAGATTACATGAAAAAAATTGTAGTCTGTAATGTAATCAGTTACATTATATATTTTAGGTAATATAATCAGATTACTTGTAGATTACTTTTAGATTACTTTTGACTTAACTCGTTTATCACATTGATTTAAATAGGGTTATCTTGTAGCATAATGATGTAAAAAATGCAAAGAGTAAGAAAATATGTTCCATTCATTGTAATTTACAACATGAAGTGCATTAAAACATTTTATTACATTAAGGTTTCCCAAATAGGGTTCGAACAGGAACTGCAGAGGGTTTGTGGGTTTAATGAAAAGCTAACAATTAATTAAATCATAAAAAAAAAATAATTAAAATAAATCATTTTAAAAGTCCTTTTCAAGGAAAGTCTCTTTACTTGGTGGCCAATATTGCGATGCCTCCGGGCGGCTCATACAAGACCAAGTCCTATATTAATGAATAGGGGAATCCTGAAATCTCAAAAACTACTCGCAGAACTCACAATTACATTATGTATCAAATCAGCAACAAAAATCTGAAATTAATTACCCCATGAATGTTGTTCCTTATGCTTAAATAGTGTTTAAAAGGCTTATTTTTCAGGCTAGATCAATCAATGCGCATGCGCAGTCATAACGTACTTATGACTGCGCATATGCATTGGCTGGTCTAGCCTTAGGTTTCTATGGGAAATTTGGCTCTTTTATTTAGAAGGTGGCACTGTTCCTCCATATTGCACATTGCAGTTTCTCCCATTAATAAGTATAGGAGTGAACCGTCATTGTGTTTCATTAGTCTTTGTTTTTTGTTTTAAAATAACAACTAAAATAAAACACTTACTAAAAAAGATGAAATATTTTTATTTACCTGCATGCCATGGGACAATTAATCAACATCAAAGAAACGGTGAACATGCAAATGTGAACCTAATTACTGAAATATTTATTTTAAAATCTCAAGGGTACTTATAAATAAATATATATATATATAATAAATATATTTGGTGAATATGGTTTAGATGACAAAAAGTTTACAATAATACATGGTTAGAAAAAACATACAGAATGATAATTCAAATAAAAATGAATGTGTTCATCAGTAGCTGATGCAATGTTGAAACCCTTTTGTAAATCCGTGGGTCAAATGCCGTGTCGCCACCTGACTAATGACTAGTCTATGTGTGAAAGTCCACAAAACTTTCTGAATGTATATAATCGGTAGGCTATTGAAAGGAAAATTTAAAGGATGAAAAAGAGAAATTAGGGGGAATCACAAGCACTTCATTTTGTAATCAGTTACTACCCATCTCTGGTTGGAAGTTCCGTCATTTGGTGTGATGTCTTGGGCGTTGGCTGGAGATGCAGAATTGTGAGCTGGTTGAGAGTCAGGCGGGCACAGACGTTTGGGTTATGGCTTGCAGCAAACTTAACTCAGAACACGAAACTCTCAACGGAAAGAAAGAAAAGAAACTAAAGTAAAATACTAGACATGTGGTTCGTTAGCATCGGGCGTGCAGGCCAAGGCATGCTGGGAGAGCATTTGTTGAATGCAAGATGCAGTGGCCAAAAACATGGCTAGAAGCCGCACGGAAGAGAGAAGAGCAAAGAGGCAAACAAAAAGAGAAGAGATTTGATGGTGTCCTGTGGTTTTAAACTGGGGTGCTGGGCACATCCCAAATGGTGTCTTGACCAGTTGATCATTGTCTGGGCTCTGGGTTTTACTACCTTTCTCCTCCCAGTACATAAATCAGCATGCTATTTCATCAGTCACATGGTTTTCCCGCTCTGGCAGAGTATAACTTGGATGTGATTTCTATAACCAGAATATAATACATTTTACAAAGAATTGATTGAAAGAAACATTCAAAGCATGCATTTTCAAACTCTTACATACCAAACACAAATATAAACCCTTAAGCTATTCACTTAGTTATTAAAAGGGACATACACTATTAATGATTAGAAACATAATAGACATATGTGTGGGTTACATACATGAAAATGAACTAGGGAATTGACTGATATTCATTTGTAAGTCCTTTTAAGCATCATTCTGGTGCATATATATGAACAAGACTGTTTTTTGTGTCTTGTTCATATATAACATAACAGTTTTTTGTGCTGTTATGTGAACAAAGAGACATGTTCTGAGCAGTGAAAGGTCAGAAGGTTATGAAAGAAATCTGGTCTTGTCCTGGTCTTCTAGGTGGGGGAAGGCAGGAAGTCTTAAGATCATGATTTTCCACACTTTTAATTGAGTCATCTGAATTCAGAGTATATAAATAGAATCCATTGCTATCTGCACTTAGTGTAAATGGTATCTATTGCTATTTGCACTTAGTGTAAATAGCCTCTATCACTATTTATACTTGAAATTTCGCTAATGCAACACACCTAGGCCCGTAGTGCAGAATAGTTATATTCCAGAGATAAAAGTGACCCTAACCAATAGTCTAAATACTTTTCTATACTCTCTTGCTTTATCATGTATTTACCTTTATACCTCATACACTTTGAAAGTGGCTGAACTGGAAGGTGAAAACACCTATTGATTGCAATCACTGCAGTAATGGTGCCTTTTATTACAGTTGTTTCAGTGGCTCATGGGAGTCAGGAGTGGTCAGTTCTGATTGGCCACATGAAAGCTCTCTGGTTAAAGGCACAATTCAGGCATATTGTTTTTTAGTCTCTGCTTGCAATGGTTTCTGAGGCAACCAAGTGCAATGTGGAAAACAAGAGATTGTCAATGGAGATTTCCCACACTTTTTCTGTTATGTGCCTGTGGTCACTCTCAGGAGTGATTGGGTGTTGAGTAATGTGTCCCGTTTTACTGTTCAAGTAGATTTCCAGATTTGTACTGAAGTAGATTCAATATATAGTGGTATTTGAGTTGCGAGCTTCATTATAAATATCGCTTAAACAGGTTTAATGCCAACTCATGTTGAGGAGAAGTGCTACTTCTTTTTCCAAGGCTTTGTTCATACTACAGGGGAAGTGAGACAATATTTTTGTAAGCAACCACCTAACAACATCCTCCAATCATCCAGAACATCCTAATAACTGCATAACAACATAGTAAAAACCATTCAGAACACTTTAGCAATTGCATATGCGTTATGCAGGAAATGTACAAATCTACACAAACATTAAACTCTGAGATGCAGAGCGCCAAATAATCAGCATATATCAGATGTTGTCAACATTGTGAGACTTACAGTGACTGTTTCCTACACTAAATTGGAAACAAACAAACACAGTCCCTATATAGCAGTTGCTATAGGGACTGTTCAGGCAGTAGAGGTTTTCTCAGGAGATCATCAATAATTCACAAACATCCTCTTCTTCTCAACCCCAGACCCCCACCCCCCACCCCCCTGCTGTTTTCAGCATTCAATCTGTTGTTATCGCTTCATCCTCATGACATAGCCTTGGAGTTGTTAGTGGGTGCATGATGGGAACTGCGGCACCACCTACGTGTGTAAAGCTGTGATACCACAATTACAGGAAGTGATGTTGTATCTGACTGTAGCTGCTTCCCAGTACCCTTAAAAGTTTATAACCCACATTTCTTGAAACCACGGACTTGCATTTGAGATTTGTCCTTCTGAAGTATATTATATAATGTTTTGTATAATATCTTGTGTACACATTATGCATTATGTAGCATGGTCACCATCTGAAACAGGTTGGTGACAGAATAATAGATGTTTTGTATATTACCAACTCTGTTTTTCTTGTCACATCCATCATGATTTATCTACATGCCTCTGAGCCTGAGAAATAAGCGTGAATCAATGAGGCATCTGTGTTTGAGCATGTACACATTGCACTGTTATTAAAACTGCCTTCAGCTCAAAAACCAAAAATAATTTCAGGTGCACCCTGAATGGGGACCAGAATTAGACTGAGAATAGCCTTTCTTCTTCCTTCAGCCTTTTTCTCCCTGTGTTTTATTTCTGCCAGCTGACAGCTCAGCTAGCCAGCCCAAAACACTAAAAATGTCATGGCAACACAGTGCGATTATTATGGCCTGTCAGAGTGGAAGCGAGGGACGGCTTGTGAAAAAGAAAGGAGTTCGATATAGACATGATTGATGATCTCTGGAGAGGGCCAGACACTCACAAAGGCACTTACACTCATACTCCTTTGCTATGACGGACAAAGTGGAATAAAGTAAAAACATAAAGGGTGTGCTGAGACAGCTGAGGTTATTATTCTTATCAACTTATGGATCTTATAGAAACTATTGAGATTCTTGTTAGGATTTGTGGATCTGGAATCAGTTGTTGTCCACCTAGGATTGGGGTAAAACAACAAAGAGACTGAGATGTGTCCTCATGCGTCCTGGACAACAGCCATAAGCCACAAGGAGCCATGTGTTACAGTGATTTTCACTGTGAGTACGGGGTGTTCCTATAACACTGTTAAAGGGATAGTTCACACAAAAATAAAAATTTGATCTTACCCCCAGGGCATCCAAGATGTAGGTGACTTTGTTTCTTAAGTAGAACACAAACGAAGATTTTTAACTCAAACTGTTGCAGTCTGTCAGTCATATAATGGCATTCAATGGCCACCAAACCTTTGAGAGAAAAAAAAAAAACATGCATATATATATATATATATATATATATATATACATATATATATATATATATATATGAATGGCATTATATGACTGACAGACTGCAACGGTTTGAGTTAAAAATCTTTGTTTGTGTTCTACTGAAGAAACAAAGTCACCTACATCTTGGATGCCCTGGGGGTAAGCAGATAACAAAATTTTCATTTTTCTCAGAAGATTTTAGCATGCTAATAGATGTGACAATGTTAGCATCTAGTTAAGTCGGAATAGATCTTCTACGCTGATGAATTGCTGCTGCAAAGCAAAGCAAGTACAGGAGCTTACTGCCAATACATTCGGCAATACGGTGCTGTGAGTATTTAAGACATTGTCACCAACACGGTCCCGCCGCCAGCGGGAACCATCCCCGGACTTCTAATGCTTCGGACTACATTTCCCATTACCCCGTACCTGGAACTCACTTCTGGTTCTGGGTCCCTTCCCGTTCACTGCCGTTCTTCTGGCTTTAAGAGAACGCCATCTTTACTTGTTCCTTGCGAAGTTTTGACTAGCCCCGTCTATCAGTCCTGAACGTTTTTCTTGTTATTTGTCTCTTTGTTGCCAACCGGACTGTTTATCGTGTGTGATCGGACTCTGCCAGCCTTTATCGACCCTTGCCTGTCTCTGGATTATTCCCTGAACGCTGCCAGCCCTCGACCTCTCGCTTGGATTATTGTTCCCCCTCTGGATTGTCTTTTCCACACCAGTCTGCCGTTGCCGACCCCTAGCTGCCTGACCTTGTGTTTTGTTTAAATAAAGTTTGTTGCAAATGGATCCCCCGACTCAGGACCCTTTTCTGTTAGCGTCACAGACATACTGCTGCTTCACAAATAGTATTTATAATAGCCCATATCAGATCTATACAGGTGGAGCTGGGGAAGTTGGAGGGTTTCAGGGGAACTCTGAAAGCACACTGCGAAATGCTCTAGTGGATGCTAAACAGCCATAGAAATTTGAAGCGGCAAGCTCATTGGCTGCGTATGCAACATGAACCAATCAGCTTGTGCCAAGTAGATTAATGCTGTGAATATCATTAGTTTGTGTTAAGCCCATCAGGATGTGCCATTTAGAGTTTCATGACAGAACTTGACATTTCACCCAGTCAGAATATAAGACTATATATTTATAATTGCTTTTTGTAAATGGTAGTTTAAAACGTTTCTGGCAGCCATGTCTACTAAAGACACTGTCTGCATCTTTTGAAGCAGATTATTAGTAAGCCTCAGGTGTGCGACAAGTTTAATTGGACTGAGGCAGATTTGAGGCGTTGGTTTAGGTTAAACTTGCAGTTCTTTGTTCTTTGTGTTGTAAGATTATTGTGGCTTTATGGGACTCTCCAAGCTTTCAAATCTATTGAAAGCAAAGCTGAGTAATACCATCGTCTCTCCACTCAGCACTGTTGTCACTCCTGTTTATACCTCACTACACACTTCACACTGCAGAAACTAGCTATGCACTATTGTTCAAAAGTTTGGGGTCAGTATTTATTTATTTATTTTTGGTAACACTTTGCAATACCTTTAGTTTAATTAACTTAATTATTGCATTAACTAACAAGGAACAATACATTTGTTACAGTATCGACAAACCTTTGTTAATGAAAACAGTCATTCATTGTTAGTTCATGTTAATTCACAGTGCATTAACTAATGTTTACAAACACAATTTGTGATTTCAATAATGCATTAGTAAATGCTGAAGTTAACTTGAATTAAAATTAATAAATGCTGTAGAAGTATTGTTCATTCTTAGTTCCTTTTAACTACAATAGTTCATTTTTATTAACCTTATTGTGAAGTGTTACCCATAATATTAAGATATACAACCTCTGATTTTAAAAATGTATTAGTACTAGTTTATGTCAACTAATTTAGTAACTAGGGTTAACTGAGGAAGTTTACCGAAATTCCATTCAGGAAGAATAAAACAGGTGAGTATGAATACACAATGTAGTATTACATTTTTGTTCATTTAGACATTGATGTATACAGTATTTTTGATTTGGAATTAAAATGTTCTAAAATGTAATACTTCTTACATATGTGTGACATTAGACATGTATTTCAAAGCAAAACCATTACTACATTGCAGTAATTTTAAATAGTCAGACTTAAATAGTTACAGACAGACCACATTAAAAAGTAAAAAAGATATCCTAATATCATTACTCAAATGCAAAAAAATTAGTAAATGTGATGACAAGAACAACAACAGCTGCATAAATAAAGTCCGCAAACAACAGTAAGCCTGTAGCACTATACGTATCATTTATTCATAATGCTGGGAGCTTCTAGATCAGCTGTTCAAAATAATAACTAGATCTTTTGCCTTCACGCAAAATTCCCAACCATGTGGATAATAATCCACAAATAATTTGAATAAATTCACTGAACAATGGTAAATGTGACTGCATCTTTAGGCTAAAACTCTTTAGGCTAAAACTCCCAAACTGTGTGTGTGTGTGTGTGTGTGTGTGTGTGTGTGTGTGCACTCATACACTGATGTGTGTGCATGAAAATATTCTGACCAGTGTATAGAAATCACAACAGTTTCCTCAACAAATTAACAATTACAATGGACGTTTTTTTTAAGGCAACACATGAAAATGAATGTGCGAATGACATTTGTGAAATGTCACTATGAGACTTTCAGTTATTCTGTGTCTCACTGTGTCACTAAATGTCAGAGGCAACTCTTATACTCGTGCCCAAGCAATCTCGTGTCACTATACTGACCTAGTTCTAGTACCACACACATTCGTTTACAGTGTTGTTTTCTTCCCAAACGTCTCCTCCAGCCTTCTGCATTGTGCTATATGTGAGAGTGGACAGGGCTCTCCAGATGCATTGTGTTAAATGATTCTCTCAGGCTAGAGATAAACTCAGGCAAATATAATTCAGCAGACACAGCTGCTCTTTCCTGCTTGCTGTTCTGCCAGTAGCCCTATGCATATGTCTGAAGCACTAAATCATCAGGAGACGTGACAGGATGACTTTGACGCGACAACACTTTTAGAAAATGTTACAGCAAAAAAATCTACCGGTTGGCTGTATCCTACTTTATAAAATGAAAAAATCTTAAATGGTTTAATGTCATTTTACTGTAATGCATTGTAAAATGTATATTTTTTAATGAAAAAGAAGTAAAAGATAAATTATATAATTTACTAACAATGAACTTTATAATGTACAGTTAATTCTACATAATATTCAACAACATCAACAAAATAATATTCTTATAATTTACGATAACAGTAAAAGGATATTCCCAAAGAAATTTCCCCAGTTACCAAATATATGAGTTTTGGCCACAGTTAGATCTTGTTGATCAACTCTGATTCATCATGAACTATATGGTTATAGCTTCTAAAATATACAGGGAACAAAATTCAGTCTGGTAATTTCTGAAGCATTCTCCTCATATCTTTTAAATGTGAATTTCTGGCCACCACAACAAAAAATCATCATACAGTTGCTGCTGGAAAGGGTTCAAATATGCCGGAAAGATGCTGGAAAACCAAAGAGTTTGTGGAACCTTGAGGATTTTTCTGATGAACAGACAGACAAACAAAAAAAAAATCCTAACGATACAGTATCCTAACGATACAGTATTAAGAATCAAGCGTATGTAAACTCTTGAATGGGCTCATTTTTTGTGGACTATAGGTAAACATCTTTTACGTAAAATATGTCATTCGGGACAGTACTAAATAAAAAATAGCATGTATTTTGTACAAAACTTTTGTCCACAGCTGTATGAAATGTCTGTATGAAAGAGACAGGGTGAAGATAATGGAAATGAACATTAGTCCAGCCCCTTTTTAATAAGAGAGAGCTGCTTTTAGTTTTGACCTGATTTTGGGCTGTGTCGTGTGTCATGTGGGCAGATTAGGGCCTGGTCTGTCTCTCATGAGTAGATCTGAGCCCGGTGACCTCACCTCGGGGTGTGTATGCTTCACTGAATCTCAGAGTGTGTGTGAAGGCTGCTGGCTCTGTGTTACTTGGTGGGAATTGTAATATGGCACATTTAGAAGAATCAGTGTGTGCTGCCGTCAAGTTAACATGCAAGTGAAATGCTAATAACATAATATATAGGATGCAGATTAATCCAGCAATCCAATCTCTGTGCAGATAACATCTGGAATGATCAGAGTCTGGAGCTGGACTCAGATCTGCCTCCAGGATGGCGCACTATACGTGACAGCACTGGCACCTATTACTGGCATGTGCCTACGGGCACAACACAGTGGCAACATCCCTCCTACAGCGCAGAGGAGGAACAAAACACCATTAACGGCATCACTGCCAGCCAGATCAAGGTGAGATACTCTGATCTGCGTGTGTGTGTGTGTGTGTGTGTGTGTGTGCGCACACTTATGTGCCTTTGTGTATGTTTTTGTCAGACGTCACATTCACTCTCTTGATTTTCTTCAGACTGCAGCAGATGGCAGGCGGGAATCAAGAGCCAGACTGACTGAAAACCCACTGCCCTCTCTAAACGAAAGGTGAGGGAATCACACCTGCGCTAGCCAATGTACAGCTGGGGATAGGCTGCAGATATATTTCTGAAACTAAACATTAAAATTTATAAAGCAAAGCTTGACATGATTTAACCAAGTTAGAAATGTTCTTGGATCAACATCGTTGTTGGAAAAAAAAAATCATTTTTAGGATTAGGATTATGGGCTTGTTATCAGCCATTTGCCTCTAATTGTAAGATTGTTCCCAGGTTCAATAAAATGGATGTTTGACAGGAATGTTGTTCCAGCATAATGACTGGCTGTAAAATAATCCACTTCTTACATGCCATTTTGATTTTTAGTTAAAATATTTTATTGTGTGGGCACAAAAAAAACTGTAGACTTTATATTTTATATTTTATTTTATTTGTAAAAAATCTCAGCAATATCAATAACCAGTGAGATGAGATATTAATGATTATGTATTTGTTTGTTTATTTATTCATAGGACTAGATTAACTAAACAGATCAAATTAGCAACCCTATTACGATGCCAGTTTAGTGAAATAGTCTATGAAATTAACGTTGTAATATTTAATATTAATATTAAGAGAATAAAGTTGAAAAATGATGAGAATAATGTCTAAAAGTTTTGAGAATAAAGTCAAAATATAAAGTCTAAATCTTGTAATTATGACCTAGTGTGTTATTATAACAACTTTCAAAGTCATAACTTAGCTTTTCAGCTCATTGTGATTTTTTTTTGTCATTTCAACTTGGTATGTCATTGTCATAATTGCAGCATTTAAAACCATACTTACGACTACTTAACTTTTTAAAGTCATAATTTTGATTCATAATTATTCTTTGTCATAATTTAGACATACCAAATTATGATTTTCTTTTCTTACATGGAAATGGGCTTTCATAATATTAGTGAGATTAAATGGAGAGCAGTTTTTACTATAATTTTGTGCTTCTCATATTTTTCTTGTGAGACAAAGACCCCAGTAATAACCATATTATATGTTAACAGTCTCATTTATGTCCATTTTCATGTATTCTAAGGAATTTGAGGTGAAACATCTGAGCTGCAGCTGACAAAGTATAAAAATAGAAGCATGAAAGAGAAACCTTTAAGCTATGCAGTTTTCTTCTGCTTAGTTACACAATTCAGTGGTCAGTTTTTTAACTACACCATGCCTTGTTTGACCATTCAGAATGAAGTATTCCAGAGCGCAGTGTAATATAGAGTTTCCAAGTATTTGCATACACTTTATGAAAGTCATTAGGGACTAGCAGTCTTCACCAGAAGTTAATTTTTTACTACTGAATAATCAAATGTGTCCACAGTCACAATATAATTTGGTAAAAATGCATCCCAGCTAATTTGTTGCAGTCATTTCAATGTAGTAACACATTACCCATGGACTGTGTCAATTTGCATCCTTCATGCAAATTAAACGCTGACACAGCTTAGCAGCCAGAAACACACACAAGCAAGGCCAAATTCTCCTTCTGGTGCTCAGGAGATGAAAAAAAATCTTTTCTCTCTGTTTTCCCGTTTGTTTAGTCCTCTAATGAAGCCAGTAAGACATTTATTTGAACAAACATTCTTATACCTGAAGGTGATATTACCCACCTGGAGTTGTGGGAACAGATGTTGGTTCCGCTGGCTCCTAGTGGATATGACAAAAGCGGCCCTGATTTCAACAACCAGTCAGGTGTGGCCTGTACAACTGTGAGATGGAAAGTAAAACAGGCCGTTTTGCCTTTGGCTAACCTCCAAACACTCTAATATCAGGCCATGAGACTGGCTGCTGCTAAGTTGTTTGGGAATTGTTGACAACAACAGGGAATGCAATTACCTTCACTATTTTGTCAGCACCTTGAGGCAGAATAACACGGCAGAGGGCAACATTTGATTCTGGTACATTATGTTTCTGTCCGCAGTATGTGTTAAAGAGTACTGTTTGTGCCCCTGAGCAAAATAAAAATGAATAATTTATTTGTCATTAAATATTCAGCTTAATGTGTTTGTTTAATGTATTATTTAGCTTTAATATATATATATATATATATATTATTTATTTGTTTCTCATGAGACAAAGAAAGTGTGGAAAGTTGAAAGTGTATCCTCCAGATTTTCCGAATAAACCAACAATATCAATAACTGTACTCAGATACTATTTTTAGATAGTATCAGATAGCTATTTTTTTTAATAATACTCTGTTGAATGTAATTATCAATTATTTTATTTTAATTATTGTGAGATAAAAACCCAGTCAAGGGCTTTTCATTTTATAACTCTATACTATATGATTTTCCTCTGCAAGACCACTGTTTATTATAGGAAGGAAGTATTCGCAAAATTCTGTGACTTGTTCATAAGAATCTATGCACAAGCTGAGAGTGATAATTATAGGAGCTGTTTCTTGTTTACAGGACAAACTACCCCAGTGGTCTGAATAGCCTTTTCTAAAGCACAAATGAAAGCGCTTTCAGTAGAACACCAAACAGAAAAATATCCAAGCGTTCAGCATCTCAGGACTTAATTTGTATTCCTGTTTATTTTTTTCTGCTCAAATGAGCCCAGTATTTAATTATGAGTCATTATCATAATGATGTGCTCTCTTGCTCTGCTTCAGGCCCTCCTGGCAGGAAGAGTATTTCTGTGCCAACATGGATCCCGACTCGAAGGTAGAATCTTGCTGTGTGCTGCCCTAATACTGTTCAACATGTAAAATTTATTACTGTTTTCTCTGCTATTAGTCACCCTGCCCCACAAATATCACAACAAAAAGATATGCAGAGCACATCCTGAGGTAACCACTAAGGGTGAAAGGTTAGAGTTGGAAAAAAACATCAATCAGGGCATGTGTAGTTATGCAGTAGGGCGTATGTGTGTGTGCATGTGTGTGTTGGTAGAATGTATATAAAAGGTGGGGGTGGAGGGCTATAACCTCTAAATGCACAAGAGATGCACACAGCACACAGCTTTATTGAGTCTGTGTAAAATGATCCTTGTAGGCTGGGTCATAGATATATGCTCTGTACAAAACATTTCGACTTCCATCAGTCATCAGGCTGGTAAATGTTAGCTTTCTGGTTTGATTCCTAGAAGTAAGCCATGAACAATCATCAGTATGCCTTTTGTCAGTATGAACTGCAGGCCAAATGTATACAACGCCACCCTTCTAATTATAGAGTTTGGTTTAATAGTCTGTTTCTAATTGAGATTAATAAACAAAAACTTTATTTCTAAAGTTGTGAAATCATATCTCGCAAATTTGACTATATATTTCATAGTTGTGACTTTAAATATTACAATATGATTTCATTTCTTGTAATTCTAAATGTATTTCTTATAATTAATGACTAAATATCTCACAATTGGGGCTTTATATATAACAATTGTGACTTTAAATATCAAAATATGACTTCATTCCTTGTAATTGTTAATGATTAGAACACCGGATCACCAGATAAAAAAATTATTTTAAGTCAGTTATTTCTATCTTTTGCTGTATTGTGTCAGTAGGAAATTTTTCAGTTTCCATTTCCAAAGATAATAATCCAGTGATATTGAGACAGTGAGACAGACTAAATCCAGAAGAACTGTGGCAACATCTCCAAGACGATTCAAGAAACAAACCTGCAAAACTGCTGTACTGTTAAAAGTTTCAAGCACTTAAAAATGCTGTAAAATGAGGATGCTGTCAGAAGTCATTTCATAAATAGAATTTCTTTATCAATTAACTTCTATTAACTAAATCAAATCAACATTTGGTGTGACCATCCTTTGTGTTTAAAGCAGCTTTTGCCCTAGGTAGTTTTTCAGGTAGCTTTGCAGGTAGGTCTCTTGAAGCATCTTGAAGATGTTGCCACAGTTCAAAAATCTCACTGGATTATTTCAATTAATGGCAAAATGAATCTTGGGAAATGTAAACTGATATTTTTCTACTGACACTACAGCAAAATATAGAAATGACAGGCTTAAAACCATTTATTAGCTGGTGAAAATATTAATGTTCTAATAATTTTGGTCACCACAGTAGATGTGACTTTTTATGTAGCAATTATGACTTTATTTCTTGTAATTGTATAATTGCATATATCAAAATTGAAGCTTTATATTGTATAGCTGTGGCTTTAAATATCACAATATGACTGTTTCCTGTAATTGTAGATGACTATTTCCTGTAATTGTGTTTAAGTCTCACAATATACCTCTTAATTTTTTTTTTTTTTGACTTATGTTTAGAGTGTAAAGTCTTCCCAGAAGTGATAAGGCGATTAATGCTAATAGATTTAGCAACAAGTGTCAACCTATTTTTGTGTCATACTGTATCTAAATTATGAGTGTTGTTAGGAAAGTCTCTCCATTTGTCTTTCAGTGTTTTGCTGTGCGCTCGCTGGGCTGGGTTGAGATCCCTGAGGAGGAACTGACCCCTGGCAAAAGCAGTCTGGCAGTGAACAACTGCATCCAGCAGCTCTCTCACAGCAAAGCAGAGGGCCGGGACGCAGTGGGAGCCTGGGGAGAGGTGAAAACAGCCTGGGCTCATACACGTGACATAGAATAGATGAGATGTACTTAGCTGGGGCCCACCACTGTCCTTGGAGGTCCACTGGATTAAATCAGACAGGCATAGTAGCAGTACTAGTGTGCTAGCTAGCCCTGTAATAGCACAAGACATTGCTGTTACATAGTGCTGAGTGTTGCTAGTATGTATTTTGGTTTATTACCCATTTGCAAGTTTCATAAGGTTTATGCACAATTTCACAATCCAGTTAGAATTATGTTAAATATCTTCAGTCAGTTCAGCTCTCACAGAAGGTCATGGTAACAATTTAAAGCATACGTGTGTATGTTTAGGGGCAGGATATGATGATGGTGCTCAAGAAGGACACTCTCAGTCTAATGGACCCTGTGGACCGCAGCCTCATCCATTGTCAGCCCATAATCAACATCCGTGTATGGGGAGTGGGCTGCAACAATGGCAGGTAAACTGACCTTTACAATTATTCTTTTTTTTTTCTGCTCTAAAATTCCTAAATTTTTCCCATTTTCAGTGGTATCATAGATTAAATCTGGATTTCTGCAGAGACTGTTCACTACATTTTAACAGAAAATGTATAAACCTGGAAAATGACAAATGGCCAATACAGCCCTTCAGTTCAGTCATATTTCCTCATTCAGTGACGGGCAGTGGCAGGTCTTTGAAAATGTAGAACTTTTTCACATTAACAGCTAAAGTGAAGCCCATTGTAGCTATTTTGAATTTAGCTGTGGCGTGCCAGTAAAACACAGATCTACTGAAGATGAACTTTGCAAACTAAGCTATAATAGGACATGTTTTGCATGAAATGTGTTGCTTTTGTTTTTGATTTGTGTGTTGTTAAAAGCTGTAACTGGCTAGAGAGTAGTGTAGCTCCACTTGTGAAAAAGAAGTGCACTTATTTGTATTGAATGTGCACTTATATTGTACTTCAAAAATTGGAAATGTATTTGTTTTTTTTTGTTTTTTAAATGCTTGCAGATAATAAATATTAATGAAATAAAGGGCCACTTAAATGAATAGTCCACACAAAAATGTAAATTCTGTCATCCTATAACCATATCTAAACCTGTATGCATAATTAAAGTCAAAGTCAGTGAAGTCAGTGGTAAACTGTTTTGTTACCAACATTCCTCTTTTGTGTTTAGCAAAAGAAAGAAATGCATACAGGTTTGGAAGGACATTAGGGTGAGTAAATGATGACACAATTTTAATTTCTTGGTATACTATCCCTGTAAGTAAATTCTTTTAAAGTATATTAGTTCTTTAACATGTACTTTTTTTAAAGTATGCCATATGCTTTTTCACAAGGGTTTTGAGCTTGCCAAAACATTTCTCGCGTTTTTGCGTTATTTTAACTATTGTTAACCTTTGTTTCCTTTTTCTTTTTTAAACCGCCACTCGTGAAAACAGAGACAGGTAATAACTGCACTTTTTTCTTTTTTCAATTAGACCTAGAAAACATGTCTCGTAACGTCTGGGTTCCATCGTGGTCCATGATGTAGAGCTCCTTAGCCATCTTTTCTTTCATTTCTATACTGTCATGCTTCATCTCAGGTTGTGTATCTTGTATTAAATACTAAACAGTTTTTTTGATTACCTGATGATTATAAAAGTTTTAAAATGTTTGGTTTATTCTGCATGTCTCTAGAAACACTTTCCCCTGTGTTCAAACAAACAATAATTGCAGATGTTTTTGCTGTGATGACCAATCAAAGGCTAATCTGGGGACTCATTTAAAAACTCATTTAGACAGAGACGAGGGACAGATTCACTAGTTTGTAATGGGATCATCAGTAGAGCATGTTGGCATGTGCCAATGAGAGATAGTCTTTGCTAGATGAGAGACATTTAAATTTATATTATGAGAATGTGCTCAGATGCAAATCTTCAGGCCCTGGTACAATAATTCTGTATTCACACAATGAAGGTTTCCATCTTTCTTTACTACCCAGACAAATTACTTTATTCCATTTGACTTGCATGTTCTCTCTTAAAAATTGAGAGTAAACGAGTGCTGGATTTCACAAGCATCAGTATGCTGTGTGAGCTTGAGCCGCATGCCGTATGAAGCACCACTGCTCTATATTTCTCCAATGTAATATTCATGAATGAAATATTCTCTTTGATGGAGGCAGCATGCAGCATTAGCTGAAGAATCGGTAGGCCTGCGCTGCTGCGTTGCATTTTGGAAAATCATACTGCCCAGAAATGCAGATCGATCTGTATTTATAGAACATTGACATCTGATACAGGAAAGTACAGTCAGCTACAAGAGCCTTTCTAAGGTTAATGTAAAGAGATTTAGTGAATAACAAGTTAGATAGAGATTAGAGATGGTTTAGCATCACTTTGTAAATACCCAGCTGGCCAATGTCATTTTCAGCTTGCAGTGGTTTTTGTCCTATTTTTATTTTAGCATTTTACAGCCCTATTCTTAGAAGGGCTGCTCACTACTGTGGCCTTTCATCATGCTTATGGCAAAGTCAAACGCAACTGAATCATCATGGTGCCTTATAATAGTGTAAGTGTCAAAATAAGATATGATTCTATTGTACGGAATATGATATATACAGTACACTACTGTTCAAAAGTTTGCATTCATTTGTCATAGTAAAGGCATTAAAAATGGTACCAAATCACCATAACAATAACATTTCCATTTCAAAAAATGCTTTTGAACTTGCCATACATCAAAGAATCCTAAAAAAAAAAAAATGTATCTCAGTTTCCACAGAAATATTGAGCAGCACAACACAGTGTTTCTTGAGCATCAAATCAATAAATTATAATGATTTCTAAAGGAACATGCGACACTGAAGACTGGAGTAATGACTGCTGAAAATTCAGCTTTGCATTATAGGAATAAATTACATATGCTGTATTGGTGTTTTGCTATATGTTTGAACAATTACAGTCATGGCCAAAAAAATTGTATTCTTGCAATTCTGTCAGAAAATGCAACCCTTCTCTCAGAAAATTGTTGCCATTGCAAATGGTTTGGTACACACAGGTTTGGAACAACAACAATAACAACAACAACAAAAACAGAAAAGGAAAGTCGATTCTGATACAATTTTACACAGAACCCCAAATGCACTAGACAAAATTATTGGCACCTTTAAATGAATATTTGGTAGCATCCCCTTTGGAAAAATTAAATGAATTTAATTGCTTCCTGTAAGAATGAATGAGTTTCTTATACCTCTCAACTGGAATTTTGGACCACTCTTCTTTTGCAAACTGCTCCAGGTCATTCAAATTTTAAGGATGCCTTCTCCCAACTGCTGTTTTGAGATCTCTCCACAGATGTTCTATGGGATTCAGATCTGGACTTATTGCTGGCCATTTCAGAATTTGTCAGCGCTTTGTTTGTAACCATCTCTGAGTGTTTTTTGAAGTCTGCTAGAAGACCCATGACCTCTAGTGGAGACACAGCTTTCTGACACTTGGCCACTATGTTGATCCCCCAAATTATTTGGTATTCATCAGATTTCATGTTACCGTTCACACAGACAAGGCATCCGGTGCCAGAAGCAGCAAAGCAACCCCAAAACATCTTTGAGCCTCCACCATGTTTGACTGTAGGGACTGTGTTCTTTTCGTTGAAGGCCTCATTTTTTTTTTCTGTAAACAGTGCCATGATGTCCTTTACCAAAACGCTCTACTTTTCTCTCATCTGTCTACTTCCAGGGAGGTTAGCTACAGTGCCATGGGCTGTAAACCTCTTCATGATATTGCACATAGTGGACACAGAAACATTAAGATCTCTGGAGATGGACTTGTAGCCTTGAGATTGTTAATTTTTTCTCTCAAACCCACAGACAACTCTTTACACTTCTTTCTTTTCTCCATGCTCAGTGTGACACAAAACAAAGGTTGAATCAACTTTTCTGTATTTTAACTAGTTGCAAGAGTGATTACTATATTGCCCACACCTGTCACTTGCCACAGGTGTGTCTAAATACAAATTACAGGAGCATCACATGCTTGAAAAACAATTATTTCTTACAATTTTGACAAGGTGCCAATAATTTTGTCCAGTCCATTTTTGAGTTGATTTTATAAAGACTTGTGAATATCAAAACATTTGCAACTGGAACAATTTTATGAGGGAAGTGTTGTATTTTCTGACAGAATTACAAGGGTGCTGATATTTTTGCCCATGACTGTATATTATTTTATAATGAGGACATTGTGAGGAGACCCCCCTCACAATGTAAAAGTGCTTTGAGTGTCTAGAAAAGCGCTATATAAATGTAATGAATTATTATATTATATTATATTATATTATATTATATTATATTATATTATTACAGCTTTTTCTTTCTTAATCATGATTTTCATGACCATAAATGCATTTATGTGACAGATATCTACAATTTTAATGTGAATATTATGTGTCTGTAAGTTTAGTGTTTCTACAAGGCTGTTAGAATAAGCATTAAAGTCACTGTGAGTATTTATGAGTCTCCTGGTCCTCTGTAGGGACTTTGCCTTTGTGGCCAGTGATAAAGACACCTGCATGCTCAAGTGCCATGTGTTTCGCTGCAACGCTCCAGCCAAGACCATTGCATCTGCCCTGCACGAGATGTGCTCCAAAGTAAGATCACGCAATCCTTTTAAAGCTATTGCTAATAATTAACATTACCATAAACATAATTTCATAATTTAATTTTTTTAAAGTCAGTGGATTATAGCATTAATTGTGATTGGTCTGTTTCCACAGATCATGGCAGAGAAGGCAGCACTGCAGCCCTCTATGGCCCGTTCTCTCACCATGGAGAGTATCTCCCCAGAGGACTTACCCCGCCAGGGTATAGCATCTGCACTTTTTTTGAGAATGTGGTGTTTCTTAAACCTGAATGGATGGTTGACTCTACTATTATATTCTTTTATGAGACTTGATGTGTTTGTGTGCTTTCCAGTTGACTTCCTGGAAGCAGTGAGGCAAAGGGTGCAGAAGTTTGAGGTGGAATACATTGGAAACCTGCCTGTATCCAGAGCAATGGGTGAGTGGGATTTAGGGCCATACAGAAACCTAATAAACACATTTTTCAAACTATCAATGCATATTTGTTAAGTATAAGCTCTTTAATACTCTTAAAATATATTAAAACTTAAACCAAACACTTCACATTGCCATATGGTAGTGTCCTGGTCCTGAAGTTTGAATTAAAATATTTTGCATTTACGTTTCTGGTCTCCAGTGTTTCTAGTCAAATTAGCGTATATTCCAAGCTGATCTGTTAAACCTGTTAAAATGTTTAAAAAACACATGGCTTCATAGCGGCATCACTTTGCATTGTCACAATGACCGTCATTTGTCAGTGCCTCACTCCTCAAAGTTTAATAAGTGCGTAGATGACACCGACGTTAGCTAAATTAAAAACAGATGGGCACTATTTGAATGGGTTCCTATGGAGACCGGAACAGATTATTATATAGATTACCGGAATTCGTAATGGCGGCGCTCATCGTTTACTCAGGAAAAGGGTCTATACATCACCTGAAAGCTTTTCATTGATGTATGGTTTGTTGGAATAAGACAATATTTGGCCGAGATACAACCATTTGCAAATCTAGAATCTGAGAGTGCAAAAAAAAATAAATATTGAGAAAATCGTCAAATTGAGAAAAGTTGTCCAAATGAAGTCTTAAATAGCACAGGTTAGAATTATTGATTTTTCTTTTATGCCAAAAATCATTAGGATATTAAGTAAAGATCATTTTCCATGAAGATATTCTGTAAATTTCCTACCGTAAATATATCAAAACTACATTTTTGATTAGTAATGTGCATTGCTAAGAACTTTATTTTGATAACTTTAAAGGTAATTTGGTCCAAGGTCACATATGAGTACAACAGACTGTGGATCTAATTTGGACCATGATAAAACAGTTTTAAAAGTTAAGACCAAATATTTAAGTTAGCTGATAAAGATTATGGTCTAAAACCAGGTTCTTAAACCAGGTTAGTTATTACTTTGGTGGTTAGGATATGGTTAGAGACCTGAAAACCCTAGCTCAAACACAAAGAATGTCATGGCCTTTAAATATGGCCATGGTAGTGATGTATTGTATGGGTTTGTGGTTAATGTGTTTTTGTGCATATGGTGACAGGAATGGAAGTGTTGAACAGAGCTATTGAGAGCATCATGCACTCCAGAGACAGAGATGAGTGGGAGCCAATAGTCATCCATGTGTCTGATACAGTTCTGTCTTTATGGAGAGGAGAGGTGAGATTCTATACTGATATTGAGTCTTTTTATTGTACTTTGTTTGAGGGGGTTACTAACAGGCTATACTCGGGTTGAAATACTAGCGTGCTGCATAATTCACAGTTTGTAGTGTATATTGTTTTATTCTAAAAAGCATTTTTATATGATTTTTTTTGTCCTCCGTTATGAAAATGAACTATGGTTTTATATGTTTTGTGTGTGTGTGTACATCTTTTGGTAGATGAAAGCAAGTAATCAGTCAAGAATATATTACTAATATTATTATTCATTAATTGCACTGCATTTTGGAGTAGCTTACAGGAAAATATGCATTCTATGCAGAGTACACACTCTACATACTACAGATATAGTATAAACATCATGCTTTTATCAATAAAAACATAGGCTTTTTGTTTTTTTACTCTTTCTTTCCCCTTTTGCTTTATTTTAGGATGGAGATGACCCATTTTGGGAATGCCAAGTACGTTACTTGACTTTCCTAGGTGTGGGTCATGACACACACACTTTTGCTGTCATAGTGGATGCAGGAACCCAGCGCTTTGAATGCCATGTGTTCTGGTGTGAGCCTGATGCTGGAATCATCTCTGAGGCAGTTCAGGCTGCATGCATGGTGAGGAAATACTACATTTATTTGACTTTCACCCTACATGTATGATAAAACATCACACACAGCATTCATAATTTCATAGCTTTGATAAATAATTTGGTAACACTTTCTATGAAGCCCATATTTATTTAGGGCATTCTTATGGCGTTATAATGAATACATAATGCATTATAAAAAAAACTTATAATATATCATCTGATGAATATGCATAAGAACAGTTTTAATTGTATTATAATACTTACGTATTTATGGTTATAACTTTTAAGAGTATGATGATATATAACACACAATGAACAAGTTGCATCCACTTAAGTTACATTGGATTGTATTTCTCATAGTTATAATGTATTATAAGTCTCATATCTTGCCATTTTCTTATGCTACTTTACTTAAAGCCATCAGTGACCACTTATAAGTATAGTAATATATATATATATATTTTTTTTTTAAAACAGCCATAAGATCAGATATCAGATCAGATAAATGTGTAATATGACACATTTGCTTTGAACTATTTTTATTATAATATCAGTTTGATTATTTTGATGGTACCCTTTAAAGAGCTGTTGATAAGTTACTCTCCAACTACATGTCAGCTAGCAGTCATTGGAGTATTAGTATAGCATGTCTGTTAAATATATGCTAACACATTATTTTGATGGTTCCCCAATAGACAAACTGACTATAAGTAATTTTGAAAGTCAACATTGTACCTCCCCTAACCTTAACCTAAGCTTTACCAACTCTAGTGAGTTAGTTGACATGTAGTTGCAAAGTTTCTTATAGTCAATAGACTAAGGTGAGCATCAAAATAAAATGTAACCTAACATATAAACATTGCATTTTTTTTTCAGTTGAAATGATTAACTAGCTCACTTCAAAATTAATTAATTAATGAGCCTTACAGGGAACAATCAAATAGCTGTAGTAAGATAATTTGCAGATCTTAAATAAACAATGTCAAGATATATAGTCCACTATAAATTTAAAATAAAATTTAATATGTTGTTCACTGTGTGTTATAAATAATTTTTAAAATTATAACCACATTATAATATATTATAATTGTGGTTATAATTATTTATAAGATGATATAACATATTATAAAGGATTTTATAATGCATTATGCATTCATTATAATGCCTTAACCATTTAACTGTCACTCACTATTGTGAACATAGACATGAAAATGCACTATCCAAATGTAATTTTTTATAATTCATGAACAAAAACATTTTGTAATATGATTTTCATGTACAATTTCCATGATAATGCAATGTCTGATTTTAAAATGGTTTCCAAAGGATGAATTTTGAAATTTTAAGTCTTCAAGTGATATATAATTTCTTAGGATTTCTAAAGCGTGATAGAAAAAAAGGCAACAAAGAAAGTCTTATTGTGAAAAAGGTCTGAACTCCTGTTATGAAGTACATTTTTTGAGGTGCACTCTTGTCATAAATTAATCTATTACTTTTCCTACATAATTTGTAACACAAAACAGTGGTAAAATATCAATTTAGGAGTCTTAGACCTTTCCAACGATATATAGTTTGTCATGATTAGATTAGGATTTATTTGAAATATGGTGAAGTAAACATAGGCGTCCCGGTGACGGGACGGTGACAGTTAAAGGGTTAATAATACCCTTATAATTTATTATAATTATGGGCTTCATAGAAAGTGTTACCAATAATTTTGTTCAAAATCTGTAACATCTGTAAAGTATTTCTGTTGTAAATATCTGGCGCCCTCTTCAGGTCCAATACCAGAAGTGTTTAGTTGCACAGACTCCTCCTGTGAGGTCCAAAATGTGGCGGGCAGGCTCCAAAGTCAAACGGGCCAACTCCATGGATAGCTCTAGCTTCCCGCCCCGACACCAAGGACACACATCTTCCAAAATGGCCTCTCCCAGCGTGAAAAAGGGCATGCTGGCTTTTTTTGAGACATTCCGGAATAAACATTCTGCAGTATCCACACCCTAACAACAGTAACTTGGGGAGGAGGATGGGGCCTGATGGGCTTTGAGGAGGGGGTATCAGGAGATGGAGAAATAAAAGGAAAGTACAAACATGAAGCCTAAAAAGCGTAAGAAATAAGAGTTTCTTTTGTCTTTGGCATTTTTAAAGAAATCCAACCTATTTTTCCCAGTATGACCTCACAAAAAAACAACCCACCTAATTGCCCTTAATAGGAGTGTTTTTGAGGATTGACATATCTGAATGTAGGTGTGCAGAACAGTGTTTAAATGACATTGAGGTGCTGTGCTCTGACATTCCAAAAACTGACAGAACTCCAAACGCTCTGCAATTTAAATGCTGTTATGCAACAGTTAGTTACTGTCCTCAAATATGATTGGCATAAGACTAATTTACACAGCACTGACAGGCATTGTTTGTCAGGTCTTGTCTGATTAGTGTTTCAGCCCTGGCAGAATCTGTTGGCATTAGTTGCCGCTTGTTTTTAGCCATTACAATTTTCTGACCGTGTGACGGACTTGTGCATGGACATCACCACATGTGCAAGTGATCTGAGTGCTTGAAACACATCCTTTGTGATACTTTGAAATGCTTGTGCACTCATCTGTGGGCAGATTACTTATCTGGGTAGTCTGTTACTGATTCCAAATTACATGATAGAAATTGTAGTTAATAATGTGATCCATTACATTACACATTTTAAGTAATATATTCAGACTGCTTTTAGATTACTTTTGAACTCATTTATCACACTGAATTAGAATTAGAATACTCTTGTACCATACTGATATAAAAATACAGAGAATAAGAAAAGATATTTTATTTGTTGTTATAACAAGTTATGTCAAGGTTTTCCAAACTGGGGTTCGTAAAGGAACTGCAGGGAGGTTGTGAGTTTAATGAAAAGCTGATAATTATTGAAATCATAAAAAAAGTAAAATTACAATAAATCATTTTAAAATAACTTTTATCAAAACAAAACATTTACTAAATAAAATGTTATTTTATTTGTTTGCCTTGTTTACCATGTGACCATAATTAATGTTAGAAAACTGTGAACATGCAAATGTGCTAATTAATTATTAAAATATTTATTTTTAAATCTCAGGGTTAATTCAGGTTAGGTGAAATTATGTGAAATATAGGTGAAAGAGGTTCAGAGAACCAAACAAAAAACAAAACATTTAATGTGTTCATCGATAGTTGATGCAGTGTTGAAACACTTCTTAAATCTGAACTGATTTTTGTAAATCCAGTGGTCAAATACTGTGTGACTACTAGTGACTGGTCTTTGTGTGTATGAGTATTTTAAAATGTAATTTATTCTAATTACAAGTACTTAATTTTTGGAAGCTCTATCTGTGTGCAAAATGGAGCAGGACCCGGAAAATATATACCTGGGCTTTTACCTTTTACCTTTACTTTTCAAGCTCTCAAATCACTTGCACATGCTGTTGTCCACACATAAGTTTATGCTGACAAAAATCCAACCTGATCTTATGACAAAAATCCACCTGTGGGAACTTTTACGCAAGACGTGAAATACATACCAACATATACATCGCGAGACATAATCGATGTGAAATGTCAACTGAGTGTCACTAAAAGAGTGTTTGTTTTCTTTCTCCTGGAACAAATGAATGTACATAGGGTATGTTTTATGTGATGTTGGTTTTGTACGTGACACCGCAGTTCTGACTGGAAATGTCCTTTGAGTGCCGCTATAAAAATAACGTACCATCTGCACTACATCGAAACCTACCCGATAGTATGAACAAAAGTGAATGTGCTGTAAAAACGCAATCAAGCTTGTTTTTCGATCTCTCATCTTTCAGTTCTTTCATCGTGAGTTATGTTTTTCACGAGAATTGTATCCCAAGGGATTCTGCAACCTAATGGTTATTGGTTGAAGTCACTTGTCATTGTAAAAAGTCATATGTTTTATTTAGGGCTGGAAATGCATTTTGTGCCGGCTGAGCTACCAAGTAAGCTTGTTACATCCAGAAAGTGAAGCATATGTAGCTGTAATCATAACTGTGTATGAAAATGATTACAAGTGCTCAATGTTTTACGGCCTTTAGTGTTCATTTCTTATGGAAACTGCAGGGATATGTACTTATTGGTACATATTTCGCGTCTTGCGAAAAAGCTCCCACAGGTACGTTTTCATCAGATCAGGTAACAGCAACTTGTATGTGGACTGTACTAATTATAAATATTATATCATCTGGACTCCCCATAAACTGGAGCAGAATGTTGAAAGAAGTATACTTTCTGCTTAAGTTGTTGAATCATTGACTCAACTGTGTCGCTCAGAGATGAAGCAGTTGATTCCGCTTTTGGCATTTTTCATTGACTAAGCAAGAAAAGTAACCGGCAACTTCTTGTTTATTGAACTGTTGTTTAAAAGCAATATCACACTTGCAGAAGAACAGCTCTATTATTTGTGTCATACTGCTGAAATATGATTCATTTTGGAAAGAATTAAAGGATTAGTTCACTTTCAGAACAAAAATTTACGGATAATGTACTCACCTCCTTGTCATCCAAGATGTTCATGTCTTTCTTTCTTTAGTCATAAAGAAAGTATGTTTTTTGAGGAAAGATTTCAAGATTTCTTTCTGTATAATGGACTTCTATTGTGCCCCCAAGTTTGAACTTCCAAAATGCAGTTTAAATCCAGCTTCCAAGGGTTCTAAACGATCCCAGCTGTGGAAGAAGGGTCTAATCTAACGAAACGATTGATTCTAAAGAAATTGACAATTTATATACTTTTTAACCTCAAACACTCGTCTTGTCTTGTCTCGTCTCTGCGATGCGGATGTTTAGTCTGTGTAATCCTGGTCAATACAGTTAGGGTATGTCGAAAAACTATCATCTTGTTTTCGTCTTCAACATCAAAATCGTCCTACAATGCTGTTTTACCTTTTTTGTAAAGCCCGTTTGATATTCTTTGTATGTTCACTTTGTAAACACTGGGTTGGTACTTCTGCAGCGACGTAGGACGATTTTGAAGTGGGGGAAGAAAACGAGATGGGAGTTTTTCAACATACCCTAACTGTATTGATCCGGATCACACAGACTACGCATACGCATCGCAGAGACGAGACAAGATGAGCGTTTGAGGTTAAAATGTATATAAATTGTCAATTAGTTTAGAAAATAATTGATCGTTTCATTGGATAAGACCCCTCTTCCTCGGCTGGGATCGTTTAGAGCCCTTTGAAGCTGGATTTAAACTGCATTTTGGAAGTTCAAACTTGGGGGCACAATAGAAGTCCATTATATAGAAAGAAATCCTGAAATGTTTTCCTCAAAAAACAGAATTTCTTTACGACTGAAGAAAGAAAGACATGAATATCTTGGATGACAAGGGGGTGAGTACATAATTTGTCAATTTTTGTTCTGAAAGTGAACTAATTCTTTAGTAAAGCAGATCCAACAACTTTGTAATTGAAAAGCATCTAATAACCCTGGAGCCGTACAACCTCAGAATCATCATCTAAAATTTCTACGACCAACAATATGTTGTGCAATAAGATGCAATTAAATCGAAATTTGTGAAATATTTTGATAACAAGTATTGATGTACAGTGACCTAATTCATGTATGACTATGTAGACGGTAGAGATTTGGTGTTTAGGTCACATTTATGTTCAAAAAGTAACTTTAGCTTTAAACCTACTAGGAGTGTCCGTATATATTAACAGTAAACCGTTTGTGAAAAAGGATGCTGTTTGCTGTTCTAACACACCTTTAAAATCAAATGAAGCTGAGAATATTCAAAGCTGTTACTCCATCTTGAGCAAACAGAGCAATTTTCACACACAACAAAGAGACCTCAATTAACATAGTGCTATCAGTGCAAGAGTCGTGCTTTAGATAGACCCTGCTTGTGTCCTTATCATTGTTTCTATTGTGAGCTCAGAAATGCAGATGAGGAGATATCAGTGACCCCAAATAGAGACGTGCTTGTTATAATCCTTCCGGCTTGTGGAGTTCTCAGTTTAGTGCCACCGCTGCATGATTTTACACATGCTTGGAAATTCGAGGCTTCGCTTGGGTACTTGAGAACACAAGCAGAGGAATGTAGGAGCTTTGAAAACTATGTTACTAAGTATGTACTTAGATAATGAAGAAAAATAATTTACAAAACAGTAAAGGTGCAGTCACATTTAGCATTGTCCTGCAAAATGTCACAAGCAAAATCCAGCCATTATTATCCTATTAGGACTAACGATTTAAGAATGACTTTTGTGTGAGCTTGCTACACTTTTGAAAATAGACAATGGACTTTTGCCTGCGTGTGACAATGTGACTACACCTTTAAAAATGTTTTAATCCCAAAGGCAATGCAGATCTTGATAATGACAAACCCACAGCAAAAATTGTGGTTTTACTGCTAAAAAAACACTGAAAAGCCAATATATTCGTATTCATTTGAATGTAATAAGCTCTTACAAAACACTCAACCTCAGCGCATGTTGATCTGAGATGCCCACAGGCACTTGAGCACCCACACGAATGCCACTGAAGGATGTTATGTGATGCTATATCTAATATATGCAACTGCTCCTTCCTTTCCCTTATTAAAAAAAATAATAATAAAAAATAAAAAAACATGTATTATATCACAAATGAACTCAGGTCTCCTTAATGCTAAAACAAAGGGGGAAAGTACAGAAGCGTGTGATTCTTCAGCATGTAAGATCATTGACAAGAAGCCTTGAGAAGAGAGTTTGAATGATAGTCTTAGTTAACGGTCATGTAGCACCTTGTGTTTCTAATTTTTTTTCCTATTTATACTCTCTGTAAAGAAATCTCTCTCTATATATTTGCAGTATTTCAGCACAAAACTAGGATGTCATGTAAATGGTTTTGTATTATACTTTGTGTTTGTTATTATTGTTGTTATTAATCAGAATGACATGCCGGTCTGAATCCACCATTTGGCGGAGTGTGTTGGGACATTAAACTGCTTGAATCTCATTCTGTTGTCAATTGTGTGTCAGTGTCTTACACACCTGCATTTTCCTCACCATTTTAGATCCCTCTTCTCCTTCCTTTTGTTTAGGGGAAAATTGACCAGAACTTGTTACTATGTGTATTACTCCACTGTGTTCTATTGGGTTAAAAGTCTTTGGCACCGGTAGAATTCTCATTTCCTGGGACGGGCTCCTCTTGTTTTATGTCCAGACTCCCATAAATATCTTAAAAATAGAAAGACCTTTTAATGTTCTTATTTACTACAAAATAGCATAATTTCAAATATAATCTGCTAGAGTGGTAACTTCCTCAGGAAACACAAACTGAAGGCTAGAGAAAGTGTAAAGGCCTTTGGTTTATCTTGTCTTAGATGTTAAGGTAGATTTGATACTGTTGTGCAGATGCAAATTCAAAATGCGTCCCAGATAAACAGTACATCTTTGTATGTCACTCTATCGAATCATGTATCTCAGATTGTGTGCGCTTACCCTGATTTCTGTTTGTAAGAGATTCATAGTGCTCCGTTTCGCTCTGTCGAGGCTCTGTGTCAAATAAAACAATCTCTTAAAATGTATCAAAAAATACATTTTATAACTAACAAGAAACTAAACAAACAAAATTGTTGCTTGCCTTTTTTGACTGTATGAACAGTAGTTTTTTCGGAATGTAAATTCTCTTCCATCTCTGAATTATGATGGTGTGAAACATAGCTGCTAGAAAAAGAAGTTGATATGCGAATGCTGAAACATCTTTATATGAATGGAATTCTTCTTGAATATAATGTAAATCAAATGAAGCACATTAATAATACCTTGGTTTGAGATTAATGTGTTTCCAGTACAAGTAAAGAAAGAACACAGATGCAATGACACCAAGCCACAGTGCTATAGAAATACTGATGAGAGGATCTTTGCCTGAGCACTTGCTCTCAACACTTGCATTTTCTTTACTGGCAGAAGAATTCACTGTGCAATTAAACAACAATTACATTAAAAATGTTGCCCTGAAAATTACAATGCTATGGTATTCAGCAGTTTTATGGGAAAAATAAAAATGCAAAATATACATGCACTGGGTCTTGAGTGAAATTAAAATCAATTTATGAATGCAAAACCGGGTAAATTAAATTAAATTAAATCAGTCTTACCTGAAGTATCCTGAGACATCGTTCCTGATATAATCAAAAATGTTAAGATAATAGTAATGTTTAAATACATTCTGTAACACAGGAATGTGTGATTGACTTTCATTCACGCATCAAAGTGGCAAGAGTGTGTGGGTGAAGGGTGATAATCTGCAGAGAGAAGGAAATAACCAAGAGGTTTTAAGATGACCTGTTGCACAGCAGCGTTTGTGAAATTTTTTTGTTAACTGTGAAGTCTACACCTCAAACACTTCAGCTTCCTGAGTTCACTTCTTACACAAAATCTAACAATTTTAAATGCAAACAATCATTTCACTGCCTAATAACCACATGTTTCGTTGACTCTGGTTAATATTTCTCAGGGTGGGTTTTGGGCAATGGTTATCGTACTGTCTTCAGTGGTAGAAAATTATATAATATGAAACTTGCCCCAACCTGACATTTGATTACTTATACCTTTCTGTTCTAATATACCATTATTACATTTTGTCTTGTCTAAATTAATGTTAGTGTGGTTTTAATGTAGCCTAATAGGCCTATTTAGCTATAGTATTTAGCTATTCTTTTTTTATTGAATTTTCTTCTGGAAACAGTAATATAAAGCAAAAAGCAACTGTGCAAATTTAAAACCCACCCCTGGTAGACTTTAAAAAATAATAAATAAATAAATAAATAAATAGGTTTCGAGGTATGGCTTCAATCTAATCTATGTTGTTTTTTGTTCTAATCTATACTGAACTGACTACTCAATAAAAGTATTGTTCACAAAATAAATCAGCTGTAATTTGTCAATTAAAATAAAACGGAAAAAAAATAAACCACCAATGCTGTCTGTACGCTGAATGATTGCCATAAACACTTCTATTAGACTTGAGACTCAGACCAGTCGACCAGAGAAGCAATGGCACATCTGAGCACGAAGGTCTAGATTTTTTATTTTATTTTATTTTATTTTAGTAACTGTGAGGCAAGGAAGCAACAGAAATGGTCAAAGACATCCGTCTAGCGCATGTTCGTATAGAAAGCCAACTTAGAAAAACATCGCGGAACAACAAAAAATACTTTAAGTGCTAAAGGCTGCTTGTTCCTATTACACAGTACCTGTATAATTACTTTAAATAATTACATAATATTTGTGCACACATACCAGCCATAGGTGAAAACATTGCTAAATCTGGCTAAATTATAAAAGCCAGAAATGGTACACTAAATGAAGAGTCGTTTGGTAGTCGAACGTGCCGGTTCTTATTGCTGAGCTGAGCCAACTGATCCGGCTCCCTAAAAAGGAATTCCCATCACTAACACATGGCTCGTGTGTACCATTTGATGTCGAAAATGTATTATGTACACAATACCAACACATAAAGTCATAAAAAAAGTTTCCATTTTGAGGGGGCACCCGGATTTGAACCGGGGACCTCTTGATCTGCAGTCAAATGCTCTACCACTGAGCTATACCCCCTTCCACGACGATGCAACCCACAGATACCTACTCAAAATTAGCCGAGGATCAGCGTGATTAATTTTGTGGCTTATGTGTGTTTTTGTAAATAGTTTCGAATTAAATATGCCAGTAATAGGTATATGCAGATGCTGTCATTAATAACAACATAATATTCTTGAGATAAACAACGACCAAAAACATTGCCTACGTCACGATCACATGATAACAGTATTTCCGGAGACTGACCGGAAGTATATTTATGCTGATCGTAAAGACGAACCTAGCTTGAAGATGGTAATGTAGAGCTTCAGTTTGTTTTTTAGTGTTTTCTTTTCTTTTCTTGCGTTTTATAGGTTGGGGATGTGTGTTAATTTTCTGCGCTTTATACAGTGTGAAACGCGTTAACAATAGTGTTAATTTGTGCTGTGCCGGTAATTAGCTAGCTAGCATAGCGTAGCACAGCATCTCGTGTTTATATTCCAAGACAAAATAATTAGTCATCATTTACACTTCTAAAACATCTTTCGATGTTTTATTATTTGCCTCGACAGAAATATATAAATATCAGAATTTATTTTACAACTAAGTTTTTAGCTTCTAAATGAATTGTGATGCGTCATGGCCCTTACTTTCAGTTTGTAGTCTTACCTGAGAAGACTGAAAATGTTAATGTAACGGAGTGACTGTCGTATTCACACTCTTTCAGGCCCATTTGACGTGTATTTATTTATTTATTTATTTTTTTACGTCAGCTTCCTTTTATGCATGTTTGTATAATATATGTTTTCTGCAGAATACTCGTGGCCTGCGCTCTCAGCTGAAGGACAGTGTTCCTGTGACAGGTCTGTGTCCACAGGCAGGTCCTTATGGGGTTCAGGACTCTCTACGCAGAGGGTATGTTCTGGCCATATAAACCTAAAATGTTTGTTTCTGCCCAATTTGTTTTCTAAATTTTCATTTTGCTGCAATCATAGGTTCTCAAGTGTAAAAAATGAGCTGCTACCGAGTCATCCATTGGAGCTTTCTGAGAAAAATGTAAGTAGAATCTAACATTCAGGCTTCCTGAGTGCATTGCCGATGAACATGACAAAAGATATCGAAATGTATAAATAATTGTTTGTCTTTAATATATATTTATCGAAGAACAGCACATTTCTAGAATGTTATTGATAGTAAATAATAATGATAGTGCTAAGACTTGAAATATGTAGTGATAAACATCTTAAATAGTCACACAGTTACTAAAATATAAACATTTCCTTAATTACATACAACAGTACTAGTTTTTATAGTACATTTTAAATATGCAAACAATAAACTGTTTAAAATATACAAACAAACTCACATTATTTGTGCCCTCCACAAATATTGGCACCCTTGGTAAATATGGGAAAAGGCAGCTGTGGAAATATATCTGCATTGTTTATCCTTTTGATCTTTTATTAAAAAATTCACAAAATTCTAACCTCTCATTGCAGTAAAACAATAGAAAATATTCATATAAATTTTTTTAGGGTGACTAGAAGCATGAAATTGTCCATCTATGACTTCCTGTCACACAGGATTATAAATATGAGGAACACAAAGGCCAAATTCCCTTAATCGTCCATCACAAGAAGTTTCTAGTCACCCTGGTGTGCTGAAAAATTTAATAGTCCTGATCTGCGGAACAAGATTGCTGTGCTTCACAAACTAGAATGGGCTGTAAGAGCTAAAGCATTGAAAATCCCTATTTGCACCATCAGGGCAATAATTAAGAAGTTCATTTTGCAATTCTGCCTGGAAGAGGACGTGTGTCTATATCATTCTAATGCACAGTGAGGAGGAGAGCTTGAGTGACCAAAGACTCTTCAAGAATCGAGAACTGCAGAAATTAGTTGAGTCTTGGGGTCAGAAAGCCTAAAAAAAAGTCATATAGCCTAGGGCTGTGCCGATAAACGATATCAAATCGAATCGCGATAAAATATATGTCGATAACAATGATAAGCTCAAAGCATTTTTACTCGATATGGAATAATATAAGAGCCAATCACACAGCAGAAATATGCAACAACAGCCAAGCAGCGTGCAGCTTTTAACGTTCACGTCCAAGAACAAAGTCAATTTCCTACGCACTTTGCAGAGCAAACTCGACACGAGGACGAAAAAAATGAGTGGAGGCACCGACAAAAGTGAAACTAACCTCGAGTTATTATCCAAAAATTATGAAAGTGTAAAAAAGTTAGCACTAATTAAGAGATTCATTATGCAGTGTAGAGAAATTCGTTGATTATGATGAACTAAGATGAGTGACAGCTTTTAATGATTTTTAAGCGAGTTTATAAGTTAAATATTATTTAATACATCAGAAAAGAAACAAGAAGTTAATATTAAGTGACTTACATTGACTATTGTCTAACACCATTGCCCGATTTGGCTTTATTTCGTCGTCAAAATTATCCAGAGATTATTTCCATTCATAAAGACACTTGCGTCATTTCTGAATGAATCGGCTGTTCGAACGAATCAAATGAATATGATTCAGTAATTAAAATCGACTTACCGCCCCCTACCGGCAGTTGTAGTTTCATTTTTAAAGTATCTTTTCAGTTATTTAAATCATTTAATATTTCTGTATTCAAAATGGTATATTAAAAACAATAATCTCAACATGAATTTATGAATTTGACTGCCCTCATGCCACTTCTGAGCCACATGAAGCATATGAAAACACCTACAAGCCACTTTTGTGTTCTTCTGTGCCACCTCTGTAGTACAAATAAATTGTTAATAGTGATTTAATTTGATTGATAACTTATGCTTATTCTACTTGTTCTGATTCTGCTGTTTTAGTTAGACATATAAAGATTATAAATGTATATATTTTTAAATATAACATAAAAGATTACATAATTTTAATTAAAAAAAAATGGCATTATATAGTTGGGATACTCTTTTAAAGCTGGCAACATTAACAGTTTATTTATCTAAATATATATCGTTATCGATCAATATGGAAAAAAATTATCGAGATTACATTTTTTGCCATATCGCCCAGCCCTAATATAGCCCCTACATCACCACATGTTGTTAAGGAGGGTTTAAAAATATATATACTGCTCGCTCAACCAAAAACTTCAGCATATTGTGTCAGACACAACTGGAACTACTTCTATGGTCAGATGAAACTAAAAAAAAGAGCTTTTGACAGCAAACACTCAAGATGGGTTTGGTGCAAACAGGGATAAAAAGTACCCTATGACCACAGTTAAATGTACTGCTTGATCTTTAATGATGTGGGCCTATTTTTCTACCGGAGGTCCTGGACATCTTGTTCCGTTACATGGCGTATTCTGTTAAAAACCAACAGATAATGTAAACATTACTGTCTCTGTAGGTAATCTTCTAATGGCCAGGACAATGATCCAAAACAAATGTTAGAATCACAAAAATGTGTCACTGAGCAAAAAATGAAGCTTCTGCCATGGCCTTCCCAGTTTTCTGACCTGAACCCTACAGAAAATTAATGGGGTAAAATGAAGAGAAGAAGCACTAACATGGAGGTGGGACTAGAGACAAATCTCTATTTCATAATGAGACCCCCATTCCCCACTTTCCATTGTTTTACTCCAATGAATTTTTTTTGTTCTAATTTTGTGAAATGTTTTTCAATGAAAGATCAAAAGGATAAACGATGCAGGTTTATTTCTCCAGCTGCTTTTGCTCATATTCACCAAGGATACCAATATTTGTGGAGGGCACTCAAGGTATCAGTTAATTACCATACATAATAAGCCTCAAAACTTATAATAATAAATTAATAGTCATTAGCTCAATAAGTGTTTTGAATCCAACAATGCTTATTGTTAAGCTTTCAAGTAGTCCACAATGTAACACACTGTTAAGGTTTATAACTTGTTACAAGTACTTACTATATTAATAACAGTAAATTACTCATGATTACAAGTAGTTAACCCTAACCCTATAGTAACTGTGTTATTTCATTTTGCTCCATACTGATGTAGTTACAATGTAACAAGGTTATCTTAAAATAAAGTATAACGCCAGCTTGTATTATGTGAAAACAGTTTCAGTTTAACCAGGACAAGATGAATTTCAACACACTAAGGAACATCCAGGGTCTCCATGCACCCCTCAAACTACAGATGGAGTACAGAGCGGCTAAACAGGTATTGTGGGCATGTCATAAACATGTAAATGATACCGTGAAAATGATTGTATTGAAACATCTTGCTTGCTTTCAGATTCAGCGTTTGCCCTTCCTGCCAAGCTCAAATCTGGCCCTGGATACCCTCAGAGGTTCTGATGACACCATTGGCTTTGAGGACATCCTCAATGGTGTGAAGAAACATTTATTACTTGCACATTACCTTTCAAGTTTTTAAAATTATGACCTATTTAGTTCCTTGCATTGTTTTACTGAATAAAAATACAGTAGTGATGATTGTTCGATGTTTTAAAGTTGATTTTTAACAGCTATTTTTGTGTAGTATACTAGGGCTCATGTATATTTATTTCCCCCAGATCCTATCCAGAGTGAGATGATGGGCGATCCTCACATCATGACCGAATACAAGCTTGGTATCCTGTGAGGTTGTTTCTGCACTATTTTCACCTCAAGCCCAGAGATCGTGTTATATGCATTGTTTGACCCCAGTTTCTAATAAAATGTAAAATTTGAATTCAGACATTGTTGTGCTGCAAACATAAACATTCAACAGAACCTGGTTATGAATCTTGTTTATTATAAGAACATTGAAACACTGTAAAATTACTTGGATGCATTTGCACAGAAGCATTAGAATGAGATTATTTATAAATGAAGGCATAAAAACAGCATACAGATTTTTTTAAAGCACAATGTTCAGGGTAAAATACAATGTATTTTTTGTAATCCTCATAATTTGGACAAATTAGATACATTTTGGGTTGTATTATTGTTTGTATATTCTCATGCAGAAGCAATAATATACACAGTACTATAACTGTAAAATTAAAATGCTAGGGCACACACTTTCAACAACTAAAAAGTTAGCCATGCCAAAAAAATATATATATTTACAGAAATAAAACTGTAGATTGATGCCATTAGGGAAAGTTCAACATTTTCAGTCCAGCTTTTCTTCCTGGAAGAAATCAGCAGAATTGAGATGTTCCTGAAACTTCTCGTATTGCTAAATGGATAGAAAGATAATAGGAATCAGTTTGCTTATACATATTTAAATAGCTTTTAAAGACACACAAAAGAAAGCTACATATTCACACCTCACTGATCCATCCTCCATCCTCCAGTTTAGTAAACACTTTGTTGACTGTGTCCTTTACTGGTTCATCATCATCTCCTGTATCTTCCTCCTGTATTTCCTTCTGAGCTTCTAAAGCTGTACGACACCTCTCAAAAAGATGATATTTAAAGTGTTTCAGGGCATGGTACACCTCGGTACGACTGGCACAGACGGAGCCAACAAAGAAACTCTGCAATTGTTAACAAATAAACATTCCATCAAAAAATGCTCAAAATTAAGTCTTCAAACTATTTATGGTTATTTGCATGGAAACAACCTGGGAATCATCAGGCATGAACTGGTCTTCCTGCAGGGTGTTGTTGTGGTACAACTGGCCAGAGAGCCGTACGGTGAAGCGTCCGGTTCTGTGAAGCTCACAGGCTTCGCAACCTTTCGACTGGACTCTTGTCATCATAACCCGCAATTTGGGATAACATTCTACCCTTTCCTTTTAGTAAACAAAAATGGTAAATACGCATGAAAGGAATCTACACCACGCCATATTTTTTTTTTTTAACTTTACATACAAGTGACTAATAGTAAAGCAAGTTGCTGCCTTATGTTAAACTGCTTTAACACAAAAGCAGTTTTACCCCACATCAATCTACACTCCGTACACCATAATGGCAAAGCAAAAAAGAGGTATTTAACATTTTTCAAATGTATTAAAAATAAAAAACTTAAATATTCCATTGCATAAGTATTCATACCCCTATCTGGGGCAGTTGAAATTTTGCTCAGGAGCATTCATATTGCTTGTAGATGTTACCACACTTCAACGGGTACAATTAGGAGAATCACACACCTCTCAATAAAGGTCTAACTAGCTGAGAATGCATATCAGAGCAAAAACCAAGCCCTAAGGTCAAAAGAACTGCTTTCAGTGTTTTAGAAAAAAATTCTGCTGCATAGAAGGTTCATAGAAGCATGTAGTCTCTGTTACCCTTAATGGAAGAAGTCTGAGACAACCGTGACTCTTTCTAGAACTGGCCTCTTGGCCAAACTGAGCAACTGATGAGAAGGGCTTTGGTTAGAGTGGACCAAGAAACTGATGGTCACTCGAACTGAGCTTCATGATCACGTGTGGAGATAGGAGAAACCTACAGAAGGACAAACATCATTGCAACCTTCGGTCTTTATGGCGGTGTGGCCAAACTCAATACTATATATATATACTCTCCTCAATGAAGACACATGAAACCCCACTTGGAATTTGCTGAAAAAAACACCTAAAGGGATGCTCAGACTGTGAGAAACAAGATTCTCTTGTCTAATGAACCTCAACCTGATGGTCACTCGAACTGAGCTTCATGATCACATGTGGAGATAGGAGAAACCTACAGAAGGACAAACATCATTGCAACCTTCGGCCTTTATGGCAGTGTGGCCAAACTCAATACTAATATATATATATATATATATATATATATATATATATATGCTGTGCGGCTATTTTTCTGCAGCAGGGACTGAGGGACTCATCAGAGTAGAAGAAAAGCTCAATGCACTAAAAAATTGACATAGCCTTAATGAAAACTCAGTCCAGAGCATTCAGAACCTCATACAATATCCCTAAGCAGACAGCAAGACTGGCTTATAGACAACTCTGTGAATGTCCTTGAGTAGCCCAGCCACAGCCTAAACTTGAAACCAATCAAACATTTTTGGAGAAACTTGATAATGTGTGTCTGCCCCCATCCAAGTTGACAGAGCTTGAGGGGTGAAGAGGTGAGGAAAAAAAAAGTACTTATTTCAGGTTTTTTATTTTGAGTAAATTTATGAAGTTGTGACAATTGTTTTTGCTTTGCCATTATGGTGTATGGAGTGTAGATTGATGTAGGAAAAAAAATATGAATAAGAGTACTTTTGCAAGGCACTGTATACTTAGAAATGTGATATCTTTTCATTAAAAAGACCAAGAGAAACAAAAATGGCTTACTTTGTAACGGTCTTTCCAGCGGCTCCTTTGCTTCAGGTTCTCCAGACGTGGAAGAACCAGTCGCTCATCAAAATGAAGCAACGATGATTTCATCTCCTGGGCATATCGCTTTGTTCGTTCACCATCTGCAGTCATTGACACAAAGTCATATATATATATATACACACACATACACACACTACCCTCAAAACAATGTTTCTGAAGGCTGCATTTATTTGATTAAATATACAGTACATTTACATTTTATTTTTTCTAGCATAATACATTTTTAAAATGTAATTTATTCCTCTGATGGCAAAATAAAATTTTCCGCAGCCATTACTCCAGTCTTCAGTCTCACGTGATCCTTCAAATTTTCATGCTGATTTGGTGCTCAAGAAACATTTCTTATCAATTATCAATGTTGAATATTCATTTGTCACAGATGTGCTGCTTAATATTTTTGTAAAAACCATGAATCTTTAATGAACGAAAGTTTCGAAAGTACATAATTTATTTGAAATCCTTGATAACATTGTAAATGTCTTTACTGTATCTTATAGAGAGAACACTGTTAATCCAGTGCTAAGAAGATAAGGAATAACTTCATGAACATACTGTAAAGTGACTTGAGGAAGCTTGAGTCCAGTACATTGATCAGTAAGGCTTTGACCACCACCTGAAAGTGGGTGCGCTGAGATCCTGTAATAACTGTAATAGGAAGGGAAACAATATTTTCTTGAACTTAAATGTTACAGGCACATATTGGGATTCTAAATAATGTAAGCAAAACAAAACACAGAATCACGTGGTCTTACATTGGCGTGGAAGGTGAGAGAAAAAGGCCTTGTCTTTGGCCTCCCCCTCTTCCTCCTTATCGTCATCCTTTTTCTGTTCTTCCTCCACAATGAAATCTTTCAGACTGTCACTACTATCAGCAAGTTTTTCCTCCTCGCTGCTGTTTAGAGGACTGCCATTCTCTTCCACACTAGATTCATCATCAGAATCATCTGCTTTACTTTGCTCTTCAACTTTGTCCTCCTTGATCTCCTCCCTCTCCTCTTCTCCCTCTTCTTCTGAACCCTTTAGAAAACAACACATAGACAAGTATCCAGCTATTAACCCTTTCAGGGAGAGCTTTGTTTCGGTCACCATTACCATTATTATTATAACACGATTTTGTTCCACCTGAAACTGCTAGAGAGTGGAAATTGTAAATGGTTGAATCTTTTTTGTTTGTTTTAAAAGCTGGCATTGTTTACATCTGAGAATCTGACCAAACTCTCTATACATAACCATCAATAAATATATTGATTAACTGTGATCAACATGGCAACCTCATAAATTAATCATTACTCATTTATCTTCAATTAAATAACTAATGCCCAGAAGGTCCAAATGAAGATGCTGTGGTAGGCTCCAGCCCCCCGAAACCCTGCAGAGAAATAGGTGGTATGGAAAATGGATAGATGGATAGACAGATGACCAATTTTCTCAAAACTTGCCATACATCTGTAAATCATGCACCTTAGGTAACCAACTAAGTTGATGCTGTTTGGTCAAATGGTGGCACTGTAACATGACTGCATGGTAAATGTAAAATACTAAATATATGCAAACATAAGTGTTTTACTAAGGACTAAAGAGCTTATGATGCTTGACCCAGAAAAGTGCTGCTTGCTACTACGTACTTTTTCTTGTTTTGTCCTTGTTAACTTACCAACGTCCTCCGTCTGCGCCGCGGGGTGCCTGACTTTCTTCTCTTTGACAGCTCCATAAGTTTATTCTTTCTTTCTCTTCTCTTTGCAGCAGCTTCTTTGAGATCTGCCTCTCTCTTCTTCTCCCTCAGAGCCTCGTCTTCTGAATCCTCCGGCAGCCTGAGTCGTTTTCTCTGCAACACTCTCCTGAGCGGCTCTCCGCCGACATCGCTGGAAGAGTCGCTGGAATCGCTGTCATCTAGCGGAGGAGCGCTGGGGGGTCTTTTCCTCTGTCGTCGGGGCACAGCACATTTCTCGTCCGTTTCGCTGCTGTCATCCCCGTCACTCTCGCGTGCTCGGTAAGAGCTGTCAGAGGTCCCGGACTCATCTTTGGAGTTTTGGTATTCACTTTCGGAACTGACGCTCGTGGTGCTGGCATACGAACCCTCATCGCTGTCATCCAGCATACGATCAATAGGATTCACGCGAGTCTTTTTCTTGTCAATGTGAGATTTGGGGGGCGGGCATTTTCGCCTTAACCCAAAAAGCTTTCCTACGCTTTTCATCATTTTTACGGAGAAAACGTGGCCCTTGATTTAACTACACCGATAAATGTTGTTATTTTTTAAACTTAACGTATTATAGCCAGTAGTTGTATATCTACAGATACATGAGCAGCAACAGGATGCTTGCCTGCGCCTGCTGTCAAATTACATTCCCGTCTCGTGAATGATTATTCAGCAATTTTTCTCATATTAAATCATTGATCCGACCATACAGATGTAGATAAAGCGCAATCTATTACCGCAATCAATATTTAACGAGTGATTTGAATAAATATGCTTATCAGCATGTATCATTCTGCTCCAGTCCGCCACACGCGCCAATAACATGAGGGGGCGTGTCTGTGTTTTTGTAGTTACGCACTTCCGTCGTTAGCTTCACATCAGCTGGCACAAACGCGCCACCCAAAGACAAGGAGAATAGTTGTATTACATTTTAATTTTCAACAAGGGTTTATTGTGTACTGTATTAGCATTTTCTTCGCATTATTTTATTAAAATGTACATTTTAATTGTGTAAATGTATATGTCTGTAATATTTACCAGGTGATATCAGGTAAGTGACATCTTAAAGGGGAAATATACTATATGTTCCTCTATTAACTATGTGAGGGGCAAAGTATGTGATTCAGCTACAGACAGTAACTAAAATTATAAACTAAACTATCAAATCGCAAAATTGCCTTTGGAGAGGAAATAAAACTAGGCTACCTGATAGTGGCTGACACCACAAAGGGAGAAATTCATGCTTTTTCCCAAGCAGATTTTTTAAAACTTAAAATTTTGAGGATCAAATAACTTATGCACCTAACCATGTAGTGTATGAATTATAATAGGTTATTTTGTCATTCATAATCTGTCTAGCCCGTCCACCTTTTTGTAACATAATTAAAGCTGTGACAGTTCTGTGCATTAAGTGTTCAACATTTCACACTTCGTTTTTTAATTTATTCATTTGTTTGTTTATTTATTTTTAGTTAATTAAGTGCATCATCTGGGTATTTAAAGGGCACTTTTTATACAAAACATCATAGAAGGCCTACATGAACTGGGGCGAGCCTTATGCAATTTATTCCATGATGTATATTTTTATACATAGATAACCATTTGTTATAGGCTAGTAGTGGCTCTTTTTTTTTTTCATGTTGATGATGATAGCTTTTTTGCAACTACGAAAAATTTGAGAAAATAATTTTCTCACCTTAGATTTCACATCTTTTATACTAGCCCCAAGAATAACCACCATGGGGTCTCTTTAGCTTTGTGAACAATATTTTCTCTTAAGTATCAAATACCTCATTCCAAAAACTAGCAAAACAAAACAAATGTGTGAGTGATTGGCCAAAGCCACACCATAGTCTCTCCAGCCGTTTGGTAAAAGTTCATCTTGAATACCAAAATAATCAGATGTAGCTTTTCCAGCTGAATCTCAATTTAACTGAATTTGTGACTTCGGCACGTTCGAGGTTCGGAAAATGTAGTCGCAGATGCGCTGTCCCGTGCTTGAGGAGGGCAGCGTTTGTGGTGCAGCGGCCGGAACGATCTCTGCACTCGTGTTTGGGAACGTCGGGACTGATTGCCCCGCCTATGGCTCGGTCTGATGGGTGGCTCATTGAGTGCACCTGCCGCTGTGGTTATGTGCACCCTTTAAAAGAGACCGCTGGAAGTGCGAGCGGGGGGGACTTGGCTCGTGGCTTGTTTTGGGTTATTTTCTTTGGGTTTGGTTGTTTCCCATTTTTATTTCTCCAGGGTTCCTCATTTATTTTCTTGTTGAACTAATTTTCCCAACTTTATCATGCTCATAAAGTGTGAGAGGCCCGGGTTTGCATGGTGCACAGGTGGGGGTCCTGTCCTGGAAGTCCAGGGGGGGCCTCAGCAGGAGAGGTGGCTGAGCGGAAGGTGGGAAGAGAGGAGTGGGCAGGGTACTCCCCTCAGTGCAGGAGCAGTGGATCGTTGGAGCGGGCAGAGGGAGCTGTGGTTTCCTGGAGTGCAAAGTCCCCGGGAAACTCTGAAAAGTCTGAGGCGACATGTCCATAAGGGGTCGATAAGGGGTGACTGGTGGTAAAACTTTTGTGGGTCGAACACTAACAATGTCAGTGCATAGGCCCAGTAGATACCCGTTTACCTGCCAAAGCTGAATTCTTAAAAAAAAAAATAATAATAATAATAATTATTATTATTATTGGTTTAGGATTTCTTTTGAATTTGGGTGTTTGAAAAGTATTTTTTTTTACTTAAAGAAATTGGTAAAAGTCAGCTCTTTGTAAACCAAACTATAGTACCATCTGTTCAATGTATTACCAGCAAGCAGTTGATGAAAAAAACTTACATTTTACAGTCTCCACCTCTGAAAGGCTGAATTCAGATGTAAGGCCATATATTTTTCATAAGTATGAAATGTCTGACAGGGCAGAGTCACCAGTTGAGAGACTGAAGCTCCGCTGCACTTCTCTCCATGCTAAAACAGAAGTCATTGTCCACCTCTCTAAACTGCTATTCCAGGTCATTTCATAAAAGGGATAGCTGACAATGGCACACAATTTGTAGCCATCTTGTATCAGACCTATCTGATACCCACACTGTCATGACTCTTAAGTGACAGGCTACACACAAAAAACACACATCTTTACACATTGAATAACGCTGCATGTTTCAAAGCACTTCAGTGGACCTTTAAAAATATATTAAAACAGTTATTTTAGATTGTATAATATTTCAAATATGGCTGTTTTACTGTATATTTAATTAAATTTTTCAACACCCTGGTGAGCATTAGAGACTTCTTTCAAAAAATCATAATTATTCCAAACTTCTGACATGTAGTATTAATATATAGTGCAAAGAAGATTACTAGACTACCAAAGAGAAAAGTTGTATCAGATGTTTATTTGCGGCAAGGGGTTTTACGCTTGACTGAATTCAACATTGAGAAAATAGGAACATAGGACAACTACAGAATGAGAGCATGTTATAACAAATGGGTGTAGACAAATTAAATCATAAGAACATAAAATAAAAATAACTGTTCTCTACATTTATGATTATTATATGAGTAAATAAAGGTTCCCTTATACTTGTAAATGTAATGCTAATGCACACAAAAAAAGAAATAAAAATTCAGTTAAATAGTCTGAGGAAAAAAGTCTTGCCATGCATTGCTTTGAATTGTTGTTAAATTGAGTTATTTAAATTTTATTATACAATTCTTCCAGAATTTAGAGGTTTGCGTACAGGAATTTTCAGAATGTATTTGAATATCTAAGCCATTTCACAAGCATTGTTAATATATATTGTTATGACCAGATGTGAATTGTACCGTCAGAGCCTGCAGACAGAAGGTATTCCCCTTTATGGTCAAAAATGACACTCTGAACAGCATCTTCATGAGCTATTAGACTTGACGTATGTAAAGATGCCACGTCAACTATTTTAACAGTGCCATCATTACTCGCCACTGCTAGAATTCTTCCATTTGGACTGAAGGTCACTTGATTACTTGGATGAGGCCCGGTGTCCATGGTCACCATTGCTGACACATTCCTCACATCCCATAATTTGACCACCCCAAAAGAGTCGCATGAAGCAATTGTATCACCTGTGGCATTGAAGGTGGCATAGTTGCATGAATGCTTGTGCCCGTAGAAAGTCTGGGCACACAGTCCAGCACGGGCATCCCAAAGAGAGAGGGTCTTGTCTGCTGAGCAGGTAAGTAGAATGTTTGAGAAGGGCAGGAAAGAAATGCTGTTCACCGAGTCAACATGTCCACGCAGAGTGCAGCGGCAACGCTCGCTATTCAAGTCCCAGACTTTAGCTGTGTTATCCATAGAACAAGAGGCCACAAAATCACCACATGAATGGAAAGAACAGGCCCAGGTGGTGTGGATGTGTCCCTCCAAACTGAGCACGCATCGACCTTGAGCAAAGTCCCAAATTTTAACTGTGGTGTCCCCACTTGTGGTACCCAGGTAACCACCGCTGGGATGGAAACTACAGGATGACAGCCAATCAGTGTGACCCTCGCCAGTCATGATCATCTCTCCCTTCGGTATTCCCCATAATCTCCAAAGCTGGTCATCACTTGAGGAGGCAACTATCATTTTACGGGGATGGAGAGCGAGAAAGCTCACTGCCATTGTGTGTGCTTTAAAAGACTTGAAGAGAGAGAAGTTGGAGGATTTGGTTTTGAGTGAGGAAAGAGCTTTGATTTGCGGCAAGTAGGGATTGACTCGAGTACTGGCAGGGAATTCAGAATCTTTAGGATGCCTTGTGTTTCTGTTGGAGTCTTTTATAGCATCATTTAATTCACACGGCAGGTGTGCACATTTTTCTGGACTCTTCTGGATTTTTTCTCTTTGAAGTGGTGTGTTAGCAGATTTTTTAACTGTCCTGGTTCCTGGGGAAGAATGTGAGATACGTAGAGAGCTGTCTATGTTCTGAACCTGGCTGACAGCTTTGTCTCTCTCCAGACTGACCAGCATCTTCTGTCTCACAGCTGTCTGATACTTCTCATTTAGCTGTCTAAGAGCAGGCTCATAGGATGCATAGTGTTTCTTCAGCTTTTTAATGTCCTCAATAAGTCTATTCTTCTCTTGAACAACACGCTTGTGTTGCATCCTATGAAAGTCCCTCTCTCTTTGAAGTTTTACTATGGTTTCTCCTGCTTCAAATGCAGCCTGTTTATAACTATCCCGCTCTCTTTGAATGTTTTTCAGCTCGTTGTCCAGTAGCTGGTTGTGTGTATAGACATCAGGGACTAGTTCCATTTGGTCTGTTTTCATTAAGCCTTTATGTATCATCTCAAACCACTCGATTTGGAAACAGTCTAATGTTCTTTTCATACCCATTTTTACCAGATAATTGCGAAGAAAGTCGTCCACCACCTCAGGTATTTTAGGAACTGGATGTTTGGCCGAACTGACCCTCTGAGTCAGTGTACATTCAGTGGCATCATTTTGATCCCGCACTGCTTTAACGGCAGTTTCCAAGTCCTCTTCCCCCTCAGTTATGCTGAGTTCGTCGTCGACAGTCACTTCGTCGTATTTATAGTCATCCTCAGAGTCTTCAGGAATTAAAACTTTCTCGAGATAATATGGACCGTCAACGGATTCCTCTACTACCTCGTATCTGGCTGCCATTTTTCTCTTCGCTTTGTTGTGCCATACAAAGTTGTATATTGTTTCCATGGTGACCATGTGACCGTGACCATGAGAACTGTTTTCGTATAGGTAAACAGACCGGCTCTGGGTAAACACATGATGTAAAGATAGTTCCATGTTATTTTTACGTGTTTTATGTAAAATTGAACTATGGATTAAATTATTAAATATATAAAACTGACACAAAACTAAACTATATTTTAATACAAAACCTAATAAAACTATTAATTAAACTTGTACATTTTGACACCGTTGTAACTTGGAAATTATTCGTGATTTTACTCTTCTTCGTTCACCTTTAATTTAATAAATATGATTAAAACTGCAACTAAGGTTGGCTTCGAATGACAGTAGATGGCGCTCAAGGAGCAGTGAACTGAGTGAATTCCACACTAAACTGGCTTTAAAAGCAGAATGTACAATCTATGACAGCTCTGTAATAATGCTGATGAATAATTGTGTCTTTGGAATAGTATTCTCATTCTTTCTTTCTTTCTTTCTTTCTTTCTTTCTTTCTTTCTTTCTTTTTTCTTTATTTTTGTTTCATTAAAAATAAAAACAGGACTAAGGAATAAGTTTGCTAATTCTGTTAGAGCATAAATCAAATCATTATATTGGTTAGTCATAAGCAATATTGCTGATATATTTTAATAGCCTATACTATATATTAAAACAATAATTATAGTAGTATTAGTAATAATAATAATAATAATAATTATTATTATTATTATTATTATTGACATTCTTATGTAGTCATGGTTAATATGAAATGTGTAGGCTAAAGATAGAATTGCCAGACAAAACGATAAGTATCTTTAAACTGAATCGCACAGCCTGAGGCAGAGCCTTGCACCGGAGAACCAATCAGATGCTGTAGCTGAGTTTTGGAACCTGAAGCATCAGTACAAAGGTCGCCGTGCGCTAGCTTTTGCAACGACCAGTCAGATAGAGCACCGGGACGCGCGCCCAATGGATCACTGGTTTCTGTAGCCTTCATGAAAGCCAGAGGTATGAGCAACGAAGCAGAAGGGGATAATCCAGACCAAACAAACTGCAAATGTAAATCACCTACTCTGTCGTCCTCGTACTGCATCGACAGTATTTTAGGAAGGAAAAGTCCCTTAAAAGTTAACGGTAAGTCGTTAATTCTTTAATTTTGTGTTTTTATATTAGTTGTTTTTACATATTGAGTATTGTTATTGTTTTGTAAACTCAGAAAAGATTTTCAATAGCTGAAGCTATACTACCTTACAACAGTATTATTTTTAATAGTCTTGAAATAGGCCAAGTTCATTACAATAACAATTTGCAGTTACGATTAAAAACAAAACAGACAGGCTGTGAATTTATAGTATGGGCACTGAAAGTCTTCTATATGAAGTTTAATTCGATTATCAATATTCTTACCTGTAACTTAATTTATCATGTTGATAATTATTTAGATAAATTATTTTTGCTCACAGCAACACCAAACAGTTTGTGGCCCCTGCAACCAGACATGCACCTGCCGCCGAAGCTCCGCCGCCCCTTCGCCCCGTTGACAGACTCCTCCAGAGACATTCACACAGACGAATTTGAGGCAGCGGGCCCAAGACTGCTACACACAGCTTGTGAAAAATTAAAAATTACAGAGGCCTCGCTGGTAAACATCAGTCGTGCTAGATCGTATCAGGAACATGCTTCTCTACAGTCCTGTAGAGACACTTCCAGCCCCACGCCAGGACCGGAGGAGGAAGAAACTGACAATAAAAGACTATGTAGAGAAACAACTGTGTCTCCGGGTATAATGGGACTGCAAGAACGAGAGGCATATTTGAAGAACAGTGAGGAAACTACTTTATCAGCGGGAAGTGACACTGAAGATGGGATGTTAAAACGAAAACAGAGGAGATACCGGACCACATTTACCAGCTATCAGCTTGAGGAGCTGGAAAGAGCGTTTCAAAAGACTCACTATCCAGATGTTTTCACAAGGTAAAAACCAGGCAAGACCTGTAGATGACAATGCCTTAATATTATGCGAATAGCCTATATGTTAAAAAAAAAAAATAATAATTGGTTAATTGATTGTTAATGGTTGAAAGACAACACCATAAGTTTCAGTAGCTATATATATAAAAAAGCAGCCGTATGAAAATTGTTTGGGCTTAAATAAAAAAAAAACTCCAATAATAATAATTCCGTATAATAATAATGTATTTATTTTTCATTTTAAGCCTATACATTTTTTTGTCCCTGCTCGTTTTCGTTGCAGTGCCTTTACATTAAGCCGTTAGAATTTGTATATGTGCCACTAGAATGTAAACGAATACATATGTTTTTAATTTGAGTGAAATTTATTGTTAATCTTAGTAAAAATTGAGATGAAGACACTCTCTACAATTTGTTTTTATCTCTCTCTAATTTAAGGGAGGAATTAGCAATGAGACTTGATCTTACAGAAGCACGAGTGCAAGTAAGTCACTTTCTTATTCATCTCACCCTCAACATTCACTGTTAATCTGTTCACTGGGCAACATGCCTTAACAAAAATAGATTTTTTTTTTTTAAATCACATCAATGAATTCTAAATTCTAAAGGTCACCGTTACGTCTAATGCATTTATATTGCATGCTTTTTTAAATTAAAATTCATGCGACAGGCTATCAAAAATATAAGATTCATATTAAACATACAGCCATTCCTATCCTACACAGATCGTTGCTACTTGTACACTACTTGTTGGTCCAGAAGTTGGTCCAGTTTTTTCGATACACTGTATTGATAAAGCACAGTAAAATCTAAAAAGTTCTGTTAGATACGTCAGATTTATATAAAATGGCGCAATAATGTATAAGGTGTTCGTTTATTTAGTTTTATTTATTTATTTATTTATGAGACATATTTATGGAAATCATATACTTGCACACATTTCCAAAGTTAATAATGCGTTATTGCCATTTTCTCCTACATTTCCAATAAATATATATGTTGGACACTTACATTTATATAAACTAGATTCATCAGTAAACGAATCTCTGTGTTAAAGGGACAGTTCGCTCAAAAATTAAAGTTCTGTCATTATTTACACACTCTCCTATTATGACATTCTTTCTTCTTCAGTAATACAAAAACAACACTGGACCACACTGATTTCACTGTAGTGTTCATTTCCTTGCGTTTCACAGCAGACAGAACATCACACAGTTTTGGAAAGACTGTGAGAATGAGTAAATGGCAGAATTTTCATTTTTTGGGTGGACTGTTCCTTTACGGATATTCTCAGAAATGCAAAAGTAAAACAAGTTCCAGTATTTCTTTACTAAATTTACAATTTAAAAAAACATAACTACTTGTAACTGACAAAGTATTGTTTCCTCTCAAGGTCTGGTTCCAAAATCGACGTGCAAAATGGAGGAAAAGGGAAAAGGCGGGGGTCCAGTCACACACTCTGAGCCTACACTATCCTGGAACCCCCCCTGCTGCACAGTCCTTGTGTCATTACCTGAGTGGGAATCCTTTTGTCCCAAACCCACATCCAGCTATTGATTCATCTTGGCCTGCCCCCCTTCAAAGACTGGCTCAGCCTCCCCCAAACCCTGCCTCTCCTCATGGCTTCAGTGCTCTGTTAGGGGCAGCCATGTTTAGACACCCCGCTTTCATTAACCCCACTTTTGGAAGGTAAACTTCACCTGCATCTGCAACACAAACCTTCAATACCTATCTTTACCTTTAACACATCATAATATTCTGTTATTTCTCATCAGACTTTTTACAAGCTTAGGTCCAATGGCACTGCAAAGGATACCCCTTCCTGCCATTGAGGGTCCAATTCAACACTCCCACCCCACCAACAACCTTCTCTCCTCTTCACCACCCTTACCTTCTTCCCCAACGGTGGACCTCCGTGCTTCCAGCATAGCAGCACTGCGTCTCAAAGCAAAGGAGCATTCTGCTCAACTGACTCACATCACAGCTGCTGGAATGGGTGGAAAAGAGGAGTGTTAAGACTCACTCTCACTTGAGAGATGGCAAAGACCAAAGTCAAGCAGAAGCACTGACATCTAGAGTTATTATTAATAGATATGTTAATAGGCACATGTAGTTTTCAGTCTCTGCAAGTTGAACTGTAGCATTCTAAAGCTTTTCTTATTTGTTCATTGTTGGTTGTTAATGAGTGCTGAATGCTTTTTTTTTTTTTTTCTCGAATGATCCTTTTAGATAATTTCATCCTGTTTTCATTAGTAAATGTATACAACAATCACAGCCATATATGAACAAATTAACAGGACAAGCTGCTTTTAATCTGTTACAAAACCAAAACTTTTTCAAGATTTATTCTGTAACAGGGTTGTGTTACTCTACATGTATTTATTCTGCATCATATAGTAAAACTAAAATAGTTTTAGTATGGTTATGTTGCCATGCATTACCATGAGCTTTATTTATATTTTATTAAGCCTACGAGCCATCATTCAGGGAAATAAACAAAATATCCATATGCTTCTCTTGATGAATTAGCCAGGGAAAATAAGATAATGTGAAAGTAAAAACAGAAATTGTTTTGTGTTGTCTTAAAATTCCTTCTGTATTTAATGCTTTAAATAAATGGACAGGTTACAAAATGTATAAAGGCTTTTTGTGTAGTTTATGACCTTGTAATTTAGATTTTTAAAATGCTCCTTTTTACATAATTTTAGCCGAAAGAAACACATTATTCTGTATTGTGCGCTAAATATGTATCTTTATTTGTCGGATGTTTCTGTGTTTTGGTTGAGCGAGAGGAACTGAGCAGACTTCGCTCCGAAAATTATTGACAGAATTTCGAAAACCACATGATACCCACGATAAACAAAATGACTAGCATGGTTTATTTTATAATGATTTTTATTTCTAGTCTAGAACCACTTACCAGCTCATTATAGGAAAAAGTGTTCGTTTTTCAGCCATGGGAACTGCTGTGAAGAAAAGCGAAATTTAGAGCTTTAACACCTCTGTAGGTGTCCATGTAATCTGGGCATTAATGCCAAATACTTGTTTTCACTATTCACGCAAATTAAGAGGCTTATTTACCCCAGCTTCCTGCTTTGCGTTTTTCCTTGTCAAAGAAGGGTTGTTAAGTCTGTGCCAGTCGTAAACCACTTTTTAAACTAGTTTAACTACTTTGAACTAAGCCTTCATCCAATTAGTTCGGAGTATACTGCGATTTGTTATCTGATCAGTGAGAACAGCATGTCATTGGACCAGTGTGGGGCTATGTATAGCATATTTGACCTAACGTCGAAAGCAATGAATAATATAGAAAATAATGTCCTACTTAAGATCTGAAACGCTATTCAGAGACCACTATTCAAAGGACTACGCTTAATGACGTAGGGCTTAACATGTTAAAATGTTTGAATGGTCAATTTAAACCACTGATTACCAACCACGGATTAGAGACTTTCTATACAGAAAGGAACTTTTTAAGGCTTGCTATTGTGAGACCTGTGGTTATATGTGACTTGTTGAGGATCAGGATTATAGCAAGTATTAAAGTGCAGGTGTCTTCATAAGCCTTCTTCTTCTTCCTTTTTTTTTTTTTTTTTTTAACAATTACAAGCTGAATTACCAGTTCATAAAGTTGTATAGGCACCCAACTTTATTTAGACAACTTTAAAGTTTTTTTTTTTTTTTTTTTTTTTTTTTTTTTTTTACCTTCAGATTCCAGATACATCAGTGGAAAAAATAAGATTTAAAATAAAAGTTTAAAAGGTTGACCCTAATGACTGGTTTTGTGGTCCAGGATCACATATTATGCTCTAATAGCAAAAGAAACAAAATTGATTTTCTAAGACTTTTCACATAGACTTATGAAATGCATCATCACAGCCTGTGAAAAGGATCCAGACACTACGTTTCGACAGTGTGATTTCAATAGTCACAATGTCTTTATCCTAAACTAAAATACTTTTCTCTCTTGTTCATCAAATGAAACGCATTCCAAATTATCTGCTATTATCTACATACATACATTTTGTACTACAGTACATACAAATGAATGAATTCCACTATTAAGCTGCCAAAAAGAAAGAGAATTGCAACTGCAAAGAAGCAGAATGAACCAACCTCGCTAGCAAACTCTTTTTCTAACTTGCCATGCAAGACCATATATTTCTTAACAAAAATGTAATTTATAACTAAACGGTGAATGTTTGGAAAGCATAATTTTAGACAGACAGCATCTGACTGTAGGTTTTCATTCAAATGTTCTGAAATCGTACATGAAGTAGTGCCCCATGGAACATATAGATGAGGGTATCTTAAAACATGTATGTATCCTTAACCACTTTTGCTGTTTCTTTTTTTACTCCCCTTTCTCTTTTTATTTCACTGTCTTCTCATTCACCACCACCCCTTAATGACCTGTTAGGCCTACTTCTCCTCGATTACCGCTTTACCACATCTGCTGAACTGACCCTTCGGCTGTCTTTTGAAAATCTTTAACCCCACAGCCCTTTCTGTTTCCCTCAGTAGAAAGTGCTGCATGTAAATTTCTCCCCAATCACAGCAATAGCAGGTATCTCCACTGGCTACACTGTGAAGGGGAGCAATCAGGGATAATTGAGTGCCTTTCAGAGGGAGCCTGGAGCATTCACTCCCATTCAACACCCGTCCATTCACCACATAATCACTCTTTAAACACACCCAATTTTCTGGGGAGCAAAGTCCTGTTATAATTTTGCTTAAGTGTATTCGGAAATCATACCCCCTTTGAGCTGAGATAATTGAAATCAAATCCTTTTCATGGCTACTGACATTTTTGCGCTGCCAATCCAGTGTAATTAATTGTTGAAAATTGAGCCTGAATATCGCTAAATAGAAGGCTATTATGTTTTGAAAGGGGTGAAATGATCTACCACGCAGTGTGGAGACGTCAACGTGCGCTTCAGTTAAATGTCTTTGTTTCCCACACTGTTTGCTTTGTAAAGATTAACATAAATTGACTCATAGCATAAGTTTTACTTAAGTCTTAGAGGATGGACCCTTTCTTATTATTTGTTCTTTGAGCACTTCAGATTGCAGCTATTCGTGTATGCTGTTTCTTCATAAATGTCCTGTTCTGTGCAGCTGTGCTTAGGACCGTCACAAATGGCAGAATTCATGAGGTTACAGCTTAACTTTACATTTCTTCAGTTGCATATGAGAAAATTCTACATGATTCATTGAGTGAAATGAATAAAAGCATTCTGGATTGCTAATAAATTGTAATTTTGAGTTTACAAAAAATTCAAAAGTAAAAAAAAAAAAAAGAAGAAGAAGAAGAAGAAGAAAAAGAAAACATTTTATTTTGTATTATATTACATTATATATTAGACCATGATTACATTCTGGATTCTGTCTCAAGGGGTTTATTTCAGACTTACTTATCACATTTACCTTTTTTCTTTTTTGTACAGTTCCCATATGCCCTCATCTTTTATGCCTATTCATTTGTTTTTGATTGGTCAGATCTGCAGTTGGTTTTCCTTATTGTTGTGTTCTAAATTCTGATTGCTTTGAAGCTGCGTTCTTGGTTCTATCATTCCACTATTTGGTCATTTACTTGTGTTCTCTAGCTCTCGCTCATTCTCTCAGCGGTACTTCTAGAGTCATTTGAATTCTGATGTGACTCCTGCTGGGTTGAAACTATTCATAGCAAACGGAGCAAAGCAAATTCATCATACCATATATTGTTGACACCCATTCTCACATAATAGCAAGGCGATTACATAGAGATAGCTGCATCTGAAATACAGAATTTGATTTGTAAAACAGTCAAAATGGACCAATCAGTGATCAGCTGACTGAAATCAGGGGTCAGATTATGGACCGATCCAACGAAGATTATGCCCTGGGATCTCCAAAATAATTTTGTTGCTTTATTACTACAGTTCTTAAAGCCAAAAGCCAATTTTGATCCCTGTCTTTGAATTGTTTTAGGGTTAACTCTGTGTGTTGCTTCAGCTGGCCATTTCTTAGGTCAGAGGTCAGAACCTCATCACCTTTATGCAATTGTTCCACACATGAACAAATCTCTTTCTCGCTCTCTTACCTTCACCTTTCCCAGCCGTGCTTTGTTCCGTGTCAGTTTCCATTGTAACAAATTACACCATAGCTCTGATATGAAGTCATTGTAAAAGTGATTGCTAGCCTTTGAAAATCAGTGATAGCAAGTCAATCAGCTGCAGCACTCAAAATGACTCTAGTGTGATTACCTGAGAGTGTGAAGTGTGCGGGGTTAGCGCTTCTGTGCTCTGCCAGGGTTAGTTAATATGTCTCTTTTGAGGCCTTTTTTGTCTGTCAGTGTGAAAGTGATGGAAATGACAAAAATGTGGATTGCTCATTTAGGATTTTAAAACACCTCCCTCATTGGTTAGTAAAATTTGGATTACATGCAGGGCATAAACTTTATCTTCAGATTATGTGGAGAAAGGCTAGCTTTTGTAATAATGGCTCCATCCTGAGGGAACTGATTTAGAGGCAAATATATTACTACAAAACATAGGATTTCACATCACTGTGCCGTCATTTCTGACAGCACAGGAACCATTGTATCATTCCAAACCTGTATTACTTTTGTTCTTCAGTGGAAAACAAAAGGAGAGAGCAGGGGCAAAAGTAACAAAACTAGAACCATCTTCTCAGAACCATCACTATATTTGCATTCCAAGCTATGACAACACATTCAGCATGCAGCCCTTGATGAACCTGCCAAATATCACATGATTTTGTGATCGGTTAAGTCCGGAAATCAGTTTTTGAGTACAGTAAGTAATTTACTGAAGCAGTACTGTTTTTCTAATTACAAGTTGCGTTTCTTATTTCCAAATTTCCAAAGTATAGTGTCATAGTAATGATCAATCTACAGGTTATTTAGTGCTATAACACATCCTTTATGATTTTTTTCAGTATAACAGTAAATCAGGTTTAAATGTCATGGAGTTACTGTCAGGACAAATGTAAGCCACAAGTGTCGTAATGTGGTGACTTTCTGAGTTTTGCAAAATTTATTAAAACATGAAGTGTTCAGATGCAAAAGCCTCTAAATCCATCTGACTTCTTTCTTTAAAAATTGCCTTTTTATCAGGCTCTGATGTATAGGTTTCTACCTAAGTACCGGTACTTCTGATTGGGCTGAGGCTGGGACTTTAACAAGTTTGAAGTAAGAGTCTTTTGATGGATGTATAATATGTGTTGAGAGCATTCACTCTCATATTTATGCCATATTATACCAATAGAATATGCAAAGAGTGAGGATCAGAAAGAGATCTGATTCAAGCTAGATGTTTATGAGAGGGCATTTCTGGACATATCTGTCAGGAACATCAGTCTCAGGGCAGCTGCTAAGACACATTACCTTAGTCACATTTAGGTTTTAGCCATATACCATAGCTTTTCAACCTCCATTATGAATTTGCAGTGTTTCTACCCAGATGTTTTTATTTTGAATTTACGCATAAAAACAACTGGATGGAAACATGACTACTGTTACATTATGTTGAGAATTGATATTATGTTATGTGATGCCTCCATGGCTGGACTATGAGCCTACTGTTACATAATTATTAGTGGTGTCAATCGATTTAAAAAAAACAAAAACAAATTAATCACACATTTTTCCTGAAAAAATTAATCAATTAATAAAAGAATAATTTCACATTCATGCTTTAAATCAATGTAGAAACAACACAAAGAATGCATGTTTTTAATATTTGTTTAATGCCATCTTTTTTATGACTGAAGGCAAGTATCACTGATTCCATGTCTCCATGATTTTTTTTCTTAATATTTCACCATTGAATATAACCATTCAACATTACAGTATAATTGAGAGCTATCACTTTAACATTTATTAGACTTTAAAAAATAACTTCTAATTTAAGTGAACTTGAAACAATCTTCACATAAATCCATTATAATAAATGTCATATAGACTAGCTGTGCCCTGCAGAAAATATAACCTAAAGTTATAAAACACAAAATTATATAAAATTCTACATTTTATAAAGATAAAGCCTAAAACTACAGAAGTTGTTAATTTCCTCTTTTTAATTTTGTTCTTTCATTAACAGACATCACAGCAGCAGGTTATCAGGATATTTTGGCTGCTGTTACATTAATAGCTGCCACTGCTGAAGCTGTGGCAGATCTGGCACTGCTTTATATGTGACTCATAAATAATAAATACTTACATGCACAGTTTTGAGGCTGCTTTAATTGCCTTTCTTTGTAAATGTATGTCTTAACTGATGACATAACTACAACATTGCATACTCGCAGTTTCATTTTTGTTTAAATATGATACAGCGCTTTAATACAGGCCTACAGCACCATATAACGGCTGACAAGACAGATAAATTAGTTTATGGCCTGACAACATTTCATCTGATCGCAGTTTACTGATGTTCTACAAAAAGCTCCTCATCACCGGTACCGTTTCTGCGCTCGTTTGACTGGCGTCTGGTGTTGAAGTGAAGTTGGAGTGCGCGTCTGAAAAGTTGATGTGCTCGTAAAGACGCTCTGTGAATCTAAATAAACACATTTCTTTAGCAGTTGTGAGTGAACCTAGCCCCGTTAAATATTTTTAACGCGGTAATATGAAAAAATTACGCGCTAATTTTGACACCACTAATAATTATACCTTCCAAAGGCAGATATGACAATCACAAATCACTGAATCAAACTCTATTTAATTAATTTAATAATTTAGTGTTTGCTTGTTTTTCACTACATCTATTGTTTCAGTTTCTTCATCTTTTTATTTCCACATATATTCTCTACATTTACTGCCCCTTTTCTCTGTCAGCTAAGCAGGCAACATTTATGTATCATTGACTTTTCTGGGATGAAATATACAAGCTAGACTGGTAACCATTGTGACTGAAACCCTTTTCCTTGAGAGACAGGCTACATGTCCATTCTAGCATCCTCACTTTCAATCCCCCCACTGACTGTGTCATTCAGATAGAATTATACCTCCTTTCCTAACCACTGCTGCCCAGCTGGTGCCCACGGGCAATTAGCCCAGTAAGCATAATTGCAGTAATTTGTTAAGCACTATGGCAACCTCCATTTAGGCCAGAGGTAAATATATGTCTCCATGTGTGCAAGACTTTTATGTATGTTCAAGAGCGACATACATAGAGCCCGGGAATGTTCACATTGTAATGTAAATTTGTTTTAGTCCTAGTAGAGAACAGAGAATGCTAATAGGAACAGTAACCGGGTGTCCAGTACCAATGCTGATTAATGAGTGTCTTATGTTTGAACAATGTTTTCATAAAACGTACTAACTGTCGCTATGCAAATACTACCGGCACTATGAAGATTACTCTTGTCAAACAAAAGAGGATATGCTATAGGAAAATACATTTGTCTTAGGAATAGTGATAGGATGGCTGTCTTTGCCTGTCTCCTAACGTTACTGTCAAACAAATGTGGTTACAGTGGTTTACAACATTTAAAGGTTTAAATAATCCAAAACTGACCTGTTTACTAACCCGAATGTCGTTCCAAACCTGTATGACTTATTTTGTCCACACAAAGAATGTCAATGGGGTTCAAAACAACACTGGCCCCATTTGACTTTTATTATGTGGACAAAAATCCACCGAGATATTTTTTACAATATCTTCCACAGAGGCAAGTTCCACAGAGGAACTTTTATTTTAGGGTGAACTATCCATTTAATGACAATAATGTTGCATAATGTCTACCATTTCACTAGTGTACACTATTTAAAAGAATACTAGATCACAGACTATCAGGTTGTTTTATCTTGATGTTAAGTCAAGGATCCAAGGTGATGGTGTTTCATGTTAAAAATGACCACAGCTATGACTGCACACTTCCAAAGAAGAATGATCAGGAGCATCAGGACAAGTGCATTCTGTGCAGGCTGATATATAATACCCACTGATGAAATTGTTTGAAATGGTGAACATATCAAAAAATAAAATATCACACTTTATTTTAAGGTCCATAATACAGAGTAATTACCTAGTTAAGTACTTAGTGGTAGCCATTGTGAAATGCAGCTACTGTTACACATATGTAACAGCTGTTAAACAGCTAGCTACTTATGTAACCAAAAGATTGTTACATATGTGTTGCCTTTATACAACGTATAAGTACACTGACATAAGCTACTTAAAATAAAGTGTAGCAAGACTGTGCTTAAGTGTACTTCATGTGTATCTATACTGTACACCTTATCCAGTTGCACCTTAGTTTGATTTAACCCACCAGTACACAGCTTAAATACATGTAATATCTTTCTAATTACATTAAACTTACAGAATATTACACAGGCATAAGCTACTTAAAATAAAGTGTATCAAGATTGTACTTAAGTGTAAAAGTAGCTGTGTAACAGACTCTGTCTGTTGCATATGTGTAACAGTATCTGCCTATTACATCTATATAATTACAAACTGTAAGTACAGGCTGTTCCATAACTTAGTTACATGGTAAGTATATTTTGTTTCATGTAAGTACAATAGCTACTACTAAGTGCTTAATTAGGTAATTATTGTGTATTATGACACCTTAAAATAAAGTGTTACCTAAAATATTTATGTGAAGGTATTAAACAGTTAACTAATCTAACTAATGGAACAGATTAAATCAAAACTAAATTAATGCACACAGTAATGATGTGAAAACAGGGACCTCTGGTGGTGAACTTGGAACATTTTGGCTGGTCATGACTCTGAAACACTATTCAGATTGGTATATTTTTCTGTGGAATTCAATGTTTTTGGGGAGAAGACAACATTGAGCTCCAGTCAATGTACATACCCATCAACAATCTCAGATCATTTTTTTGCAATGCCATTTTGTATGTGCACTGTAAAATTGCCCGTAAGTGTGAGTGAATGTATGAATGTGTGAGAGCTTTGTAATGGACTGACTGTACATGGTGCTTCCTTATCTATGGCCCAAGATGCTGGAATAGGCAGCATCCCTGCCTGGAAATTTGGAAAATCAGCAGTTTGGGATGGACGTATGTGATGATTGCTACTGACAGCATATGAGAGGCTCATGTGTCCCATTTGTAGGCTCTAGATTAGCACCATTATTTCTGAACAAACACATCCCACCTGTCCAAATCCCTCTGCTGTAGAGGTCACCACATGTAAACAAATCACTTCCAGTATCTAACACACACGCACACACACACTCAAAAATACTCAAACACCAATGAATAACACTACCTTTTGAGCATATTGTTTCATAAACATACTGTACATATAGAAATGTTTAATTCTAACATGTTGTGTGATTTGGACAAGGATAAGGAAAACATGAATAAGCAACTGACTGGCAGACACTGGATCAATGGACTGTATTCCAGGAAAACATTAATCACCATAGAAGTCCATGTACCCTGATGAATGGATGCAGTTTTTGAACAGAGACAGAATGTTGTTTTTGAACAGAGACCCTTTAAAGAAAAGTGCTATGACAGGACTTCATCTGTGTTTCAGAAAGCCAGCTTTTAAGACATGATAACTTTTGTAGTTTAAGGCCTACTCTTGAGTTTGATTGAGTTGAAATTCAATTGCATGCACCAATTTTATTTTGTCTGCATAGCCTACAGCTAATTCAGGAATGGTTTACTGTCTACTTGTCTGTTTTAAACACCTTTACTGTCTCTCATTAGACTAATGCAGTTAGGTTTACAGCCTTTTGCTCTGTGCCAGGACATTGCACACAATAGGAGTATGTTGACATTTAACTTGACCGATAAATGGAGAATGATGAAGTGAGAGGGATCACAGGGCAGGCAGTGAACCATTGCGGTAGGCCTGCAATCCTAAAGATGTGGAGAGGTTAAACTTAGTAAATGAACAACACAAATAGGGCATGATGATAAGTAAACCAAAAAATAAGATTAATGCCCAATGAATAATAAAGACTAGTCAAATTTCTGCAGTGATGCATGGCATCGGAACATTGATGTCTCAGTTTTTGCTGAAGCAATGGCCATTTTTTCAACGCCAGTTGAATTGCTTTTTCATTACAACTCTGGACTCCAAATGATTCTAGATGTTCACGCTCCAATGAAATCTAGGACTGTTGTGGTTCACTCCAGAGCTACTGTGTTTAAAGTCAAGGCCATTGTCTGGAGCACTGTACTGGACTGAACTTGTGGTACATGAAGAATGGTAACACTTTACAATAAGGTTCATTAGTTAACATTAGTTAACTCTATTAGTTTTTATTAGTTTTACACTTTATTCTTTGTTGATGTTAATTTTAACTAACATGAATAAAAAATTAACAACTGTATTTTCAATAACTAACGTTAATGAAGATTAGCAAATACAGTAACAAATGTATTGCTCATGGCTAGTTCATGTCAGCTAATACATTAACTAATGTTTAACTAATGAACCTTATTGTAAAGTGTTACCAGAGCATATGCAAAACTATAAGGTAACTCCACAGCTAAAACAGATTATTATGCCAGTTTAATTAATTCTGGTGAAGGGAACACAAGAACCCTTTTTTTTTTCTGTGAAAAAAAAAAAAATATATATATATATATATATATATATGTTAAAGCCATCAAACTATTTTTCTTCTCATTTGTACTCTGTTGATCTTTGTGATCCTTACCTTCTCGCTCTTCTTTAATTACTGATATTACACACTCTTGTTCTGGTATTGTTCCATCTCCACTCAAAACTGCTATGATAACTCCTGTACCTAAGCAACCAGGGGTTGATTCAAGTAACTTTGACAATTTTTTCCCTTGTTTCAAATTTACAGTTTATTACAAAAATGATTGTTGCAGGTCATCGTTCTGATAATAGTCTGTACGGCCAATTTAAATCTGGCTTCAGTTCACATCTGGCCTATAAATAAAATGTAAATGAAATGAAAAAATCTAATTAACTTATTTTTTAATGAACAATACTGTGTTGAGCAGTAAATAAATTTAGTGACTATACTAACATATTTCATAGTATATTGACAGTAGTTTTTAAAGTGTCTTTATCCAACGAAATGCTACATCACTATTTTTAATGCCTGAGGCAGTAAGCAAAAGTGCTCTTTCAAGTGGTTCTCTGTCTCATACATGGTGTAGGAAAGTCTGATTTATTCCAGTAAACTGATTCATACTAAACACGCATATAATGTTTAAAAATCTGATTGATTTCAGCCAGTCAGGTCTAGTCGCCATTATCTATGTAGCGCTTTTTACAATTCAGATTGTGTCAAAGTAGCTTTACAGTATTAACAGGGAAATAGTGTGTCGAAGGAACCAAAACTCCATTGTTCTCCTCTGGCTAGAGGAAACCAGCAGTTTAATTCCAGGCTGCAACAAAGTCAGACTGTGCAGAGGACTCATTTGGTTCCCGTGGTCTTGTCCCGGTAGCTTTCTAGGTGACGAGGCCTTCTCTGGTGATGTCTCTGGGGCTCATCTAGTTGACATGGTCTCAGCTGACATTCAGGGCTGTAATGGTCATCTCTAGATGCTGATTCACCACCTGGACTGGATACGGACTGGAAACGGTTGACTGCAGTGACCATCTGATCTGGATATAGACTGGATCTGGGTGGCTACAGTGACCTTGGAATAAGAATGAAACAGACTAATATTTGCGTAGATGTCATTCATCTTAAGTTGTAATAAGTATGTTGGGTGTTATGGGAAGTGTTCCTGGTTCTGTTTGACCTAATTATTGCAGCCTAACAATCCTTTAACAGATTTGAATATTGGAAATGTGTTAGTTATGTGTAAGCCAGGTTAAAGAGATGGGTCTTTAATCTAGATTTAAACTGACAGAGTGTGTCTGCCTCTTGAACAATGTTAGATGATTGTTCCAGAGTTTGGGTCCTAAATAGGAAAAGGATCTGCTACCCCGCAGTTGATTTTGATATTCTAGGTATTATCAAATGGCCAGGGTTTTGAGAATGTATTAGACGTGAAGAACTATAATGCAATAAGAGCTTGCTCAAATACTGAGGTGCTAAACCATGGGCTTTATAAGTAATTAGCAAGATTTTGAAATGTATACAGTGTTTAATAGGGAGCAAGTGCAGTGTTGACATAACCAGGCTAATATGGTCATAACTTCTGGTTCTAGTATGAACTCTAGCTGCTGGTTTTGGACCAGCTGGAGTTTGTTTATTATGCGGGCAGAGCACCCACCCAATAAAGCATTACAATAAACTAATGTCATGAACGCATAAATTAAGGTTTCTGCATATGACATTTTGAGAGCATAGGTTGTAATTTAAATATATTTTTGAGATTAAAAAAAGTGATTTGACAAATGCTAGAAATGTGGCTTTCGAAGAAAAGATTGCTAACAAATAGCACACCTAGGTTCCTAACTGATTACAAAGAATTAACAGAGCAGTCATTGAGTGTTACACATTGTTCTAGGTTATTACATGCATAGGTTTTTGGTTCGATAATTAACACCTCTATGCATTCCATTAGTTTTGCAAAATGGTATGTTTCGCCAAGCTGCAAAGAAACATTAACGAATTAACATGAACATTAACACTATCATCAGCATAACGGTAAAAGCTAACACCATGTTTCCTTATGATATCTCCTAAAGGTAACATGTAAAGGATGAAAAGAAATAGTTCTAGTACTGAGCCTTGAGGTACTCTATACTGCACTTCTGATCAGTATGATACCTCTTCATTCACTGCTACCAACTGATGGCGGTCAGATTTGAACCATGCCATTGCACTTCCATATAATTTTTTAATCTATCCAAAAGAATGCTGTGGTCGATAGTGTCAAACGTAACATTAGCACTAATAGAGAGATACAACCACGATTGGATGATAAGAGCAGTTCATTTGTAACTCTGATGAGAGCAGTCTCAGTACTATGATACAGTCTAAATCCTGAATGGAAATCCTCATAGATACCATTTTTCTCTAAGAAGGAACATAGTTGTGAGGACAGCTTGTAAGGCGTTTCTGTAGGCGAAAGTACTTTCCTGCCATTGAGCGAATTGGTTAAATTTAAAAGTCCAGTAACATTTTATTTTAAGGTGTCCATAATACAGAGTAATTACCTAGTTAAGTACTCAGTATTAGCTGTTGTACTTACATGAAACAAATGTAAAATGTAAGTTATGGAACAGACTGTACTTACAGTTTGTAATTATGTACATAGGCAGCTACTGTTACACATATGTAACAGACCGAGTCTGTTAGTTAGCTACTTATACTGTACACCTTATCCAGCTGCACCTTAGTTTATTTAACCCACCAGTGCACAGCTTAAATACATGTACTACCTTTCTAATTACGTTAAAATTACAGAATATTACACAGGCATAGGCTACGTATCAAGATTGTACTTAAGTGTACAAGTAGCTGTGTAACAGACTTAGTCTGTTACATATGTGGAACATAGCTGCCTATTACATCTACATAATTTCAATCTGTAGGTACAGGCTGATCCATACAGTTGCATGGCAAGTACATTTTGTTTCATTTAAGTACCATGGCTACTACTAAGTACTTAATTAGGTAATTCAGAATGCAGCAATTAGGTGATTCAGAATGCAGCAGCACGGCTGGTCTTCAACGAGCCCAAAAGAGCCCATGTTACTCCTCTCTTTATCTCCTTGCACTGGCTCCCAATTGCAGCTCGTATCAAGTTCAAGACTCTGATGCTTGCATATAGGACAACCACAGCTACTGCACCTGCTTATCTGCACTCGCTATTGCAAATCTACACCCCCTCCAGAACTCTGAGATCTGCTAGTGAGCGACGCCTTGTGGTACCATCACAGAGAGGTGCTAAATCACTATCCAGAACATTCTCTTTTACTGTTCCTGGCTGGTGGAACAATCTTCCTACCCCTATCCGGAATGCTGATTCCCTGACAAGCTTCAAGCGACAGCTTAAAACTCATCTCTTTCAACTCTATTTGCTGTTACCATAAAAAAAAAAAAAATTAATCTCTTTATTCCTTCCCTTTCTAGCTTGTACTTGTCTGAAGCACCACTTGAAATCTGGTATTATAGCACTGCCTGTGTCTGTTTGTCTCCTTAAGAAGAATCGCTCTATGTTCTCCCAACTGTATGTCGCTTTGGACAAAAGCGTCTGCCAAATGCCTAAATGTAAATGTAAATGTAGGTAATTACTCTGTGTTATAGACACCTTAAAATAAAGTGTTACCAAAAGTCCAAAGGTTTTTTAGCTTTTGGTATGAAACTTTTGGTTTGAAACTACGTTTCAAATGAGCTTACTCTAAACTGGTGCTGAGTAACAAAGCATCACCTTTCTTCCAGTTTTATTGAGTGGACGCTTATAGAACAGAGTTGAATGAACAGAGACTGAAAGACAATCGTTTGTTTGACCATGACTGGGGAATGATCCCTGTCCCAGGGGTAAATGAGGTGCTGTTACTTTGAAAATGCACAACTGACACATCTTCAACAGACACAACAATCACAGTGGACTGAAGAATGACACGTTGACACAAGCTCCACATGTCTCTGTCTCAGACAGGAATATCTGCACCCTACGGGACACACACGCACACACACACACACACACACACACACACAGGTTTATAGGTTAAAACAAGTTTTATTCTATGAGGAGAAGATATCTGTTTTAATTTACACGGAAATTAGATATTTTATGTCCTTGCTTTTGAACACCCAAAATGTAAAATTATAGTCTGATACTGTACTGGACTAAACGGTACATAGAATAAAGCATCACGGCACAATTTTGTCTGATTGCAAAATACTTCCAGAGGGTTACAGAGTACCTGACTGGATCTGACAAGCGCTACCATTGAAAACCTGAGTTTCAAAGAATTTTCTGGTTCTTACAACATCCCCAAACCCTACAACTACCTGTTTCCTTGCCTATGTCTCCGACTGAGCAATATAAGGCCATTATATGCATGCTCAGGCAGTGTGCTCATGGAACCTAAACCTGCTGTGCCTCCACAAATCCCCAGAAAGCCCCCTCTTATTTAATACAGCTGCCCAGGATGGCAGCAATGGTCATAGCGGTATGTTGATACTGACACCTCAATAAATCAAGATGCTTCTATATTTTACTACCACACATGACACCTACAATGATCTGACACCCAACACAATGAGCAAATGTCCACGCGATAGAAATGCCACAACAATTAGTCAATAATATTCAACTTAGGCCTGAAAAAAAAAGGATATTGGCTTTAAATTTAGGTCAAATGTAAGTATCACATAACAGTAACAGAGAACATACTACTCTTTTTGTATAAGTATGCGATTTCAGATGCACCCACTGACCTTATGACTGATTGATTAAATTATTACACTCAACTGATTCATTAAAAAATTAAAAGTAATTATGAGTAATTGAATCATTCACTCAATTGATTGAGTGACACTGATTCATTTAAAAATGAAACAAGTTACTGACCTTATGAGTGGTAACTGAGTCATTTTCTAAACTGAATTGTTCAAAACCGCTAAATCACTCAAGAATAAAACAAGTGCTGTTCAGTTGCATAAGAAGTGATTTTATTTGATTTTCTTTATTGTCATTGCATGATACATAAAATGATATTCAGGTGCATTAACCAAAACAAGCTTAGTTATTATATTACCCAAACATTATTACTTATATATAATAACCTAAATATAACTTATCACAAATAGTGTATTATTTTATGTTTTATGTTTGTTAACAATTTCAAGTCATTTCTTTTATTTCCATCACCTCCATTCAGCCATCATGTTATAAAACACACTGGCATGTCAATTCAACCTGTCAGTCAACCCACTGTGTTAAATGCATAGACTTCATTCAGTGTATTTATTATTAGAGATAATTATAATGCCTTAAATGACATTTAGTATTAACAGCCTGAATCATTTCCATCAGCAGTGTGTCTTCTAGGAAAATGTCAGTCAAAGCAACCACCCTTTTGCACGCTCAGAACTTTCCATGAATAACACGAGCGAATAAAGCTGTTTGTCATGACGTAACATATGATTTGCTCTAGAACCCCATTTTATGTTCCTGGAAATCTGGAGAGCACTGAATGTGGTTCTGAAAAAGCCTGTCACTGAATATAGAGCACTACGAAGTGTCAACTTCTTTCCATAGCTGCATTGTTGGTCCTGCAGCAGCTGACCCCAGACCTAAAAGGCATTTTCACACACTTGCTACTGATCGGATAATGGGGCTCATTTAACTGTGCACCTGCTCTTCAATATAATAGAGGCTTAAAATGACACATGGGTAGGATTGCAAACAGCAAACTTCAATTATTAGCTAGCTAACACATTGACGACTCGTATAGCACCAGAAACTTACATGAAAACACTGGGGATCTTATTCATACAATAATGAACCATTAAAGATTTATCTGAAAGATTTATTCTCCCATATTTTCATTGACAGGGTGATAATATTAATGGCAACATATAATGCCACCAAATTTCTTAGATCATTTCATATGTATCTATCACTTATACAGTAGCCTACATCCACCGTCTTGTAATTACCATGGGCCATAAACATACATGTAAATAAAAACTTTTTTTTTTGCTATTTATAATATTACATTTTATAGTGTTTATATTGTTTTAAAGATTATCTGTAAGTGTTAGATAATGACAATCTCAATGTAAAAAAAATGACAATCTCGAATTACATTCAGCCATTCCTTCCGAAGAAATAACAGATATTGCCTATATGTCATCTTCCTGGCAGCAAACCTGAATATCATTCTGTTCATTTTGATTTCATCACAGTTCCCTGAAACTGATTGTGTCCTGTATGAGGCTAAATCTAGCTTGTGATTTACTTGGGCAAGTAATTGGGATAATCTGTCCACTAAATGCTCAACGCTACGGAGATGCCTCTATGAAACAGTGACGTGGCTGTCTGCCATTTTACTTCTGGACAGTAGCCTGTGCAAGACTGTTAACTATTTGCTTAAAGTGCTGACTAAGTTTACTTCAGACAAACGAGTGGCCTACCGAGTATTTATAGAGCAGCAAGTGGTGAGTGAAGTGATTTATTACTCTAAACACCTTATTCAATCAGCACAACAGTTATTTTGGCAGACATCGGCCTGCATGTTGTTGACCTGTTTGTTCAAGGACAAGTTAACAATGGCCACATGATTAAATTAATCATATTGCTAATTTAAAATGAGCCATTTTCTTTTTCTGTGTTTGAAAACAGATCTACTTCATTGCATTAAATAGCACTCTACTACAAAACAATTTAAATAATTATTATTGGACAAAAAAGTCATGTTTGGTCTGACTCACTAAAAATAGGAGCACATATACCAGAGGTAATTGTTCTGACAAAGATTACTGAGGTTTTGGACACATATCAGTAAGACTGAAGTAGTTCTTCTGTTTGTTTGTTTTGTTTGTTTCTATTCCATCAGATTAAGTGTTTTAAAGTCTCGAAAAGCAGCTCTGTGTATATAGAAACACAACACATTTCTATAGAATTGTGTCATTCACAAAGTTCTATGTTTCCCATCAGTATTTATTCACAATGTTCTTCCAGCTGTGTATGGTGGAAGCAGAAGACACCAAATGCTGACTAAACCAGCTGGATTTGCTGCTAAATAGAAGCATTTAGGTCCTGGTATTATTTTACCCCATCCAAAGTAAAAGTGGTTGTCTGTACTACACACTAGTCTCTCTAGACATATATTAAATTAAGCAGATAACCCAAAGATGCTGAATATAGACATATTATCAAAGAGATACGTTGCATTTAAAGAGGAGACATTTAATCTCAACCTGTTACAATTAAGATATTTATACTGACCTCTGCTGGTCGTGATATACATTACATTAAGTAGGGAAACATCAAGAGGAGACATTTTTATTCTTAACCTGTTATCATTTCAACTCTTATACTGACCTCTGCTGGTCTTGATGTGGCTGCACACTCATTAAGTATTTGCAAAGTTTTGCCAGTTACAACTGTAATGGCGGGAAACTGCCAGTAAGCACTACAGACTTCCATGTAAGGTAGACCGGGTGCAGTTGGTACAGGGGTGCATTTGAAACACATTAAATAGCTTATGTGCACAACAAGTCTGATCTGGGATATTTGCTTCGCACATGAGTATTAGCGCCCTCTCCAATCATGGGAAATTCGAAGTACATGCTCTTCTCCAGTCCGAAGGATCAGCGAAAGTCTTTTTCTAAGGTAAGTTTTTCACTTCACCACGTCCATTCCACACTGAATAGCTTCTCATCCTTACATGACTGTTAAAGTTAACTTACGTTTTTATAAACCTTAATCTGTGCTCTAAAAACTGACATATTGCATGACTTTGTGTCATGCAAGGTCTTCATAAAATCGAGGGAAATGTTCGAGGTGGTCAGCGGGGTACAGTTGAGACACATCATTTACAATTGAGTACCATTTATTTGTTATGTTTATTGTTATTATGTTTATTAGGTTAGCTATTGTTTGTATTTGATCAGTTTTATTATTGCTGTTTGCAGGTTCTCTGTTTTTTCTTTTTTTTTTTTTTTACTGTTACTCAACTTTTCAACTGTTACTATTAAAATAATGAACTGAAAGTAAGTATTGTATCAATGTCTGCCAAATTTTGTACAATGTTTTACAAATGAACTACTTTTAACTTAACAAATAATCAAATAACATACTTAAGGGAAATAAAAACTTTTGAATTCTCATTTTTAAAGGTATTCGCATTTGCAATTAATTGGTATGCAGCTTTACAGCATTAAGTATGGGGTTCTCAACTACTCGGGTACTGTTCCAACTGTACCCTACATGGGTACACAATTTTTTTTGCTACTTTTAAACAAACACATTCGTTGACAAACTTTCACATTTTTTAATGTAGGTAAAATAAAGAGTTTGCAACCACTTACCTTAAAAAAATTGTATCATTAAGGAGAAGTCCTTAAATGCATTTGCAAATACACACAACAGTAAATTTGATGTTTTGAACATATCTTTAATGTCATCAAATATATATTCAACAGTTTTTCACAGGTGAAAAGAGGCCACATTGTTTGTGAATCATTAAAACAGCAGTGCACAGTTTCACAAATGTTAAAAAGAGTAATGCTAACAACATTACACAATTAATAAAAAAAAAAAAAAAACAGTGCAAAAGCTTAACAAATGTTAAAATGGGAGTGCTGACTTAACATTGCACAATTAATAAAAATATGTGGAAACAGGCAACAGTACAGTTGTGAATCATAACAATAGTGAATAAAACAATAATGCTAAAACAAACTGTTCATATGTCATGCAACAAACTGCAACTTGTAAAGGAATTTAAAAATAGCACTTCAGGAAAACTACTTTATTTCACACCACTTGATCCTGGAAACTTCCTTTGGCATCAAATAAACCATATGTGTCCTAGTCAGATCTTACAGTGTAACTAGTTTACATTAAAGAAGTTTACTTCCAGAACAAAAATGTACAGATAATTTACTCACCCCCTTTTTGATCCAAGATGTTTATGACTTTCTTTCCTCAGTCAATAAGAAATTATCTTTCTTGAGGAAAACAGTACAGGAATTATCATATAGTTGACTTCAATGATGTCGCCAAGAACCTCCAAAATGCTGCTTCAAATGGCTCTAAATGATCTCAGCCAAGGAAGAAGGGTCTTATCTAGCAAAACGAGTGGTCATTTTCCAAACAAATTGACAATTTATATATTTTTAGACTCATACACTCATCTTGTCTAAGTTTGCATGAACTTTTTTTTACAGTTCAATATGGTCAATACAGTTAGCGTATGTCAAAAATCTCCCATTTCGTTTTCTTCCCCAACTTAAAATCATCCTACACCGCTGCAGAAGTACCAACCCAGTGTTTACAAAGTGAACATGCAAATAGATAAATTGCCCTTTACAAAAAATAAAAGGTAAACATACTCTAACTGTATTGACTGTATTACAGTTTACGCAGACAAGATGAGCGTTTGAGGTTAAAACTATATAAATTATCAGGTTGTTTTTGAAAATGACTGATTGTTTTGCTAGAAAAAAACTTTCTTACATGGCATTTGAAGTTGCATTTAAACTGCACTTTGGAAGTTGGAGATATGGAGATAATTCCTGATTTTTTTCCCTCAAGAAACAATTTCTTATTGACTGAAAAAATAAAGAAACAAACATTTTTGATGAAAATGGGTGAGTAAATTATCTGTAAATTTTTGTTCTGGGAGTGAACTTCTCCTTTAAATTCATCTGTTTACTGTAATGAGAGGTGATGCATAATATAAAAACACTTATTGTGCAAATCGATGGAATAATAACATACCAGGAAAATTACTTCAATTCACACCATGCGAATTGCGAACCTGGAAACTTAATTTGGCATCAAGGAAATGGTATGTGTCCTCATCACACGCATGTGCAGAGTCCCTCAAATGAAAGCAAGCACACAGTAATTATTATTGACGTCCAGTATAAATGAAAGACATGTATATACAGCATACATCTAACGTTACTTACAACATTTAAAGTTGAGTCGGTGGAAACACTGCTACAGTACAAACACGTGATCAAGGATGATATATCCCGATCATTGCTTTAATGCAATAGTTGCGACAGAAGTTAATTATTACTTGGTATCATGCAAATCGTACAGACTTGAGTCTTTTCACGCTTCAGATTCTCGAAGGACTGGCTGTGCTAAAGCCTGGAGCAGGGGCGTCGTAGTTGGGTGAAAAGTGGGACTAAATTACCAGGGCCCCAAGTGAGGGGAGGGCCCCTGAGGAGTGAAATTTTATTTTCCTTTAAATATAATTTTAAGATCACAATAAATGTTGTTAACTAATGTAAATGCTAATATTTTGGGTAAATGCATCAGTTGATTGATGTATTAAATGGTGTCCAACAGGCACCCTCTCCCTTGCACGAAATGGTTTAGTCCACCTTCACCGGGCTTTATGACTAGGTGCATTTGAAGTGGCGTTCATTCTGCTGAAGCGGCAGACGGCAGTGCTGAACTGTGCAAAGGAAGATGATGTCAAAGAAAGCAAAATCCGGTTCTCAGAAAAGAAAAGAGAGGCAGGAAAGAGATAGAAAAAGAAATGAGGGAAAGCAACTGCTAACGGACTTCTTTCCCAAGAAAGGCGAGCCCAAAATGTGAGAGCAAATAGTCTACAAATGAACTCCTGCTGTGGGTACAAAACACTTCAATACCACCGCGATTATCAGTGCTAATAATACAACGGCATAACACAAAATTAGAAATTACATGATGCCTTGTTTGCATAGCCTAGACCATTTCAATAGTATACTAATTCAAAAACTAAATTAATATTTGTTATTGGACTATAATAGTCTAACTTTGTAGGCTCAATGTCATATAGGTTCATGAGGATAGGCTGTCATTTTAGTAGCAAAGCTAACTTGTGAAATGCATGGCACTCAGTTTCAGAAACTGTCACAGTTTTTTTGCCCTTTATTAATGGAAATTGACAAGTGAGTTAAGTTTTTTTATCTTTCATTGTAAATTAAGCATTTTGTAAATTAAGCATTAAAAAGCTGTTCTCTTCAGCCAATTTTCATGCATGCCTATAATGTTAGGCTACCTTTGGTGGCATCTAATGTTAGCTTTTAAGCATTCTGCAAATAAAACAGAAATTCAGAGAAGTTGTGTAATAAGGCTTTTTTTTGTTATACATATAAGAGTTCTTAGATTAGTAGTAAGGTTAGTTGTAGGTAGTTGTGAACCTCGAGCTTACGGGGGCCCATGGCCACTGCTTGTGCATAGGGCCCAGAATTTGGTGCTACACCCCTGGCCTGGAGCATCTCCGAAAGCACTTTAGCATTTTTTGTAAAATATCTTTATAAATAAACGGCGTATTTTAGGCTTATAAAACAAAATTTTCAATAAAAATATCTACATAAGTACATTTCGTCACATAAAAAGTAATATTTGTGTTAACTGAAGTAGGATGTGACCGTTGGTCGCTGTGGAATTTAGCGTTATCCCAAAGACTCGTTCTGAACTACAGCATATATTCTTTATATCAGCGAACACACTATTTAGGCTACTGTAATAAACAGCATTACAATACATGAAATATTACTTACTGTGCAAATAGACCGAATGAAATCTCTGGGGCTGGAATGAAAATGCCTTCAGCGCACTGTCCGTGAACCTGAGTCATGACTGGAAACTTCTTTTGGCGCCAGGGAAAATATGCATTTGTGCGCATGCGCACAGAATTTACTTAATATTTTCTACCTGGATTTAATTAATTCACATGGCTTGGATTTAAAACACATGTAAATTGCATAAAATCAATTAATATTTATTAATTAAAATCAAAAACTAAATTAGAATAATTTAAACTAGCTAAATTGAATTATGCTTAATTTAATTGGGGCCAGAATCATTTTTTCAGTGTAACTGGTGATGAAGAATTTACAGAGTTATGAACAAATAAATAAAACAGTATAAAAGCTGTTAAAAATATTTTAATGAAAAAATACATTTGTATTTTTGAAAATAGAAATACTGATAATACAAGTTCATTCACATACATGTGTTGAAATATTAATACTTTATATGTAAATGAACAAGCGTTGGCATCTTTATCAAGGTATTCCACTTTCATGTCCGATCACCACTACTCCATCTTCACCTTCTGGATTTTCCAGGCATTGAACAGAAGCCTGAAAGACATTACGTTGGTTTTAATATTTAAAACAACACTTTTAAGCTGCTCCTAACCATTTACTCTTCTTTTTTACACTCTACCCTGACCACAGAATTAATTCTATTACTAATGTAATTTCAGGTCAAGCTTGTAAATCCTTTAAATCACATGAAAGTATACCATCATTATACATTACAAATTAACCAATTATTATAAATTTTAGCAATGTGAGGTTGAATGAATTATCTTGACATACATTTGGTTGACCAATGGAATGGAAATGATTGGGAAATGATTCTGACTCAAACACCACTATTCCATCTTCACCCTCTGGATTCTCCAGGCACTGAATAGAAATCTGAAACACATTACACATTACAACTCTTCAACTGCACTGAACAATATTCACTTAATTTACATAAGTTTAAAAGCACTTGAAGCCATGCAGTAAATAATATGTGAGTGTAATGATTTATATGAAATGCATAAATAAACTGCATGAATTAATGTTATTAATACATTACATTTTCAAGAGGCATACACAGGAAGTTAATACATTATAAAAACACTGATTACTAATATAAACAAACATTTTATATTACATAATGCTTGACAGATTAGTATTATACATTCAAATAATTCAAGGTCTCATAGAATTGTGATTTACAGTATTTAAACGTTTTTGTACATAAAAGTCACTTAAGTGACTAAACATTTTAAACAAAATATCCATTGTTTTAGAATTGAAACCAAAAAAAAAATTATACCTATTTTTTAAAGTTTTGATTAGAAGGTATTCTTGCACTATATTTCTTTACAATAAATGTCTCTTGGTTATATATATATATATATATATATATATATATATATATATATATATATATATATTAAAATATTAATTATCTTGACATACATTTGGTTGACCAATGGAATGGAAATGATTGGGAAATGATTCTGACTCAAACACCACTATTCCATCTTCACCCTCTGGATTCTCCAGGCACTGAATAGAAATCTGAAACACATTACACATTACAACTCTTCAACTGCACTGAACAATATTCACTTAATTTACATAAGTTTAAAAGCACTTGAAGCCATGCAGTAAATAATATGTGAGTGTAATGATTTATATGAAATGCATAAATAAACTGCATGAATTAATGTTATTAATACATTACATTTTCAAGAGGCATACACAGGAAGTTAATACATTATAAAAACACTGATTACTAATATAAACAAACATTTTATATTACATAATGCTTGACAGATTAGTATTATACATTCAAATAATTCAAGGTCTCATAGAATTGTGATTTACAGTATTTAAACGTTTTTGTACATAAAAGTCACTTAAGTGACTAAACATTTTAAACAAAATATCCATTGTTTTAGAATTGAAACCAAAAAAAAAATTATACCTATTTTTTAAAGTTTTGATTAGAAGGTATTCTTGCACTATATTTCTTTACAATAAATGTCTCTTGGTTATATATATATATATATATATATATATATATATTAAAATATTAATTATCTTGACATACATTTGGTTGACCAATGGAATGGAAATGATTGGGAAATGATTCTGACTCAAACACCACTATTCCATCTTCACCCTCTGGATTCTCCAGGCACTGAATAGAAATCTGAAACACATTACACATTACAACTCTTCAAATGCATTGAACAATATTCACTTAATTTAAATAAGTTTAAAAGCACTTGAAGCCATGCAGTAAATAATATGTGAGTGTAATGAGTGTAATAAGGCCAATATGTGATAGATCATATGACTATATTCACAGCATGACCCGGCATGACCTCTCATGCCATATTTCTAAAATAATACAACTGAGCAAAATCAGGTTATGACTTACGTTTGGTTGACTGATGGAATGGAAATAGTTGTGAAATGATTCAGAGCCAAACACCACTTGTCCATCTCGACCATCACAGTTGTCCACACACTGGACAGGATACTAAAAAACAAAGAAATAGATATCATATCCTATATATATATATTTAGATGTTTAATTAATGAATGGTTTAAATAAACCTAAAATAAAATAAAAAGTACTGACGACAGCTGGACACAACTCCACATCTTTCAAGCAGGAAAAAAAGCAGCATGTGTTTCCCTAATTTAAAAAAAAAGGATATCATGATGTATATAATTAATGTAAAACTTCATGCTAAAAATATGAAGAACAAAAGATATCTCATTCAAGAGCTATGCAGTCTTTATCAGACTGAGGGCCTGTTCTGCGATGTTAACATGTTTGCATTCCAAACAACTTAATTGTGTATTTGCATTGTTTAAAGGTAAAGTTGCAAGTTAACATGTCATTTAATCTTTATTTATCCTAATTAATGTAAGAAACTGGTTAATAATTATTGTTACTTTACAACCTTTAAGTTACAGGAGAGAGGAAGAGTGTTAAATTGCTGTGTCACTTGCTAGCATGAAGCTATAGAGCCCCTGTACATCTTTTTCAGATATTTGAAAAATGTGAGATGTTTGAATACTAAATCAAACTGTACACAGTATAAACAATGAAATTCATAACAAATGTTAAGATTATCTATTTTAAATTTTGTTCTGTTCTTGTTGCCACTATAGCATGGTTGTCTCCATTTTATTTTCTCCGGTCGGACATCTTTGCCAGCTCTATAGCCTCGACAACATTTTTAGGTTTGTAAACTTTTGATAGCCATACACAATTAAAACTTATTTTTAGATATTTTACATACCATTGAAATGTCTTGTTAGGTATGTTGCGGTTCTTGATCGTGCAGATTTGATCTGCGTAACAATGTGATTAGCTTAGCTACGTTTTAAACGCAAGACGTCGATTGTTAATATGTATGGAGATATGTTACGTAGTGCGAAGCATTCATTCTGATTGGTGGAAAAATAAGCCATTTATATGAAATGCATAAATAAACTGTATGAATTAATGTTATTAATACATTACATTTTCAAGAAACATACACAGGAAGTTAATACATTATAAAAACACTGATTACTAATATAAACAAACATTTTATATTACATAATGCTTGACAGATTAGTATTATACATTCAAATAATTCAAGGTCTCATAGAATTGTGATTTACAGTATTTAAACGTTTTTGTACATAAAAGTCACTTAAGTGACTAAACATTTTAAACAAAATATCCATTGTTTTAGAATTGAAACCAAATTAAAAAAATAAATAAATTATACCTATTTTTTTAAGTTTTGATTAGAAGGTATTCTTGCACTATATTTCTTTACAATAAATGTCTCTTGGTTATATATATATATATATATATATATATATAATGGAAAACAATTTTTACATTATTAAGCTTGCATGAAGTTAGCAATTTTTAGATTACTTTTAAGATCACATCTTATTTGATGTCCAGTCTATTACTGTTAAGCATTATGTAGGCATATTGTTTAAAGTTGGTACAGTATTAGAGTCAAGTTATTACAAAAGTTATTGGCAAAAAAACTACAAAAGAAGTCAACAATGTAAGGCTTTCTAACAGTCATTCATCGCAGCAAAAAAAGTTAATATCACCTTTTTGTCCCTGTGCTCAGCATGGTTAAATGAAGACTTGACATTGTGAAATTCTAATCATCCATCTACTCCACAATAAAGTCAAAAATCCAGAAAAATAACTCAGAATGGTAAAGCATACTTCCACAGGAGACTACTGACTTTGAATGAACAACTCCTGAAAATAATGATCACACCTTGTATTTAATGACTCCCAATCACAAAATGTAAAAACTTCATATTTGTCATATTTCCTGACGTAAAAAAAAAAGTTTACAGGCTTGACAGGCTTCTCAACTAAAGGAATGCATTGCAGGATGTACCAGTATAGGAAACAATGTTCCAGGCGGAGCTAGGCAAATGAAAAGGAAATAAAATTCAAATATTTCCTTGTTTGTAGTAAATCCTTATAAGTCAAAGTTTTGCAGTGGAAAAAAAAGATACTAGGAGGTACAGTGGGGCAAGGAAGTATTTGATACACTGCCAATTTTTCAAGTTTTCCCACTTACAAATAATGGAGAGATCTGTAATTTTCATCGTAGGTAGGGAAGACAGAGTACCGTTGGTACACTTTTTGCTTTTTCCTTTACCACACTAAAACTAGGGACTGCTTTTTCCTTTACCACACTAAAACTAGGGACTGAAAAGAAGTGATTTTTCATATGACATTTCCTTTAATTGTCTACTAAAATATTAATATTTATTAACATCCATAAGTAGGTCACATTTGCTACAGTTAGCTCATGAACACAAGAAGCTTTTTTGTTCCAACTGTGCCCAAGTTGAGTTGAGACACCCATCCATAATGCTGAAAGGCAGCCTAACCAATTCATTGCAAATGTGAAATACCTTTAAAAAAAAATGAGAATTCTAAATTTTTTATTTCCATTTAGTATTTTATTTGATTATTTGTTAAGTTAAAAGTAGTTCATTTGTGAAACAATGTATTGTAATGAAACAGCGATACCATGTTTTACAGTGTTTAATTATAACAGCAAACAGCAATAATAAAACAGATCAGATGCAAACAATAACCCAATAAACATAATAACAATGAACATAATAAATACAAGTAATAACAATAGCCTAATAAGCCATATAAACAACATTGTGACTATTAACTTACATCTTGCATCGTGCAACTAAACTGCGTGTGCTGCAATAGGATTCTAGGGCGGGTACAGTTGGTACATTGTGTGCAGTATGTCAGTTTGTAGTGCACATATTAAGGTTTAAGAAAATGTAAGTTAACTTTAACAGTCATTTAAGGAGGAGAAGCTATTCAATGTGGAAGAGATGTGGTGAAGTGAAAAACGTACCTTGGAAAAAAAAAAAATTGCCGACATCTTAAGACTGGAGAAGTGCACATACTTCAAATTTCCCACACTCGCTAATACACATGTGTGAAGCAAATATCACACATCAGACTTGTTGCGCATGCAAGTTATTTAAGGTGTTTCAACTGTACCGCTGTACCAACTGTACCGAGAGACAGAATCGAAAAAAAATCCAGAAGATTACATTGTATGATTTTTAAATAATTAATTTTCATTTTATTGCATGAAAAAAGTATTTGATACAATAGAAAAATAGAACATAATAATTGGTACAGAAACCTTTGCGCACACTGCAGCAGGGATTTTGGCCCACTCCTTCATACAGGTCTTCTCCAGATCTTTCAGGTTTTGGGGCTGTCGCTGGGCAACACAGAGTTTCAGCTCTCTCCATAGATTTTCTATTGGGTTCAGGTCTTGAGACTGGCTAGACCACTCCAGGACCTTGAAATACTTCTTACGGAGCCACTCCTTAGTTGCCCTGGCTGTGTGTTTGGGGTCATTGTCATGCTGGAAGACCCAGCCACGACCAGATGGTCTCTGGCAAACTTCAGACGGGCCTGGACATGTGCTGGCTTGAGCAGGGGGACCTTGCGCACGCTGCAGGATTTTAATCCATGATGGTGTAGCGTGTTACTAATGGTAACCACTGAGACTGTGGTCCCAGCTCTCTTCAGGTCATTGACCAGGTCCTCCCATGTAGTTCTAGGTTGATCCCTCACCTTTCTCAGGATCACTGATACTCCACGAGGCAAGATCTTGCATGGAGCCCCAGTCTGAGGAAGATGGACAGTCATCTTAAATTTCTTCCATTTTCTAATAATTGTGCCTTCTCACCAAGCTGTTTGCCTATTGTCCTGTAGCCCATCCCAGCCTTGTGCAGGTCTACAATTTTGTCCCTAGTGTCCTTAGATAGCTATTTGGTCTTGCCCATAGTGGAGAGGTTGGAGTCTGATAACTTGAAAAATCGGCAGTGTATCAAATACTTATTTGCCCCACTGTACATGTAATATTTACAACACATATTTCTTTAATTAAGATACTAATTACAAATACAATATCAGTACAATAATAATTCAACAGTTTTGGAGCATGATAAGAAGCTTGCTGGGGGATTAATAAAAGCAGGTCTACCACAGCCCACAGTAGATAAGCGTTTACATATAGGCTACTACCCACAACACAACCTTAAGCACTAATCCAGCAGGCGTTCAATCCCTAACTGCCTGGCAGCACCAGCCACTGGCAGTGGTGGCAGGCAGTCAACTTTTTTGCAAGTGTCAGATTTAGGAATGATTGATTTATGGCAGATTATGTTCTTTGCGCTTTTCCCACTCTAGCTCCAAGGAATTACACTGCTGTGAACTGACTCTTTTACCTAATTATCATTTTATGAAGTGATATAGCTTGTTTTAAACTTAGAGCTCAACAAGGGCTGACTAAACTGAGCCAATGCAAGCAGCAGTAACCCATCAGTTGGGATCATAGTCATCTGACTGCTTTAATCGAGATAAACCTCTCTAAAACATAAAATAATAGATCAATTAGAATAAATGCACAATTTAAAAATAGAATTTCTTGCAGCAGGAGTGGTATGTGACGTGATAAACTTGGAGATCAATACAGTGCTGCAGCTGTGACGTCAAAACCTGGAAGACTAATTTTTCTGTTGGTCAAAGGCATTTTTCTATGGGTTTTGTAAAACAAGGCCTGTGGTAAATGGAAACTGATGATATCTGGATGTTTTGCTCCACAATGTGAATTATACAAACCAATACTGAAAACATACATTTTGAAGCAGTTCTATTTACTTTTTAAAACATATATTTGTAATTAGTAAATACATAAGAACTTTTGGGGTGTGAGTGTGTGCAGTTTACATTGTACAATAAAACGCCCAATTATCATTGATTTATGTTAACCACAGACTTTTTTTATTTTACTTATAATTAAAACAAAACATAAAATCTAAAGGGAACCCAGGGCAGTTTAGTCCTCCAGGTCTTAAGAGTTGACTACAGTAGTCAATACTTATTTATTTGAATTCATGTTTGCATATATGTTTGCATAAAAATATGTCTTTCTCTTCAATAAACAAGCTACAGGTAGTCCAAAATGCAGCTGCAGCTGTCCATACCAGGTCAAGAAAATATGATCACATTACCCCAATTTTACCATCTCTACACTGTTTTCTATTAAGTACCGTATCAGTTACAAAATATTACTATTTACTCATAAGGCCCTAAATGGTTTAGCTCCTGCATACCTAAACAGTCTCATACCTACAATCCATCAGGTTCCCTAAGGTCGCAAAACTTTGGGCATTTGGTAGTACCCAGAACTGGGTATGAACTGATTACATGTAATCTGGATTACGTAATCAGATTCCAAAAAGTACTGGTAATTAGATTAAATTACATTTTAAAAAACTTGTAATCAGACAACAGATACAAAACGTTCATTCTTTTTTTTATGGATTACATGATTACATATTATTTACACAATAGCAATAAATTATTTATAATTTAATGATACTTTGTAATTCCTCTTTTTTCCATCTTTTACAATTTTCCTTTCTAAAAATGCTTATATATTTGTGGACAGTCACATAAAGAACAGTAATTTGTCAGGTGGTGACACGCATTTGACCACTGATTTACAGAAATCATTTCAGTTTTAAGAAGTAAATCAACTTTGCCTCAACTACTGATGAACACATTGAACTTTATTTGAATTATCACTCTGTAGGTTATTTAACTTATGTATTTATTACTGAGGCTGTTGTGTTTCAAAAACATTAGAATGCACAAATTAATTTCAAACTTTTATGTGAAGAGTATATAAGTACTCCTTTACCTAATATGTTTACTGGAAGTACCCCTGAGATTTTAAAATAAATGTTTTAAGATTTAAATATCACATTTGAATGTTCATTGGTTCTCTCACGTTGGTTATGGTCACATGACATGCAGGTAAACAATCTAAATTTTGAGAAAATCAACTTTAAAGTTGTCCAAATGAAGTTCTTAGCATTACTAATCAAAAATTAAGTTTTTATATATTTATGGCAGGAAATTTACAAAATACGTTGATGGAACATGATCTTCACTTAATATCCTAATGATTTTTAGCATAAGAAAAATCACTAATTTTGTCATGTAATTTGGAATCAGTAACAGATTACATTTTGGAAGTAATCTACCCAGGTCTGGTAGTACCTAGGATAGCAAAATCCACTAAAGGAGGTAGAGCTCCTCTGTTTAAATCTAGATTAAAGACACATCTCTTTAACCAAGCATTCACATAATGTTTCTCATAACCTTGTACTAAGGTTATATCTGATCAAATGCATATTATCATTCCTTTGCTTGGGTTGAATACATCATATTTTGCTTGGTTGAAACAGCAGCTATGCTAATTTTTCTCTATTTGCTTCTCTGTTTCTGCTTTGGGATGGGCATCCTGTGGTAACTAGGAATTACACAAGCTTCAGTCTGAATCCAACCCTTACAAAGATCTGAGATGACCAAACACCTGAGATAAGATGGGGCCAGCCCCTCAGAGGACCCTAGATGATGCCAACCCTGAACCAACATACAAAACGACCAAATTTTGCTGTAAGTTTGATATATAATCTTTGCTGTTAATAGTCTTCACTGTTTGTTTGAATACATGTCATTAACTAACTGCATGATTTTTACTGTACATTTCTGCCACATGGACATTGCCGTGACATAGTTACTCCGGTTAAGCTACTCCTAAATATAATGTAGAAACTTAAATTTTTTGTGAAGCTGCTTTGCAATGATTTGTATTGTGAAAAGCACTATACAGATAAACGTTAATTGAAATATAATTGAATATGTGCCTTTACAGTATAAATATCTTTGACATTTTAGCCACTCCCTGTGCAGAAGCTGTCAAGAGGCTTCCAGTAAACAAACAGATATTCACAAGGATAAATAGAAAGAACATAGCACACAATATTTTAAAAATAATACATTTGTTTGCACTTACAAAGTATTTAAGTCACATGAAAAATCAACCTTTGCTCCTTTGCCTCGTCACAAGGGTCACTGTGACTGGCCAGTTATCAGTACAGGAGTAAAAGCAAAGGCTTGTCACACATCTGGCAAGTGCAACTAGTGGAAAGTCAAAAGCACGGGACAGTCAACTAAAATCTTTACCATGGTGAAGAGGAGGCGAAATGGATCCCGTACTAATGGTCGTGCTGGTCGAGGAGGGGTTCAAGCACAGCAACCGCAGCAGTGCAAGCGGCCACCTATTAAGGTTTGTGTGATGAACTAATATTATATTATAATTTTTAAATTTGGCCGTGCAGCATCTGTTTGGTGCTGACTCTTTGAGATTTCCTGCCCCTTGTAAAATATTCTTAACTATTAACAATATAACTAACCGCAGTGATATATGTCAATTTTATATTAGGAAATTTAAAAATATGCATATCTCTACCAGGACCATATAGCCAAAGATTTGCATCAGTATAATATAGTTTTGTGTAATTACCCATGAATAAATTAAAATGCACTGAAAATCTGTTGGACAAAAATATTATGAAACAAAAAGAGCAGCACATGGCTTTCCATCATTGGTATTTCTATTACATAACCTCTGAAGTTCGTTATCTGAGTGCATGGTACAGATTCCATGCCCGACGCCGTCCTCTACTGCATTCATGGCAATTATTATTTGTTTTATATGCAGTTCATAGGTCATATCCACCATTCAGATCCATTAAGCTGTGGTGTGGTGTGATTATAACTGTCTATATCAGTACGGCAATGGACCTCTGAGGGGTTTCCTCCTGAACAGCTGATGGTTCAAAGGGCAATTACAACATCATAGATTATTGGGAGTTCATGCACACACTCATTCATACACGTTTATCGAACACCTGATAGCTTATGTTCAGCGTCTCTTATCACACTTCCGATAGGACAACACATTTTATCGAAGTTTCAACTTTGTTCAAAGAGGTAAATTCATTTGTACATTCTGCAATTACATTTGTATACAGTATTTCATTAAAACATCTGATTATGTAATTGTTGTCAATTCAGACAGCTTCATCTGTTCTCTTTCACCATTTAAAACACCATTTATGTGGCGTACATGTGCTCTTTTTGACTTGATATTTGATTCTCTCACAGGCTCTTAGAGAACCAGCCATCTTTGCTAAACAATCAGGCAGCACCTCGGACACCCCACATGACAAAGTGACTTTAACCCAAGCTCGCCGTGGCACTCCAGGTGAGAGAAATAGTCAAGTGTAACTCCAAGAATTTGGCGAATACAAATTACAAGTAAGTTTGTTTTGCTTTTGTGCAGCTCATCGGCCCGTACGAGTGTACGCCGATGGAATCTTTGACCTTTTTCATTCGGGTCATGCCCGGGCTCTAATGCAGGCCAAGAATTTGTTCCCAAACACACATCTGATTGTTGGCGGTGAGTCACACTGGTACACTTTTGTCCAGTTTGTCCAGAAAACATGCACATCTAAGTCATTACCTTTAAAAATTTTACTCTTATGTATGTATGGGATATTTTTTGCATTTTATAAAAATACACGTCTGATGACTGCTACATACATTGTCTGTATCTCTTTCAGTATGTAGTGATGCCCTGACCCACAAGTATAAAGGCTACACAGTCATGACAGAGGATGAACGTTATGATGCCCTTATACACTGTCGTTATGTGGACGAGGTGGTCCGTGATGCTCCCTGGACCCTCACTCCTGAATTCCTTAAAAAACATAGGGTAAATTCAGTTTGTTAGTGTTATTTTAGTATCATTGATCTATATTATAGTTTTTAATTAGATTTTTCTTCTGCTTTCATTTAAAGTAATTTTTGTCATGTTTATTGTCTATAGATTTCAAGGTTTGGTTTATTTAAAGTTGTTTTAGGACTACATTGGCATCTAGCTGAACAAAGAAAAACATAATATTTTATATATTACACAAAACATCTTCCAGAATAAGAATTTAAAGATAATTTACTCACCCCCTTGTCATCCAAGATGTTCATGTCTTTCTTTCTTCAGTCATAAAGAAATTGTTTTTTGAGGAAAGCATTTCAGGTTTTCTCTCAATATAATCGACTTATATGGTGCCTGCGAGTTTGAAAATCCAAAATGCATTTTAAATGCAGATTCAAGAGGCTCTAAACAATCTAAGTCTTATATAGCAAAACAGTTTTATATTTTCTATGCTAAATGCCTGTCTTGTCTAGCTCTGTGTACTCTGTGTATTACGGTTCAAGACAGTTAGGGTAGGTCAAAAAACTCCCACTTCATTTTCTTCTCCAACTTCAAAATCGTCCTACATCGCTGCAGAAGTACCGATCAAGTGCTTACAAAGTGAACGTGCAAAGAAGATCAAATGCCCTTTACAAGGAAGTTGGAGGAAATGGGAGTTTTTCAACGTACCCTAACTGTCTTGAACTGGAACACACAGAGTACACACAGAGCTAGACAAGACGAACATTTGGGGTTAAAAAGTATATAAATTGTCAATTTTTTTTTTAGAAAATAACCAATTGTTTTGCTAGATAAGATCCTTCTTCCTCAGCTGGGGTTTAGAGCCCTTTGAAGCTGCATTTAACCTGCATTTTGGAAGTTCAAACTCACGGAAGCCATAGAAGTCCACTATATGGAGAAAAATCCTGAAATGTTTTCCTCAAAAAACTATTTCTTTATGATTGAAGAAAGAAAGACATGAACCGATGACAAGCGGGTGAGTAAATCTGTAAATTTTTGTTCTGAAAGTGAACTTATCCTTAAATCTTTATTTGATTGTGGCAACATTTTTATTTTGAAACCTTTGTTTGAATATGGCAACATAATGTATCACACTAACTGAATAAATCTCTGACAGAGACCCCTCCCCTGTCAGCCAATCATTATGTGCATAGTTAGTAAGTATTCTGGCATCATTCATAGCAACAAGGTCAGCTCCTCCCAGTTTAAGACTTCTCTCTATTCCTTAATAAAAGTTTGTCTCAGCAGCTTTGTGAATTGCTTTTAAGAGAAAACTTTTTAGGAGAACTCTTAGTGGTAAGATAAAATGTTTTGTGAATATGGTCCAGAGCTCTCTGTATCATGCTGTCAAATCTGTTTATTTATTTTCCTGTTGTCCTCAGATTGACTTTGTGGCACATGATGATATCCCATACACCTCTGCTGGATCAGAAGATGTCTATAAACATATCAAAGAAGCAGGTAAAGACTTTAACAACAGCCAAAGTGTAGATTAATAGAACAGAGTCAAGGAAGTTATAAATATGAATTTCTTCTAAATTGTTTGGAAGGAATGTTTGTGGCTACTCAAAGAACGGAGGGGATCTCTACCTCTGATCTCATTACACGTATTGTCCGAGACTATGACGTCTACGTCAGACGTAACTTGCAGAGAGGATACACAGCACGGGAACTCAATGTTGGCTTCATCAAAGTAAGAAAGAAACTGTATAGCTTCAAAAGACTTGGAATTAACTACTGTTACACTTTTAAAAATAAATGTCCCAAAAAGGGGGTTTGCAGTTTGATGCTATAGAACTAAGGTGAACTATTCCAACTGTTTTGATTGACAGGAGAAGAAGTATCGTCTGCAAGAGCAGGTGGACAGAATGAAGGAGACGGTGAGGACAGTGGAGGAGAAGTCCAAACATTTAGTGCACCGTGTCGAAGAGAAGAGCCATGACCTCATCTACAAATGGGAAGAGAAATCTCGCGAGTTCATCGGAAACTTCCTGGAGTTGTTTGGTGCTGATAAAGCCTGGGTAAATGAGGGAAATTAACAAAGCTGGGTTATTACACATGCACTGTTTTTTTGCATTGCAAACTGATGTTCTTTGTGCTCTGTAGCACATGATTCAGGAGCGGAGTGGCCGTGTTCTCCAGGCCCTGTCTCCCTATCAGTCACCAAGTACGTCACCCAGCTCCAGTCCCACCAGAGGGCGCTCTACATCACCCGTCTCCCACTGGCCCCTGCTCCGCTTTCGTTCACCGCAACCTAAAGGAGCCTCTGTCAGCAGCAGTGAGGGTGACGACTGGGAAAAGTAGATGGACGCTGGCACTCCTACCGCCTGCACATTTTCGTAGGCACCTTCTTGTTTTGATTTCTGTATTTTATGCACCAAAATGCTTGATCAACAAATGCATGCTGCTCAAAGATCCAGATTTAAAAAGCCACAATTATTACCAGTTAAACATAGAACTGAACACTTCATAACTTTGTAACTTTCAAGTTAAGGGCTGTTTACACACAAATAAAACATAATTATAACGATAACTATATAAAACTTCTAAACCAATGCACAATAACATTATGTTTTCTATAAGCACACACTGCAGTTATGCCTCCTTAACTTACCCTTTAACTGCCATTAGCTGTTCAAGAAGGCTGTTAATGGCAGTTAAAGGGTTAAATGCTTAAGCTTGATTCTTAATGGCTGTCAGTATTTTATTGTTCATCAGCTTGAAGGAAAATCATTTTGAAAGCTTTTAATAATATTGTTTTTCTTTGTCATTATTGTAATAGCTGTAATGTGGTCTTCCCAATTCTTATAGAATTAGAACAATTACTAAAATTTCATAGTTCATAGTTATCTATATATAGTAGTCACCTTGGTGTGAAAAAATATATGTAACCATATGTGAGCATTTTATAAAACACTGTTTTTCTGAATTAAATGAAGGGTGAACCATTGACCTAATTTAGAGTGTTTTAATAAACTGATTTGGTTATATATATAACATGATGCAAAGCATGGCATGACACAATCAAGGAACATATAACATACTAAATGCATATTTAATATTATGCTAATATTGTTTGTTGACAGTTTCCAGACTGATGGATTGTTGATGACAATGATGTGTAAAGTACAAATACAGGAATATTGTTAAGCAAGTACGAAAACACTGCATTATAAAAGCCTGTATTGAGAGGTGTGCTTAAAATATTGTTCTAAATACACACATGCAACACACTGTTATGGACTTATTACACTAGTCATGAGTGACATTCTCTAACAAATGGGCATTAATATATCACCCCATTGTGCTTAAACTGGATCCAAAACTTACCCTAAAGTGCTACCAGTGCTTGGGCATTATGTGTTTCTTCAGCAGAATTTAGCAGTGTACTAAAATGTAAATATTTCACCAAAAAGTATTTTGAAATTCACAAAACACTAGGTGAAAACTGAAAACCACATATTGTTGATTCATTAATTTTCCAGTATTATTGCATAAATAGTAGTAAAAATATATAATTTATACCATTCAAAAGTTTGGGTTGGTACCTTTTTTTATGTTTTGAAAAATATCTCTTATGCTCACTGCATTTATTTGATCAAAAACAGTAATATTGTAAAATATTAGTACAATTAAAATCTATATTTATACTTTTTTTTTTCAAATACAATTGATTTCTGCAATGAAAAGGACTCCAGTACTCTAGCAGCCAGTACTCCAGTTTTTAGTGTCACATAATTCATGATTTGTATATGCTGACTTTATGATCCTCTGATGAGTAGAACGTTCAAAAGAACAGAATTTGTTAGAAATATTATTTATGTAAAGCATTTAATCAAAATCTTTTGTAATATTATTAAAGTCTTTACTGACAATTTTGATCAGTTTGTTTGAATAAAAGTATATATACACTACCGTTCAAAAGTTTGGGGTCAGTAAATGTTTATTCATTTTTTATTTATTTTTTTGAAAGAAATGAATAAATTGTTACATTAATAAAAAGTGACATAATAGATTTACATTGCTAGAAAAGATTTATAGTTTGAATAAATGTTGTTCTTGAAAGAAAAAATACAGGTTAAAAAAAAAAAAAAAAAACATTGGCGGCACAACTGTTTCCAAAACTGATAATTCAACTAATAATTCAGAATATCAGAATGATTTCTGAGAAATCAAATGACACTTAAGCCTGGGAAACTGAGTAACAGCTGATGAAAAATCAGCATTGCATCACAGGAATAAATTATATTTTAAAGTAAATGAAAATAAAAACCATTATTTTCTATTGTAATAACATTTTGTAATGTTACAGTTTATTTTATGTATTTTTGATAAAATAAATGCAGCCTTGACTTCATTAAAAAAAATTGCAAGTCTTACTGACCCCAAACTTTTGAACGGTAGTGTATATATATATATTTTTAAAGAATTGTACTGACTCTAAACCATTGGTCTCAAACTCAATTCCTGGAGGGCCACAGCTCTGCACAGTTTAGCTCCAACCCTAATCAAACACACCTGATCCAGCTAATTAAGCTCTTCAGGGTAACTAGAAACTTCCAAGCAGGTGTGAGTTGGAGCTGGTTGGAGCTAAACTGTGCAGAGCTGTGGCCCTCCAGGAATTGAGTTTGAGACCACTGCCCTAAACTGTTAAACAGTAGTATTTATAATTTATTTGTATAATTTGGGGGATTAAAAACATTTTATCCCAAATAAATTTAGTATACAGAAGCAATTTTCTAAAAAAATAAATAAATAAAAAAGAAGAAGTAAAAAGAAAGAAAGAAAGAAAGAAAGCTCCATGGTATACACAGTGCAAACAAAAGTTTGATGCGACAAGCTTTGCACATCTGCATTTGGCAATTATCTGCCATTCTTCTCTCTTCCTCTCCTTCCAAACTCTGTCAGCTTGGATGGGGGCTGGTAAACATTTTCAGGTATCTCCAGAAAGTTTTGATTGGGTTAAATCCCAAGCTCTGGCTGGGCCACTCAAGGACATTCACAGAGTTGTCTATAAGCCACGCTTGCTGTGTGCTTAGGGTCATTGTCCTGTTGGAAGGTGAACCTTCTGCCCAGTTTGAGGTTCTGAATGCTTTGAACTAGGTTTTCATTAAGGTTATCTCTATATTTTTGTTTTAAGTTTTATTTCTAATAAATATGCAGTGTTGTTACAAACCTGTTGTTTGCTCTGCCATTATGATGTATGGAGTCTAGACTGATGTGGAAAAAAAGTGATTTAAAACAGTTTAAATAAGGCCGCAACATAAATTAGAGGGTATTAATACTTTTGCAAGGCCCTGTAGGTACATACTAATAAGCTGCTGTATTCTCCACGTAACATCCTTCACACTCTCACTAATGTAAAACTATTATTTTCAGGCAATTAGAAATGGCAGTAAGCAAGTACTATAAAGGCCTAGAATCAAGTTTCCTTATCTGGTAGTGTTCTGTATAAGCTTGGCTATTGTAATTCCATCACTATTACTGTAGCAGGTACAATAAAGTCATCTGTTGGCTTTATACTTGGATGCATCTCGTGGGTCACTGCTTGGGTTACTCCAGTCATCAGCTTCAGGACCTGTCTGGTAATGTCGCCATGCTGACTTATTGAAGACTGGAAGACGCTCAAAAGACTCACTAGATAGAGCCTGGAGAGAGTGGAAAGAAAACCATTTTACATTTTTAGTCGAAGCTAACGTTATTACACACTGTGATCTAAGTGTCTCACAGACAGAAATGTCAATGCAAATACCTTAAGATGAATTACTGCATCTGTCCCAAACCCTTCAACTGAGTACAGATTCAAGTCTCCCTGAAAGTAGCGTGCATAGAGTCTAGATATTGGCAGTCCATAGCCAAAACCAGCCTGCAGAGACAATATAAACAAGTTATATGAAACTATACAACCAGACAGACTTAAGCTGTCTGATGGGAAGTTACCAGTGGGACAGCAGCTTGTGATGGATCCAGACGTGGTGTTGGAGCAGTGGAATACATGTAATTGAAAAGACGATCAATCTTTCTTAAGGGGACACCTCCACCTTTGTCACTAATCTAAGAAGACATATAAACATCAGATTAATAGTGCAGATTTACTGTGAGCTTTGATTTAAGTATGTCATCCATGTTTTTGTGAAACAGTCTTGTGTGGAACCTTTATTGAGAGGTCCTCTTTTCCCAGAGTAACCATTGCTTTCACTGGTGGAAGCCCCTCACTGCTGTTTTCATAGAGCTCCACTGTTGCCCGCATGGAATTCTGCACATGTACACATAATATAGTAACTTGTATAAAAGATGTATAAAAAGTATAAAGAATAAAATAGCTGATAAAAGTCCACCAAAAAGGTGATAATTTGAGAAACACTTCAACTTAAAAGTTTTGGTAACCCTTTCTAATAAGGGTTAATTCATTAACTTAAAATTCTACATATACTAATATTTGTATTGAAAAAATAAATTAACAAATTATTATGTTATGTATTATGCATGATTATCAGTGTTACTTTAAGATCATTTAGAAACTATTGCAGTTTTAACTAATATTTTAAATACATTTTTATTTTTACATTTGCTGTTTTCATTTTAATTTCAATAAAAGTTTTAGTAATTTTTGGTGTTTTTATAATTTGCATTAGTTTTGGTGTTTATATATATATATATATATATATACATACACACACACACACACACACACACACACATACATACATACAGTATTTTAGAATAGTCAATGTGCAGCTTGTATAGCAGTATAGATTTACTGTCCTCTGAAAATAACTCAACATACAGCCATTATTGTCAAAATAGCTGGCAACATAAGTGGTAACATCAGCATGTTGTTTAACCATGCAAAGCCACATGTCCTATTCAACATGTTTATGTTTTTGTCTGCTTGACAGGACAATACAAAGTTGTGTATCTTAAAATGCAGTTAAAATGTGGTGCTTAAAGTACAATTCTCTCATACTGACCACTGGATGTTCAACACTGTTTACGTACACCTTGCAGAATTTGCAAAATTGTACTTATTTTACCAAAATAATAGGTTCAAACACTCACTGATGCTTCAGAAGGAAATGCAATGCATTAAGAGTCGGGGAAACTTTTGGAATTTGAAGATCACGGTAAATCAACTTATTTTGTCTTCTGGGAAACATGTAAGTATCTTCTGTAGCTTCTGAAGGTCAGTACTAAATGAAAAAAAATCGATATTTAGGCAAAATAAGAAAAATGGACAATTCACTTCAAACGTTTACACCCCTGGCTCTTAATGCATAATTTTTCCTTTTGGAGCATTAGTGAGCATTTGAACCCTCTGTAATAGTTGCATATGAGTCCTTCGGTTACCCTTAGTGTGAAAATATGGATCTCAAAATCATACAGTCATTGTTGGAAAGGGTTCAAATACACACAAATGCTGAAAAAACAAAGAATTTGTAGGACCTGAAGGATTTTTCTGAAGAACAAACAAGGGACTCATGAATAACTATCACAAAAAAAAATAAAAAAATAAAATAAAATAAAATAAAATAAAATAAAAGGTTGTGGATCATTCAGGTAACACCACAATATTAAGAATCAAGCGCATGTAAAACTTTTAAAATGTCAGGTTTTGGGACTCTTTTGTTGTATTTTCTTTTGGTTCAGGCCTTTTTTTTTGTTTGGTTTCCTCCACTTCCTTTTTGCCCTTATTTGGTTTTGTTCCTGTCCCTCCCCTAATTATGTCATTATTGGATAATCACGATCACCTGTCTGTGTCTAGTTACCACCCTATTTAAGTTGGATTCTGTTTAGTGTTTGGTTGTCCGTTCTCGTCTTTGTGTGCGTGTCTCCCTGCCTGTCTCCTGTTGGATTTGCTCATTAAAAGAGTTTTTTTTTTTACCCGATCGTGATCTCGTACTCCTCGTTTGTCCTCCCGCACAACACACCTGACATAAACGGGGTCATTTTTATCAGTTTAACTATTATATACTTCTGTGGACTATATGTAAGCGTCTTTTATGTGAACTATCTTATTCAGGGCAGTACTACATAAAAAATAACATGTATTTTGTATGATCCTCTTATTTTGGTAAAATAATGTACATTTTGCAGATTCTGCAAGCTGTATGTAAACTTTTGACCTCAACTGTATATTTCTATATAGTTTTAATTACATTTTATTTCTATTTTAGTATTAGTTATTTTAGTACATTAAGGACATTATGAAATGTTGAAAGTTGAAGCTGTGTTTTTTTTTTCAGACAACATTTATTTATTTCAAGCAACATTTGTTTATGGTTTTAATTTTAGTTTTAGTGTACTATAACAATCCTGATTATTATAAGTGTATTCATACTGCCCTCCTTTTGATGAAAGTATACCTTGAATTGAAAAAAGTGAGTACAAAAATTTTCAATAAATAATTTAGTTTTTCAAATTTCCCTCTGTGTTAGGAGTAAACATAATCTAACTTTGAAAAAGTTTATTTATAAAGTAGCATTAACCTAGATTAATATATGCTATAAAACATGTTTCATTTTGTCATTGTTTGTAGCTAATGCATAAATGAATGCTAACAAATTTAACCTTACACAGTGTTACACAGTTTTCTTTCTCCTTTTTAAATTAGCCAACTGTCTAGTTTTCTTGCCTTGAAGAGCTCAAACAGCATGTGGAAAAGATGAGAGGGCACATAGACCACCTGCACAGGCTTCTTTGGAGCTTTGGCTAGCAGATAGAGTGAAACAAGATAGGAAAGCACAGATAGATAACACATCATATATAGAAAGTATGATGTTGAAATATGTTATAAAGGACAATAAAACAGATAACAGTCTCACAGTTGAATTCCCCGATCTTCAGTTCAGGTGCTGTCATGTAGTACTGTTCACAGAGCATCTTTGCTGTCTCATATGCATCTGGGATAAGAGATCAGAATCTTTAGAACTATGTTTATTTTATGTATAAATGAATTTTAGGTATCTTTCTCTCACCTCTCACCACCTCAGCCACGTTACAGGCTGGGTCGATGCTTCCAATGTGTTTTGGTTGCGCAAGACAAGCGGCGTCACCAAACAGAAGAGCTACAGTAGAACAGAGAGCTGCTTACTGCTGTACTTTAGTAGTTTGAGAAAATATAAAGACATTTCTTATATCATATTGAATTACTTAACATTAATCCAACATGAATGTGATGTCACTCACTGTGCTGGTTGATGAGCATGCGGAAAGAAATGCGGTTGGTGTAAAAGCGGTCAAGAAAGTACTGCACATTGCTGCTGATGAAGGGGTCAAAACCAAACTTCTCTTTGTATTCGATAACACCCTGGGCCATAGTGGGCACCACATCATTGTGTCTGTTCCGAATCTTAATTAGGATCTCTAGGAAGCTGGAGCCCACAATAATAAGTTGTTTACCATTAGAGGACTTCAGTTGTTGAGACATATCAGGTTTGATCTATTATTATGCAAATTATGCTATTTTATGTGGGTAAAAGTAAGAGAGCAAACATGCATTTTCACTACAAATTAACATGTGTAAAGTAATATTTCATCCAAAAAATGAAATTTGCTAAAAATGTTAGATTATTAACGATGGATTTATTACACAGTTTTTTACTTCACAAGACATCAATTGATGAACTGGAGTCACTTGGATTATTGTGATGGCATTCTGATGGCACCCATTCACTGCAGAGGACCCAATGATGAGCAAGTGATGCAATGCTAAATTTCTCTAATACTGTTCCAATGAACAAATAGATTAAAGAAATAAATCTTGGTCAGCCCGAGGGTAAGTACATTTTCAGCAAATTTTCAATTGTGGGTGAACTATTCCTTTAATGCACATCCCTTTAAGAAAGACAAAAGACATTAAATCATTTTAGACTTTCCCTAACAAAACTGTGTTCGCTGAAAAACAGGACAGTATATTTGCAAAGGTTGCAGACTCACTCATTAAGGGTGTGGGGATCCTCCGGACTTCTAGTCTCGTACTCCAACAGCTCTTCAAAGCTCTGGCTGTACCTGATACCACAAAAGAAAAAAAGACATGAATTAAAAAGTTACACAATACTTGTATTAAAGCTCTGTATTATATAACATACAAAATTTGAATACTGCTCTTCTCTGCTGACTATGGCTGGGTCATTCCTGTTATACAGTGACTTTTCTGTCTCTCTGTTTTATTTATTCAGATTTTCTCTAACATGAGTCACATATTTTTAAGAAATGGCTTAAATTATATATTTAGGTCTTGTTTATCACTTACACAGAGATAATAGACATTAAAAATACTATTTCGTATTTTACACATCTTTTTATTGATATAGGCATTCAATTTTATCATGTCCTCAATGCAAAATAATCAGCTTCCACAAGAAATATAAACCATGAAATGATAAAAACCTCAAAATATTTTTAAATAATGCTATTGCATCTAATCATACATATAAATCATGTGAAACTATAGTTGTTGTTTTTTTGTTTGTTTGTTTGTTTGTTTGTTTGTTTTCAATTTTAATAATTTACCGTGTCCCTAAAGTTACCTTCCACCCTGTTAGTATGTACTTTTTCACCTTCCAAAATAGACTGCAATTCCATTGAGACAATTTTCAGGAAGTGATATTGTTTATTTTTCCCACTTGAATTCAACTGTACAAACTGAGGCAAGCATCAGCTCTCACTCCGAACTTTTTTGTGTTTTTTAACTGCTATCCTGCTTGTCACACTCTTAAAGTTCCACCCCGTTAGTCTGTTATGGTGAATGTAAAAAAATAAAAAACATAATTGATGTAATAAATTATTTCTATAATTTGCAAAATACAATAATTTTGTATTTTGATAGAATGCTAAAAACATGAAAAACGTAACTTTTTTCCAACAATTATGAAGCCAAAATTTTACTGGATACCAGGAATGACCCGGTTACTCTTGTTATTCCTCTCATACCCACTAGGTGTCGTATGTGAATTATTTTCTAAACGTAAACACTACCCATGTTATATTTAACACAGCATGTTGGGATTAGCGTTTTAACGTCGCACTACTCTTACTGTTTCAGTTTAGAGTATGTGTACTCTCCACAGTATGCACTAAAAATCTAAATAATTTGCGAAAATGAAGCAGAATATGGCACTGTAATACTACTGCACTAATCTGGGCTGCGTTTCCCAAAAGCATTGTAAACTAAATTGGTGCCCTTTTGAAAAAAATAAAAACAGCATATGCGTGTTAGGTAGGTTTTGAAGCATGGATGCTGGTTTGACCTGGTCCATAGCTGGTCTAAGCTGGTCATGTGCTGGTCCTAAACTGGTCCTGAGCAAGGGCTAGTTGCTTAGGACCATCTTAAACCAGCTAAGGACCATCTTAAACCAGCATCCATGCTTCAAAACCTACCTAACCAGCATATGCTGATTTTTTCAACAGGGATGGCAATGGTTCTGCAACCTATTTAGGCTTATGATGCCCTGATCTGCTCAACCTTTCTTTTCCAGTCTGAGTCACAATTTAAAAAAAAAAAAAAAATCTGATTAGACTGACAAAATCTAAAACACATTTATACAAAAGTAAATACAGTTTTTCAAGATGATCTCCGGATGCCACTGACTTCATAACAATGTTGCATACTATGTGTCTGTGGTGGAATAATTAAGTCAAGTCACATACAAACAGTGCTTTGTACATTAAAGATTGTTTCAAAGCAGCTTTACTGTATTAAACAGGAAAGTAACATTAAAACTGATGTAAACTTTAAAAAAGAAACAAATCCAAATTCTGTGTAGCAGCTCCGAAGACAATAGTGTTATTATATCTTAAAACAGTCCAGTGATAATTCAGTTCAACAACTGTAAAGATTATAATTCAAGAGACAATTTCACATCGATGATATGCAGCTCAAGTGAAGACAGCATTGTCATTATTCAGCTTGAGTCAGTTTATAATTGATTTAATTCAAATTAATAATACAGCCAATGTTGCAAAATTCATCAATTATGAACAAATGCAATTCAGCTATAAAGCTCTACTGCTTTAAGACAATAGAGTCATTATTCAGATCAATTCAGTTCACGTTTTTGTCTCATTTAATAGAGTCAGTGCAGTTAAATTGATAAGATTATTGAATAATAAAAGTTGTTTTAAAGCCAACTAGTCAAAAAGCAAGTCAAAAGCAACAGTGGCAAGGAACCCAAACTCCATCAGGTGAAACAAATGGAGAAAAAAACTTTGGGAAAAACAAGCCTCATCTGGGAGACCAGTTCTCCTCTTTCAAACAGGGTGTGGAGTAACTTTTAAACTTTATCCTACATTTACATTCTGCTACAAGATGTTTTTTCATCTAGGCACATATTTCCTTAAAACAATCACTCTGAGAACTGTACACCAAACCCAGTCACTGTTTACAGCTTACACTCATCATCACACCTGCCATTCTCACCAAGACTCCACCAGTTTGACGGATGGCTGGCTCTGAAGACTGGCGGGCAACAAGTTGACTTCCCTCATCGTATTGGCCAACCTTACTGCAAGTTCTTTCCGCAGAAACATGTAGGAGGTTTTTTCACATGCATTTTCCCTGCCTGGTTAAACAAGAGGCAAGAACAAGTCATTCTTTATTTTCCAATGAAGCGCCTGTCGAGTTTCTGTATGCATGAGTGTGCACTTTTTACAGTGGAATTACCACTGTTGTATAGTGCAAAAGATTAGAAAGACACAAAGAAGACATTATAAATATAATCAGCAAATAGTTAATGACTGCGGGTTACAATAATCAATCAAGGGCACTAAAAAGGAATGTTACACCTCAAATATTATATATTACACACACTTCCAATTAAAACTATTATTATTATTTTCCATACTTTAAAATAATAATAAAGTCATTAAAAGTGAAATGACACAAATGGTATTATGTAGTGATACACAGTTGAAGTCAAAAGCATGTTAGCCAAAATGCTGAATCTGCTAAATGTTCATTATTTTCCCAAAATAAGAGGGATCATACAAAATGCATGTTATTTTTTATTTAGTACTGGCCTGAATAAAATATTTCACATAAAAGATGGTTACATATAGAGAAACTACTAGCTGAATTTATTAAAATTACCCAGTTCAAAAGTTTACATGCTTGATTCTTAATACTTGTTGTCACCTGAATAATCAACAGCTGTTTATTTATTTTTAATTTTTTTTTAAGTGATAATGGTTTGTTTTGTGATAGTCCCTTGTTTGTCCTGAACAGTTAAACTGCCTGCTGTTCTTCAGAAAAATTCTTCAGGTTTTTCAGCATTTTTGTGTATTTGAACCTGTTCCAACAACTGTATGACAACTGTATGTTGAGATCCATCTTTTCACACTGAGGACAACTGAGGGATTCATATGCAACTATTACAGAAGGTTCAAACACTCACTGATGCTCCAGAAGGAAAAAACGATGCATTAAGAGCCAGGGGTGTAAACCTTTGATCAGAATGAAGGAGCATCAGTGACTGTTTGAACCTTCTGTAATAGCTGAATATGAGTCCTTCAGTTGTCCTCAGTGTAAAAAGCTGGATCTCAAAATCATAGTCATTGTTGGAAAGGGCTCAAATACACAAAAATGCTGAAAAACCAAAGAATTTGTGGGACCTGAAGTATTTTTCTGAAGAACAGCAAGCAGTTTAACTAGGGATGGGTATCATTTGAATTTTATCGATTCCGATTCCAATTCCGATTCCGCTTATCGATTCCGATTCTTATCGATTCCCAGTTTCGATTCCAATGTGGTAAACAACAATAACAAAAGTCAAACATTAATATATCAAACATGTTTATTTTCTGTGCAACCGTTTAATCAAATCATAAGCCTGTATGTCATTATAAGCAGAACATAACGATAAGAACAGCATATGAGCAAGACGGCCACACCGCATATCTGAAAGACGCAACACAACACCATCTTGCCACAAAGCACCGGCAATAGTAATTACAATGAATGTTTCGGGGGAAACATTAAGAAAATATTTGAGTGATTCATTAATTAACTAGTGTAATATGAGATTCTATCTTTGGACACACAGAGAGAAATGCATCTTTAGATTACATAATGAAAAAGTTTATTTGTTTTATTTCGTTAAGTAATAATTTAAAGCTTTCTATTTATATGTGTATCATGCTTGTTCATTTTAGTTTTGCGCTCCTATTCAAGTACAAGACGCCAGAAAGCTATGTTTGTTTTCTTGGCTTTGTTTTTTGATATTGTGAGTGCACACAAATAAAAGTAGAGCCTTTACTTTTTGAATGATGCATTACTCTTACTTTAGTGAGCAAAACTGACGGATAATTTAAAATTGTTTCCACTAAAAAAATGCAAATGATCGCGCCTGCGCCTCCGTGTCGTGCAAAGCGTGCTTCAGCTTCCCCCTCCGCAAAAACAATTGATATGCGCCTAATAGCGCACTTTTATCTAGGTTTAACGTTTAAACTGACATTGTTTTATAGCTACTTTAACCGTTTTAGATCTATAGGTTTTATTTTAGACAAGTCATGATAATTTGAGAAGGTAATTTGATCAAACAGACTATGAACAGTCTTCCGCTGGCTGCTGTACGATCCTTTAAAAAAAGAAAACTTATATTTAACGAACAAAAAAATGCTCCAAACGTTTTTCTAAATTAACGTAATAAAAAAACGAAACGAATTATAATCAATTTGCTATTGCATACAAAATGTAACTATTTTAATAGCTGAAACAGTAGCTACAAGCGTTGTCGCCGTACTAGTGCCGGCTAATGAAGGACACTCGGGATGCGCAATGAATCAAACACGGTGAATTTTTTTATTTCGACGTGGTGAACCAACCGCAGATGCTTAGTCATGTTGGTCGTGACACCTTGCTTGCAACATATTAGTTTATTACAGTAATTACAATTAGCTTTGTCTTCAGTTTTTTACAAAGTGTAGCCAGACTTCCCGCGGCCCATTATGTAAATTGATGTTTAGGTTACCATAAAGTCCTGGCAGATTGGACTCGCGGAAGGTCCTGGCAGATTGCCAGGTGAAAAAATGCGCACAGGAATCGATAAGAGGAATCGAAATTTTTATTTTATAACAAGTATCCGATTCTTAATCTTAAGTATCCGATTCCAGAATCGGAATCGATTTTCGATTCCCAACCCTAAGTTTAACTGTTCTGAACTATCAGTAAACAAAAAAAACACAGCTGTGGATCATTCAGGTTACAACACAGTATTAAGAATCAAGCGTATGTAAACTTTTAAACAGGGACATTTTTATAAATTCAACTATTTTTTCTATTGTGAACTATTATGTAAATGTCTTCAAGTCACTAAATTAAAAATAAGATGCAGTTTGTATGATCCGTCTTATTTTGGTAAAATAATTAATATTTGGCAGATTCAGCAAGGTGTATGTAAACTGTTAACCTCAACTGTAAAAGTGACATTAAAAATAAAGAAGTGTATGTTTCTTAAATAAATGTATAACGTATATAAATGCACATATTTTTCTATCTTTCAACTGGTATTGTATGTTGGAAATTATGCATAACAGAACCACACATGGCACTCTTTTGTGTTATAAGTTGTGTAATAACGCATTTATTTATACCAAAAGCACGTATTATCCGTGGACCACGTTCGTAAAGTTATGACACAGTGTGATTTGTAATGGAGAGTCTATTTTTATTTAGTTGATGGCCTGTGCTGTGCCAACAGAGCTTTAGCTTTCACTTGACCTTAACATTCAAGGTTAATATACAGTATAAATATAGACAACACGTTGATTTAATCACACAGAATATGTGGTGAGATTAAAAACAAAATAATGAACATAAGACACAGCAGAAAAACTACTGGTTCAGCACGAGACAATCGTACACGGTTGCATCAGTAGCGGTTCTTTAACTGAATGGTATTCGTTTATTACAATAGGCTATTTCATTACTCACCAAAATCCAGAAATTGCTTGATTGACATCGGCGAGGGCGAGAACCTTGAATAATACTCGATTTTGTGCGTGACATCTTTCAGCAAGTAGTTAAACAGTTTCATGATTAGAAAATAAGTCAATCAACAACCATATAGTTCGAGCACGGCGCTCACTCCTGACTTTAGGTGGACTGAACGTCGTATTTCACTTATTCAACACTTTACGATCCATTTCGTTTCTATAGTGACAGCGTTGTTGTAGCGCTTGCTATCACGCAGAATCGTGTGATCCTCGTCACGTGACATGACAGCGCGTGCTATTACTTGTAGGGTCGATTACACTGTTTGCCAGATTGGGGATGGAATGTAATATACTGCCAAGTACCCGCTTTAAGCTTTTATTTTGTGCAAACTGGGGTCCAATAGACTATTAAATTGCCATCAATAGGAGATCAGTTAATACAAAAATTGTACTTCATCAGTGACCTTGCATTTGTGTTGAAAATGTAAGACACCCAAACAATCAATAGAGCCTGCAGTTGTGAACAGATATAGCTCGTGTTGTTTACTGTTACAGTGCTTTATCAAAGCGTATACTTAATTAACATTTTATGAACCAACTTGTGATCTAGGAAGAACATTTCTCATTTCTCATTTATTTATTTAATCAGGGACAAAGCAAATTAATAGTACATACAATATGTAAAATGCACCGGATTTAGCCAACACTGGTTAATTTTCATAAAGCGTTCGAAAGAACCTTTTTTGAACTGACACTTGATATCTATGATATTTGGCTTGGATAATTAATAAACTGCCTTATAGTTATTCAGTCATTCATTCATTCATTGTAATAAGACATTTAAATCAATCTGAGGTAATTGGCTGGGTCACTATTTCAGTACCAGAATTCCAAAAGCATATAAGTGGTATTCTTTAAAAAAATTAAGATGTAGGAAAACAGCAACACAAATTAGTTTTATGTGTAGTTTTAGGTTCCACAAATAATACAACTTTGGTTATGAACTATCCAAAAGTGTTGTATCATTAAGCAAATAAGCAAAAACAATAATTCAAGTTAATAGTCACTGCAGAAAAAAATATGTTACCATATTATAACATATTACAGTGTACATACATAATTATTAGTTAATAGTACTAGGAGTTACTAATAAAGGAAAAGTTCTGTATTGTAATGTAACTTATATTTGTAGTAAAGTCAAATGTAGCAATTTTTTCTTTATGCAAACATGTAAGGTTAAACCTTATGTGAAACACATATTTGCTACACAAACACAAATACATATTTTAAGCCTATTACATTAATCCCAAGACTACATAATCATCCTCCACAGTCGTTTAGACAGTTACATGAGAGGTGCTAGCGAGAGGAAGTCTTTAGAACTTAATGTACTGTTATCTGCTTTCAAAAACCTCAGCAACCAATAATTGCACAATGAACAGAGAGGGATAAAAGAAAATGTATCAGCTCTTATTTAGAAAGTTGATAGCCAGTGGAGGTGTTTGTAAACAGGTGGGATCAATCGCAGTAAACATTCTCCGATGTGATGTCTTATGGCAGCAAAAACAATTTATACTTGTATGCTTTGTTCTTTTCATAAAAGTGAACGCATAAAAATGTATCTTTGGAATACACCCCCTCCCCAATATTGGGGGTATTCAATATCAACATACTAGCCTGAGGCTAGTAGATTTTCAGCAAATTTTAATTTTTGGATAAACTATTCCTTTAAACTTCTCTAATGTTTAAATGTTACTGCATACAGTATATGATGTTTGCAATCACCCACCTGTTCATTGACAACAGCTGTCTAAAAAAACTCAAATAAACAAACTAGCTATATAAAAACTATATCAAAGAAATCAAGTAAAAAAAATAGTTTGAAGTTATAGGGCTATGGCAAGAAATACTGCACTTATATAATATATAATAACAAATAAAAAAACAACCTTTAAGTATTATAACAAACAATCTTTTTGGCAAATCTCCATCTACAGGATGAATCAAAAATTGCGGAAAAGTTAAAGTTTTTTTAATTTATTTTTTAATTTATTTTTTATTTTTTATTAATGCTCAAAACAGTATACAAACAAATTCTACAATCACCAACAAAAAAAAAGAAAGAAAAAAAAAGAAAAAAGAAAATAACAAATAAAATAAATAAAGGAGAGAAAGGGGGTGTTTAAAACACTACAGCTTGAAAAAGCAAAATTGAGATTTACGTGTTATTAAAAATAGGAGTGGAAAAGTTAAAGTAAAACTGCAACAGTATAAGAGACAGTGTCAATTTCCTCTATTTTAATTGAGAAATTGTTTGTGAATATGCTGCTTTATTTTTCTTATTATTTTATTTTGACAGATTTTATTTTAGCAAGTAGTAGTTTAAACGAAAGCCTGTCAACAATAAAGTAGGCTACAAAGAAATATTCACGGATGTGTGCCGACTCATCTGTGTCAACCACAGCAGACCTCAAGTTCATAAAACCTGTTTTGCCTGTCTGTCAGATTTATGAGACAGCCCAGGCATGTTTTACATAGGTATGGATACTTGTTATGCCACATTATATTGTAAAGTGAAGCAGAAAGAAAAAGAAAGCAATGCTTTTTGGGTTTGGCTCTTTGAGTGGGTTATTATATGGGCAGTGTGGGAATATATGAATTTGTTGACCGGCGGGTGGCTTAGAGCTATTTGTGGCAACCAAGCCTAATGTTACATGTTAATCAGCTAAGAAGCTCAGCACACAACTGTAGTCTCTCATTCTCGCCAGGACAAAAGCACTGAACTAGTCCTCTGTTCCAAACATTTCCTGAAAAAAACTAGAGTAAAGTCTAGTGGCTTAGAGCATATTGATTAAAGTTTTAAGCATGGATGGATTGGAAATTGCAGGGTTTTTATGTACAGATTAATTGCTTTTTTTGTTTAAACTTTCTGTCTACTTTGAGATTCCATGACAATGACGTTTCTTCGGTGCAGTTACCACTGAAGAAGACAGCTCACCTCCAAAAGTTGGTACTTGTTTTGTCCCCGCCCAGCTGGTTGTGAACACCTCACTCTAGTAAATCATCACTAGAGTCCGAATCATTCCCACGAGTCGGTTCTTTCGAACCGGTTCAAAAGAGTGATTCAGCGATCTTTTTTTTTTATGTCATGACACCCAGTGTTGTATACTTTAAAATTAGCACATATTCAGCACATAGATTTAAGTTTAATACGAGTGTTTATTTAGCCTATAATTTCAGGTTTAGCCAACCAGTTCAGTTTGCTACAGACATAAATCATAAATCAGAGTAATTTAGAAATGTTCTAAATGTTATGTGAATGCCAAAATAATCAATACAATACTTTACAATACTAAAATATTTAGCATGTTCAAAAAGGTTTAATTTAAACCTTAAAATTATGCCTGTTGATAAAACTGTCACACAACCTAGTTTTATTCTAGTTATATTTCACTGGAATGTTTAATATTTATTGCATATCATCCTGTCATTTCAGTGAGAATCCACGATATTCACGTTAAGGTGAAAGATTTCGCGAAGCAGATTTCTAAACATTTCCCAACAGTAACCTGCTTGTTTTGAAAGTGCCATACCATGAGTTTTGTTTCATATATCTCTACCATTGGACATTGGAGTTTTTGTTAATGTGACCGTACTCTAACATTTCATCGAATCAGTAATATAGTAGTCAAATCAATATTAAATTAATATTACAGTAGTTTACTTCTCACTTCATCATCCCATCTCATTTCCAACTGGTAGCTGATTTAAGATCCGCTCGGACCGATTCAACCGATTCATCGAAAAGATCCGATTCCAAGGAACGATTGGTTCACGAATCGAACATCGTTACTACACTTGCGTTAACGGCCTCTGTGCTGCTTGGATTGCAGTAGGAGTCTGGCTAGAGAGAGAGAGAGGGAGGGAGAGAGAGAGAGAGAGATGAAAATCACTGCCCGGCCACACGACAGACGCGCCACGCATGAAGAACTTTTACGGCCGAGGCGACATTGAAGGGCTGTCATATTTTGGGTGGTTACGGAGGGCGTCCATGGTGCTGTTTAGGTAGCTACCTACAAAATTTCTCCTGTGTTTTCCACGAAGTGAAGGAGGTGAAAACTACCCGCCGCCATTTTTTTGGAAGTGACTGACTGGGAGTGGAGAGTTAGCTGTAAACTGGCCACAGCTGATTTAGTTTATATTCCCTGTGAGTCATCACCTTCAACACTGTCAGCCCGGACGGCCTGGATACTGTAAATACACCGACTCTTCTTCTTCACTATACAATCTGTCGAATGTCCAAAGGAATAAACTAGAAGTGATTTTGTTTACACATTTCTCCTGAATTCGCACTAACTGTTCCTCCCAGGATAGCTGGTGTGGGCTAAGTTAGCCACATTAGCACGCTGAGGTTTTCTCCTGGAGTCCGCTCAAACCTGGCCTGGTGGACGGGTGAGTTCAACTACACCCTCAAACGAGTCGTTTATCTGTTCTGGTCAGGACCTTACCGATGTCTCGTTGCGGTTGTGTCATTATTTTGTCGTCGTGAGAAGTTGGCTAACATTCCACTAACTGCTCAGCTAATAGGTGGCTAAATTGGGTTTGGTCTACAACTTTTGGCGTTGTTTAATCGCGTCAAACAAACAAACTACACACTTTAAACGTTTCTTCTTTCTCGAATAGCTGGTGATGTTTGAGAGTATTGCTGCTGGGTATGTAAGTGCAGTTTTGTTTGTGCCAGCATGCAGGGTTGACAATCTTGGTTTAGGGAGATGTTGGTTTATATTGATAAAATTACTTTGACATTCATTTGTCGAATGGACTGCTAGTGTTTATCTAACTTGCCAAATATTTAAACTTGGCAGTTGTTCCCTTCTTTAAAGGATTACACCAAGATATGAGGGAAACCGTTGTAATTATATTTTTGAATTGTACTTTTTAAATTCAATTGTTCTTAATTTATCTGTAAAAATATCAACTAACCACATTGTTTTTACAACAATGTCCAGTGTCGCATATTATTGCAATGACACTCCCTTCCAGTTTCTCTGCACTATTTCCAACAGCAGGCTTTGATAACTAAATAAAAACAAGCTTTTCAGGGCCCACTATTAGTGTGAGTCCTCATTATATAAATTAACTATCCACAGCTCTGTTATGACAAGTAATCAGTTGATTAAAGCCCTGGTTTATCGACCTGGGTATTCCCTTGTTGTGAGCTGCATTCAGTGACGCGCGCCGCATTCCTCATCTCAGAGTGTTGACATTGCGTAACAGACACTGGACTGGCCAGCAGCCCTTGTACTCTTCTCCATACCTATTTAAAGCATCATTCATGTTAGTCACCTGGCCTGGGGACAATACAGTTCACTTATTAGCGTAGTTACCGCTATTTAATAGATCTCTTTCAAACAGCGTCGTCTCAGAGCTGGAAGAAGCTCAACCTGAATATTGATCGCCTATTGAGACTGCGCTGCTCTTCCCATTCTTTGTGGATCTATCGGTGTGTATATATACGAGATTCGATGTGCTTATATGGAGGATAGCAATTATTTGCATGTTAAAATGTCTCCTAAATGTATATGCCATATTGATTGAATGATGTTTTTTTTCAGTCGTATCTTTTGTGTAACAAGGCGCACATGCGCTTGTTTTTGTATCTGGTTGCAAGCCTTTCCAGTGTACATACTGTTACTTGCTTAAGCTGTGAATTGAATGCTTAGTGTTTTTTAAGGATGTGATAGCTAAATATTTTGGCTACAAATTTTGTGTGCCTAAAACTGACCTTAATTCCCAGTTGTTTACCTTTGTGGTAAAGTGGCAAAGGGGTGTGATTCAATGTTGTGTAATTTCACACATTAATTTTGGGAGCAGTTATTGCATATTTTACACTTTCTAGACCAAGTTAAATTCTAATATTTTGTTTGATTTGTATATAATGCATTACATATGAACTGCATAATGCTATTTTATATAGATATATACAGCAGTCGTCAATTATTGATAAATGTAATCAGTTTAGGCTTTCAGGCACACATTTTCAAAGGATAAATTATAATGATTAATAATGATATATTCAATAACATTTTAATGGGTTGCATTGCTGTAGGCTACCAGCCAATCTAGTTATTACAAAGGCATGAGCAAACAACAGCAATTACTTCTCTAGATCATCCATTATAAATTACTTTTAGTTTGAACTCCTGTTCATCAGTTCTGTTTTCCTTGGCCTTAATTGCAAATTCTGTTGTTGATGTTGATGATGTCTGTAATGGCCCTTTTTTTCAGTGCTGTATTGTCTTGATGATGCATACTATTCCTTCTGTCATTTAATATTGTGACAGTTACTGTGATACTTGCAGTGTGTTGACTAGACAAATTTTCGGTTATTTAACTCGATTATAAAAACTGAAGTCATCCTGCTCTGGCTAATATTTCTGATATAAATAGCCATTCATAATTTTTTCATATTTTACTGCATGTCAAGATCTGCATAATGCTAGCTTATAGCAGCCTAAGTTTGCAGCACTGTTTTTGTACTCAGAACTAATGGGACTGGGAGCATGACAGTCATTTATGAGAGATCATGACCTTGCCGTGATTTGATTTACTGTATCTTAACCATTTAGTTTTGAATGTAGATAAATAAACATCCTAATATGGTATGCACATCATATTTAATACAATCTCCCAGAGGCTATTCTAAAATGCATTTATCTAGCCTCAGATCTTAAAACTACCATAGTATGCATAGGTCATTAGCAATGATGATGATGAATGGGATCAGTGTACCAACAACAAACTGTAACAAAAAACTGTATTATCAAAAGGTCATGTATTTCTTTCAGTGATTTAAAAAATATTGAATTTGAGAATTCAGCATCTTTTAAACATTTTGTATTGAATTGTGCTGGTTTAAATTCTCATAAGAAAAACATATTTGTCTGCTTACACTCTCCCAGATTTTTTTTAAACCGAGTCAACTCATTTTTGAGTTTTTATCTAAAGCAAACTTTCAAAACCTTATATAGGTTTTTTTTTTATTGCTGTTTTAAACTATTTAAACATTCACCATGAAAATAGCCAAGGAAGCTACTATGGCATTAAAACCCCAACCAGTCAACCATTTGTCTAGCAGGTGAAAACTTGACTAGTGTGTAAGAATGTCACCTTTAGAGAATCAAACTGGAAACCTGCACCAGGAAGGAGGAACCTTCTGTCATGTGAACAGTTTTAGCAGCAGAGATCTTGATCAATACAGGAGGCTTCCAGTGAAGGACAGTCATGCTGTTTTGCACAGACAAGCTGGAAAGAACACGTCTGGTGTTGTCTAGTATCGTTTTTACTCTTGAAAGCAGCTTCATTGTGACATTAACCGCTGAGGGAATTTTGACAACATTGTCTGTGAAGATTTATTAAGGTGAATTTTATTGAAATCACTAATAATATATTTAGTTGTATATTGACTATACAGACAGTCTTCTTCAAGTGAGCTTATTTGTTTCTAGTTGAAGCTATAATTTACCCCAAAATGAAATATTACTGCTTTTGTGTTGCTTTAGAAAACTATGAATGTACAGTTATTGACAGTCATGGCCACTAAACTGTCATTGATCGGAAATGGCTGTATCTGCAGCATTTCACCCTACATGACATGAGGAAGGATGTTTGGAATGACAAGAGGGCGAGTAAATAACAAACTATTCCTTTAAGGAAGCAATCTCTAAGCATGTATAAGATGAGAATACCACGGATAGTTCAAATGCCTCTATGAGTTGAATGTCAATGGTACACACAGGAATGCCACAAAATTAACTTGAACTCTCTGTTTGACTTCACCTTTTGTGAGTACTCTTTGAAGTTATTTTTTTGTGTTTCAGCAGTAGATCATTTAAAAATAAATTCCTTATTATTCTTTGTTATATTTGATTAGTTATGAAATACGCCCTTTCAAACTATTTCATAACTCACTGGAGCAAACAGATGAACATTGATTGTATTATTTAGAAATTCATTCATTTACACTCCACAGAAATGTGACATTTGTTCTTTTGGTGTTGAATTGTGTCTGTAACAAACTAAGGTAGGCTCGATATAATGGCTAATCTCTTTGCGGCTATTGAAGTGTTTAATCTGTGCATTTCCTGTTAGTGCTGTCTGGAAGAATGTCAGTATGCTTGCAGTCATTCTGCACTAGCATTACCTCAGAGTAAATGACATGCTCCAAAAATGTATCTGTTGTAGTTTGTTGTTTTGAAAAGTGGCCGAAAGTTTTTGTAAAAGTTGCTCTTTATGTCTGCTTTTGTTGTTGAGAAAGTAGCAGCATAAGTGACAGTGATTTAATCGTGGTGTGAATTCCTCACAGAGGTTAAAACCTAAACATTTAATCACACTGCTTATTGGAGATTAAGGCCCAACAGATCACACTCACTAATTTTTAAAAGCATGTTGAAGGGAATTCCCACAGAGAATAACTGGAGAGATCATGGCCAAGTTCCTGTCTGTGTCAAACTGGAGTTACTAGTCTGTATCTCAGACTGTCTTGCTGAGTTTCTGTCGCATTCAGGCCTGCAGCGAAACAAAATATTGCTTATGTGAAACTCAGGTCCTAGTTAGGAAGAGGCATGGACTGCTAGTTAACCACAGTTAGTATTTGCACTGTTTCCTTACATGCCTGCAGAGCTCAGCTTTACTAAATTCAGTTAGTTCACCCAGCATGCCATATCAACCCAAAGAGTGTTTTACGATATATTGTGCTGCTGCTTATGACCTTTTTAAGTTGCTATAATTTTCACTTTTTATTTAGACCTCATCTAAAATGCAATTCTCCAAATTACCCAGTGTTTAAGTACAGTTTGTTATAGACAGTATCTATAAAAAAGATAAACCAGTAATTATAATTATAATGTAAGCCGTTGTGGGAAGTTGAATTTCAGACATACAGTGTGAATATTGTACATTAGAAATATTCTCTGGTGCATAACAGTCTCCATAGCCTAATGAATGCTGAGCTGTTTCTGTTTGGTCCCAGAGGAGCATCAGTAGTGACTAATTCAGCAATTTTTCTCAGAGGGTACATGTTTTCTTTGTGGAATACGTTGATAGTGTTTGATATTTCTGAAGGAAGTTTTTCATGAACTGAATCAGTCAATGAAGTCAACACAGTTAATTAGGCTTACTCAGCCTTGTGAGGCAAGATTGTGCCCTGTGGGGTTTGTTGGTCTAATTTAAGAAAAAAATCATTACTGTACATGAAAAGCTTTGGATTTATGTGAAATATTGATTATTTTTGCTGTCAGCAAATTATACTTGAATATAAAATGTGTTTTGTATGTTGAAATACTTTTTTATGAGGTTAACTGTAAGTAAACTGTCATTTGTACTCCCCCCAACCCAAACCATCTAAAATTTTCATGATCGGCCTGACACGGCAACTTTACATCAAATAGGGGGATAATTTCGAAATCCTATAGACTTGCGCTGAAAGAGTGGTCCATATCTTGAGATGAGAATGTCAGCTGAGGGTGTCCTCTTTTGAGTACCAGCAAACAACTTCTGAGACAACCCTAGCAACCATATAACAATTTTAAACGCCTTCTAAACTGTATAGCAACGCTGTGGGCCTGGCAGCCACCCACAGCAACATACTGGCATTGTGGTGATTTACTATTGAATGGGTAAGCATTACTAATGACTACAGCACACGACTTATAAAATCTGAAGAGATTTTAAAATAATTGGCATCATACTCTTGCTGATTTAGCTAATTGTTGCAGAGACAAATGGGACATCACACACTAAATGAGTGAGGATCACGCATTACCAGACTATCACACTGTCCCAATGTGCAGTGAATACATTTGTGTGCACAATATAGACGTTTTTGCTGAATGCGGAAGTCAACGTGAGTCTTAACCTGAAGAATACTTTGCATTTCCGGTCTCCAGTGTTTCTAGTCAAATTGGCGTATATTCCGGTCTGATAATTTGTTAAACCTATTAAACTGTTTTTAAAAAGCACACAATGACCCTCAAAGTTTAATGAGTTTAATACTTCACTCCTCAAAGTTTAATGAGTGTGTGTAGATGACACAAAGCTGCCGACGTTAGTTACATTAAAAACAGATTGGGGCTATTTGAATGGGTTCCTATGGAGACCGGAAGAGAAGAGCATCCAATCTGATGTTAGAATTTGTAATGGCGGCGCTCATCGTTTCCTCAGGAAAAAGGTCTATACTGATTCATAAGCTCAGGAGCTATGGAGCAATGTCAGTAAAAGCTGGAATACACTACACAACTTTTCAAATCTGAACAGATACTCTTACCGTCTTTGTAAACAGTCACAGAGGAAAAACTGGGTACACTTAACGACTGAGGATCATCTCTACCAGATTTTAAAGTTGTTCCGGTCACAACAAATTTGCGTAGAAACGTGTGCCTTGTTGCTGGGAGACTCATAACAAATGAAAACAATATATGTTCTAAAAGCAGTTCATAATATCAAACATGTTGGAAATCCTCAGACTGGATGGAATAAGAGTCTGAAGCTAAAAAAAAAAACTCTGAGTCTGTGACCTTCATACACTGTGATTTTTCTATGGAATCTGTAAAGTCTCATCTGCAGATTGCTCTGACTTTCGGCGACTAGCATAAACTCCTCCAGACTGTAATTTGGGGTAATATCGTGGCAAAAGTTGTGTAGTGTATTTCAGCCCAGTGTATGATGCCGAATATTTTAAGATCTGTTCAGTTTTTTAAAGTTGTGTATTCCAGCCTGTAAGCTGAATGTCTACAATGAATGTTTTGTTTAAAAATGTGAGAGGAAGGACAGTAGAATGGAAAAAAAATGAAAGGTCTAGAGATGCTTTTTTAAATAAACTTGAGCACTGTGTTTTTAGAATGCTGAAAACAATAAAAGAAAAAAGACTGGTGCTTTGGAATTCAAAAACACATTCTGTTGAAACACCCCCCAATGCTGTCTTCAGAAAATATACAAATGTAGTGTTCAGTCTGAGCACCTTTTTTGAGGAGACAGATAAAAATCCCAGCAAGTCATCATGTTAAGCATTTGGTAGTCACTCTCCATGGCCTGTCTTGTGACTCAAGCTTCTCTTCTTAATCACATGTCTAAAGAACACGTTTTGAAGGGCTAAATCTGTTGTTTACTCACAGATGCTTTGACTAATGCAGTCACCACAGGAGTGATAAAGAACTGTGAAAAGGCCATTGATTGAAATTGACTGCACAATGAACTTTATGAAGTGTATTTGTTTTAAGCAGCAACATATTAGGTTTCAGCACAGGGTGTGATGCCCAATGTGTACCCATTCCACGTTTTCACCTGAAAAATATGTTGTTCATCTGACAAATTTACTGGTCTCTACCAACATCACAGGCTTATAAGGGTGGCATAATGTCGACAACAAGTGAAGATTTTAATGTACACAAAGCAATCAAAATATGTTTGTTACAACACAGTACCCAGCAGCTCCAGGCACTTTATTGCTGAATTAAGTATTATTTAAGATTTATTTATAATTAATGTCTGACTATTGCATCAAAAGCAGCTTGTCATGGCATTAAGACTTATAACCTCCCTAGTCACCTCCCTAGATAAACATGTCACAATTGTTATGTAGGAACTTTGTCTCTTATGTCATCTCTTTAGCTCTCAAATCAGTGGAAATTCCATTTGAAAGGAAAAGGGGTACCCACAATTTGTGTTTCATTCATTCAGCTGATCAGCTCTAATGGTTTGTGAATACGCCCATAGTTTGACTATTAGTCAACTCATTGCTTTAGTTCCCTCCAAGCCTAAATAAGCCTGATGAGGTGATAAGAATGTAGCAGAGCAGGTCAATGTGAAAGCTGGGAGCTCATCAGCTGTCGTACTGACACTGACATTAATGTATTTACAGCTTGTGAACAAAGGTTAGGTCACAGGTCATTGTGTAGAATCAGTATCTGAAGATAAAACTGTTTCTATGGCCTCTTGGTTTGTTCCTCTTTAGGAACCACAGATACCCATCTAACTCATTTTATATTGGCAACTCTGTGCTCTACCTACAAGTTTGTAAAACGAAGTGAAAGTACTGGGCAGGTAACAGAAAGGTTGTAAGTTCAAAGCCTCAAATGCAACACGTATGATAATATTGTAACATAATGAAAATAATAACATACCCAACAAAAATTAGCTCACCATTGTGTGTGTTTTGGTTTCTGTAAAAAGACAGTGTGCTAGCCAAATATTGTGATATTAATATAGCTAAATATAACTGGATGCGGATGACACCGTACGCCTCTGACATTCAAGTTACAAAGGGTGCCTCTGTTTTTATTTATTTATTTTTTTTAAAGAAAAATTACCTGATAAAAGCTCATCAGTGTCCGTGTTTCAGTTTCTGAAAAAAGACGGAGTGCTAGACAAATATGTGACGGCCCTATTACATATGTTGACATATTTGTTTGTGTGTTCCCCCTCAGGTCTCTATGCGTATATTGCCCCTCTCTGGCAGATGAGTAACCAGCGGGGCCTTACGCGTCGCAGTCGCACGGTCAGATAGTCCCCTGCGAGCGCGGCGCGTCCTCCGGCTCGCAGCATGCCCTCCACCAGCCGGGCAGGGAGCCTGAAGGACCCCGAGATCGCAGAGCTGTTCTTCAAGGAGGACCCCGAGAAGCTCTTCACAGACCTCCGTGAGATTGGCCATGGCAGCTTCGGTGCAGTGTATTTTGTAAGTATCAAATGTTGCAGTGTATAGAATAGGATTCATATTTTTGACGCATGCAACAGAGCGGTTTGGGAGTCTAAATTGGGAAACCTGATGTAAATCTTGCTCAGGCACGGGATGTGCGGACCGCAGAGGTGGTGGCCATCAAGAAGATGTCCTATAGTGGGAAACAGTCTAATGAGGTCAGTTTTAATACATTCCACAGTTGTTACATACAGTCATGCAACAGTTTGGTTGTGGATTCAGCTTGTCCTTCTGAGGGTGGGCAGAGTGATTGTATTATATTACGCTTGTCCCATGGACAGTACTCTTCATTGGATTCAAAACTCACTTTTACATGTTGTTTGAACATAAATGTGTGTTGGTAGTGTGTGTACACAACCACCCTATAATAATGAAAATCCATCCAGCGGTATTTTTTAATCTTTATAAGTAATGTCCCCTTTTTAAATCAAGCCATTCTCAGCATCTTGTCTGTGTGACGTCACACCGACCAAAGCCGCTTCCACGATAGTTGATTGACACGGCCGTCTTACCTTAAACCGGACCCGATTGAGCTTAGTGAGCTGTAAACAGTCCGACCACCTTAGTTTCTATGCCGGTGTAGAAAAAGACAAGAATGGCTCCTAAGCGATTGAGGTGTTTTGTTGTTGAATGGAATAATGAACATGGCAGTCGTCATGTCTAAGACACGGAAGACCCAGAGGATTAATATTACTTTCGTTTTTGAAGGAAATGCGCCGGCGATCTATATAAATGTGTCTGTTTGTGCAAATTATTCGTGATCCAGCTTCACCTACAGCAGAAATGAGTATAAGGGGTTTTTATGCATTGCAAATCGCCTTTCATAATAATGTGCTCATTAGAACGTTTCACAGCTTAATAAGTAAACAGCACGGCTTGTCACCCCACAGAAGAGGGGGTGGAGCGAGCAGAGCTCATTAGCATTTAAAAGCAAATGCAACAAAACAGCTCGCTCTGAAATAGGCTGATTTTGACAAGGTAAAAGGGTGTTTTTTACACTACCGCTGAGAAATTTTAACCAAAGTGTGTTATAGACTTCTCATTAGGACCCTAATGAATCATATCAACTTGTGTAAAATTGGCATCCGCTGACCCCTTTAAATAGTGACTTGGCACAGTAAAAGTAAGCGAATTAAAGTCAGTTGCAAAAGTCACATTAAATCTAGTAACACCACAGATTGAAGCGAAGCACCACGACCATTCATACTTTAGCTGGTGGCAGTGTTTCCTTTGTAATTTCAGATTAGCAGTAATCGGATTACACGTAAGCTCTACAAAGAACCCTTCAGAAGCTTTTTAGAACTGACTTTCCTTTTCAGGACCTGTACTAGTAAGTCAGTATGTCCAGTCTGCTCACGTCAGTAGTGGATGCAGTGATCTGGTGGAAAACTGGAATTCATTGTAGTCTTTTCTGGTTTGATTTAATGCTCTATTGTCTTTACTTAGAAATGGCAGGATATCATTAAGGAAGTCAAGTTCCTCCAGAGAATACAACACCCAAACAGCATAGAATATAAAGGATGCTACCTGCGGGAACACACGGCATGGGTAAGATCTCACTTTTTGTTTTCAAAATTTTTTTATTCTCACTCTCACTCTTTGGCATAATGTTAGTGAGTATATAAACACGATAACCATTTCATCTTCATGATTAATCTTTTCCCCCCTCTTCAGCTTGTCATGGAGTACTGTTTGGGCTCTGCCTCTGACCTCCTTGAAGGTAAGATACTAAACATTTGGTTTCATTTGGAAGCATTATCAGTATTTCATCCAAAATGTTTTTTTTTGTTTACTTATTTTCAAACTATAGTTAAGAACAAAGTAAAGCTTTAATAGTTGTATTATTATGTAGGTGTATTATTTTTAAACTGTAGAATGTGGCGCTAGCAACAACAACTTATGGGTTGATTCCCAGAGAATGCATGAACTGACAAAACAAATGCAAATGAATGTTCCTTGAAAGCAATGCGTGTCACTTTGGATGCAAGTGTCTGTCAAATGCATTAATGTAACTGTAAATGATTGTCAGTTTAATGAGTGTTCACCTTTACTGTCTTTGCTAAGTTCACAAGAAGCCCCTTCAGGAAATTGAGATTGCAGCAATTACCCATGGTGCTTTGCAGGGCCTTGCATACCTTCATTCACATAACATGATTCACAGGTTTGTAGGTTTTTCTTTTTTGATGATCTTACAAAGTGAGTACTTGTTTATTAAGTGGTGTTGGGAATCGAGAACCAGTTCCACTGGAACCGAATGATTTTCATGACAGTGGTTCTGCTAACTGTTTTTGAATGTTTGCATTCTTGTGACGGAACACCTTGAATACTCTGACAGGGTTTTCTGCATCTTTATTTAGTTGCAGCACAGTGTACTGTCAAAGGAAGTTGTTTTATCTTTAGTTGTAAGGTTGCTGTCGGGCAGAGATTGCTGAGAGGCCAGGAAGGAGCTACGAAGGCTCAGTACAACGGTGTATTTTCAGTTGCAACAGGTTTATTGTGGAGTTGCCGTCAAACAGTGTTGGTTTTTAAAGTTTTGATCCTGTGACAAAAGGAAAATAAACAAAATAAACAAAGTAACAAAACATTCATTGTAACACATAATTTCAATCAACAAAGAAAATAAGATGTCAACAGCAAAACCTATTGCTCAGACTTGGAGGGGCACTTCAAACAGACTTCACACAAACATATCTCACACCAGACATGCACTTCGAGTTTAACAGTCACAGCTGCTGCCCCTGTACTCCCTCTGCCCTAACCATACCTGAACGCCGCACAGATCGTTAGCACATACCAATACAAAGGGTTAACCCCAAATCCTATGGTTCTTTTCACATAACATCAAAACCAGAAGAATACCCAAGAATAATACACATGACACAAACATAAACAAATAAACATATTATCAACATGCTGTAACAGACTTAAACATTTGATTGATGTATTAACGCAAATTCTTGAACCCCCTATTCGAAAAATGGAGCGATCTTAATATACACACAGGCGTTCCGGTTATACGTGCTACGGAAGCTCTACGTACATCATCTGAATTGACGAATAAAAGAGGGGCTGAGGACTGCACTCCCCTTCATCCAGAAAAAGCATCACAAAACAATAAAGTGCTGTGAAATACCCAGTGTCTCTTGTCGTTATTGTCTTCTTACTCAATACAAAACGAAACTTACATTATGTGGTTTCCCCCAGCAAAACAAGTATAAAGTCCGTAGTGGTCATAGTGCTCATAGTACTCATAATGTCCACTGTCCTTGAGGCATAATTCTTACACAATTAACAGTAAATATCGTAGGACCATTCAGTTTGCAACGTAAACACAGCCGGATACTAAGCCGGCGCTGAAGTGATGACGTCAGTGTCACTTCCGTCATCACAGTTGCATTGAATTAAATGCAGGGGACAACATACATATATGCCACTGTATTCCAGTTCACAAGCACATGACTCTTACAAGTCATTTTTTTTTTTATGAATTCAAAAAGACTCAATTATAAAGTCACAAAGATTCAGCAATTCTTCAGACAGCACTGCCTGTGTAATCGAGGGAAACTACCTCTAATTTTGACTTGTGTATATTATTTTTTTCACTCAGGGATATCAAAGCTGGGAACATCCTGCTGACCGAGCCTGGACAAGTCAAACTGGCAGATTTTGGTTCTGCCTCCATTGCCTCTCCGGCCAACTCTTTTGTGGGGACACCATATTGGTGAGCATACTGGTTATCTTTAAGTAAGTAATGATTACATTCACACAGCCTGGTTACTAACATGGCCATCTCCTTTCAGGATGGCCCCTGAAGTGATTTTAGCTATGGACGAGGGACAATATGATGGAAAGATTGACATCTGGTCTCTTGGGATCACCTGCATAGAACTAGGTGACATTAAAGAGCTGCTCATTGTAAATTGAATTGTGCCTCTTTCATGTTGTAAAAGTCGGTCTTACTTTTGCTTGTCCCTTTTGCTTTAGCGGAAAGGAAACCTCCTCTGTTTAACATGAATGCAATGAGTGCCTTATACCACATAGCACAGAATGAGAGCCCTGCGCTGCAATCAAGTGAATGGTGAGTCCACTAATATACACACAAAAATAGCAGTTTACATTAGAGCTACATGGTAAATCAAATACTGAGGTTATTATTATTATTATTATTATTATTATTATTATTATTATTATTATTTTGTGTGTGTGTTTTATTTGATCATTTTTCATGTGAATAGCATGAAAACTAAAATGGCAAGTATGCAAGCATTTTAATCAGTTTAATAGTTTTAAACTTCAGCAGCAAAAATGGCATTAGAGAAGTTTAAAATAAGTTAAAATAGTTCAAAATAAAATATAAAAAAGTGGCATGTTCCATTAAAATATTAAATAAAAATATTTATTTGTGTATTTGTGCATATAAATGCAAATAATTTCCTATTAATTTAGATCAAGCTGTTTGACAACCATGTTTGGTTGATTTGACAATCAATGTTCAAGCCATGTTTGGTTAATTGACAATCAATGTTTGGTTGAAATTAGGGCTGTGACGTATGGGATTTTTTCTTACCGCGGTGAAGAGGCAACAGATATCGCGGTTTGGCGGTTAACCGCACCCCAACGCCAACTCATAACTACTTTTCACGTTGAGCGCAGCTTGAGCGCTAGTGGTGCGCTCCGTTGCAAGTCCGCTTTGGTCAACGCAGCAACAAACCGTCCTCGCACAGCGCAAGCCATTGAAATAATGGGTTTCATAGCGCAGCACATATCTTGTGTAAAAAGGCCATTATGTGTGCAGCTTGTAAATGAACATGGAAATAAATAATAAAGCAATCTTTTTTTTATTAAAACAGCAAATTATATAAACAATAATAAAAATAATATTTATTTCGATAACATTAATGTTTTTTCGATATCTTTTGAGTTTAATAGGAATTATTGAACCGTTTTTGTCATCTTTTGTAACTCATTCTTTGTCCAATAAATTATTCAAATAATAACAACCTTAAAAACTTGCAGAAACAATAAGTTGAGCTCAACATGCCCCAACATTGCTTAGAACTGGGGAGTTGTGCCAAGCTTCGATTTCTATATCCTATTGTTTTTTGGGTCTGTGCATAAACGCACTCGTCCAAATGCAACTTGTTGAAACTTAATTTATTGTACAAAAAATTGCTACAAACAATGACAAAAACTGTTCCATAATTTCTATTAAACTCAAAAGATATCGAAAAAAAAAAAACAAAGTTCTATAAATAAATATTATTTCATGTTATTTTTGTCAGGGGCATCGCAGTGCATGCGGTTTATTTCTATTCATTTTCCTGACCAACAACTGACGCTTGTTAACCGATCATTAATCGTTGACTGTCAAAAAGTATAACCTTAAATTAGATTTTAAATAAATGAGAATTTAGTAAGAATTTATAGCAAATAGCAGCACAAACATCCGAACTATAAGAATGCACACATGGTCATCACGCACATGCAGAAAAACAGAATAAAACATCAGTGTCCTAAATTTCATTTAGGACTATTTATTAAGAGGAACACAATAAATAGTCATAAGCGAAATTTATTTCTCTCATTTTTTTATTTTGCTGCATGAAGAATCTTCTCATCTTCAAAAATGACAGGATGGAAAAAATCCAAGTGATGGCGCCGGAGCCTCTCTCGTTTGAAACCTTTGTAGGCTATTCGTGCCTATAGGGGCTGATTTATGTTTTTGCTCGTGGATCCTCAACAAAAAAACTCAGTAATTTATTATACTGGGCTTTAGTTTTTTTCTGGAGTATACTCCATGGGGTAGTGCGTTACACAAAATGTATCCTGCGACGTGAAATGCACATTAACCAACACACGTTTTCTGTAAGTACTTCGCTTCACTACATTAAATGATTTAATATATACCTGTTTACAATAAGCACTTAGTCGCGCGTACACAGGACAAAGTTTGAGGGCGCACAAGTAATATCTGGGAGCACAGAGCCACGGTCTCTATATAGGGGAGCAAACCTGCTGCAAGGCTAGAGGTTTGTGCTGGCATCCTCTCGTAGCCTATTACAATAAAGCACTCTTGACATTTGCCATTAAAATAACACCAAAACCTGCCTCAAATAAACTATGAAAATGAAAATAAAGTCGTACGTGCTACAATCCACTTCTTATTGGTTAAAATGAATCAAGAATTTCTTGTTTTTTTTTCCGTGGGTGCTAAGGGGTGATCGGCACCTGTGTTCATGCCGAATGAGAGATGAAACACAGTAGTTAGGGGTGTGAGGTAGGTGTGTAGGCCTATGTAAGCCATAACCGCATATCAAATGTAAATGTTTGCGTATAACATAGAAACAGAAAATCGTGATAACAAATTTTCATGAAATCGGACTACTATGGAGGAACGGTGAGATAGCGGTTTGAACAAACAGAACAGAAATAAGTAGGCTTATAATAATACTAAAATATTTGCCAGGCAGACGTTTCTCAGGCTGAGCGCTCATGGTATTCACAGTACATACAGCCGTACACCTGCTGGCGCCACTGTCACACACCATATGCACTTCTGTAAAGTTAACAGCAATGGAAAAAAAAGTGCGGTGATGACGGTGATGATCTCAACACCGCGGTCAGCATCTCATTATCGCTGTGATGCGGTAATGCGGTTATCGTCACAGCACTAGTTGAAATAAAGGTTCCTCTAATTGCAGTTTCACAGTAAACAAGACTAAAGCCATGTTGTTTCTTAAGTAAATGCATCTTTATTTAAGAGTCTTTAGACATTTGCAAAATCACAAAATAAGACAAAATCCTGAGGAAGAACATCACTTTTTTTTTGTGTAATCAGAAGGTAAAATTATTTTCATATTATGTTGGTGGAGCAAAATAAGAAAGTACTAGTTTCTAATGTAATAAAGTATTAAATGATATTTAATATGACACACAGTGCAGTACAAAGTACAATACTATGCTTTGGAATGTTGTAAAGTTTTCTAAAGAAATACACTGAAGTGCAGACACTTGAAAAGTACTTTAAAGAAGAGTAAAAATACTTCACTACTCTCCGCCTCTGTATATAAACCATAGTTTTAATCATTTAAACAAGCCTTTGAAATTTGTGCAATTGTGTTTTTGTGCATATGGAACTGCTTGCTTATCTGATTTTATGGTGAAATGTGTTATTTTTCGTGTTTACTTGTGTCTGTGTGTTTACACTGTGGCTTTAATCCAGCGTGAGCGTCACAGCAAAAAGTAAACGGCACTGCCGCTCCTTCTCTACTCCTGCTATGCCTCTGTGTACGGTGTGAATGCTCTAACCTGTTAACATGGGCACCACTTACGTGTGCAGTGTGAAAACGGCGTTAAACCATTTTATTTTATAAATTTATTTATTTTGTAAAATGAATGAATAAGTAATGGAGATTGGTAGGAAGCTGTATTTTTTTCAAATATTGAAGTGTTGCTTCAAAGATACTTTCATTTTAAGAACATTATTTACGTATTATGTTCCTTTAATTTATTGCTTAAATTTTCTTAACTTGGTCTTAAAAAGGCCTTTAAAAAAATCTTAAATTACCTCTAATCAAACCTGCCGAAACCCTGTTAAAGTCAGTGATAAAATGCATGATACACATTAAGTGATTTCTGCATTAAGTAATTTTTCGATTTACATGCTGTGCCATTTTCTTTCCTCAGGACGGATTATTTTAGAAATTTTGTTGACTCTTGCCTTCAGAAAATCCCCCAGGACAGACCACACTCTGAGGATCTGTTGGAGGTGTTTACTTTGCACTGAATTATCAAAACATTCAAATTACCTTTTTGTTTGTTAGTCATCATAATAATAATCCACCTAAATATTTTCAACTGCCTTATTTTCTGCACTCTTTACTAAAACCATAGCATGCCTTCGTCTTGCGAGAGAGGCCAGAATCTGTTCTGATAGACCTAATTTTGCGGACAAAAGATGCAGTCCGAGAGCTGGATAACCTGCAGTACCGCAAGATGAAGAAGATTCTCTTTCAGGAGGCGCACAATGGGCCGAGCACTGATACCCAGGAGGGAGATGAGGTCAGATCGCCGACCTTACCTAGTTCCAATATTTTAATATTGGCTGGCTCATATATAAAGTGAACTTAAAACTTTAAACTTAAAACATTTTTGGAAAATGTTATATTCTTGCTTCCTTCTTGAAGCACAGGACACTCTTTGGGTAATTCTCAAATCTTGGTGGATAACATGACCATCAGGTTTATCTAAGTTTATGCAGCTTGAGTGCTGCTGTCAAACAAAAAACAAATACTGTGAAATGACTTTATATAAAAAACACTGGATAATTATTTCGGACAAATATATTTGAGTATTTTTTTTTTATATATATTCATTGTTATGCTGATTATATAAATTGTAATTAAAAAAAAAAACAATTGGAACCCACTGTCTTTGTTTTTTTTTTGTTTTTTTTTACGTCACTGTGATTACCATTGGTATCTGAACTGCTGTTTTGTGTGTGTGTTTAGGAGCCAGAGCACGGTGCTGGTCGCACAGGCACAGTGAGCAGTGTGGGCAGTAATCAGTCCATTCCCAGCATGTCGATCAGCGCAAGTTCTCAGAGCAGCTCAGTGAACAGCATTCCCGACGCTGCTGATGACAAGAGTGACCTTGACCTGGAGAAAGACCACACTGTTATGTCTAATAGTTCGGTCATACACCTGAAGCCTGTACGTTCACCCACCTCTTGATAAAATGTCTCGGAAACCTTCATGCCTTCCTCTATAACCCAAATCAGAGATACTTTATACTAAGTAACTGTAAGGATTTAACTTCATAATACCTAATATATGTTTCCTGCTTTTGTATCTATCAGGAAGAAGAAGTTGTTTACCCTGAAGATCCTGAAACGCGTCCTCGTCCCTCAGAAGCCCAGGCGGCACCCGCACAGCCCCCGCAACGCAAACACCATCGCAACCGTGAGCACTTTGCCACCATCCGCACAGCCTCTCTGGTGAGCCAGTCACAGTGGATCTGTCGTGCAGTGCTTCACAACTCTACAGACACGACACGTCAAAACTACATTACTCATTTTATAATAAATTAACCATGGCATTGACACTAAATGGAATCAGAATATTTTTTTGTTCACTCGCAGGTTTTTGTACTGTTCAATATTCACAAGATGTCCCTTGATTATTTTTTTCCTCTTCTTCTCTTTCCTTCCATTTCATTGTGTTCCTCCTCTTCCTTCTTTCAGGTGACACGACAGATGCAGGAACATGAGCAGGACTCTGAGCTGAGGGAGCAGATGTCCGGTTACAAGCGCATGAGACGGCAGCACCAGAAGCACCTTATGGCACTGGAGAACAAACTAAAAGCGGAGATGGACGAACACAGGCTGAGACTGGACAAAGAGCTGGAGGCCCAGAGGAATAGCTTTGCTGCTGAGATGGAGAAACTTGTGAAGAAAAACCAAGCATCCATAGAGAAAGATGTAAGTGTACTGATGACGTTACACAATCAGTATAGTCTAGGGATGTGACGAGATCTTGTGAGATCCGACGTGTCTCGCAAGATCCGACTGGTCTCGCGAGACATGATGATATCCTTGCAAAATATTTTGCAGTGTTTACATTAGAGCTGCACTGTTAATCCTTAAAAGATTGCTATCTCTGTTCAAACACCTACGCGATCTTTTTCCTGAATGACAACGATTCAGCGGTCTATTACGCCTGTTTTACATCGCGCTACATGCGCTGATGCTTACAATGTGAAACGGGTGTTAAAGACATTAAAATCTGCATTCTTGCTGCTGCTGATCCAGAAAAAGCAAGACAGTCTTTTCAATCACATAATGATCATTATTTCTGTTACAAACATTTAAATAACAGAAGTACTGAAATAAAAGTTTATAGTTTGGGTATAAGCACTTGTCTACAGTAGCAATCAAAACAAAAGTATCTTAAAGGGATAGTTCACTTTGAAATTAAATTTTGATATGTTTTAGCTTACCCCAAGGGCATCCAAGATGTAGGTGTCTTTCTTTCCGCAGTAGTTTCAGTTTTGATATTTTTAGGTCCAGCCGTTCTTGTCTGTCAGTCATTATAATGCATGCCTATGGTCACCTCACAAAAGAAAATGCACAGATTCAAATGAAACAGTCCAAATTAAACAATTCCCCATCGTAAGTACACATTGATGACCTAAGACACGAAATGAGCGGTTTGTGTGAGAAAACGAACAGTATTTGTCGTTTTTTACCTCTTGTAAATAACCACGTCCAAGTTGAAGTGCGCGTGCTTCCTGGTGTGTGAGCGCGCCGGCGCTACTTCCGGAAAGCTCCGGAAGTGAACGTCACTCATAGTTTACACAGAACAGAGATTGTAGGTAAGACGGCTAAAAGAAATGGTACTCGTTTGCGCTTATCCGGGATGTTTAAACAAGAAATGGTTAAAAAAAGGTATGTTTAGGGATGTTTAAAAAAGAAAAGAATTACTTGTGCTTGCGCAGTGGATCACGTCCGGCGGAGTAGCGCCGGCGCATCAATAAGCCAGAACGCGCTCACACACCAGATAGCGCGCCCCCTTCAACTTGGACGTGATTGTTTACAAGAGGTAAAAATGATATAAATACTGTTCGTTTTCTCACACAAACCTCTCGTTTCGTGTCTTAGGTCATTAATGTGTACTTACGATGGGGAATTGTTTAATTTGGACTGTTTAATTTGAATCTGTGCGTTTTCTTTTGTGAGGTGACCATAGGCATGCATTATATGACTGACAGACAAGAACGGTTGGACCTAAAAATATCAAAATTGAAACTACTGCGGAAACAAAGACACCTACATCTTGGATGCCCTTGGGGTAAGCTAAAACATATCAAAATTTAATTTCAAAGTGAACTATCCCATTAACACTTGTTAACATTGTAACGCTTATCCTCTTCCGCCTAGAGGTGGCGACAACTGCACGTTTAAAAAAAAATATCATCATTATCATTGAATCATTCATTCAGGAGATTCCAGTATCTTTATTATATTCCAAGTCTTTATTAATTGAGACACTGACCTATTTATTTATTTTTTTTTGATCAAATATATATTTTTAAAAGACTTAAGCAATGGACATTGTGTCAGAACCACTAGCAAATTATTTTGTTTAGATTTCAAATCTTTTTTTCTTCAGAATCGTGAGAGAATCGTGATCTCCAATTTATAAAAAATTCATGATTTTCATATTATCCAGAATCATGCAGCTTTAGTTTACATGTTTATTACTGCATAGAATTCATTACATTTAATTTCATAAACTACAAGTTCATATCAAAATGCACCTATATATTATTATTATTATTATTATTTGTTTATTTATTTATTTTTTTCAGTTGAATAAAATACTATTCCTTATATATTTCCTAATTGAGGATTTTACTTTAAAATGGTTTAAAAATCTTGTCTCATCTCGTTCTTGTGAACCCAGTCTTGTGTCTCGTCACACCCCTAGAATAGTCCTAATTTTGGGGAGGCACAAAGATGCGGAAGTAATGTGGAAGTTCACCTGAAAAATGCTTATGAACTGGGAATTTCCCTCTTCATCTGATGCCAAGGCCAGAGGGCCTCAATTCCAGTGAAGACAAATTACATCATAAAATGATGTTCTACAGAATTATGTGCTTTCTACTTTGTGCTTCATCATGACAAAGGCACTGTGCACAAAGTTTTTTTTTTTTTTTTGATTTTATTTTATCCATTTAATTTTTTTGTCATTTTCATGAATGTTATTTCTTTAAGGCCAAATCATTTGCCAATGATGAGAAGAAATTCCAACAGCACATTCAAGCACAGCAAAAGAAAGAGCTTAGTAGCTTCCTGGAGTCACAGAAACGAGAGTACAAGCTAAGAAAGGAACAACTGAAAGAGGTAAATGCATATTCAAGTGTGGCTTTTTACCCATCTATGAATTTGCCAATAGTGTTTTTTGGCATAATTCCACCTAAACTGACTGAGATCTGTCGGATTATTTTGAATCAAGGACAAATGAAAAAGCTGGAAATCGTCATAGGCAATACAGCTAAAAAGTTATGTGTATCTATTGTTCAGCCATCTGACAGTTACACAGTCATGCAAATGGACAATATACAGTATCTCACAGAAGTGAGTACACCCCCTCAGAATACTGTACATCCCAGGGGATTAAAGGGAACATTGTTACTAAGTTGAGTTAAAAATGTTTAAAACAAGAAATAACATACATTAAAAATGTAGTTTAGTAAAAAATCATCTTGTTAAAAACAGTTATATTCTTAGTTTTTTTTTTTATTCTTTATGAATTAAAAAGAATGTTTATTTATTTAAAGACTGCAGACTCAAATTTACTTAAACTTTGATCATCAAAATTACATATTTAAAATCTTTTTCCCCTTGAAAATGATTTCTTTGTTATTTAAATTCAGAATAGATTATAGCCTAAAAGCGTGCAACATGTGCGCTCCCCTTATGATCACTAAAAAGCTGTCACTGGTCTTAGTTTATCGCAGTCTCACAAAGGTTGTGTATAATCAGTGAAGCTCTCTACAATGCACAGTGAATCCCTTTTTACATTGTCAACACTTTGTTTTAATAAGATGATTCCCAAATATTGGCACTGAAACAAAAACTTTGGCGTTTTGAGTGGTGAGTGACTTAAACTGACTTAAACACCTCTGATTGGCCACAGCATTTAAGAAATCAAGAGATATTTCTGATTGGCTACGTTTTTCAACACTGCAAAAACGCATTGCAAATAGTAACGTTTGACCAGGGGTTTGTACCATGATGGTGGCTGAACAAACTCAAGGTTATAAGTTTTCTCAAAAATCTAAGCTCAAATGAAGTCCTGTTTAAAGTTTTATCTATTGATTCTTTAGCTTATTTGCATGTAATCTGTATGTGTGTATATATATATATATATATATATATATATATATATATATATATATATATATATATATATATATATATATATAATATATTATATATTAGTTTGTTATTAAACTAAAATGCCTTGTGTAATGGATTAAAGGGTATAATAATTATATAAATTATATAAAATAAGTATAATAAATAATCACTAAAAGCCAGATTTTTTTCTTTAGAAATGTTTTACTATGTTGTACCCTTTAATTTGGAGCAAGAGAAACTGTGGGAGTGACTTTATTGTTTCACAGATGTGTCACTTTGCTCAAAGCTGGTTGGTCAAATTTCGGTTTGACATCTCAAAACCAGAATATAACCTGTTCTGGAGCAGGTTGGTAGTGTGTAAGTTATTATGGAGATGAACACCGCTGAAAGCCACTTTCTTGGTGCCTAAAAACCAGGATTGGCGCAAACTAAACTGAAATTTACCATGCTAGACAGCTAAATGGCTTCATGGTATAGGCCCCACATATGAAAAGTCCCATCTCACAAATTGACTGATTGATTACATGGTTTTTAAACAGTCCCTGTTTCCTATTGTCACAAACAAGTTTTTGAGACCATCTTTGATACACTGCAATCCTCAGCAATGGTGTTGACTGATGAATTTGCACATGGTTTGTCTTTTAAGCATGTTATAAAACACCAGAGACACACCTAATTTACCCCACAGGGGATCTTTAAAAATATTTGCATATATATCAAATATTTAAATACAATATGTAGTTATATTTTGACTTCTATTACTAAAAAAAAACATTTTAAAGCAAGAAAAATATCTGTATTTCCTTTTACATCTTACTGATGTTTCCCATGCTGAGTTTAGGAGCTAAATGAGAACCAGTCCACTCCTAAGAAAGAGAAGCAGGAGCGGCTTTCAAAGCAGAAGGAGAACTTTCAGCACTACCAGGCAGAGGAGGAAGCCAACCTGCTCCGTCGGCAGCGGCAGTACCTGGAGCTAGAATGTCGACGCTTTAAACGGCGAATCCTCATTGCAAAACACAATGTAGAGCAAGACCTTGTACGAGAGGTAATGTCACTTTTCCTCAAAGACATAACTAATGACTGATTTGATCATTTATTAATCTAAAATGTCTAAAAAGACATTTTATTTTGTAGTTCTTATATTTTTATTTTAAAAGAAAAGAATATATAATGTCAGTGGTTTTCTTGATGCAGGAGCTAAATAAGAGGCAGACACAGAAAGATCTGGAACATGCCATGTTGCTCCGCCACCATGAGTCCATGCAGGAGCTAGAGATTAGGCAGCTGGGCACTATCCAGAAGATGCGTACGGAGCTGATCCGCTTGCAGCATCAGACTGAACTCACCAACCAGCTAGAGTACAACAAACGCAGAGAGCGAGAGCTACGCCGCAAACACGTCATGGAGGTTCGGCAACAGCCTAAGAGCCTTAAGGTGTGTGGCATATGCTTGTTTCTGTAACATACGCTAGCTAGTACATACTAGTTGTGTGAAGTCAGTAAGTCTTTCCTCCTCTTTAGTCTAAAGAGCTGCAGATCAAGAAACAGTTCCAGGACACATGTAAAATCCAGACACGGCAGTATAAGGCACTGCGCAACCACCTCCTGGAGACCACAGCCAAGTCTGACCACAAGGCTGTGCTGAAGAGGCTAAAGGAGGAGCAGACCCGGAAATTAGCCATTCTTGCTGAGCAGTATGACCATTCCATCAATGACATGCTCTCCACACAAGCTGTGAGTGACCTGCCATGTTAGGTTGTAGGCATAATATACCATTCACAAAGTTCTGCAGGAGTTGATGTGGTTACTTTACAGTATTCATTTGTGGGCTAAGCAACGCAAGTGACATTACCTAAATCCGTTCTCCTAATTTAAATGTCAATAATGTGGCATTCACCTTCTTTTGTCTTTTACACACCAATTTTAAATGTGACTGTGCCTTCCATATTGCTCCTCAGCTGCGATTAGACGAGGCACAGGAGGCAGAATGTCAGGTGCTAAAGATGCAACTACAGCAGGAGCTGGAGTTGCTAAATGCTTATCAGAGCAAGATCAAGATGCAGACGGATGCACAGCACGATCGTGAGAGGAAAGAGCTGGAGCAGAGGGTTTCGCTGAGAAGGGCTCTTCTTGAGCAGAAGGTATGTTAACTAATACAAACCCAACTAATACAGGTTGGAGTTATATTTAAAAATTTCCTGGCTTTTCCAAGCGTTATAATGGCAGTGAATGTGGTTTAAGATAAAGTCTATAAAAGTTCAGTAAAAGTGTATAAATCCATCATAAAATCGGGGGGTTAATAAACGCCTTCTAAAGTGAATCAATGTGTTTTTGTGTATAAGAAAAATATTTCTATTCAAAACTTTATAAAGCGTAATATAAAGCTTGCGCTAACTGCTGTAGGCAAATTCATGAGAGAGTGGCTTTCCAGCAGATGTCGTAGGAAGTAGGCAAACACGGTAACAAATGCGGAAGCGAAGTTGAGAGAGCAAAACAAAACATGGCCATGAATTAGAAGTACACAACAGGGATTTATAAAGTATGCTGGAGGATTTCAAAATAAGGCAAGAGAAGCATGTTTTTCCTGTAAACAAATCTCACGCTATACCCATGTCCTCTGTCATCTGCTGGAACACCACTTTCTCAAGAATGTGTGTACAACAGTTAGCGAAAGCTAGAGATTATGGTTTATAAAGTTTTAAATACGGATATACATCGATTTACTTCAGAAGGCCTTTATTAACCCATGTGGAGTACTTTTATAATAAATTTATTCACTTTTATTGGACTTCATCCATCCAACTTTATTTTAAACCCCTTCACTGCCATTATAAAGCTTGGAAGAGCTTTATCAAAGACATTTTTAATATAACTTTGATTCCATTTGTCTGAAAGAAGAAAGTCTCATACATCTAGGATGACTTGAGGGTGTCAAAATCATGGGGTAATTTTAATTTAGGGGTGTGCTTTTTTTTTTTTTAATTCACTTTTTTTTCAGTGGAATATGAAAGTTGACATTTTTGAAGCATCTCCAAATTATTGAAGGATGGTTTGGCCTAATGTCACATCCAAAATTCAAAAATCACATTCCCTTTATACATGCATAAGTAATTAAAAATGTGCGTGCAGATTCAGAATGACAGCAAGTGACAAGTTTGACAAGTATTTTGACTTAAGGCTTGATTATACTACACAACTTTTAAAATCTGAACACTACGCATCATACATTTGCAGATTTTGTAAATGGTTGAAGAGGAAAAACTGGGCATCATACGCTAAACGAGTGATCACCCACTACCAGACTTTTTAAGTAGTTCTGAACACAATCTCTCACAGAACCATCTGCCTCTTTACTAGTTGTGACATGAGCACAAAATATTGATCTCCTCCAATTAGATGGAATCATTGTCTCTAGATAAAAAAAAAAAAAAAATCTGAGTTTGTGCCGAACATACGCTCCGCAATTTTCTGAGAAATCTGTCAACTCTGACTGCCCAATATCTGCAGACTAGTGTTGTGGAAGAAGTCTTTTCTTTGCAAAAATCAATCAACTTTATTGTAGCAGTTAACAAAGCCGAGATGCCTATAGAATATCTGACAATCCCAGTCGCAGCTTCCGCTTTCATACAGTTCAGGATCAATGATTTCATCTTTAAACACTTGCTACAATTATTTTTTATCCCGTTTTCTTTCTGAGGGTTAAGCACGTACTACCAACATGTTACATTGTATCAATGACTGGTGCAGTGTGTTTAGCTTGCACCATGAACAGGATATCATATATAAAAGCAGTGAGAGTCAAAAGCCGCTTTTCCACTGAAATTACCAATAACAATATGTCCCAGAATTTTTTTCCCCCCAGACTTATGGCTGTCTGCGTTTCCCTCGCAGTCTAAAGTACAGTGAATATTAGGCTGGCAATGTAGGACTGCACAACTTTGCAAGTCCGTGTGAACTCCCAGTAACAGGAGGACACAAGATGGGTAACTCTGCAAATAGAACAGCATCCTTGGCTACTGCAATTTTCCTCACTGTATTTACAATAAGACAAAATATGATATCAATTGATATGATATGCCTCTCTTCGTTTTCATTTAAACACATTGATAGCCGCAGAAATGTAGTTCAGGGAACGTACATGTGTTACAATGAAACAAAATATTATATCAAACAGCACTCCACTTTTTTCAGTTTAATTTAAACATTAGTAGCCACAAAAATATGGTCATGCAGTGTATACACACACACATTTAGAGCTGCAGCTAACAATTTATTTTGTTGACTAATCTAACAATTATTTTTTTGATTAGTCGACTAATCTATCGATTATTTTTCAATTCATCTATTTATTATTTTCTTATCAGTTGATAAATGTATTATTTAAACTATCAAAAAATAACAGAAACTTCTGCTATTAATCCTTTAATATTTTATTCATTTATTATTTTCTCATAATTAATACTTTACAAAAAATAAATAACAACAACAAAGAAAGAAAATAATACAATAAAGAAATATAATACCAAGAGAGAAAAAGAAAAGATAAAAACAATAAACAATTAACAAAAAAGAAGGAAAGAAAAAGAAAGCAATGAAGCAAGAAAGAAATAATAATAATAACAAGAAAGAAAGAAAAAGAAAGTAAGGGCAGTGATACAATACAGTCAATAGAAATGCACATTATGGCTGCATTCACAGTTATTGTTTGGGACTGACAGCAGTTGCTCACAGGTGACTTGATTTGTTTTTTTTTCAGCAGATTAAAACATGCTTGAATACATATCTGTAACTGTATCATGTATGCTACACGATGGGTAGGATTAGGTCATTTTGTTTTTATTTGGCGTGCTATTTATACGCATTTTGAGAGCGGGCTCGAATGAACAGCTGAAGTCACAAGTGCATTCAGGAAACTAGAGTGACAGAATAAAAAAATGGCATCATAACACCGGGAAGTTTTATCACGGTTGACAGCCCATTTTTAAATAAATGAGTCCAGTCGAGGCTTTTCCATTCCATCACAGAGTTAAATAACTAACAATGACTTTAAATGCTTTGTTACGGAGTGCAGATGAGCACGTTCGGAGCAGGCGTCTGAGAGCTTGCGCGATTGCGCCCACAGTACTTTTTTTTCATTTTTCATTTTAATAAAGTTATAAATATATAATGAATGTATAAATTTGTAAATAAATATTTAAGTTATGAAAGCCAACCAAAACTATGTGACCTGGAACAAATAATAGATTCATGACACCGAAGATTACCTGTTAGATTTACCCAAAACAAATTTTATTTCATGTTTAACCACTCGTGAGCAGGGACCTTTTTTTTTTTTTTTTTTTTTTTTTTTTTTTTTTACATTGGAACGTTTTATTACATAACGATTGCGCTTTGCAGTACAATCAATAAATATTAATCCAGTGTATTGAAAATAACTGACAGGACATATAATTCTGAGGATTAGAGATCTTTGCAGCTCAGACATATGAATAGAGGGACATGTTCAATCCTTCTTCTTGGGCAGAGCTGCACTGATCATTGCATACACCACATAACCGCACCCAAAGACAGTAAGAGCCATTGTTGCCCTAAGCAGGGACAAATTTCTTTTGCCAAACTTTATTTAGATCCTGGTTCCTGTGGCGGAAACACACCCGACGCGAATTGCTTGATTTTCGCGCTACTTGCGTGTAGTTGGACACTTGAACATTTTAAGTTTACTTGCTTCATTCGTGCGTGAAACTCACTTCACAACAGACGTAAATTTGTTTCAAATTCGCAAATTTCCTTTGGCCACCTGACCGTCCTCTACCAAGCAAGATCCTTTTTATTCATGTTTCTATAAAAGTACGAAGATGTATCATATAGCTCCTTGTATCCACATACAGCGACAATGAATTTGTCCTCGATTGTTGTTTCGGATTTCTGCCTCCACTCGTTACGTCGTAATCACGTCACTACTAGAGCAATCTCCTGATTGGTTAACGCGGTGCAAATTTTCGCCAAAGTTCAGATTTTACAACTTGCGCGACTCACGTGAATCACAGACCTTATGAACACACCTTAAAGCTTTCTGGTTTTATTCATATAGTTCCCAGGATATTCATAAATCATATATATATCTAATACAAATATACATATTAGCTTTGACATTCAACAACTAGTGTTGACTTTTTTCATACATCAGTTGTGTGGTGTATTCTAGCTTTAACCAAAACTACAGTAGCTGAGAAAAGGTAATGTTTTTATTGGGAATGCTACTTAATTCTGTTTTGGTTTTTGGTTAGATTGAAGAGGAGATGGTTACCCTGCAAAATGAGCGCTCAGAACGAATCCGCAGTCTATTTGAGAAGCAGGCCCGGGAGATTGAGGCGTTTGACTCTGAAAGCATGCGTCTGGGCTTCAGCAACATGGTGCTCTCCAGCCTGGCCTCATCCGACGGCCACAGCCACAGCTTTCCGGGGGCCCAGAGTAGCTGGGGCTCCCAGCACGGTGCAGGCTCTCAGGGGTCACACTGGGGAGGGCACCATAGTGGCAGCCAGCATGGCCACCACCACCACCACCACCACCACCACCCAAGCCACAGTGACTCTATCCAGCAACCTTGGGGTCATGGCCTGCCTTCAGGGGGGCCGCCTCCCTGGGGGCACCACGGGTCTGGGGGCAGTCAGCGCTCGAGCGGGGGAAGTGGTGGGCTACGGAACAGTCCCCAGGCGGTACGGCGGGCCACCTCAGGGGGCCGCAGTGAGCAGGGGATGAGCAGGAGTGCCAGCATCGCCTCTCAGATTTCCAATGGCTCGCACTTGTCCTACACGTAAGACCACCCGCTGCTCTCCCACAACACTCATCTTGACCCAAAATGCCATAGGGGAAGGGACAACGGGGCACCGTTTTTTTTTTTTTTTTTTTTTTTTTTTCCTCCTTTTGCACCCATTCCTTTATTTCTAATCCTCTGAATATATATTTTATACACATGGTAAGCACAAAATGCATCCATTGTAGTTCAGGTTTTAAGAATGTCTGCCAGAAGGGCACTTAAAACATTCTGGCCAGTTGTTTAAACTTCAGCTAGAATCCAGAATGACCCAAGTCATTTTTGCGATGATGTGACAAAGTTTTGATTTCAGAGAAAATGCAATGTGCATTTTAGTGTGTGTTAAACTGATTTGAAAAAGTTAGCAAGCGTGAGAACGAATATATGAATGCTGTGCATTACCTCTCACAGGTGAGATTGTAAGTCTTTATGCAGTGGGTTTTTATCATGGTCTTATTAGCAGATGCTTTCAGTTATATAGAGTGGGGGATAAATGCATATTGTTTCATAAGAAAACAATTGCAGATGATATAAAGGTTAAATAGCAGAATGTGAAAGAAGAATGCACTTGATTTTGTCTAGCTTAGTCTTTTATTAAAAAAAGCACTAATTTTTATGTGTTACTAAACAGTATGCTCTTTTTGTGCCAGAACAAATTTTAACTATGAAAAGATACTGTGAAATTCCAAGATTTTGCTAGAATTATTATTTTAATTATTAAACTATCGTGATTTATTTTTTTTAATTTTTTTTAATGCCATTACCATCCTTCCACAGGTCCAAATAACCAAAAACTGTGTGGAGACCAGGATGCCATTTTGCTTTTAAAACTTTAAAACATAGCCTAAAATTCTGATAGCAAGTATATGAACAGATGTGTTCCATTGCTATAGGCCAAAAGGACATTGGCGGTTATAAGGTAGTTGAGTGCTATATGACTATATTAATGTGGAGGTACTTTAGAGGTCTTGAAAGGTAGGGGTCTCTTGAGCTGAATATGTAGAATGACACTTAAAAACAGGTTTTGCTGTGTGAATGTATGTTAGTGTTAAAGCATGTTGGCACGGTAAAACGTTGCTCCTGAATAACAGTATGGCGAAAGCCATTGAAGTATATTAATGTTTGTTTTAGTTTTTTGATTTAGTGATGCCAAAGTTAACAGTCGCAACTATGCAAAAGGATAATAGCCTGTCACATTTGAGTCGTCTTTTACTGAGCTTAACGTCACAGTAAAGCACTTTACCATCCTTTTCTACTCTTAGTTGATCACTACAGTCACATACGAGCAGATCTCCTGGTCCTCGGGTGCCCCCTCCTTCCCTTTCTCAGGCTGGGTTTGACAAGAGCGTGTTGTGTGGATTTTAGGAGTGGGAAGGTCTGGGTTGAGTAGGCTTGAGACCGCTGAATGTTTTTGCTGGGCGGGTGGGTGCCGCTGCTGTCGTCCCTGCAATGCCTTTGTTTCTTCCACACCCACCCCAGAGCTCCAGCGACTGCTGCCCACCCTCCAACTGAACACTTATCACAGCATGTAGAAAAAAGTGATTTAAAAATACAATGAAACACATTGGATAGCATATAAAAAAAATTACGGTGGAAGGGTATACAGCCAGGAGACAGCTTTAAGTGAGATGTATAGGAAAACATTTGTGTATATTGTATATTTAGAAATTTAAATAAATGGAAATCAATATAAAGACCCAAGTTAAAACTAGACTAAAATTTAATTGCTTGAATGTGAAGATAAAAAAAAAAAACTTGGATTCTAATATTATTTAAAAAGAGAAAAAAATTATATATATATATATATATATACACAAAGCATATTCTCAGAGGTGTCAAGCAAAGCCAAAAAAAAAAATATATATATGTAGTATTTCCCCTGCAATTACACTCATACAGAGGATATCACTTTGCTTCTTGCTCTCCTTGCTTTCAAAGATATGAATTATCATATTCACTAGTGCCAGTACTCATGTTGTTATCTGTGAACCAGCAGTGAACTTTAATCTTCTCAAAGACAAATGCCATGGGTTTTCTTTTGTTCAAAAAAGAGAGATGTCTTCATAACTGCCATTATGCCCATTTCAGAATGGCTTCAAAACATTCTTCCAGGAAAATAACTTAGTTTGCATTATCAGTTCTATCTATAATAACTACCAACTATGAACACTATTTTGGCACGTTTCATTTTATGCTTGCAGATTTTATCTCAGTCTGACTAACTAAATCCAACTGAGCCAATGCATAGCCAATCCTTAACATTTGGGCCAAATGTAACAAATTAACTTGAGATCATTGACCTGGGTAAATGACCTATATAACATGCCAATCATTTAATCACATTCAGTACTATGGAATCACTGGACCAGAGTTAACCCTCGCAAACAGGGTCATGCAGTATTTTCCAAAGGAGAAAGGTGTGCCCTGTTATACGAAAGCAGCATCCTTGTTTTAATGACCCTTTTGACAAGTGTGAAAACAACAGGATGAATAATAAAGGAAGGTGGTACATCTCTGTACAGTGCTTTAACCAGTATTTCAACCTTTTTCTTTTGATGGTCATTGTCTCGTTTTCCTGCTTCAACATTACCATAGCAGTTCATATATAACTTGTATTAAAATGTATAGATTGTGAAAAACTGAATGTTGGAGAGATTACAAAAATTGTTATGGCTATTCATAACAAAAACACTTACAAGTGAATTAAAATAGACAAAAATTATGAAAACTTAAGGGGACAAATGTAATGTTTTGTTTGTAATTACTGCTTTTGTTGGCAGAGGGCTACTGGACAAAGAAATCAACTGTAATAAAGTAATTTTAGTATATTTTGGTTCTGTCATTTTATGTTTTAATACATTTGTCTGCTTTTAAAATCTAGGTGTATTCTTTCCTGAACATCCTTTTCATTTTATTTTTTTTTTTTGGAACTGCTTTTGAATTTAGATTCAGCTCTGTAATTGTGGTACCTCATCCTTTGAGGGGAAAACTCATGCACACAGAGATCGGTCATTCCTGGGATTTGGTTAATTTTCAACTTGGAATATACATGTTTTTCAGCTACTACTTCAGTCAGCTTCTAAATACCCCACATCATTAGGCACATATCAAACCTTCAAAAAATCATATTTTCCTACCTCAGGCATTAAAGACCTTTTTATTATTTTCAATTGTTTTCCACTTTAGACACCTTTCTTTCTTTTTTTTTTTTTTTTACAAAGACTTTGTATAAACATTTACCTACTGTTCATGTGTCCCTGATGACAATTTAATGATAACAAATGTAACATTTATCTCAATTTTCACATTTTAATAGGACTAAAGCTAAAAATATACAAATTCTGTGTCTACAGTCTTTATTTTTGTACAAAATATTTTTTATTTAAAATTTCAGCTAAAACCACATTTTTATTGTTTTAGCCCTTAACATGTCAGATGGTAATCAGCACAAAATTGTTTTGTTCTTAATTATCTTCCCTATATTTTTCTAAAAATATTAACATGACAATGTGTGACGGGGTTGAAGACTCTAACACATCTGAAGGGATACATTGCCTTAAATGTAAGTTTTTGCTTTTGTTTCTCTCAAATTGTCCACTTGTTTCTGAACAATTTAATGCCGGAGTTAGGAAAATATGATTTTTTGAAGGTTTGATATGTGCCTAATGATGTGGGGTATTTAGAAGTTGACTCAAATGTAGTTCAAAAACATGTATATTTCTCTCAAATTGTCCACTTGTTTCTGGGTCAACATATCTGCATGCCCAACACTGTCTGTCTTCTACAAATACATATATTTGTTGTGGTTTTTCACTTAAAATGGCCACTGTTCATGTAGTGTAGCAGAGTAGACCACATATGATGGCAACAAAAGTACATTGTATATACTTGGATTAAAATAAAATGTTGAAAAAGTTATAATTTTCTATCTTAATTTTATGTGACAGGGTTGAGTTGTTAAGCTTGACAGTACCCTCCCTAACTATAACATGCCTCAAAAATATGAATAAAAAGTATGATTCTACTAACCATTTTCTGCACCATTATTAAAGAGACCTGGATGATGTCATTTCTAGTAAATGATGTCACATAAGTGTGGAGTCTGTTATTATAGGCGTAAAATGGTTAGTGAGACGGGGTTGAGTTTATACTGAGGGACATAACTTTAAAGTCTGTTTTTTATAAAATATTTTTTTACACAAATATTTTTTAAAAGAAAGGAACACAAATAAATGCTTACATTGTTGCCAAAACTCACAGACACTGTGCACAAGTACAAACTCAGCGAAGTGCCTCAGGGACATGACAAAATCCTTGGTTTAAGACATTATTTTATGCTAAAAAAATATTAAAATGCAATAATTAGTTTTATTCATTATAATGGGCATTCCAAAGTTTTGCGAAAAACATCTAACAATTCATTTTGGTGAACCACCACTTTAGAAACTCCAGGGCACTGAAATATTACAGAATCCCAGGAATGACCCATATATATAGTGCCGCTTGAAAGTGTGTGAACCCTTTACGGTTTTCAATATTTCTGCATAAATATGCCCCAAACACATCAAATTTTCATTAAAGTCCTGAAAGTAAACAAAGAGAACCAAATCAAACAAGTGAGAGAAAAATATTTTCTTTGTCATTTATTTACTGAGAAAAATTATTCAGTGTTACATATCTGTGCGGTGCAAAAGTATGTGAATCTCTTGGATTAGCAGTTGATTTAAAGGTGAAATTAGAGTTCTATATGTGCAGATGTGTTTTCAGTCAGTGCAATGACTATCAAATGTCAGTATGTGACCTGTTTTATTCAAAGAACAGGGATCTATCAAAGTCTGATCATATTTGTGGAAGTGAATCATGTCACGAACAAAGGGGATTACTGAGGACCTCGGAAAAAGTCTTGATGTTGCTCATCAGGCTAGAAAAGGTTACACAACTATCTCTAAAGAGTTTGGATACCACAAAAAAAATCTCAGTGAGACAGATTGTGTACAAATGAAGGAAATTCAAGACCACTGTTACCTTCCTGAGAAGTGGTCGACCAACAAAGATCAAGTCAAGTCACCTTTATTTATATAGCGCTTTTACAATACAGATTGTGTCAAAGCAACTTTACATTATCAAATAGGAAGGTAATGTATTATTAATGCAAAAAGAAACTGTAAATAATTTTAGTTGAAGGAAATCAATAATTCCAAAGCAGAACGTGTTATAGTCTGTGAGGTTGCAAAAGTTCCCAGGGTAACTTCTAAGTAACGTCTAAGCAACTAAAGATCTTTCTCACATTGTCTAATGTTAATGTTCATGAGTTCACCATCAGGAGAACACTGAGCAACCAATGGTGCACATGGCAGAGTTGCAAGAAGAAAGCCACTATTCTCATCATGATCCTGATCATGTGGACAAGCCAGAGGACTATTGGAGAATGGTTTAATGGATGGATGAAACCAAAATTTAACTTATTGGTTTAAATGAGAGTTTATTATTTTCAGAGAAAAGAACACACTGTATTCCAGCGTAAGAATCCTATCCCATCTGTGAAACATGGTGGTAGTATCATGGCTTGGGCCTGTTTTGCTGCATGGCAAGGACAGCCTGCCATCATTGATGGAACAATGAATTCTGAATTATACCAGTTGTTATAAGACAACAACCCCAAGCACACACGTCATTCTACCAAAGAATGTTTAAAGAAGAACAAAGTTAATGTTTTGGAAGGGTTGAGTCAATGTCCAGACCTTAATCCAATTAAAATGTTGTGGAAGAACCTAAGCAAGCAGTTCATAAGAGGAAAACCAGAAACATCAGAGTTTAAGTGGTTCTGCACTAACAAATGGACATGTAATCATGCAGGACTACTCAGAATTTACAAGATACTTTACCTTCAGTTACTGCAGTAAAAGGGGGTCACACCAGATACTGAAAGCAAAGATTCACATATGTTTGCACTGCACAGATATGTAACACTAGATTTTTTCATTTTTCTCAATAAATAAATAAAGCAAATATTTTTCTCTCAATTGTTTAATTGGGTTCTCTTTGTCTACTTTCAGAAAATCTGATGATGTTTTGGTTCATATTTATACAGAAATATAGAAAATTGTAAAGGGTTCATAAACTTTCAAGTGGCACTGCATATACATAGAGCATGTAATAGTATAGGCCAAGATGTCAACATAATTAAGCCCCTTGCCAGTCAGTAGATGTGCTTTTTGTCACCATTTCGTTCCCTTTATCTTCCACGGGTTCCTTGTTACTCATTTCCGCAACTGTGGTTTCCTAACTAAGGGCACCTCATATTTTCTTAAACATGTTCTGTGCTTTTGGTAGAAAGTTTAGCCTTGCCAATCTGCTATGCTCTTACGATACCACCTGCTTCTCTCACTCAGCGTGTATAGGATCTCTTCCAAGTAAAATCCTCCTGCTCCTCTTCACATGTGAATGCATCAGAGGGAGTTGAGATTTGCCGTTTTCGTGAACCTAAGATGGGCCTTTCTTTCCGGAGCAAGGTTGTTCTTTTTCTGGACAGCACAGCACTGGTGCTATGCTTCAGACACTGGCTGCCACAGTGTTCAATAACATCTCTGAAGCCTTTCTTCTCCTCTACCCTGAAGAAATCGGCAACTACCCTAAAGTATTCCAGCACTGCAGAATGACTCCAGGAAGAAGTACCTACATGACCATCCTTATGCTTAAAGCCGCAGTGTCCTCCCTGTTCCGTCAAAGCCAGCAGGAAGTAAGGACTGTTATGAAAAAGTGCCTCAGGTATAGTGGAGAGAGGTGGAAGAAGAGGATCATCTCGGCTACACAAACAGAGCACAGGCACTGCCACTTCATCTGCATCTCGCAAAGGTTCATTCCTCTCCCAGTAACTTAGCCAGTCAGGCTTTACTGATACTCTTGAACTGTTCTTTCCAACATTGTCCATGGAATCTGTCATTCTTTGATCTGACTGCTTGGGAGCACAGAAAATGAGTTCTTCCATATCTCGCAGGGAGTTGCAGTGTAGAATTTTTGCTACATCCATCACAGAGCTTAAAGCAGTGGCGTACCTGTGAAAAGGGTCAAGTATTTAAATTCAAAGAGTTTGTGATCCCAGTTGCCTTTTTCATGTGGTAGTTTTGCATTGTGGCATCTTGCAATGCCTTAACTTGGGTTGCAGTTCTTGTACTATCCCATTCACAAGATTCAGTTTACCCAAAAATGAAAATTTGGGACGCTCTTTTGTGGAATGCTTCAATGCTGCCGAAACAACTCAATTTAGCAAGCTAAATATCTCTTGTGCATCAGCAATGCATTGGCACTTGCAGGTTCTGACTTTGAAAAATGGCACATAGTGATTGCTAATCACATAAACCAGTGGTTTTCAAACCTGTCCTGGAGGCACCCCTGCCCTGCATTTTGTATGTCTCCCTTATTAGACACACCCAAATCAAGTCTTGGAGTCTCCACTAATGACGTGATGATTTGAATCAGGTGTGTTAGATAAGCGAGACATGCAAAATGTGCAGGGCAGGGGTGCCTCCAGGACAGGTTTGAAAACCATTGACATAAACGAATACAGAACTGTGATTGGTAAATCAGGACTAGAATTGTGTAGTGGCCAGCATAAAAGAACAGGGACGGGCTGATGCTGTTGACCTTCAAAAATGGCCATAAAGTCAAATTAAAATCCATGTTACCTGTGTGCCAAGTGATGAAAAGATCGGAATTAAAACTTTCATGTGTGAATTGCCACACAGGGTTTGTCATGTGTCATGCCGAATAGCATAGGATGTTTCTTGAAGTGCAGATACAGTTTTAGCACTATTAAGCATGAGTTGCATAAGCTAATTTTATAGTGGTTTCTTCCATTTGTCATTTTTGGGTGAACTTTTCTTTAACCCAGGGCTAACCAATCTCAGTCCTGGATGGCCAGTGTCCTGCAGAGTTTAGCTCCAACCCAATTAGACACACCTGAACCTGAGTTCTGTCATGACAACTCTCAGAGCGATTGGCATGGTAATGTACATGACAATGTTAATGTATTTGGTCTTGGCAGAATAGATCTGCTACTGATGCTGCAGCAGAGCAAGTACCGAGACTTGCTGCTGTAAGCATGTAAGAAATACTGCTGCTGCACATATAGCATACATGAATCACCTCATAGCAGATCTATACAGGTGGAGCTGGGGAAGGAGGAGGGTTTCTGAAGCATGCTACAAACTGCTGCATCTAGCACTAGTCATGTATTTGAGTGTTGAGCAGTGAACTCATTGGCTACTGGTACAACATGATGTCATGTTGTCGACTGAGTTAGACCCATTGGACTGTATTCTAGAGTTTCATGCCAGAACTCTGTATTTCTGTTATGACAACTCTCTGAGGGAGTGGCATGAAAATGTTCATGACAATGTTAATGTATTTGGTCTTGGCGGAATAGATCTGCTACACTGCTGCTGCTGTGGCAGAGCAAGAACCGAGACTTGCTACTGCCAATACATCCACAACATGCTGCTGTAAGCATGTAAGAAATACTGCTGCTGCACATATAACATATATGAATAACCCCCCACAAGGCAGAAGACACGGTACACAAATTAATAAGTCGATATATGCATGCCACTGAATATAAGGAAAAACTGCTGCATCAGTGGACATGCATGTATCCACACACATGAAGATGAACAGACAAGAAAAGACAAGACACCCCTGACAAAGCAGATCTATTGCCGAGACATTTGTACTGCTGCTGCTCCGAAGAGCCATGTGAACCACATGTATTACTATCTATATGTGCCTGGGCTACCATGCCGACCGGCTTAACGCTAGTGGGCTATGGCTATGTGAACCTTGGCTACCACGCCGACCGGCTTAACAATAGTGGCCTAGGACTATGTGAGCCTTGGCTACCACGCCATCCGGCTTAACGATAGTGGCCTATGACTATGTGAGCCTTGGCTACCACGCAGACTGGCTTAACTCTAATTAGACGCGCACTACGTGTTAATTAACAAAATGGATATGCGTTGCAGTCTGATAGATCATTTTTGCATTGTTTGAACAGCAGCTGTGCTAATTATTTCTCAGATTGTTTCTCTGATTGATATCCCATGATAATTAGGAATTATACAAGCTTCAGTCTAGATCCAGAACACCTGAAAAGATATGATGCGAACCCCTTGATTTGGATTGAAGATCCCAGCATCCACCCGAGCAAATATCAAAATTTAGTCATTTGATATCTGCTGTTACTTTCTACACCTCATCAGTCCCAGTTTGTTAATTCATGTTCGTGCAATGATGAGACTGACAAGTTTGTCGATGCATGCCATTTACTTTCATGTGTAGATAAGATGGTTACAGTGCAAAAGTGGGTTGACAGTGGGTGGACTGACTTGGATGGACAAATAAGTAGAATATGACATGCACATTCCTGTCTACACAGCACAGCAATAATACGTCACACAAGCACGTTTATCTGAACTACACTACCCATGATGCATAACAACTGCGCAACACCGTCATTGATAAGACTGTGCATAAACGCGTGCTTCTGATGCTACGTGCAACTGAAATCTACAGCACACTTGTGACAAAGAAAACCTTAGAATGACTTTAGCCTAACGAAAGTGAAAACTGAGATTACCCAAAGTATATAGAGAATCCAGTTTAAATGCATACACATGAATGCTTATTTCAACCGGTTTTCATGTTTGTTTCTATTAACATGCCCTCAGAGCAATTAAAGCTCTAAACTGTCTTTTTCTGCAGCTGTATGAATAAATAAATGCTGCTGCTAATATGCTTAATATTTGCTGCATACAATGCAAACTGCTAACATAACACTTAGTTTAAAATTGCTTACAGTGGTTCATTTTGTATTCAAATAAGCAGGCCGTGCAAATATACACAGCGATATGGATTAAAAGAGCATTCACTTATCTTTAGATGTTGTTTAAAGCTGTTCTGAAGCATGCTGCAAACTGCTACATCTAGCACTAGTCATGTATTTGAATGTTGAGCAGTGAGCTCATTGGCTACTGATACAGGAGAGAAATCGGACCAATCAGTTGTGCCATGTGATTATGATGTCATGTTGTCAATTAAGTTAGACCCATCGGACTGCATTCTAGAGTTTCATGACAGAACTCTGTATCTAATCTTACTAGACATGCTAGAAACTTCCAGGCAGCTGTGTGAGGCAAGTTGGAGCAAAACTCTGCAAGACATCGGCCCTCCAGGGCCGAGTTAAGGCACCCCTGCTTTAACTCATATGTGTCTAATCCTGTTCCTATAGGGCCACTCTACTGCAGAGTTTAGCTCCAATTTCAATTAAACACACCTAAACCAGCTACTCAAGGTCTTACTAGGCATTCTAGAACAGGGGTGCCCAAACTCGGACCGGTCCTAGAGGGCCGATGTTCTGCAGCGTTTAGCTCTAACTTGACTCAACACACCTGCTTGGAAGGTTCAGGTGTGTCTAATTGGGGTTAGAGCTAAACACTGTAGGACACTGGCCCTCCAGGGCTGAGTTTGGGCACCTCTGTTCTAGAAACTTCAAGGTAGGTGTGTTGAGGCATTTTGGAGCTAAACTTTGCAGGAGTGGATTCTGCAGTCCATAACACTTTAGCATAGATCAGTCTACAGTTGTATTTGCTACCTGTTTATTTGAAACTTGCGGTAGATGAGGGCTATCCAGTGATAGAGCCAAGGTAGCTCATACTCAAACCACAGTTGTCCATGAAACACAGGAGAGATGCAAGCAGCAGCGGTCAGGTAGGATGAAGAGCCACATTCCCCTAGATAGGACAGCAGTAATCCTGATCCAGAGCCCTCACTTACTGCAAGCAAAGTTGAGGATGGATGATGACTCCGCAAGTATGCTATTGCTTGCACAAAGTCAGAAGTATTTCCAAACTCCTGGTAGTGTGGAGTAGTCAATGGGCAGCCACCATGACCACGTCGATGGAACACCACTGGATAGAAACCCTGTTGCAAAGTGCGGTAGCACAACCTGAGCAAGTGTGGTGTTACTCTGCCTAGGGCATTGGGAATTATAACAACAATAGCAGGATTACTAGTGTGAAGGCCAAGAAATTTTCCACCAGGATGATGGTCCCTTTTGGCCTGACCTTGTTGGTCTGTCAGACTCACAGCCCAATCCAGGGCCACAATACCTCCATCCTTCAAGAGAAGGTTATCCCGTGTAAAGCGGACTCCCCCTTGCGGTTCAGCACCTTCATTTGTGGGCCACATGAGATCGGTAATTATCTGTAAATGAGGGTCGGCATGAGGCCATCTTGCCAGCGGAGGCTGAGTCAAATTATAGCAGTGTTTCTTCAGGTGGCTAGCAAGGGCTGTGGGTTTACAGATCAGTTTGACTTCTGCCTGGCATTCTTCTGTGGATTCTGATACTGGAAAGCATTGCAGTTTCAAGAGTCTACAAGCCATAATCCACATACAGCGACCCAACTGCTGAACAGTACTATCTGCAAGACGACGAATCCAGTTCCATCGACGCAATATCGTAACCAGGACCAGCAGCAGAGAAGGTAGCAGGCAGAGGAATAAGTCCCACATTGCTCTCAAATCTATGAGCTGTAGGTCTAACCAAAGGCACAAGAAATCTACCTTAACACAAAAGAGAGGTGGGTAATGTGGAAAAACTCTTTAAGCCAAATGTTCTGTTTTACTCTCACTAGTGTGTCAGCCTAAATGGACTTGCACCTCCTCCACTACCCATAGCAAACACTGCTGCTCCCCCTCCTTTAGAAATCATTAACAATACTTTAATCCACAGACTGTTGTTAGCTATAGGAAGCAGGTCAGTAGCATTCTGATGGAACTAATGGAGGTTTTGCCAATTCTTTGCTTTACTGCCTTCAGAGTCCACTTCTGTGCCACAGAGGTGGAACGCATTGAAAAGTGACCATTAACAGCTCACCATCTGAATAGGTAAAAGACCTTGAGGATATTGCACCCAAACCAGTACCCTTTGTTCCTGGGTTGTTTATATAATAAAATGTGCTAGCTGTATGGTCCTGTAACTAAAAACTGAACAGAGACAATGTTTGCTATATGACTAGAAATAAAATAGCAAGTCGATTATGAGCAAGTGATGCAAGCAACAATGGCAACATTTTTTTTGTATAAAAAGTTTTATTCAAACCATAATACTCACATTTTTTTCTCTACATAAACAAAACAATGTCTTTGGTTTTTATATTTTACTGTTTTTCATGTTTTTTTTTTAGAATAATATTTACATTTTGAAATGTTAAACAAGCCACATGAGTTTTAATTGTGTTGGTCAAAGCTGGAAATGCAGAGGTGTGTAGTGAGAGGTTAGTAGCAATTTAAGAGTCAATAATGCAAGCACTCTTACAAAGAGGGACAAATGGAGATACACTGTCTATGCCAACATCCTTTTGCTTTTTATGTTAAATCGTTAGTTTTAGGTTTATACCATTTGATGTCCTTGTATAAAAATTTGCCCAGGAGCCACCTGCATCTGCCTGAAGGAATTGTTCACCCAAGAATGAAAATTGTGTTCTTGTTTACTCATCTAAATGTCATTTTAATCCTATCTGATTTTAGGAGAATGTTCAGGCTGTTTTTTCATGCAATGAAAAAGTGTATCAATGCTGGCACGATGAAAAAAAATTAATAAATATACATATAATACTAATACACACACCAACACACTCGAGCACTATATTCCAACTCCTCTACGTGTTCTATATATAATTTGTAAGAAGAACAGACCATAAGTAGCTATTTTTGAATTCCATCTGCTGTAGATCTGAAATATAATATGATATGTGCTTGGTATGATTTAAATATGTTCAAATATGTAACATCATAATCTGTAGCGCAAGAATCATCGCTGATGTCATACCTGGCAAGTCTTCAGAACATTTGGAATTTAGTGCTTCAGTAATATGGACCACTTTTATGGTACTATTTGTGCTTTTTCTGTCATTTCTGGAGCTCCACAGCGCCAGTAATCACTAATGTTCATTGTATGGAAAAAAACAGCTTGGACATTTAGCAACAACTTTTAACATATTTTACTGAAAAAGAAACAACAAAATGAGGGTGAGTATAGCAAGAGTATATAATTATTGGGTGAACTGTTCCTTTACAATAAAATAGCATGAAGTGATGTGCAGAACTCTTATGCCAGGTATACACTACACGATTTTAGGCCCGATTTTTTTTTTCTGGAAATTTCTGGAAATAATCATGAGTTCTGAGGCAAAATGATGTTTATTCATGTGAGTGACGATTGTATAGTGTGAATTATCAGCCATGTGGCCTCATTTATAAATTGTTGCACAGAAACCATCCTAAATTTTATCTTACGATCATCTCTCAAATGTGCGTACATGTGATTCATAGAATGAACATATTGACAGAAAACGCACAAACGCCTCTCTTTCAGATGTGAAATCTATGAATCGCAAATTATCTTAAACTTGCACGCAACTGAATGCTTTCAGCTCTCCTTCTTCAACATATAAAAGATCACCAGTCATCGTCCAAATCCTTTCATTTAGAACAGCGAGAAGTGGTCTTCTCAACTATTCTGTCCTCCATATTCTGTATTTCGCTGCAAATCGGTGCACAAGCAATCTAGCTTGCAAGCTTCTCGCAGATTAACATTAGTCTGTATCAATTTTCCATTACTGTATCAATTCTCGCAAATGCATTTTGTAAACAAGACAGAGGGGATTCTTTTTAGTGAAACCAATCCGTTGTGTTATGTGCAAACCACAGCAACTTCACTATACCCAACAGAGTTATTCTAGTTTGAAAAGAATAGCAATCGAATAACTTTGAAATTCGTGTGGTAAATTGGTGGCATTACTGAGCTCGCTACTGTCCTGACATATCATAGTCATGCCATAGATGTTGCTTGACCAAATAAGAGCTACATATGCTACTATCTGATCCCAAGTCCTGGTCTTTACAATGAGGTATGTTCACACAGAGACTACCAAAGACACTATGACTGTTAACCACTACAAAGAGCTGCAGCTACATTTCTTTTGTCAGCATTTCAATGTTAAAAAGCAGTAAGTACATTAAAGGATTTGTAAATCCTAAAATGAAGGTGGTTTTTCCTACCTTTTGCATAGCTGACATAAATTCTTCCTGATATGATTCCTTAAGCATTTAAGGAATACAGCTAATATTGTGCACTACTACACAATATTAACATTGTTTTCTACAAAGCATCAGAATGAGCATTGTAAGTGCCTTTGCCAAATGAAATCTCCTAATGCTTCAAAATGTAACTGCTGTATAGGTGATTTATTCACATTTAAAAAAAAACCTGTGAAGTCAAGAAGTCAAGTGGCAGTATAGCCAGTTGAACTGGAGTTATGGTGTTTATAAAAGCTGGGGTGAGTTGAGGTGGCTTGGCCTATCTGTGCTCATACTGTAGTTGTGAGGGGTTAGCAGTGAATTGGTAAGTGTGCACAGGATGAGTTAGCTTTATTCAGACTGTGCCATTAGTGTACTTCGAGAGCTTATTCTCTAAGTCACAGATTCGTTTCTCCTGAGACAGAACTGTGGCCTTCAGATTTTGGATCTCCTCAACAAGCTTCTCCAACAACTGAGGCTAGAGTTTGAAAGAGATTGAGAGAAAGCAAAGGAAGATGACAGTTGGAAATATAAGAGAGAAGAACAGTATCAGTAGAAGGAGGAGGAATAGGAGCAAAAAAAGAGGGGAAAAAGCAAAAGAGGAAGTCAAGGACAGGCTTAATTTGAAAATAGAAAGAAATATTTAGCTTCTAAGGATGGGAATCAGAAAGAATTGAATGATTCATTAAAGTACCAAATTTGTACCAAAACATAGTATTATAGATTCAAAAGCTGTAACTGGATGAACAGATTTTACATACTTCATCATCATATAATCAATACTGTTGTTATAATGTTCCAGTGTATTTTGTTTGTTTGTTTTTATATAAACCCAATTTTGAACAAAATTCCCAGCCCTATTTGCTTCTTAAAGAAATGTCAGAGGTGGTGAAGGAACAAAAGCTATGAAGGAGAAATTTTAGGACCAAGGATAAGCGAGATATTCTACTTACGGGCAAACTACTTCCATCTACGGCAGACATGCTTCTACGTGTTGCAGGTCTGGTGTCTAGAACATTTTTCTTGGCCACCTTTAGCTCTCTACTTTTTGGAGGAACATAGCCATCCCTCATGGACACTAATATGGGGTCTGCGTCTCGTCCGTCCATCCATTCTTCAGGTTCCAAAGCCGGATCTGGGCCTGCTGTGTCTGGGTAAAGATCATCCTGGAACAGGTCCGACTGGCATCATAACAACAGAAAGAGAAAGCTGTAACTGGATGAACAGATTTTACATACTTCATCATATAATCAATACTTCAATTTTTGTGCTCATAGTGGTTCAGGATTGAAATAGCCCTTAACAAAGAGTATGTGCTTACCTTTCTGGGTACTGTCATCATAATAGGCTCACACTTTCTTTCATGGAGTTTATATAATCTATATAAGGAATAATAAAAGGTTCAGCAATGCTTAATGTGTTTAATGTTTCGAATAACACACTGATGATTTGTGCATAGTAAAAAAATGAGTACTGAGAAAAACAAAAAAGGTCCATTTTGATTGTGTACACTGATTCAGAAGTTTGAGTTTTTTTTTTTCAGGATTCTCTGATGAATAGAAAGGTCAAAAGAACATCATCTTTTTGAAACACAAATCTTTTGTAACAATACATTGCATTATCTTTACTGCCAATAAAGATAAGCCTTTCAATGGCAGTGTAGATACAGTATCTCACAGAAGTGAGTACACCCCTCACATTTTTGTAAATATTTAATTATATCTTTTCATGTGACAACACTGAAGAACAGTGTAAAGTAGTGAGTGTACAGCTTGTATAACAGTGTAAATTTGATGCCCCCTCAAAATAACTCAACACACAGCTATTAATGTCTAAACCGCTAGCCACAAAAGCGAGCACACCCCTAAGTAAAAATGTCCAAATTGGGCCCAGTGTCAATATTTTGTGTGGCCACCATTATTTTCCAGCACTGCCTTAACCCTCTTGAGCATGGAGTTCACTAGAGTCCTCTTCCACTCCTTCATGACAACATCACAGAGCTGGTGGATGTTAGAGACCTTGTGCTCCTCCACCTTCCGTTTGAGGATTCCCCACAGATGCACAATAGGATTTAGGTCTGGAGACATGCTTGGCCAGTCCATCACTTTTACCCTCAGCTTCTTTAGCAAGGCAGTGGTCATTTTGGAGGTGTGTTTGGGGTCGTTATCATGTTGGAATACTGCCCTGCGCCCAGTCTCTGAAGCGCTAGTCACAGTACATCTTGGCATTCGTGGTTCCCTCAATGAACTGTAGCTCCCCAGTGCTGGCAGCATTCATGCAGCCCCAGACCATGACACTCCCACCACCATGCTTGACAGTAGGCAAGACACACTTGTCTTTGTACTCCTCACCTGGTTGCCACCACACATGCTTGACACCATCTGAACCAAATAAGTTTATCTTGGTCTCATCAGACCACAGGATATGCTTGTCTTTAGCAAACTGTTTGCGGGCTTTCTTGTGCATCATCTTTAAAAGAGGCTTCCTTCTGGGACGACAGCCATGCAGACCAATTTGATGCAGTGTGCGGCGTATGGTATGAGCACTGACAGGCTGACTCCCCACCCCTCCCCACCTCTGCAGCAATGCTGGCAGCACTCAAACGTCTATTTCCCAAACACAACCTCTGGACATGACACTGAGCATGTGCACTCAACAACTTTGGTCGACCATGGCGAGGCCTGTTCTGAGTGGAACCTGTCCTGTTAAACCGCTGCATGGTCTTGGCCACCATGCTGCAGCTCAGTTTCAGGGTCTTGGCAATCTTCTTATACGCCATGTCTACGCCATCTGTATGTTGAGCGACAATTATTTTTTTCAGATTCTCAGAAGGGCTTTTCACACTGCATTTAACCCCGGGTTATCAACGATCTAAATACCGCTTTAACCCCAGATAAAGATACGTTTCACACCTGTAATTTAAGAGCAGGGTTAGCACCGCTTTTAACCCGAAGGTTAACAGTTAACCCCATGTATAGTATGAGTAGTGTGAAACGTGATTACAGACAACTCAGGATTCTGTTTATCTGGGGTTTAGGATGACCCAGGGTTAACAATTTTAAGTGTGAAAAGCCCTAGAGAGTTCTTTGCCATGAGGTGCAATCTTAAACTTCCAGAAACTTCCTGTTTTTACACGTGGAGCACGCATGGCTACTGTATGAACTACTGATTATATTATAAATATTATACATATAAATGCTTCAGGAAAAGCTGTATTTTTATGCATCTTTATGAATTTTATAATGAAAGATTTTGTTTTTGATTCGAATTATTTCGTTTTAAAGTAATAATTCAAAGTTTTCTATAGACACTATATTTATAGTTAGTGAGGCAAGTATGTGTTTTGTTTTTTTATATATATTTTTTTTTTTTATAAAATCCCATTTTGTTTATATTGTGAGTGCAAACAAATCAAAGTAGACCCTTTACATTTCCGAACAATGTAGCCTATTACCTCTTAACTTTACGAGCAAAAATGACAGCATATTTTTAAATGTTTCCAATGCAAGTGATCGCTCTGGCACCTGCATGTCCTGTAAAACACGCTTCAGTTTCCACTCTCCGCACAAACCATTGGATATGCATCAGCACACAATTATATAGGTGAAGCGTTTAAACTAACATCATGGAGCTGTTTTATAACTATGCCTAGGCTATATATTTAATTTTAGACATGATGACTTGACTTGAATTTTAGTGTAAATTGATTAATATATGTTTATGCACTGATGATGGAACTAAATGACCAAAAAAAAAAAAAAATTTACATTTCCTGAATTTTCTATGAATGTTTTCCTTTATTTACAGGGAGATGTTTTAGATCAAATGTAACAGTTTTGTACATTCATGATTCTGTATAAAATTAAATTAATGACTTCAGTAAAAGTTTGTGTGCTTTATTAGACACTTTTTTCAGATAATAAGTAATTTGTTTTAATATTTCAAAACTGATTTAGCTTCATACACTGTTAATTACAATGACTAGCCAAAAGATCTATTATTAAAAGTAGAACAAAGACTTGAGATGTGACTTGGACTCCACCTCAGAGGCTTGAGACTTGACTTGGACTCCACTTTAAAGACTTGAGATTTGACTTAGACTTGACCTCAAAGATTCGAGACTTGACTTGGACTTGGACCTCAGAGACTTGTGAACATGTCTGACACCAAATTTAACACACCTGCTCCCCATTCACACCTGAGACCTTGTAACACTAACGAGTCACATGATACCGGGGAGAGAAAATGGCTAATTGGGCCCATTTTGGACATTTTCACTTAGGGGTGTACTCACTTTTGTGGCCAGTGGTTTAGACATTAATGGCTGTGTGTTCAGTTATTTTGAGGGGACAGCAAATTTACACTGTTGTACAAGCTGTACACTCACTACTTTACATTGCAAGTGTCATTTCTTCAGTGTTGTCATATGAAAAGAGATAATAAAATATTTACAAAAATGTAAGGGGTGTACTTACTTCTGTGAGATACTGTATATGGTATTTCAGAACACTACATAAAGTGACTAAAACAAATCCAAATCAACCAGTATAACCATGCAAAACTGACCTAGAAATCTCACACTTGCTGACGTCCACTCCTCTCTTGGGCATGAAGCCCATTCCTCTCTGTGGCTCCTTGCTACTGAATGTGCTGATGTAATGCACATAGGGAGGTTCCTCTGTGATCTCAAAATACCGAATACTGCTGTCACCCTGTGGAGACATGGAAACAACTTTACAGCACCAGCCCAAGTACGATAACAAACGAAGAGGAAATATGGAGTCATACCTTCCCACTGAGATAGACAATGTTAGTGTCTGGATCATAAAAAGGCAATAAAACTCCATTACTTGTGTCCAACTCCAGTAGTGCTATGGGCTCTTCAAAATTAGTCTAAACAGTGACAGAATGAACACCATTAGTGATTTGAAAGAAAACAAGGGCAGTGAAATAAAACTGATAAAAATATATAAAAAATTAATAGAATAAAATAGAATAGAATAATAATGGGTAAATGAAAATTCTGTCACCATTTAATCACCCTCATATTGTTCCAAACCCATTAAACTTTGGTTAATCTAAAGTAATCTAAGTATTTCAATGAAACATGAGAGGTTTCTTTTAGTCCACTGAAAGTCCAGGTATGCAAAACAAAGAACATCCGGTCACAAAGGCATCATAAAAGCAATATTTTAAAGAGATATGATCGCTTTATATGATGAGCAGATTTCATTTAGACTTTATTTATAACTAAACAATGATTGACACACATACACTACCAGTCAAAAGTTTTGAAAGTTTTTTTTTTTTTTAAGAAGTCTCTTCTGCTTACCAAGCCTGCATTTATTTGATCCAAAGTTCAGCAAAACAGTAACATTTTGAAATATTTTTACTATTTAAAATCTTTGAATATACATTAAATTGAAATTTATTTAAGCTTTATGGAGATGCTGATTTTCTTTTCCAGCAGGAATGCCAACAGTGCAACAACCACTTGCAAGTGGTTTGCTGACCATGATATTACTGTGCTTTATTGGCCAGCCAACATGCCTGACCTGAACCCCACTGAGAATCTATGGAATATTTTCAAGAGAAAGATGAGAAACAGTCAATCCAACAATATACAGAGGATCTGAAGGCCCAATAGTGCCTCAGCAGTGCCATAAACTGATCACTTCCATGCCACACTTCACTGTAATTTGTGCTAGGAGCAAGTCATTTGCTGTAATATGTACTGCCGACCAAGTACTGAGTGCATAAATTAACATGCTTTAAAGAACTCAAACTTTTCTGTTTTGCAAATCCGTTTTTTTAGATTTATTTTTTGGCCTTTTTGGCTTTTTTATTAGGATAGGACAGATCATCTGTGACAGGAAGCAAAGAGAGAGAAGGAGGTAGGATCGGGAAAGGTCCTCAAGCCAGGATTCGAACTCGGGACGCCCGTAGCGCAACGGCGCTGTATGTCGGTGCACTGCCCACAAGGCTATTGGCGCCAACTGCAAATCCGTTTTTTGATTGATCTTAGGAAATATTCTAATATTTTGAGAAGATCAAAATTAAAACAAAAAACTTTTGAAACGTTTTACTTTACATGTAATGAATCTAGAATATATGAATATTTCATTTTTTAAAATAAGTTACAAACAAAAAGTCAAAAAACTTTTTCACAGTATTCAAATTTTTTGAGCTGCACCTGTAAATAGAAAACAGTTATTTTAAAAAGTACAAATATTTCAAAATGTTACTGTTTTTGCTCTACTTTGGATAAAATAAATGCAGTCTTGGTGACCAGAAGAGACTTTTTTAAAAAACATTAAAAATCTTCAAACTTTTGACTGGTAGTGTACATGGAGCACATCACATATGGTATACTTGGAAGCTCAAACATGTATGCATTATGCAGGAGAACCAGTCAGGTTTGTTTTAGCATATGATGCATGCACAAGCTTTCATGTTTACTATATGATATGTGTTCTGTCGGTGCTGATAGCCTTGTGGGCAGCACACAGACATACAGCACCATTGTGCTATGGGTGTCCTGTGTTTGAATCCTGACTTAGAGACCTTTCCCAGGCCCCCCTCTCCCACTTCGCTTCCTGTCAATTCTGATTTGCCCTGTCAAAATAAAGGCAAAAATAAATCTTTAAAAATATATGATATGTGCTCTATTTGTGTGTGTTTACATGTGACCCTGGACCACAAAACCAGTCTTAAGTCGCTGGGGTATATTTGTAGCAATAGCCAAAAATACATTGTATGGGTCAAAATTATAGATTTTTCTTTTATGCCAAAAATCATTAGGATACTAAGTAAAGATCATGTTCCATTAAGATATTTTGTACATTTCCTACCGTAAATATAGTATTCATTGCTAAGAACTTAATTTGGAACTTTAAATGTGATTTTCTCAATATTTTTATTTTTTTGCACCCTCAGGTTCTAGATTTTCAAATAATTGTCTCTCAGTCAAATAATGTCCCATTATAACAGACCATACACCAATGGAAAGCTTATTTATTCAACTTTCAGATGATGTATAAATCTCAATTTCGAAAAATTGACACTTATGACTGGTTTTGTGGTCCAGGGTCACATATGTGAATAAAAGCTTAGAAAGCGATTGTATCTCTTATAAGACTTTGATTAAACCACTCAATTCATAAAGATCATATAGATTTTATGACGACGATTTTTGGATCTTTTAAATTTTGGTTACCTTGACCTTCAATGGAGGTCTCTGAGAAACCTCTCAGGGTTCACTAATAATATTTTAATTTGTGTCGAAACCAAAGCAAAATGGGTATAGAATAACATGAAGGTAAATAAATGAACTATCCTTTTCATTTAGTTTCATTACCGGATCCCACAGGCCAAGCTCTCTCTGGCTCATCCTGGTGAAACCTGTGGTGAAAATGTTGCCCTCTTTGGTAAAAATGGCTCTCATTGGTCGGATGCCCTCATGAGGGGACATTCGTTCCTATAGAAGAAAAAAATGTCTATAATGTCTAAGTTTACCAACAGCCTTGAGGTTTTTTGTCTTTTCGCTGCCATAATACTTACCGCCACCACCTCGTTTTTCCGTGGATCGCACACTCGAAGACGACGGTCCTTGCAGGTGGTGCAAAACAGGCTACCGTTGTAGTTCCAGCTGGCGTTATAGATGAGATCAGGATGGTCATCCATTGTGATTAAGGGTTCTCCAGTGCCCACATTCCAGATGATGATCAGATTATCACTGCCTGAGACAAAAGCATACTGAATGGAAACCATCTGCATGGTGGGACAAAGACTTTTATCGCCTTATAATTTATTTCCAATTGTGTATCTGTTAAATGTAAGAAGTTGGTGTCTATTGAAAGGTAGTACTGATCTTTACCTGCAGTGAGGAGTATGTTGCGGGCAGTGGGGTGCCATTTGATGATGCCCACACGTTTAGAGTGACCCTCCAGCACCACAATGGGCTCACTGATGGGACGACAGGGAGTGTGGTCAGGGATCTGCCATACCTGAGTAAACACAACTCTATTAGAGCAATGGTTCTCAACTAAGGGGGCTTACGTGGATTTAATATTTTATTATAATTAATTGTAATATTTTAGATCATCCTGCAACCTTGATGATTAAACATATTTATTAACATAATTACCAAAAAATATTTTAAAAACACCTAAAAATAAATATTGTAAAGCCACACATACATATTAATTTGCTTTATGTTAGAAAGTAGAAAAATCCTGCACACTATTCAAACTTCATCAAGGTTGGCTGACCACAATGTTGCTAATAACATTTTGTAATGCTACTAGTTGTATATAAATTCTTTATGTTTAACATTTTCTGTAGTAACATTACCATAAGAGTAATAAACAAGAATAATCCATCAGTCTAGAAAAACATTTGATGTAGAAACAATTTCCAATAATCTGTTTTATTTATAACTTCAAACAATAATTTGTACAATTTACAGATTAAACTGTCATATACAAACGTTATTTTCGTATCCAGTGACCACAGCAGCAATGGCAGCACAGATGACAGCTGCAGTTAACCTTGTCTAACAGCAGTGCATACAGTGCATGCCATTCACGTTTGTAATGTAATGGAATGAAATAGCACTAACAGCATTATATTATAATACATCTCCACATCGTCTTGGTAAACTCTGGGGAAATGCATCCCATGTCCGTTTTCAATAGATTATGTAATACTTTCAGCATTTATACTCACATTTAAAACATCTGAATGCAGATATAAAACAAACCAAGTGACATCTCTTAGCAAATCCTTCTAGATCTTTTGTAGTAGCAACTTCACTTTCCTGAGCCAGTTTTGTTTAGATTCACACAGGTGTTCTAGATTCTAGAAGGTCCAGTTTTATTTGTCTTAATTTTGAGCAGTGACATACACTGAAAAAAACTCACAATCACAATCAATCAAAAAATCACAATTAATTCCAAAGAAATGGCAAGTTGAATTATTCTAATTTTAACAGATTAGCATTCCTGTCAAACTCAATGCAAAACATTCTGCCTGCTAAGGGGTTAAAGTAGAAAGACTGAAATAGCATGTTTTGTAGGTGTTAATGTTTCGTGTTTTTTTTTTCCCTTTATTTAAGATAAACGTAACTTTGACTTTATTTGTTTATTTTTATCTAATGTAATGACATTTATACACTTTCAAGTGTGGCTTAGTGTCCAAATACTGAGGTCACCGTATACAGAAGTGTTCCAGTGTGTGCTAAAAAATGAAACGACTCATCCGTATAGACAACCCAGACCCATCTTTCCTTGTCTGTCATTACCACTGGCTTATTTGTGAACAGGTTTCTGGCCAAGAGCTAACATGTCCTTCTAACATGTGTTTATAAATACCAGCTCCAGTCCCATGCCCAAAACGTTAACTCCAGTCATCACCCTTCATATTAACACTATTGTCTGTCACTGTGATCTTTCCCTACACTGTAAGTAGGTATATATGGAGAAATGCTTCATTTGTTTGTTAAAAAATGGAACTGAAACATGTTAATGACTACAAGGCTAGCGGCTGGCAGGCAGTGGAGATGTTTATGAATGTCTGTCACGATGAGTACCATGGCAGTGGTGTCTTCAGAGCAGCTGGCCAGGATATTGTCATTGTGTGGACACCAGTCAATGTCCAGAACAGGCCCTGAGTGTCCAACCACTAGAGGATAGTTTTTGTCCACTCGACCGACCTACAGCATAATAAATCAAGGAATAAAAAATAATGTTAAGTATTGAGACATAAAAAGTCAGTATATGGTCTTAATATAAACGACCGTAAAATGTTTGGGATCGGTGCGATTTTTTAATTTCAGTCTCTTATGCTAACCAAGGCTGCATTTATTTGATAAAAATATAAAAAAGTAATATTGTACAATATTACAATAATGATAAAAAAAAAAAACAGCTTTCTGTATTAATATATTTTAAAATGTAATTTATCCCTGTAATAAAAAAGCTGAATTTTCAGTAGCCATTACTCCAGTCTTCAGTGTCACGTAATCCTTCAGAAATCATTCAAATATGCTAATCTGATTATTCTAAATGTTGAAAACAGTTGCTTAATGTTTTTAAAAACCATTTACATTTTTTTAGGATTCTTTGATTAATAGAAAGCCTAAATAAACAGCATTTATTTAAAATAGATTTTTTTTTGTCATATCAAATTGTTTTAAAAAATTATATATATAGATAGATAGATAGATAAAGCAGCTTGTTTAATATTTAATTTGACCTCCTGAGGATGACATAGGTTCATGAACTGATAAACAGGCATTTGACAACCAAAGACTAGATATGGAGTTCTGAATGAATTATGAAAAATAAGCTACTTATTTAGTGCAATATTCTGATTGAAATATGTGAGTGTACTATCTTTCTTTATAATAAATGCCACTTGGTTTGATGTTAATTTTTTTAATAAAAATATATATATTTTAAAGGTAGTTCAAATGTTAAAATAGCAACATTTGGAACTACTGTATAAAATTATTCTGTATTAATTATTTTGATGAGTCAAATAGGCCTTCCACAAAATAAACTATTATGCTGAGTTTGACATTAAAAAGCATCTTAAACTACTTCCAGTTGTTGCTAATACATGTGTTACCTTTGTCGAATCAAAGAGTGTTTCACAACTTTTACATTATCTTTAAATATTTATTCAATTTAATGATTAGTGTTAAAAAAATAAATCTGGGCTTTAAACTTTTAGATATATCCCAAGTTTTGCTGCAATATTACAAAATGAACAGAAAATAAAGCAGCTTGTTTACTATTTATTTTGACCTCCTGAGGTTAACAATCAACATTTTCTCAAGATTAAGCTCTGCCTTTCACTAAAAAAAAATTGACTTCTTGATTGTTTTGCAATGTCAAACTACTATGTAAAGCACTATGTATTTCTAAAGTAACTGATTAAGGATTCTGATGTAATTTCTTTTAATGTTATTTTGTTATTCGTGTTGTGAGCACGTGTTTGTTCTGTGTTCAGCTCCTCCTCCTCCAGTCACTCCCCTCCTCATTCTCCTGGTGTGTATTTATAACCCTGTGATGAGGCGTTGAAAAGGGAGTTTTTCTTTTGGCCTGCCTAAAACTGAGTACAGGGGAGATGGCTAGCTGGGTATTTATAGCTTGTCTTTCCAGGCCTGCTGATATATGCTCGTGACTCGGCAGAGGCTACACTAAAAGGGCATTAACTGATGGACCATTAGAGAATCAAACTCACAAAAAAGATTCAATTATGTGAAACACTGCTGTGTATCAATATATTATGCTTGACTTTGATTCGACAAAGATTCGCATATGTAATAGCAACAACTGGAAGTAATTTAAGATGATTTTTTTAATGTCAAAGTCAGCATTTCTAAAATAGTTTATATTAAGGAAGACCCGTTTGACTGTGTAACCTACATCAAAATCATATTTACAGGAGAACTTTATACAGTAGTCCCAAATGTAGCTATTTGAACATTTGAATCCTAAACTACCTTTAAAATGTAAAAATAACCCTATGTGGCTACCTTATATTACCAGAATTTTCTTAGGCAGGTACACTGTAAGTACATGTAAGTACAACTACTGTACAGAGTGCAACAAATTTAATTTTTTATTTAAAAAAATAACAAAGACATCAAATCAAAAATCAAATCAAATCAAGTGGCAGTTATTATAAAGAAACACTCACACTTTTCAAGCAGAATATTACACAAAATAAGTAGCTTACTACTCATAATTAAGTCAAAACTCTGTGTGAATAATCACTAAAGCGATCTTAGGCTCAATTGAGAGAAATTTCTAAAAAGAAAAAATAAATTGGACAAAATTGTGCCACTTATTTGAAAATGCTTTTTTTTTAGTGATATTTAGGCATTTTAAGTGTCAAATAGTTTTTTAAACCACTTTATCTGTGAAATCAATTAATTTAATATATATTGTGTATTATTATACATTTCTTTATGTTTTTAAATTAATTTGATCATCTTACTGACCCCAAAACTTTGAATGATAGTATATGTTTCATTTTTGTACTACTTTTTGAATACTTTTACCTGTATCCCATATTTGGTATGTACCCAGGAAGTCATTTTATATTGCCCCTTTCTATAGTTCTCAAAATTTCATCATCAAACTCAACTATTCCACCCTGTTCCCAAAATTATATATATATTTAATTTATGAGAAAACACTACTCATTATATATAAATCTAATCTATATCTTAAACTTAATGGTTATGTTTAAATCATGTCAGTTTACTGATGAATCTATTATAGTAGTGATTCCACTAGGTAGAAATGCCTAGTATGGGTGCATTCTGAAGAAACCAGCAAATGACAGAAGTTCTGAAAGAAAATATAAACCCATATGATGACATACTGATGATATGAACTTAATGAACTGTATTAGAAATCTGATTTTGTGAAACATGCTTACTAGTATTTTCATAGTTCTATTAGTATTTATGATAAAATGCTATAAGATAAATGGACATAAGATCATCATATTGGCATACTGATTTACATTGCTTTGCCAATATTGCAAATGAAAGCTGCTAAGTAACCGATAAGAAAAGATGGCAATGCATGATGGGGATTAACTCAAAAACGCTTACTTATCATCTCTAAACTCAGCTTCGGTATGTCACAAAGTAGTTTCAGACAACATATGCAAGTTGTGTACCCTGTTTCCATGGGGTTCAAACCTTTGCCTCTATGAGGGTGAAATGGAAGCCTTGTGGGGGATGGGCACCCTCAACATGAGCCACGGCTGAGGCTCTTGAACAAACATACCCATAAATATAGCCCATGAAGATGAAAGAATAGACAAAGGGTGCATGGCATACATGAAATATGTATTAAGTCTATTGTATTTAGGACCACAGATTGTATTATTGTACAATAAGAGCTCAAAATTATACATGTTTCAGTAGTTTTCTTCTCAAGCCACTCACCTTTGAGAGAGGCAGAACCAGAAAAGCCCCGCCCCCACTTGACTCCACTATAACTGCTAGAAACTTTGGGTTAACTGCACAGAAGGAACTGTCCCATGTCACTTTGGAAACCCGGATATCATCATAACCTTGATCCGCTTTCACTGCTTGACCAAAAACATGCCGGAACTTGCTCTGGCGCACAATGCTGCGACTCATGGCTGTGAAAAACAGAGAAAAATATTCAATATAAGACAATTATAAAATCGTCTATATAATACATATACTATTAAAAATAATTATTTCATGTACACTCTGTGGAAAAGCTGCATAGTAATCACTATCAAAGTGTTAAAATGCATAATAAATATAATTTATTAAAAAAAAACATATTTGACAATAACAGTAACAGTAACATTAAATATTACTTTGCTTTATTAATGTTAGTTAATGTCTGTTATCTGGTCTGCTTAAATACTGGTCTGTTTAAAGTTTTAACACATCTTTATATTAAGATACATTAATATACAAATATTGTGCTTATTGTTATAAATATTAATAATGGTAACCGTAAGTTATAATGATGAGGAAATATTATGGTGACAGGTATTACTGTGATAAACATTTTCATGTACATTGTAGAGTAACTATAATTCCTTTTAAAATGTAAATTATTTTCTCCCAGTTGTCATATGAAAGAGAATGAATTGTAGAAGCAACAGATGATTGAAATAAACAAACCATAAATAGCTCCTGTTGAACAATAGAGAACACAAGCCATGGCTGTGCAAGTGCTTCGAAACATTTGCGAGACCAGGAAAGTTGTAACACAGACTGAATGATAATACTGTCAGTTTAACTAATTAGAAATGAGCCAAAGGGTTGAAATCACTACCTTCCTGAGGTAAGACCAGAGGTTACAGTACAAAAAACAATACTAAAGTAAGACGGTAAAAGCTAACTTATAATATGATTTGCAATCATCAATAGTTAATTAAATTAAGTATAAGAGATCTTTGATAAAACAGTTACATAGAAAACTATTACATGCAAATTTTCCTTAAAACAACTCTTCAGAGAAATCTGACATAACAGAACACTGCTATACAACAAAAACAATTACAACATTATTGGTGCTGTGCAGTGATACAGCGAACAGGTGTTTCAAGTACGAGCTGTTGCTGCTGCACAAATTTAAGCACCAGAAATATCATTTTTTATTTATTAATTTATGTTTTATGTAATTACTTTTTAACATTTTTATATTTGTTTCATCCATAATTTCTACTAGTGTTACAATCCACCCTAGTAGTGGGTTAAGTTGTAAGAAACAGCATTTTTTGTACTATGTCTAGATGTAGAATTTTAACTAATTTACTAATTCTAGATCCCCACTGCACAAATTTGTGAAATCACAATAAAGAGTTATTCATTTTAAACTAACAAAAACGTAATTGTCATTGATACTACACCACATGGGGAGAGTTGTTAAACCCCCTTTAGAATGCAGTATCTTTAAACCACACAACAGTTTGCCCCATGTGAGAAGGCCCCCCTCACTGTCTTCAGACACGGTCACTTTCCTAATATAGTCATGCCAAACTGCCCATGTGTCTCCCCCTCTGTATCCTCCAGACATGATCCTTCCATATTTACAAAGGGACAGAATGAAAATATACCAATGCCAACGTATACAGTGTGCGCTGTTCTTCTCAATAGGATCCTCGCACACCTGGCCTTTAATTACAGATATTCCTAAAGCAACTCATTAAACGAGCAGAACGTGCTGCACTGATACGTTATGATGATGTCACAGCCTATTCGTAACAACATCACGACAGAACTTTACAAAAACTATACAACGCGCGTGTCGTCACAATGCAGCATTTTATCATGAGGAACTGCGTAACTGTCAATCAAATGAATCACTTACCGCTGTCTTTGGGGAATATACGTCTTTAAATCTGCTCTTCCCCTTTCTCAAAACGGTTTAAGGCTCCTCTCGACGCTGCGCTTTTTAGAAGTGTCTCGTTTATTCCAGGTCACAAACTTGGTGTGGACTCGCAGAACTAGCGCGAGTTCCTCCTCACCTAGTCATTCCTGAAGATCGAGCGAGAAGAGAGAGAGAGAAAACGGTGGTTTGGGGGGAGGAGGGGGGGGGGGTGCATTAGAGAAGTGCACAGACAGGCGTGAATATGTATGGCAAGCCATTTTAACAATTGGTACCCCTTAAAAATAAGTATTAGTAATTAAAATAGATTCAAGTAAGTACTCCAGTAGCATTTATCTAGTCGCAATACTTACTATACATATGCTAGTACTTATTCTTTACCTTCGATCTACTAAGTACTGTGTGCAATAAATACTAGTACTTATTTTAACAGTTTTTGAACATTACAGTAATTCAACGAATTATTACTCTAAGCAACTATAACTCAGGGACGGCTAGAAGCCTTCAGAGAGACCATTAGATACAAAGATACAAATTACCTAAATAAAAAGTACTTTATAGTGTTGTGAAAACGGTACTGTATAAGTAAATATACACAAATAGCAATTAAAGCTAGTTGTTAAGAGCAGCAAGTGATTCTATTTTTTATTTTGTAGTTTGATTAACATTATTAACATAAGAAATGCACAGATTCGTTTTGTTGATACACATCTGATATTTTCCTAACTATATTAACTTAAACATAGTCCCAAAGTCCCCTTGTCACAAAAATTTAAGGTTTTTGGCTTTTAATATGAATATGTTTGCCTTAATGTTATCTATAAGCTCCAAAACAAAATTTGCATTTAGAAGATATAAGCATTTAACACTTAGAGTCTGTAGCTTCATGTCATGCAAACCTGACAGCCTGCTCCGGTCCAGAGACAAGATAGCATGAAGCAGATCATATGCTTGACTCAGCGCAGACCACAAAACGTATCGGACACATTTGAATTCTATATTTTATATATAGATAATGCAATATTGATAAGATTGTTGCTGCCATATGCTGTCAAATGGGGCTTTATGCAGCTCAAGGGCTTTGGACCAAGCTGTGATACAAATAAAATTCTATTGGCTATTTAAAAAATGGGGGCTGGACTGCTGGCCCTGTCTTTCAGTTTCAGCTGAAATTACACCAACACATAGAATAACACTGCGCGTTTCAAAGCACTTTAGTGGACCTTTAAGATGCAACCAGCTCTGTTTATATAGATACTCATCAAGACAGCCATTCTGACATAAATTTGTGTGTATATCAGACAAGAAATATCAGATGTTGGTATGTCATAACAGACCAATCAGAATCAAGTATTCCAGAGAACAGTATAATACTTGAATATATACTAATCACTATAGGATTACTAACAAAAAACAAAAACAAAACAAAAACAAAAAAACATTAATGTTAAATCATGTTAAATGTGAAATTGGCTTGCCATAATGTATGGGCAGGGGGGTCAAGGCGGTCCGGTCTATTTTCGAAATGGCTGTCGGGTGTCGGGCTATTTCTCTCGGGCCGGTGACAGGGCTATAGATTGCTGTGAGAGCACACACTGAGGTCATGTGGCTGTGATCACACAGCATTTCTGCAGTCTTTAAGTATACATCAATTCTATGGATGTTTGAAATATACAATAAATCCTACCGATAGTGGGATGATACCTTTGCCCTAACCCCACTTCTAAGTGTAGCACGCATCAAACTTTAATGGTGTCCTGAACAGTATGAACAATTCTACACAATTATAACATAACTAGAAACTTAAGAAAATGTCTTTTCCATGACTTTTTAAAAATACATTTTTGGGGCATAAAAAAAATAATAAAAAAAAATAAAAAAAATAATAATATCTATATTATATAAAAACCATATATATATATATATATATATATATATATATATATAAAACTTCTATTTCTATGACTGTGGAAACCTGTTTAAAAAACATACCTTGCAAAAAACAACAAAAAGCTATTTTTGTCCACTTGAAATTTTCTTTAATTGTCACAGTTTAAGCACAATAAAAGAGAAAATATTTTTCCAGTCAGACATATTTCAGTTTTCTTTCTTTTCTGCACTGTACAACAAACACCCATACAAGCAACTCTAAATACATACTCTTGCGAACATGCTTTCAGAATACAAACCACAGTTAAAAAAAAAACGTAAAACAATAATAAAAAGTGCATATTAAAATCCCCCATGACTCTTTTTTGTTGCATCTTTAACAAAACAGAAAATGCTGAAGGAAGAAACTGCACCAAAGTCGAAAACAGACAGAAAATGCACACACGCCCATGTTAAAGTATACATATCATACACATCCACAAAATATACATACACACACACTGAGGCCCATAAACTCTACATTCTACAAGTACCACAGAACTGATCCCATTCTCATTAAACCAACATGCACACACATAATAAACTCACATCTGTAATAATTTTACACTCACAATTACATGTCATTCATTTCTGAGTTATTTTAAACATACTCATCTATGGCTCTCCTTCAACCCTTAACACACATATACTCTCTCACTCTCTCTCTCTCTCTCTCACACACACACACACACACACACACACACACACCTCCAGAATCCAATTCAGCAGAGAACATTGTGGTTTTCGTTCATAGACTGACAACGTAAAGGATGAAATGGTAATGTATTACCATAGTATGCAAAAAAAAAGACCTGATAGACACTGTGCAAAAAGTATATCAGTCATAACATTTCATTGTTCCTCCAGAGCAGCAATTTTTTTCTACTCAAATGATGGGTCATGATTACATGATTCCTATTATATGGGCCATCAATCCCACCAAAAACATTAAAATCACATTTGTGCTCTAAAATATCCACATTGTTTGATTTCCAGTTGGATAAGGCCCACTGAGGTATGCGTGGCAAGTTAAATGGATAGTTCACCCAAAAACGACAATTCTGTCATCATTTACCCGCCCTCATGTCATCTTAAACCTGTATGACTTTGTCTCTTCTGTGGAAAAACAAAAGACATTTTGTAGAATGTTTTTGTCCATACAATGAAAGTCAGTGGGGTCCAAGATCTGTTGTTTTGGACTCCACTGACTTCAATTGTAAGAAAAAAAAAATAAAAAAATCTTCTTTTGTGTTCCACAGAAGAAAATACAGGTCATACAGGTCTGGATCGCTATGAGGGTGAGTAATTTACAGAATTGTCATTTTTGGGTGTACCACCTCTTTAATCACAAACTCACACTGGCAGGCACAACACACATACACTCACACATACAGAATAAAAGTCACATAGTGTGGTAAGGGTTAACTGTTCGTTTCTTCAGCCTCCGCAGGGGATGCGTCCTCCCATATTGTTGGCGTGTTGCCACGGGTATCAAGGCAGGAGCAGGTAACGGGGCGAAACCTGCCGCCTCCTCTGCATTTTCCCGCCTCCAACACTGACTGGAGGGTGGAGAGAGTGGCAGTGGCATGGGAATGACATCACAGTCACTATATTCTGCCTCTTCAGTCTTATCATCATTCTCTGCATGTCCGAGCATATGAGATCCAGTGGAAGAAACAGGAGAGGCAGAAGAGGAAGGGAGAGCAGGAGTGCAATGGGGCAAAACGCGTTTCTTTTTTGAGGTATCATCACTACACGAGTGGGGACGTGGCTTATAGGTGGGAGCAGAGAGTAAGGCAGAACTTAAGTCAAGCTCGCTCAGGTCAATGGGTGAGAGCTCCAAAGACCCAAGCTTGGCTAACGAGGCCGAGCGCTTCATCATTGAGGGTGGGGTCAGGCCAGCCTGCCGGATCCGAGCCTCCACCTCTCTGGTCCTCTCTCGTGCAGCCCGGCCCTTTCTTTGCTCCCTCCTGGACCACGGTTGGTTGAGCCGCTTGTCCGAGCAGCCGCTCACCTGCCAGAGGAACGCCCCGAGCTCTTTCAGGGTCTCCCAGGTTTCCCTCATGTCTTGTGGACAGCGTCCTGGCAGACATTGAGAGTCTGTGTAACTCTCCTGCTCGGTGATTCCCTCCAGCTGTAGAACCACGGCCAGAGACGAGCTAGATGAAATGGAATGGATTTGTCTTGAGTGTGTGAGGCCGGTGTTCATGGGCTCTCCCTCCCTGAGTCGTCTCTCGCTCTCTCTTCCCATTCTGTCCTCACCAGCCGGAAGACTCTCGTCTTTCTCCACCTCGTCCGTGTTGTTCTGAGGCTGGTGATGGCATGTTGACACAGTGCTTGGATCAGGTGTGAGGTGTGTGTGGGATGAGGTCTCCTCAGTTTTCTCTCTGCTGCTGGTGTTGACGGGGAAGCGTTGTGAGGGACACGCGGGGGCCGCGGACACCAGTGTCGCTGACGAGACCTTCTGCTTGATCTTCTGCTCAAGCTCCCTGGTGGCTCGGCGCACGGTGCCCTTTGGCCAGTCGCTTTGCTGGTCCTTCCCATGCTCCACCTTCTCCTTTTCAGCTTCTGCTGATGTGGCTTGTGTGAACTCCTCTTCCTCACTGCTGCTACTGGAAACAGGTTGGCTGGTAGGAGTGGGGGGAGGGGTTACACTGTGCTGTATTGACTCCATTTCTGAAACTATGTTATGGACTGAGACACTGCAGCTCTCCTGTAGCAGAAAAACAGGGACATGAGGTGGTTATTTGTACTGAATATGTACATTCATTGTTTTGTGATTTAAAGGTGAAGTGTACAATTTCTATGCCTCTAGTGGCAAAAAGCAGAATTAGCATTTTTCACACTTCCATGTTTCTGGCTTCCGGATTGGCGCTTGCAGGGTAAGTTTTTCCGGTGACAACAGTGACCATACTTAACAAGAATAGGTTTGGGAATCAAAAGCTATTTTTTACAAATTAGATGCTATGAAAATGCTCAAACTGCCAGTGTTTTACTCTCCAAAGAACAAACATTTTACAACTAGCTTTTTTTGTCAGCTTCGGGCCGTCACAAATACTATGTTTTAATTCTGAACGTTGGGACTTATAATTCAGTTAGTTTTGAGGTTTGCCGTATTGTCTGTTTGGTCCTGGCTGTGCATTATGACTGTCCATGTGACATTTTTTTGTGATTATTATTATTATTAATAAAGTAATATTGTATTGTCTACTTGCTCTTCTTTGCATTATTAACATGATGGCATAAATGTACGTTGTGTATAATGTCCCCTGGGAAATACATAGTAAAATAATATAATACATATTAAACAAGAGATGACTCAGATTAATGGCTTTATTCCTATTGGATCAGGATTACGTTGTTGTATTGAGTTTATGCTTCAACCGAACTCAGAATTGTTTAATTTATTCCTGGTAAAATGTGCATCTGGATATAAATGCTGTCATAATTTATCATGATCTGATTTGAGGGAAATGGGAGTAAATTAAGATAATGCGCTCAAATGTACGGGAGATGGAGAACAGAAACTATTCGGTGCTATGTTGAGCATATTATCTGGATGAGTGAGCGGTCTGAGTGGCCATATAAATTACAAAGAAGTAAAATGTTATTTCTTTTTGGATTATATAACAACAACTTGGAACTTTATCCTGTGCTGACCTAATTTCCGATTTTTCTGAAAAAGACAATTTACAAAAATGTGAGTGGTGCTTGGCTGTGCTAAACTTATAGCATTGATACTAGGGTGTTTGGTAATTGCCAATACGTTATGTAGTAATTGCTATGGTATTCTGGGTGGTGGAATAAATTCCTACATGTCTATCCAAAAAAGCCATGTGACTTTGCGTCAACGAGTTGTGTGACTGAATAGTTCGCTCAGAGAACAAAAGAAAACATGTTTATCTGGCCGTTTTGAAATGCAAGAGCCAAAGCATGTCAAATAACTGGCCTCCCAGAAATGAACATGAGACATCTGCTAGCGAGCAAGCAGGAAGTTAATCAAAACGTTCTAACCGTCAGGTAATTTTTTACATTTTTAATGCATTAATTTATTTTATTTTATGAATTTTAATTCATTACATCAATTACATTTAATAAAGAGCCACAGTGGTATTCCCAGTGATTCCAACTTCCATTGGCACTGATATTTTGGTAACATTAAACCGAAATGGGAGCAACGAAATGGGAGTAAGCATTTTATCATCAAAAAATTACACACTTCACCTTTTACTCTAATTTTGCATGAAAACTGAATGCAACTGCAGCAGACTGATCAACACCATGACAAATGAAGGATCCCATGCAACATTTCTCATCAACAGTGGGTGGCAGTGTGGGACATGACTTCATTGAAACATGATTGTGGTGAGACACAGTATGGGAACTGAACCTGATTTTAATAAAGTTTGACACTTACTCTCAGGAACATTATTCCCTTGCTGCAGGATGATAACATAATATTAAGACAGATGCATTTAAAGCTTTGACCAGCTCTCTAATTAAGCATTTATAGTCATTCATAGAGGTTTAATTTATTTCATTGAGAATTAAATAAACACTTTTGTTTATTTGTGCATGTTTGGGTGAACTATCCCTTTAAAAATGTAATTACACAATTATAGTCTTTTGGGGTTAAATGGACATTTCACCCAAAATTCTGTCATAATTTACTCACTCTCATGTTGTTCCAAACCTGCATTACTCAAATGTCTTCATTATTCAAGTAGCTTTCATTTGTGTTCCACAGAAGAAGTCATACTGGTTTGGAACGACATGCGAGTGAATAAATCATGAAATTATCAATCCCTATTGGGGGAAGTTTCCAAAAGTACACTGCATTCCCACAATCCTTCAACACCCCCTTACCTTTTTCTGTTCCTCCTCTTTGATAGGGTTATCAGGAAGTAGCCGTTTGGTCTCTACACTCGGGCTTTTGTCCCGAGGTGTCTGCTGCACCGCCTGCTCAGAAGACCCACGGATCTGACCCTCTTGAGAAAGGCCCTGGAACTTCTCTCTGGCACTGAAGAAGTCAATACGGTCTGTGCTTAGAGTCAAGGGAGGGGTGGTAGAGAGCCCAGCTCTGTGTAATGTGGCACTGGGGTGGTGGTCTTCATCACTGCTATAACTTAGCCCCGCACAGTCCGTCTCCGTGTTAGGCACTTGCTGGCTGATATCCTGCAGCCCTGAAGAGTCTGGGGTCTGTGTGCATGGCTCAGGAGTCCTACTCCTAACGCTCACAGATGAGTGCACCTTTGGACTAGACTTCTCCAAAGGCACAATATTAGACACCTCAGGCTGTTCAGATGGGCCTTGCTTGGCCTTTGCATCTGAGAGAAGCCTTGGGGACGAGGGTGGGTTATGTACAGCGGCAGGTGGATGAGGACGAACCAGCTGGATAGTTTCTGTAATGGTCACAGAGGTGACATCGGATCTGGCCTCTGGGACCACAGTGGCAGCCCTGGGTCTGGGGAGGGAGGGGGTCCCTGTGGGTTCATGGAGGTTGTCGTCTGGGTTCCCCAGGCCATTGTAAATGTGGGTATCTGGCCAGGATTTCGTATCATGCTCTGTCTGCTTCTTAACTTCAGTAGCACTGGCTGAGGTGGGTGTGAGAGTCTGCAGTAGCTCTTGTATTGAGGGTGATGTCTGCCCAAAGGTCTGGTTGCGAGAATTGGAGCGTCCAAGAGACTGTGCAGCAGTGGCCTTACAGAGTGGCTCATGGTGCTCTGACAGATCACTATCCGAGTGGGAACGCCACAACTTATTGTGTCTCTGTTTGCTAGTATGGAGAAAAGGAAAGGTTGGGTAACCAAAACATCCAAGAGTCGATATAACTAATGAAAATCAAACATTTTATGAAACTAACCTTCACTGTATGTATGTGCAATGTATATGCAATGTATAAAAGAAGTAGAGGTTTACAATATATTTTGGTGGCTGATATATTATTTGATATAAAATTTATTTACAATATATTTTTTAATTGTTATATTTATTTATTATTTATTTAAAAAGTAATTTATAATTATAGATGATACTTCTTATAAAAACTGATTAAACTGATAAAACAATACATTTGTTTTCTGTTTTTTATTTTGTGTGCGCACACAGAATATAACTAGTCTCACAGTTGATGTGCATGCTTGCACACTGTGTAAAAAAAAAAAAAAAATGCTGTTTTTGATGCAAACTACTAATGAATTATAACACAGTCCTGCAGGAGTCACTCATAGAACATTTGTCTTTCCCACCCTCTGCTCGAGTGAATACTGACTGTAACACATTATTTATAAGACTGCAAAATGACAGAGAAATGTTAACAGTATTATAAATAACTACCGAAATAGTTGTTCTTTGTAAATCATTCATGAAAACAGGCCATTTTCTTGCTTTACTGAAAAAAAAAAAAAAAAGAGCATGCTACAATAAACTACTGTTCAAAAGTTTTGGGTTGGTAACAAATTTTTTTTTTAATGTTTTTCAAAAGTGCATTAATTTGTTAAAAAAAAATTGTAAAACAGTAATAATGTGAAATATTATTGCAATTTAAAATAAGTCTTTTCTTTTTTAATATATTTTAAAATGTAATTTACTCCTGTGATGGCAAAGCTGCATTTATTTTATAAAAAAACAGCATTTATTTAAATTGGAAATCTCTGATTGGTAATCAAATGTTTTTACTGTCACCTTAACTCAATTTAATGTATCCTTGCATTAAAAGAAATAATAAACAAAAAGAATCATACAGACCCCAAAACTCTGAACGGTAGTATACTGGGTTGCATAAACCCAGACCATTTATGCAAACTAAGCTGCAAAAATGGGAAATAGTCATGGTTATGATTTTAACACCCAGTCAACATTTGATGTTCAATGAGTTAGAAAGAGGATGGAAAACATGTATGCAAACATGTATGTTGCTCTTTTAAAACTCTTTCACAGCTTGATTTTGTTTTGTCAGACCAAAAAACAAAACGTGAATAATCCCATTCAGTGATTTTACAGGAAATGCGAGTGCATTGTTGCACATGCATACCCACCCACACCAGAGCCCACATGCACAAACCTACAACCTTTGAGACGCAAGAACACAATCAAAGACGCACAAGTTACTAAGTGGAATGTGGTCGAACAGACACTGTAACTTCTCAATGAATACAATCAGAGCCCTATAATCAACTATGAAAAGAAACATGTCATTAAAATGGAAGTGAACGTGTCTGCAAGTCATTAGAGTGAGTGGCATACATGCACGTTTAAATATTTGAATGCGCACAGACATTTCCTGCTATTCACATGACTACACATTCAAATGACATATTCACCTGGCCATCAGGATTCCCTGATACTCCTCCAGCTGTCTCATGAATGATGGGTTGGGTTTGGTGACGGCTCGCCGCTCTTTCACATACTCAAAGGCCTGCTCTAGGTCCCAGCCGTACTCCTTCATGGCGTATGCGATCACAGTGGAGGCTGAACGACTAACACCCATCTTACAATGCACCAGACACTTCGCCCCTGCTTTCCTGTAGGTATCATATTAGTCAAGTGTTAAAAGATGGATGTAGTGCTAGTACTGTCAACATGACATTTGTTGGTGAAGCAAAACTAAAACAAAGGTTAACAATTAATTTGAATTAAGACTTTATCTGAAATCAAGGAGAAGAGAGAAACAAAGAGACTTGAAATTTTGTATTATTAATGAAGTGTTCAAATGCCTTCATTCCAACTGATAAAAAATCAGTTCTTCAGTATTCCAATTAGTTTATCTTTATAATTATTCCCTCATGTTGTGTACTTAACATACTTTAATATGCAGTTTTATTAGTCAATATTACACATGCATACTGAAAATTAATTAGGGTTTAAATGTTGAAAGAATATTTGTTATTGGCTGATATTAGTGAGTTATCTTATTTATTTTTTTTTTTTTTCATTTATTAGTATCAGTCAATACTGGATATCCTGTACCCATAGTCTTACATTTAGATTACCTTTGCTGTCATCTAATGCTCGCTCAAAGTTAATCTTTAAAAACATAATTTAATAACACTGTAAATGCAATCTCAAAATAAATTTCCATTTTTAATACTGTACAATATTGTGATGCCTAAAATCACTTTTAACATTTAAAACTAAACTTTATCTTTCGTATTATTTATAGTTTTGTTTTAATGTTTTGAATTTTAAGCTTGTACTAATATTTAATATAATAAATATTAGTATTATAATTGTATTACTTATTGGTTATATTTTATTGTCTTATTGGTATTGGCCTAAATGTATTACATCCATATAATTAACGTATTGCTAAAGTTTTTTCTTGCCATTAACAACAAAGCCATAGATGGATCAGTTTGCAGTTATGAGTGACACCAAAATGTTTCAGAGTATAACCTCGCAAATGTGGTAATTCTAACCTAACAAACGTAGCTATATAACAATCACAGCTAGAACACCTGTGTGTTTTACTCCAAAATGAGCCTTAGGAGGTTATTCATACTCACTTGGCTCTAGAGATGAATTTGTAAGTGTCATTCCAGTAAGCCAGCAAGTCTGTGGCCTCTTCATCATAAACCCGGATATTGTGGTACTCAAATAGGCCTGGAAAGAAGTTATCGATCTCCCGCGTCACATTAAGGATGTATTGCACCCTGATAGTTAACACAAAGACAACCGAAAATCTGTGTAATCATTAACGCCAGGAATATATTTCAACGAGAATAATAAAATACAAGAAAGGTTTAAGCCTAAAACAGTTTTGCAAAGTAGCTTCTATAGCAGGTATTATAAGTATGTGCATTTTCATAGATGAGGATGTCAACAAAACTCACCCGGTGTTTTGTAGTTCTTCCAGATTAGATGCATTCCATTCAGAACCCTATAATTATGTGCAGTTCAAAAATGAGTTATGGTACAATGTAACCGAAATGTATGATAAAAATTTATTGGTGACATAACTCTTACCAGGTAAACATGCTCAAAAATTTCTGTGGGCCTGTCCATCTGCCCCAAGATGACAATCATCTCATTATCAATGTACTCCTTAAATTCCCGTAAGTTACAGACCATCTGCATCTCCAGCTCTGTGCGGATCTAAACAGAAGTGTATGTGCAGGTAAACGTGTGAGATGAATACATGTGAGTAGATTCTGCTGAAAAAATAAATCCTTCAATAAGTGATTTGTTGGGTGTGTAATTTGTATCATACATCTTTAGAGGTGACGTTCTCAAGGTCCTTCTGCATCATGATCTCTCGCAAACGAGTCTTGATAAGTCTCTCTGTTCTTTCTCGCTCGGTTGGCCTGGAGACACAAAGCAAAAAAACACATTTTAATAATAAAAATAACACTTTCTTATTTCTGTTAAGGGGGGGGTAACAATGGTGTTTTGTGTATTCAGAGTTGTTTAGAGTGTTAAAGAGTTGGATTCTCATGCTAAACATGGTCAAAGTTTAAAAAAATAATTTGGACGAATTTCTATGCCAAAAATCTTACTTGGTACAAATTTCGGCTGTTTTTTTTTTTTTTCGATCGTGGCTGTAATGACGTAGACACTGGTAGAACTCCTTTTATGAGCATTTCTCCTGGAAAAGCGCGCCCGCGCACACTTTGACTAGAGCGAGGAACTGCTACAAGGGATTCATTCGAGAAGAATGTCTCTAAAGAAGTGTGGTTTTGGTTTTAAGGCAAAGATAACTTTGCTCAGCTTCCTGAAGAACCCAGCGTTACATGAACAGTGGATGCAGTTCCTTTTTCCGGGGCAGCAATGGAGTTTTGCAAGTGTGTTTGTTGACAAACATTTCATATACAAGGCCCAGTTCAACGCTGGATTTGAACATTGTTTGATACTGAAAGATGGAGCTGTAAAAGATCCTGGTCATGATTCAGAACTGCAGATGGTAAGTGAAACGGCATCAAATGTCTGTGTTTTATTGGCAATCCGAGCACGAGTGATCGGCGAACTTTGCTCCGCCCACAGCGTGCCTCCAGAAGCTCGGCTTTTTCCGGAAAGAATCAGAAAGCTGTATTTTTCTTTTATAAATATGATAAAACTAAAGAGTTTTTGGAGATTAAGGATGCAATACTACTCTATAGGTACTCAAGATTAACATGAGATTAGGTGAAACTGTGTATGTTATGTACCCTTTAACAAAAATCAATGATTTGTGCAAATTTAAAATATCCATTGGTACAACTTTGTAAGCGAAAGACATACTATCTATTAGCCATATTTGATTAAAGTTTCTTGTAAAATATAAATTTCCATGATGCATCAAAATTGGTGTCAGTTTCCAGCACCATTTACAAATTAGTACTCACACTTCAGAGAAGAGCACAGGTGAGTCTGCACGGTGGGACTGCACGTCCTGCATGGCGTTCCACTCATTGATGCGGGCCTGATCTGAAGACACTCGACTCTGGTAGTAACTCACCCAGGTCAGGAAGAGGCTGCCTGGGAAGTAGTTATGACAGCGGGCCACTTCACAGGCCTTATGAAGAGACTGCAGGGCAGACCTGAGAGAAAAAGGTGTTTCATATCAACACATGCCACCATATCAGGGTTGGAAAGACACTAAAATTGTTTCTTTGGTACATTAGCCTTTAGTTGTACTCCAGTACAAATATTAGATCAAAACCTTAGGCAACAACAGATGCAACACATTTCAATAACTCAAAATGTCTGGCAGAAAAATAAAAACAAATAAACAACAAAAAAAATGCTTTATTTTTGCCTAAGTGAAAACTTTAAAGGAATCATTCACCCAAAAATGAATTACTCACCCTCATGTCGCTCCAAACCCGTAAGACCGTCGTTCATTTTCACAACACAAATTAAGAATTTTTTGATGTAATCTGAAAGCCCTCTATAGAGAGCAAGGGTCCCTTCACATTCAAGCTACAAGACTACTTTTTGTGGTACTCTCTGTAATGGCGGAGGGCTGTCCAGGGAGAGAAGAAATCGTTGAATAAAGTTATTTTTGCTTTTATTTTTGTCTTCATGAAATTATGGTTGAAACACCCATGTCACATGGACTATTTTAATGCTGTCTTTACAACGTTTCTGGACCTTGAATGTGGAAGGACCCTTGCTGTCTACGGATGGTCAGAGAGCTCTTGGATTTCATCAAAAATATCTTAATTTGTGTTCTGAAGATGAACAAAGGTCTTACAGGTTTGCAGCGACATAAGGGTAAGTAATAAATCGCAGAATCTCAGGAAAAAAAGGAAAGGCACCCACCACATGGCTTGGACTGATACAGGCTTGAAAATGTGTATCTTGTTATCTGTAGACACACTGAAACCCCTGTAAAGAAAACAAAAGAGTGAAACATTATCTGAGCTATCCGCAAGAGAATCAGATGTGTAAGTTTTTAACAGATTTGCCACACTTACCCATCACCATCCAGATGGATCCGTGTGTCACTCCACAGAGGAAGCACCATGCCTATGGAACAGGAACTGCAACAAACACAAAATGTTATTTGTTGTTAATATATTTGATTGGTTTAACTTAGTGCTTAGCACATGCAAACCTGTCAGAGGGGCTGAAGTCCATGCCCAGCACCACACTCTCTTCTGTGTCCTGTCTGCCATTAGTGGAGACCACCACCATGTAACGGGTACACTGTGGGAAAGCACTCTCCAACCGCACAGCCTATAAGAGAGAGTAGAGGATTCATTCAGAAAAAAGGTCTGTCTGGAATGACATGAAGAAACAGAATAAACTGTGGAAACATTTCCAAGATGCTTCAAGAGACCTACATGCAAAGCTACCTAAAAAAACTTGCAAGTGCACCTAGAGCAAAAGCTGCTTTAAACGCACAGGATTGTCACACCAAATGTTGATATCATTTATTTAATAGAAGTTAACTGGAAAGGAAAATCTATTTATGACATTATTTTTTGAAAGCATCCTCATTTTACAGCATTTTTTCACAAGTGCCTAAAACTTTTAACAGTACTGTAGCTTTGCAGATAGGTTTCTTGAAGCATTTGTTCAAATAATTTTGGCCACCATTATATGTGAAGGATTCTTGCAGTGTGGGCTGATCTGTCCCAAAATGACATGCTCAAAAATGTGCCCTCCATGGGCAGCTCACTAGGTTTTGATGGAGAGCTAGTTAATGTGTGAGTGAGTGTGTGTGGTCCTCACCAAGCGGATGTTGTCCTCTGGACGCAGTAATGTGAACATTGTCTGCAGGTGCTGCTGAAGATCCCCTGCACCAAAAGTTCAAATTGTTCATTAACTATTAATATATTCACATTCTTCTTACTGCCTATTTTGCATGTGCCATCTAACAGATGCCCTTACCTGCATGTTTGCTGCGCTGTGCTGTGATTCTGGAGGAGCAGGAGGAGGAAGAGGAGCCATTCCCACGTGGAAGGAAAAGGGCAGCACCTTTTACTGTTAGGAAGCTTTCACTGATGCTGAGGACAGAGAAAGAGACAGAAACTGAAATATAGTGTATATCTGAATGTAAATACATTTCTGTTCAAAAGTCTGGGGTCAGTACATTTTAAAGAAAAAAAAAACACTTTTATTCAGCAAAAATAGTTTTTTCTTACTATCTTTACATAATTTACATTGTAATATTTTACAATACAAATAGATGTTTACATTTTTTAAAAAGAGTGCTTGTACATGCAAATGTCGCTATGACCACAATGTTATGATCTCAGCAAAACACATTAAAATTAAGTTAAAATTAAGAGAGGAAACCTAAAAATACATAAATAAACAGAACAGGAAAACAAATGCTTAATCTTATTTAACTTTGTTGGTGAAATTTGTGAAATTTCTAAAGTAGTTGTTTGCATTGAGAAATCAGTTTATTCCTAAATTAGCCTAGATAGGAAAACATCCATCTTAACTGCGTCCATTATGTGTTTTTTCTATCTTTTCTATGAATTTTGATGGGTTTTACATCTCAAGTGGAACATGAGACACTGAGTTCAGTAGGGGAATATGGGAGGACTCCTTTTTGAGGGCATTAGCTCACACACCGAACTCTCTGTGCAGGACACAAACAAGAACACTCTGTTCCCCATCACTGCGACAGCTGGGGGATCTGTGTGCGCGTTTCTGTTCTTTGAATAATCCCATGCAACATATCTCCCTCCAATCAATGACATTCAGACTATGCAGACTGTAAAACAAGAGCGAGTGTGAATAGCAGAGAGAACAGAGAAGTGAGAGAGGCACGGATTCATTTAGTGCGTGTGTGCCTGTTGTTTCGAGTCATGTGCATAACCATATGTCTTTTTATGAGGGTGTTATTGTAGGTTGGCTTGAAAGCGTGAGAATGAAGTGTTATGGGAGTATGTACATGTGACTGTGTGTCTAAAGTCTGTAGCATCTCTTTAATGATCTGTTGTTAATCATGAACCAGTTACGGTATTTTTTATAACTGCTATAAAGGATTGTTTCTTATAAGATCTTGTTTTTGCATTAAAATATTTTTATGACTATACCCCTTCTAAAACTTAACAAATTCAGCAATTACTCTTTACTTTTAAGACATATTAGGGTTCTTTGAAGATATAATGTTCCAACAAGCCTACTTTATAATTTACCAAAGAAGAATGTGAAAATTATTCAGGAAAATAAGATTTTCTTATCAAAGCAATCAAATGTTATGTTGCAAAAATGAGTACACCGTCCTCCTGAAAGTTTCTGGCAATTTTTGATCAACAGTTAAGTATTTTGAACCAAAACTTTTAAAGGCAAGTAATTTCCTGACAATTAAAAGCATTATATAGCCCACTGAATCATGCTGGCAACAATATAACTACTTGAGAGAGAACTGCCAGGAGATTTATTTCTTAGCATAAAAGAGGACAATGGTACAAGAGGAATACCAAATCATTGTTTTAAGTGTGGAAATATAGCAGAAGTACCACTGACATTCTAAATAATCTTCGCTTTAAGTTTTCATTTGTGATTAGTGAATTTTTGCAGGAAAAAGAGCAGGAGAAATACCATGCAAGTGTCTTAGAGCTAGCAAAAGCTATAAAAAGAGTGACAGTTTACCTCACAAAGTATGACACAGCCTGCAGCAGTGAAATGCATGGTTGTTGTCACCACTAGAACCCTATTGCAGCCAAAGCACAATAAACTCATTTAACCTCTTTCAAGGCCCATATTTACAAAATATAGACTTCTGGGTCTCAAGAGACCAAGTCAACCATTTCAGATCCAAAAGCATTCAAAATGTTATGGTGTTGCTAGAGGAGGAGTACAGTGAGAAGTGCTTGGATCCCACAGTGACATTCAGCAGTATTAAAGCTCTTATATTGGGATATATGAGTGCTGAAGGTGTGAGGGAGTTGTGCTTTATCTTGCACCTTTGAATACATCTTAACTTTTTATATTATATATATATATATATATATATATATATAAAAAACTGTACTGTTAATATGTATGTTTAACATTGTGTTGTCATATGAACCAGTCAATAATCTAACGGGATAGTTTGTGTTTTATTTATTTGTTTGTGATTTATTATTATACATAATTTTCAGAGGAATACAAAATGTTGTGTACCATTTTCATTTTGAGCTGGACAGCTCTCTTTCACTTTCATTATATGGACAAAAAATAAGTTACTTTCGTAAAGTATGGAAGAAAGAAATGTATAATGGTTTGTAACAGCAAGATGGTGAATTAATGACAACATTTTAATTTCTGGGTTATTTATTCCTAAAGGTTAGTTTTCACTAACCTTTGATATGTAAATTTTCAATACTGGTTTAAAAAAAAAAGTACACAAACACAGTACCGGTTCTTGGCTTATTTCAAGTCGGACATTATAACCTGCGGTTCAGAGAGTGAGCGAGCAATCTGAGTAGATTCAATGAGGAAGTTCCCAGTGAAATTCCCCAAATCCTTCTACCCTGGAAAACAATTTTTGAAATGTGCAAACTATTCCGTGAATGCCCACCACAGTAATTAACAAACGAACAGCACACAAATGAAGTGGCACTTTGACAGGGGTCAAGAACTGTCCAAACACATTTCAATCTGCAGTCGTCTGTCTCCTCGCACTGTACAATGAAATACTAACACACATGGTTTCATTTAAGCAGTGGTTTGAGTGTTACAGCAGGAAAAGGGAGGGGACAGACAGAAAGACGAGATGACAAACGTGTTTTGGTGAACCGAACACTTCATTAAAGTGTGTGCATTGACAGCATCAAGATTAAGTCATTATTGAAAGCAGCTTCATGGGTGTTACTCTCCCACACGTTTTGGAATCAATTTTGATTTATATGAATCAAGATAGTCTGCTTATTAAAAAGAATGTTTCTGTATATGTAACTGCTTTAAGTAAGACAAAAAAAGGCCTAATCTTAAATCACACTTTGCAATGATGCTATTCTAATTCTGCATCGCACTGTAACACATTCTTTTCACACTTAAAAAGAAATTGTGCGGTCTGCAGTATGTTTTAAGGGAATGAATGTTTTGTTTTTGCATAATGATAAAAACGTGTGTGGCAAGGACTTCCTGTTTACTGAGGGCAGGAAGAGGGTGTAAGAGTGATGTAAGGTGTAAGACTATACTTTGTTTGTTTTGACTGACTCAATTACCATGTGACACAACATACACAACATGGATGTAACATGCTTCTCAAACTGAAACAATCATATTTAGTTGCTTGAGAAACTGAACATCCCTCATTACAGGAACCAACAATGTTCAGTTATCACAAATAAAGAGCTCAGTGGTATCGCAATATAACTGAACTTTGGAATCATTGTGTGAGGAAGTACAAAAAAAAAAAAAAAACAAAGAACTGAAATACATAAAATGTATACAATGAAATTAATTAAATAATTAAATAAAATAAAAATAAAGAACTTCCAAAATACCCAAAAGAAAAAAGAAAAAGAAAAAAAAAGATGAAAAAGAAAGAAAAAGAAAAAAAAACAAAAAAGGACCTTGAAATGTGCAAAAGAAAGTAAAAGAGAAAACAAGAAAAATTAGAAGAAATAAAATGAGAGAAACAGAAAAAAATTGTTAAAAAAGAAATAGGCTTGAATAAAAAAAAATAATAATGAAATGCTAAACATTTTCTGGTATTTTTTTTAAACTTACAACTGGTTGATGTTGTCCTGGTACATTAAGCCGCTCTGCAGCAGTATTTGTATTCCATTGTGTGTAGACAGGCATTCTGTGGAGGTGCTTAAAGTAGTCAACAAACCACCTAAAGTCATCCTTTACATCGTGGTGAGGAAATCCTCACTGAAGCTTTCCCATCCATTTACTACATGCTGAACAAATGACTAAAACACACCGGCAAGTACTCAAGTTCCACCAAGCAACAGAGCGACTGACTGGATAAATGTATTCAGAGCAAATTCAACAGTAACTCATCATTAAAAACTACATGTATTAGCTAGTGTTGTTTTGTGTAGAGTCTCTCAGTTCAGATGTCTGGTGTATCCATCTGCTCCACAAGTAAATAGAGGTAGACACTGAGATGGTGGGCGGAGTCAGGACACGTGCTCTGGTGGACAGCAGACTCCTTATCAACCCACAAAGTAAACACAAATGAACTTGATTTAGAGCTTTCGGGAAACTGATTCTAATATAACAGAAACAGAAAAGATGTGTTTGATTAAAGTTATCTATTTTCAGGTAACTGAGGAAAGATGATGGAATTTCCCTTGGAAATGATAGCAATCATGGGAGCACTTGGTAGGAGACAGGATAGGTCTTTTCCCATGGGTCGCACTCGCCCTTTGTACTACCTAGTTTCCCCTGTTGTGACTGACTAAGCTACTGAAATCCTAAACCAAATGTGAAACACAAGGCCTGTGTAAACATTTAGGTTGTTGGTCACATGACAATGTGCTATGGCAATGTATTTAAACCAGTAACAGTTGCTAGGGCCATTAAAATACAAATACTGCTTTTTATCAATGAAACTTGTATAAACAATAAGAAATTACTTGCATAGCATTATTTGTTGTTAATTCAAGTGCAGTAACATTGTTCTGCTCTGAATTTGGAACACAAAATATAAATGTAGTTGTAGTTGTAGATGTAGTTTTCTTCTGTACAAACCTTTGGTTTGTAAATTGCAACAGCATGAAAATGAACAAAAATGAACACATTCATTTAGATATGCTCATGCTGCATCAGATTTCTTTTTATGTGTTTTGCAGGTTGACTGGTTGTTGAATTTTGTGGTGTAGCAAGAAAAAGGGCTCTTTCAAACCGCAATTCTGGAACAGCCTTTGGGAGGCTACAATTTTAAGTCGAAAATACTCAGCAATGCTGTTTATTAATGTATTGGCACATGGTTTGTCTTATTAACAGCATATTAACAACACCACATAGACAAATAAACAACATAAAAAAAACTTGATTTTCACTACAGGGGGACTTTAATGTATGTTCAGTTTAATTCATTTCTGACCTTAGTACACACAGACAAAATGCAAATATAAGTACACATGCTTTGATATTGACTAGGATCTCTAATATCTGTACAGTAAAATCAATAGGACCAAACAGGTCAAAGTCTCATTTGACAAAACTTACAAAGGGTTTTGTGAACTGCATTCATTAGGTCATGGCTCACATGGGTGAATGGAAAAAAAGGACCAATCTGATATGATCACAGAGAGCTTTGCTGACAGTCATAATAGTTATCCAGGAAAGAGTGGCCATGTAGAGCAACTGGGATGTTTGTCAAAACACCTAATGTTTTTTTTTTTTATTTGGAGAAGTGGACTACAAAATATTTTTTAAATCAGCTATGGTAGTCTATGAGTTGACTTAAAGGGGGGGTACAATGATGTTTCGTATATTCAGAGTTGTTTACAGTGTTGAAGAGTTGGATTCTCATGCTAAACATGGCCAAAGTTTAAAAAAATTATTTGGACAAATGACTGTCAAATTAATTTCTTTGCTGAAAATCTTACTTCCGGGTTGGTACAAGTTTCGGCTGATTTTTTTTCGATTGTGGCATTAATGACGTAATCTGGTGGTGGAACACCTTATATGAGCATTTCTCCTGGAAAAGCGCGTCCGTGGCGCTCGCGATAACGTTGGCTAGACCGTGAGAAAGAGCTCGCCATCAATGTGCTTCATTCAGCTGCACTATGCAAGGGATTTATTTGGGAAGAAAGTCTCTAAAGAAGTGTGGTTATGGTTGTAAGGCAAAGATAACTTTGCTCAGCTTCCTGAAGAACCCAGCGTTACGTGAACAGTGGATGCAGTTCCTTTTTCTGGGGCAGCAATGGAGTTTAGCAAGTGAATGTTTCATATACGAGGACCAGTTTGACGCTGGATTTGCACATTGTTTGATACTGAAAGATGGAGTGGTCCCAGCTATAAAAGATCCCGGTAATGATTCAGAACTGCAGATGGTAAGTGAAACAACATCAAATGTCTGTTTTATTGGCAATCCCAGCGCGAGTGACTGTCGAACTTAGCTCCGCCCACAGCGCGCCTCTAGAAGTTCGGCTTTTTCCGGAGAAAATCGGAAAGCTGTATTTTTCTTTTATAAATATAATAAAACTAAAGACGTTTTGGAGATATTAAGGATACATTACTACTCTATAGGTACTCAGGATTAACATGAGATTAGGTGAAACTGTGTATGTTATGTACCCTTTAAATGACCCTTCAATAATTTGCTAGTTTTAGGTTCTTTACTTCTTTAGGGTGTTCACACTAGGGCTGCACGATATATCGTTTCAGCATCGATATCGCGATGTGCTCATCCGTAGTGGTGCGACTGATCACAAAACTCACGGTTCGGATAACATTATGGTTTTTGAGTCACGGATCGGACCATTTTTCGGATCAGCAAAAAGGGGAGGAGACAAATGTAATTTGCTTTCCATTTATTAGGGCTGCTTGATTATGGCAAAGTCATATATATATATATATATATATATATATATATTTTTTTTTTTAATTTAATGTAATTAACTGAATGGAAAATAAAATGGCTTCGATAGTCTTCACTGTAAGAATTAAACATATTTGTTTCTTTTAAAAACTACAAAAGTCCGTCTGTCAAGAGCAGTGAGTGATTTTTGTCTTTTGTTGTTTGATTAACATTAACCGCAAGGACGGCAGAAGGAATATTACTTAATATTTACTATTTTAATATTTACATAACTGACGAAGGATTACACGAATAATCACCAAACGCCGCATTTTGACACATATTTGCACGTATTTGACCGTTTAGGTCACATCTTAAGATAAACGTTCACTTTACTTGTCCGTGTTCTGTTCCGTCTCTGAGCGCATACACAGAACAGCACACATGCTCGATGTATTGCCGCTTTCATACGGCTTTCTTGTGCCACAGTGCCTACACACTGTAACAGTTTTGTCCACCACCCTTCTTCTATAATCATTATATTTTACATTTACATATTTTTCTTTTTCTCTGCGATTGTTAAAAATTTAGGATTCAATTCGGGATTATCTACAAATTTTAAAAATTAGTTATTAATCCACGGGTCACGTGCGTGCCGAACCGTGGGTCGTGATCCACACGGATCACGGATCAACTGAGATCCGTTGCACCCCTACTCATCCGCAATAGTCACATCGCAGGATGTGCGAAGTTTAGTATACTGATCGTTATATTTATACTGATCGTTTTCTTTGACACAGACACCTTGTCTACACCGGACGCGGAGCTGTCGTGTTGCGGTGCTTGCGCCTCAACATCTAAAGTGAGTGTCTGTCTAAACACTGGACGTGACCGTTGTAAATCATTTGAACTTGGTGTGAGTAGCCTACAAATAAATGGAGCGTGGCGGTTTACTGTCGGGTATTTGACGTGCCGCGCCGCATCCAGTGCAGGGAGCATCATTATAATGACTTCTACAGTATTTTGTCGTGTCGCGCCGCTCGCGTCCAGTGCAGACAGAATCACTGATTAGAATGAGTTCTACCACATTTGGCACGTTGCACCCCTCGTGTCCGGTGCAGACAGCATCACTGATTAGAATGAGTTCTACCGCATTTGGCGCGTCATGATGCTCGTGTCCAGTGTTGACACGATGAGAGCCACGCAGATGCTTGTGAACAAGGAATTCCGTTCACTTCGCGGCTATTTTGTGCCTGAAATGACACATACGCGTGAAACTATGTCAAAATGCAGGTCTCTGCAAGTATCCATGTAAACACAGCTGCTTATGGCTTAGGTGAAGGTAAACAATTGAGAAAGAAAATGGATAACAGGTTCACAACAGTTTAATGTTCCTGAGGTTTTGTGTGTCATTTACTGATCTCACCTATAAAATCACCCCAATTTTTTTTTTTCAAAAAGCCATTCAAGTAATCTGGTGATTATTTTTTTATATCACAATATTTATCACAGAAAAACAAAATATTGCAATGTGAGTTTTTTCAATATCGTATAGCCCTAGTTCACACAGTATGTATTCTTATGTTTAAAGAATTTACTGTATGTTGCAAGACTTTTCCGAGAGGGATTTATTATGCAAAAACAATAAACTAGTAAACTTTACTATTATGGCCCATGCCTAATTTAATCAGGTTGATTGTATATCGCAGAAGTGCCCAAACTTTTTCATACAAGGGGCCAAAAAACTTAATTGAAAGCTATGGACCAAAAGTAAATGTTTCATTATTATATAAAAATGTATAGAATTTATTATTATTTTTTAAATAATTAAACAATAAGAAAAACATCCTTTTTAATAAATATTCAGCAATATTGTTTTACATTTTTCAAATCAATGCAAAAAAAAAGTAAAGAAAAAAAATATATAAATACGAATTTATATTATATGCCTGTTATTTTATATGCCCAGTTTTTTCCCCTCCATTTGTGATATTGCAATGTTAGGCCTAATCAAAGGTCATCATGGACTGACTTTGGCCCACTGGCCACATTTGAGCATCTTTACTTTACTGTAAAGGACTTAATCCATTTTGCATACAGCAGCTATGTTACATGAAAGAATGCACCTAAAAATCCCTGAGACACCTTCAATTACGCAATTTTATGGTGTGTGTGAAGGGGATTTCTCTGAAATTGTGGGAATATTATCAGTAGTGCATATAAAACACAGCTGTTACAAGAATAATGTTCAATAGCACCTGTAAACTATGAAAGGCTGTTTGACTAAAGGCAATCAGCATGTTATCAGAACACACGTGACTGACCCTGTGTCAATATGTATGTTACACAGAAGGGAGTTTCTATTTATATACCCAATATGCTGATTTGGTGCTCAAGAAACGTTTTATATCATGAAATTTTAAAGACAGATATTTTATTATTTTAGAACAGCATTTATGTAATTTGATATTGTATACTGTTGTAATTTGATTTTGATGTATACTGTCTCTTTTGACTTTTGAAGACAGGCACACACTAAAGTGACCTAGAATATCAGTTTGATTTACTGACTGTTGACTTGACATTTTCAATTAAATGCTCAGTGATGCAATGGACATTTTTTTTTTATTAATCTTCAAGGGAAAAATTCTCTTCTGAAATCTTTTTAACCTAGCTTATCAGACTTGCTTAAACAAGTTATTTTTCTTGAGGCCAATCTAATGTTTTCTGCTTAGAGACAGAAGCACAAGATTCTTTTAACAAAGTAAATCTATAATATAAAGTAAAACAATTAGTATACGCTGACTTACACCTTTGCAAAAAATTATATGCCAGATCAGTCATGAATGTACTTGTCTAATCTCTGCAATACCGCAGACAACAATATTTAATCTACCCGTCTCATCCTCCTCCCTCCCATATTCTCACTGACAGCCGATTCCATCCCTGTTTTGACTTGTTCTAAATGCAGCTCTACTCACCCTTCTGGTGCCCTTCGGCAATGACTAATAAAACCACTCTAGCGAAAAGACATTGCTTACAGTCCTATTCCTTATAAATCAGAATATATATCGGCCTGTTTCAAGTACCTCAAGACAGAACAATATTGCTCTACACCATGTAAGAAAAGTACAGACATTTACTGAAATGATGATAATGAACCAACAAGCTTCAGTCAAACCCATCTATTATCTACATTTATTAAGTATTAGAATTACAATTTTTACAATGATGTAAATATGAAAGGACTATACAACCGTTTGAGTTGTAAATTAATAACATATATATTATGAGATGCACCGAATGCAATTTTCTTGGCCAATTTCGATTTCTGATTTCCAAGTGTGACCTGCCGATTCCGGATTTCTTTTTAAGAACTATATTTGCCAGCATATACAATTAAAAACAGATGTCATTTCACACTATTTATAAATGTTTTTTTTTTCAACCTTATTAAATGTGTCATCTTTTACATAAAAAAAAATATTACATTGTTTCAATTAATTTAGTTACAATAATAAGAAACTGTAGAGTTGTTACCATTCAAATTAAATCAGTATCAACAAGTTCCATCTTTCCACTGCTGGAAACACAGAAGCTGCATCTAAAGTGGCATTAGATGCATTTACACAGACTCTTTGATAAAGCTGAGGTGCCATACATGAATTTAAACTGTTAAATTGCAAATTCATAAATAATTAGTTTCAAATATATATATATATTTTAACAAATAAGAAATGTTGGGGAAAAATGCAATGAAATGAAACCAAACCAGCAGTAGGTGGCGGCAAATGACTGTTTTAATAAGTGAGTCAATTAGTTATTCATTCAATGAATTCGTTCAAACAGCTGATTCATTCAGAAACAAGGCAAACTACTTTATGAATGGGCAACTGAATCACTGACTCAATTTGTTAAAAAACGTGTATTTTTTCAGTAATTCTTTGGGGGCCGTCGTGACCTGGTTAGAGAGTTGGACTTGGACCAGAAGTGCGGTTTCGAGTCTCAGGTCCGGCAGGAATTGTAGGTGAGGGGAGTGACTGTACAGCGCCCTCTCCACCCTCAATACCATGACTGAGGTGAGTCCCTAGAGCTAGGCACCGAACCCCCCAACTGCTCCCCGGGCGCCACAGTAATATGGCTGCCCACTGCTCCGGGTGTGTGTTCACGGTGTGTGTGTTCACTACTGTGTGTGTGTGCACTTGGATGGGTTAAATGTCATGTCCTTTCCTTTACCTTTTTCCTTCCTAACAAAACACTGCAATGTTGCTTGAAGACACACAACAGTTCTGCTGTGGCTTTAATTGAAACAGTTTTCATTCAAAATATTGTGTCTAAAATTTAAGTCACTTCATTTTAACTTCTTTAACATTTGTTTATTGAACTATTATTGTATAAAATGAGTCTAACATTGCAATCGTTTTGCTATTCGGGGGAAACATCTTGGTTGTGTAATGGTGCTACCTATATCATATACTACATATATTGTTTTTTTCTACTGCAGTATACATCTGTAACTTCCTGTGAGTTGCGCTCATTTGTTTTGATTTCTCTCTTTCTTACTCAAGCAGACTGGGTGAGCCTCATCTGGCACTAAATCAATACATCATCACTCGCTATTTACACTAAATGCAATAAAATCACAATTATTTTCGGGCGAAAATTTCTGACGGCCAAGTTTCAGTGCTTTCCTGGTTATTTTTTTTATTGACCTTTCAATCAGACTTCTTGTCTGGTCAGGCAAGTAAAATTTTCTCTCACTTGCCCCCCAAAAATCTACTCATCCCAGATTAGCGTTAATCGAGCCCTGTGGTTTCCCCACAATTTACTTTTGCTCTTAACGTTTTTCAAACTGCAAACTTTTTGTTTTCTTCACTCACAGTAAAAAACTTCTACTCTGACGACAAAGCTGTGATGCCAAAACGGACCTGCTATACATTGTAACAAAAATATATAAATTTTGTTATGGTATAATGTTTGCCAAAAATATTGTTGACCATGAAAGAAATGGGAAATATTCTGGGAAGTGGAAGCTCTAATTCTTCCGCTTCAACTTTTACGGAAACCTAAAGATAAAACTGGCTGAACTTGTTTGTTCTGTGTGATGACTAAACACAAGACGAAAGGCTGCATCGAGCTTTTGCAAAATAACTGTCAAGCTTGGCATAACAAAATCACTGGATCACAGACCAGGTCTTGTATGATGTCACAGCTATGGTAATGAAGTCCATGGAAATCAGACCTGCAATGCAATTATCTACCAATTTACAACATTTATGTGTTATTAAAGAGGTCTGATATCTGATGGCATATTCAACGACCATGACATATGAGAACTTCCTATCATATTCGATACCCTAACAAAAAATAGAAGTATACTCTCTTACATTTTAAGGATGTCTGATTAAAATGACAACACTTTCCAACATGAAAACAATATGATGTGCAAATGAGACAAGAGGAAGTGACATCACAGTTTAGGGCAGCATGCTATTGATTTCTGACACAGCTACTGATCTCTAAAGATCTGAGATAGCACAGAACTCATAATATCTTTAGAGAAAATGAACTTGTAACATTGTAACCGTCTAAAAGAAAGATTTTGTTCCATAATTTTGACTTTTTAATGAAAGTTAAAGCCTATATTTATGCATCCATGCATATATGATGTATGTATATTAGGGGTGGGACAATAAATTGATGTGCCGATTTATCACAATATTTCCGGCCACGAGACGTTATCGATAAACTATCACCAAGTATCGGTATTTTTTTTAAACATACAAAAGATCTAAATTCATATCTACATGATAGGGTGACCACGTGGAATTTGATCAGTTGCGGGACATAGATGTGATTTTGTGGGACAATGCGGGACACTTTTTCGACTGTTATGCTACGTAAAAACTGATTTTTCATATGCACTTAGGCTATTTATATTTCTGTGCAAACCACTTCCATTTTATGTGAGAGTGAAGAAAATGCTTGCGCATTTTGATGCGCCCTCACATTACAATAATGCGCTCTAAACATTTGTCATTAAAATAACGACACAAAAAATGCCCTAAACTAACTATTAAATTAATAAAATGTCATGTCTGAAAGCTGCATAAATATTTTTTTTAACTGGTTAAAATGAATGGCGAATATTGTGTTTTTCCGTGTGCGCTTGACCATCTCCGTAGGTGGCTAGATTATTTGATGAGGTCCGCACATCAGTTGCGTGGAAACTATGCCACAAACAGAATAAATAAAAGGCTTTCTTAAAAAGACAAAAGAATGCATGCACTTTTTCTTAATATGATCATTCAAATCCAACTGACTGATGAACATGTGGGACATTTTCTCAATATGCGACGTGTGGGACAAGGGGTGAAAATGTTGTGCGGTAGGCCTAGCGGCCAGTTGAATGTGAACAAAACTGGATGCTCTTCCTCTATCTCAGATATTACAAGTGTGCGCTATGAAGTGTGTGAGCAGTGGCCTGGCAGAAACATAAATCTGCACCTATAGCATGAACGATGAAACAAAACCTCGCCAGAGCCGTAATGTGGCGCAGAAGTGTAGTATGTGTGCTTGCTGCGCATCTACGTTTGAAATAAAGATCTTGAGTGTGCAAAAGACGCAATGTGAACAGCTATTTTTCCCTGCATGATATACAGCAATATATCGATTATCACAATAATCACTGTGTTGTGATATTATCGTCACCGTGAGCCATGTATCACGACATTATTGTACTGTGAGGCACCCTGCGATTCCCACCCCTAATGTATATCTATTCATCTACCTATCTATCTGTATAGATTGATAGACTATCTATCTATACATCCATGGCCATTCCAGCTAAAAATGATTAAGGTATTATATCCAGTATAAACTACTGGATTTTTAAAAAGTATACATCAAGCAGTATGCATATTTTGATGTGTCTATGCGGAAGTGATTGTTTCATACTCTAGAATTGCCACACAACACTTAGAACAGCTTTTTGTAACATTATCTCATCTGAGGCCCAGTGATACAGAAGAAAATAATGAAAACAAAATGGGTATTCTGCAATAAACAATCCTGCACAATTATTGTGAAAACTTTCTTTGACTCAGTCTATGACTTCACAACTACTGGTTTTTATGACATCAAGGCTGCACTGATAAAGGTTTCAAAATGAGTTTCTTTTTACCTTCGGGGCTGAGATCGGCGGTCATCTTCCCCACTGCCAGACTCCTTTAAAAAAAAAATAAAAGGAAACAGGTTTATTATTCATATTGACCTGTAGCATAAAATTCTACCTCTGGTCAATTTACTAGGCTAAGCAATATGGTGAAAATGCAATGCACATATTTGCATAAAATCAATTTTTTAATACTGGGGTGTTTAAAAAAAAAACAGTTCATACGGAGACAAAGCATCCATTAATACTGAATGTTGCATTTTAACTTCACAAGGTTTAGCTTTGGTTGGAAATTAACTTAATGTTGCATTTTGCTTAAAAAATATTTTACATTTCACAAAAATTTAATTGAGCTCAAAAACCCGTTATAACGCTGTGGTACTTCATACTATTTTAAACATAGTAATAATTTAAATAATACTAATAAATTTGTACTTAACCTCACAATATGATAAAATTTCTTGTTTTTGCACACTGATTATTTTTTGTGCAAATACTGAAGCAGCCATCTTGCATCATAAACTGAAAAATAACCTATAACCTGAAAAAGTGCATTAACTGGTTCCTACATTTTGTTTGGGTAATGTCCTGTTCTGTCCTCCTACTATTGATCTGTCAAAGAATTCAAGCAGCTTTCTTGCCAGTGATCAATATATTTTAAAGGAACAGTTAGCATTGAGTAGCATTGCATCTTTATTCCAGATAGCAGAACATAGACTGACAAAACGAGGCACAATATCTTTAAGAAATGGTGTGATAAAGACTGACATGATATTTGGAAGCTTGTTTTTTTCCCCAACAACAAGCATGTACACACTGAAGAAATTTCCACCAGCCTAACTGTGGGGGAATGATAATTCTATTGCAAAATAAGGGGGAACACTGTTGTTTTTAATGAAACAGAGCCACATCAGTATTAAGCCTAATTTGAAATGCACTGCATCTATTAGTCTGAGATTTGCCATGTTCGGAAATACACTGAATGCAAAAAGACGGGTTATCACAAAACAAATTATTTCAAGCAACTCTCATGACAGACGTGACCCTAGATGGGAATAATTTTGCATAAACACAAATGAAAGTTCAGTGTTTTGCATTATGGAAATGTCTTGCTCCATGAAATCTGTGTTTGGATTATTTGGTTTTGAGTAGCACATGACTGGCAATCCAGACCTCAAAAATATTTGACTATCCAATGTATACCTTAGTCATAACCACAGTTCACAATAAGACTATAGTCAAAGCATAGCACAGCAAACCAAGACCAGACTCGTAGCATGTATATTAACTTGGTGCACCATAGAAATCAATCTTCAGGAGACTCACAAGACATTCTCACAGATATCACATGAAATCTTAGACATCAAAATTGCCTATAAGACATAATATTTGTCCACTGGTTACTTAACAGAACATGCTTAGCAAACAGGTTGAAAGTCTTTTTGAAGTGTACTGCTCAAGAAGATAATAGTGAAAGTAGACATTGGTTCCTAGAACCTGAAACCGAGCCTTCAACCTCTGTAATACTGACCCAGATTTTACCAGCACCATCTATTCAGCAACTGAATAGACAACACTTACATATCATGCAACTCTGCAAATGTAAAAATGAATTGCATTATAATAGGTCTTGCCCTTTACCCTGACATACAAAATTACCTATAAATGCTAAACTTCAAACTGGATTACAAACAGTAAAAATTTGAGAGAGCAGAAAAAAAATTCTGAATGGCATTTTAGACAGCTGTCAAGTTAAATGTATTAAACATATATATGTTTTTTATATGTTGTGATAGACAATATTTTGTTGTGCTGCCTAGTGAGGGGGTGCCTGACAAGGAAATATTTCAATATCGGGCTCTTTTTTTGATAACCCTTGCTGCTTGTTTAAACAAAAATGTTGCCTCATGCTATTCAGTCTGGTTTTAGATATTTATAATGCCATTTCACTGTCCTATTGTTTACTATGTCTGAATCAGTTTTTAAGGGGACAGCTGTATTTACTTCCTGGTTCCAAAACGACTTTCGTTTGAAGACCAATCACATCGTCATCGTCAAATTTGCATATGAATATGAACTATTTTATACATTGTCAAAAGGACGCTTTGACTCATAGTCTTTGGAGACATTTGAGCAATTATCACAAAACACTTCCTGTCTGTGGCATGTCACTGCAAACAACCGGTAGATTTAGCAGAAAATCTCCACGACTGAGATACAGTCTGTGTCTCATACTCGCCAGATATTTGATGAGCCATATGGACAACAATGTAATTCAGAGTCTATATTTCACGCATGCGTATTTCTATAGCGTCTGAGGACAAACGGACTATAGGAAACAGCGGAAATGGACCCAAAACTACCGAGGCGGTAGAAGGTGTCGGAAAAAAAAGATGCGAGTCACTTACCGAAACGCACGGACTGGATGTAGCGCTTGGAGTAGGCGACCGCTGCACAGTTACCAACGCCATTCAGGCTCCGGTAAACGGATACCTGAGAGAAACTGGCGGTGGCGAGACAGACATAATTGTGTCAGGGGATATCAGCCGCAGCTCGTCCGTTGATACTGCTCTGTCGCGCTTCCTCTGTACGACTGCTCTGCGCATGCGCTGGAACCGCCAGCTGTCAAGATTCAGTGGCCTCAAGCCATGGTTAACTGTGTGTGTACTGAAGAAGCATGTGAAATTATGAGTTAAACACATTAAAAAAAAACAAAAAAAAAAGGTGCGGAGTGGGGTTCTATTAATAATTTAGGCCATAATAATTAAAAAAATACCACATTTATTCCCACTGCTATTAAATGCATTTAATGAAGAAAGAAAACAGTTAAAGAAATAGTCCACCAAAAATGAAAGTTCAGTTATCATTTTCTCACCAAATGTCTTTTTAAACTTGTATTAATTTATTTAATTTGTGGAACATAAAACAGTAACCAAACAGATCCGGTTCCCATTGACTTCCACTGTGTAGACAAAAAAATGCAATGGAAGTCCATCAGAACCAAAAATGTTTGATAACCAGCATTCTTCAAAATATCCTGTGTGTTTAATAGAAAAAAACAGGATTTCATACACAGTTCTTAATAATAATAATAGTAATAATAAGAAAGATAGATGGATAGATAGATAGACATAATATATGCACGCATGCATACATATAGGCTATACAAACATACATAACAGTATCTGTTTTCACAGATGATGTGCAGACAGGAAATGGGTTTACAGACAAGCTGTGACTTTTCTTTTGCTAGTAACCTCCACTCCCACACTGCTGTTTCACACATGCCAAAGCAAATGCATCTTAGTTCTTTGTGGCCCATGTGATACTTTCATAGATAAATAGATAGTACAGTTTGCTTCATTGCTCTAAGCATTTGACACGCACAACTTCACCCAGTGTGTTAGTGGAAACTTTCTCCTACCTTATTTTGCTCTATTTGACTCTGACCATTCAAGCACATCCACTGTTTATCTAAGTCTCACTGAATGCCATTAACAGTGAGAGTAGAGAAAATGAGATTAGGATTATGGCATCTAACAGAGTTTGGGTTAATGGTGAGATAGAATAGAAGGAATGCCATTCAATGTATTTAACTAGACATTAACTATTTATTTATGTATTACTTTTTTAAATTAATCATTTAACATGTTCATATCAGTACATTGATAACACACATTACATGAAAAAACCCTGTACATTTACAGAAAACCAGCAAAATGTAAACCCTTGCTTTAAAATGGGCAAAATCATGCAATGGACATTGTGTCTATACATATAATAAAACAGTGTATTGACACTATTATACCCAATTACAAGCAATATAACACAAACCAGTAAAAACGTGGACCAACCTTTAATCAAATTAACCTTTGTAATATATGTATGACATACAGTATGGCTATTTACATTGTCCTTCATATCAGAAAACAATTAATTGTTTCACAATTCAGAAAACGATTCAAAACACAGTTTGTTCTGTAAGACTGTTATACTAAATGAATAAAACGTGTGCTTTCTTTTTACAAAAGAATGACACTAATTTGTCTGGGGTGTGGTGCTTGGTAATTTAATCCAATACTAAAGAGATTGTCACCATCTAGTGGTAGCCTGTTCTGTATCAAGGCCTACTTGAAGAATCAAGTTTCAGCAATAGCGTTTCATGTTTATCATACAATGAATATGTCTTGTATATGGAAATATATTAAATGTATTGTCAAATTAACTCTATTTTAAAATTAATTTTATCGTTAAGTGTTTATATTTGCTTGGATTTATTTAGTCTAAATTCCTTTACTTATACATCTAAGCATTTAATCAAGATATATTAAACTTTTCTTTTATTGAGAGCTTTATCAAATGTTAAATTGTGGGTAATAAATACTAATAGTGCTGCACAGCTGCAGTTAAAAACATATATTACTTAAGTAGATTCAGCTATTAAAATAATTCAACCTAATTCATACACAGTTTTAATCACGTTTTCATCCATGTCCTATTTTATGGGCACTTCCAAAAGAAATGGGTTAATTTTATTATATGAAAGTAATATTATTCAGTTAATTTATGGCACTTTCGTAACAATATCAACGTAATAATTTGGACTCATTTATAATAATGCTAAGTGTTTTTTTATTTATCGTTGTTTTGTAAAATAATTGTGATTAATTGCCTTCCGTATCTGTTTTGTTGTTTTCACGCTGAATCGTTTTTAAGTTATCGAATCTGCTGTACGCTAGCTATTTATCGAATCAAGATGGCGGCATCTGGTAAACAGTAAGTTCCTCACGCTAACTTAGTTATTTTGTGCAGTTACATTAGAAGTATTAAATTATTTATTGTGTATAACGAGGGACATTGCACAATGGTTGTGTAAGCGTGTTGGTGAACAGTATTTTGATAAGAATAAGCTAATCAAAATGGGCCGAACCAATGAGCTAATACTGCTATCCTAAAAACACGAGCATACAATCACATTAACGTTACCCACATTATAAGTCGTAAATAAGCTGTATTTACATGTTGGATTTTACTAAAACCTCTAATTCGGTCTATGTAGTATTGTTGCTTTTTAGTTTGCTAACTGTTTCATGAAATTGGCAGTGCATTGCTTGGCTTCCAAAAAATTAACAATTAAACAACTAAAACCAGTCTACGCTGGTTGTCTGGTCTTAGCTAGTCTTAGATGGTTTAAATCTGGTCTCCGAGCTGGTAACCGTCCCACACAGTAGATGCTAAGTTGTATTCAAGCTTTCTTATGTGCATTTCAGGTATGGGCTCATTTTGCCCCGGAAGAGTGCATCAAAATCTGCCCCCCTCTCTCGCCCCTCTGTATTTGGAGATGATTCTGATGATGAGGTGACATTGCTCCTATGAATCTGCATGTGACTTTTTTTCTTTTTTTTTTACACTTAATAAAGTGCGTTGTAACACAATCTCTTATATTGTAGACCTCTGTTGGGGAGAGCTTGCAGAAGGAGGCAGTTAAAAAGAAGATGATGAAGCAGGTGAGGACCGATGACATCCCAAGAACAGTTGCATAATTATGTAACTTATGGTGTTGAATATTTTTTTTTCTCCCACTTTAGACCCGTCTTGAGATGCAAAAAGCACTTGAAGAGGACAGCACTGTCTATGAGTATGACAATGTGTATGATGATATTCAGAAACAGAGACAGGAAAGCAATAAGAAATTGCTAGGTGGCACAGACAGAAAGGTATATTTTAAAACTGTATTATTTAAAAAATATTTTAGTTATTCAAAATAGATTTAATATAGATTCTTACTCTAGCCCAACATAAATCTTTATGGCTGTTATATTAGAGTTATGTTTTGTTGTTTCTTTTAGCCTAAGTATATTAACCAGCTGCTCCGTGCAGTTGAAGAGCGGAAAAAAGAACAGGAACGTCGCGATGAGAGGAAGATCCAGAAGGAAAGAGAGGCAGAAGGCGAGATGTTTGCTGATAAAGAGGCCTTTGTCACCACAGCTTACCGCCAAAAACTTAAAGAAAGGCAGGAGGAGTTAGAGAGAGAGAAAAGGGAAGCAGAGTTAGAAGGTGAGTTTTTGTGATATAATGCATTATTGTTATGAGTATTAAAGTGGATGTACTTCTTAGTTTTCATTTTTATTTTTAGCTGCACTTGATGTCAAGAAACAGAAGGATCTCAGTGGATTTTATAGACATCTTCTCAACCAGACAGTCGGAGAGGAGGCAGTGCCTGATCGTAGTGCACAAAGGTGAGGCATATGCTGGTAGTGATTTACCAATTTAAATCCACTTGGTTTTGCAAAGCAGAAATAACATTTCTTTGAATGAGTCATTTTTGTAAAACAAAAATTGTAAAAAACAATTAGGCTATTGTGTATCTGTTTGGGTGAACTATTCATTTAAAATAAGTTTAACATAAAAAAAATGAAATGTGATAAAAATATAAATGTAAAGAATGTGAATAAAAATAAGACATTACATGGTAATTATAACTTTTTAATACCACATTACCTATAATGAAAATATGTTGTAAATATACAGTGGTGGCCAAAATTATAATCCTAGTATATTCACCAGCTAAAAAATTGTTTTAAGTCAGTTAGTTTTGCTGTAGTGTGTCAGTAAAAAAAAATATCCAGAATATAGACAGACTAAATCCAAAAGAACTGTGGCAGTGTCTCCAAGATGTTTCAAGAGAACTACCTGCAAACCTAAAAAAACTAAGTGCAGGTGTACCTACGGCAAAAGCTGATTTAACATAACATACACAGTTTCACCTAATCTCATGTTATTTCTGAGTACCTATAGAGTGGTACTGTATCCTTATTATCTCCAAAAAGTCTTTAGTTTTATCATATTTATAAAAGAAAAATACAGCTTTCCGTTTTTCTCCGGAAAAACACGAGCTTCTGGAGGCGTGCCGTGGGCGGAGCTAAGTTAGTTCTTAATAGAAGTTCATCGATAAATAAAATCTATTTATGACATTATTTTTGACAGCATCCTCATTTCACAGCATTTTTACACAAGTGCTTTTAATAGTACTGTAGCTTTGCAGGTAGGCTTCTTGAATCATCTTGGAGATGTTGCCACACTTTCTTCTAGATTTAGTCTGTTGCAGTTTGTTCTGTTGCTTCATGTCAATCCAGACAGACTGGATGATAATGAGATCAGATCTCTGTGTGGAGCAGTCACTGGATTATTACAATTAATGGCAAAATGAATGTTTGGAAATGTAAGCTGATTTTCTCTACTGACACTGTACTCAAATTACATCCATTAATGTAGTGCACTTTTTTCTTTATGCATTACATTTTAAAATGCAGAAACTATATGACGGTCTGTGTAACTCTAATAAATGTATTGATAATCAACTTTAACTTGTTTTAGAGAGGAGAAAGCTGTAGGTTCTGCAGCAGCAGCAGAACGTTCACCGGCCCCAGAGCCCACAGTGAAACAAAGAGAGAGTGAGGCAGAATCCCACAGTGATGAGGATCAAAGTGATAAAGCTGCATTCACTAAGACCACCACAAACAGCAACCACTCAAAACGGCATTACAGACAAAAATCCCCTCTTTCAGACAGCGATGATGAGCGAGAGAGTGAGAGGAAAGAGATTAAAGAAAGGAGTCACAAAAAAAGAGACAGGGATAGAGCAAAGGATAGAGAGAGGACTAGAGACAGAGAAGACAAGCACAGTCACAGAAAGGAGGACAGGGACCGTAAAAGAGAGAGGGAGCGAGACCGGGACAGAGAAGAAGACAGAGGCAGAGACAGGAGGGACAAAGATGACAGACACAGAAGAAACAGCAGCCCAAAGGACAGAGAACGGGACCGGAAAGATCGAGACAGAAGAGACAACAGTCCGAAAGACAGAGAAAGACACCGTAAAGGAGAACGAGAGCAAGACAGACATGACAATAGCCCGAAAGACAGAGAACGCAAAGGAGGGCGAGATCAGAGGGACAGAGAAAGCCAGAAAATGGACAGCAAAAGGAAAATCCAGGATGAGGAAAAAACGAGTGAGAGGAAGTCTGACAATGATAAAGAAGAAACTGTTGTTGAAACTGACGACAAAAGTGATACACAACAGAAACCTAGTAAATTTGCAAAACGCAGCAGTGACCAGACTGTGAATTCAGCCAGAGATAGATATCTGGCCCGGCAAATTGCTCGTTTTGCTGCGAAACCCTACATTGAAAAAGATGATGACTAACAAATGGATCAACAGTTGGATTTTCCTTTATATGCATGCTGCATTTCCCTCTTTGAAATAGGAAATATGGGTTTAGTTAAGGCAAATAATTTAAATGCTTTTGTGAACCTAAGTGTTTGTAAATATCAGGATAATGGAGTTTTTTTTTTTCTTCACTTTATGTATATTGTCAGTGTTAATAAAATAAAGCTACATGTTAATTGTGGCAGTGTTTTGGTTGCTGAAATGCGCTGTGAAGTTTTTATTTGTAAGATTTGTAAGGTCTTGGATTTGCTGAAGGCTTTTAAAGGATTAGTTCACTTCCAGAACAAAAATGTACAGATAATTTTACTTACCCCCTTACCATGCAAGATGTTCATATCTTTCTTTCTTCAGTCGTAAAGAAATTCTGTTTTCTGAGAAATTCTCTGTATAGTGAATTCTATGGTGCCCGCATGTTTGAACTTCCAAAATGCAGTTTAAATGCTACTTCAAAGGGCTCTAAACAATCCCAGCCAAGGAAGAAGGGTCTTATCTAGCAAAACAATCAGTTATTCTCTATTATTAATAATAATAAACAACACTTTTTAACCCACAAATGCTCATCTTGTCTAGCACAACTACGTGCATGTGTACTCTGTGCACTGAGAACTCCCATCTCATTTTCTTTTCCAACTTCAAAGTCGTCCTACAATTGAAGGCTAAACTTTTACATGTGAAGTGTGATATCATATACCTCAGTAAATAATTTTAATTAACGTATGCCATTCTTCAGTGCCCTTCAAAATGGAACATCTACGCTCGTTTCGAACTAGAATCATGGGGGATATCTATGGAGTGAAATTTGTGCAAATATTTATCAAACAAATCCAGCGTTTTGCAAACAAACACAATCTGCTTTGCAAAGAAAAACTCAACTTTCAAACAAACACAAAGTGATTTGCAAATACAAAACTGTATTTGAGAGAAAATGCAGAGGTATGGACAAATATATTTATTGTGTGTTACAACTGTGAGCCTTTTAATGAGGAAGCTTGGCTTGATTTTCTCACAAATGCGTGCACACAGATTTTCTCACAAATTCAATGGAGCAACTTCCAAGAACAGCAGATGGCGCTGTCTGTCAATTTATGTTAGTCTCACAAGACCTGAAACACCCATCCATTTCAGGGAATACCAACATGAGTGGGAAACAGGCAAGTTTCTGTCTTACTATATCTATAATTAACCACTCGATTTTTTCAAAGTGACCCTATACTGCAATGTCAGTGAAATTCACAATAAGTGCTGTAAAGTTGTTAAAATGATTAATTAGAAAAAATTCAGTAGTGACTTGGCTAAACATTTAAATAGGCAGTCTTCCCCTACAAAAACTGATCCACTGTCTATACCTCTTATCCTCTTTTTTTGTGTGGATTTTCTTGTGATTCTATTTTGGTGGGATATAGAATATATAGGCTACATATGCTGATACAATTGTTCAACATTCAAAACAAGCAGTCAATATTTTGTAATACTAAAATATAAAAGCGTTTTGAATATTATTTTTACGTTAGGTCAAGTAAGATTTATTGTCATTCTGCTATATATGTTGAGACGACCTACAGTGAAGAGAAATGTTGTAAGCTATAGCTCTGCAGGAAAAGTTTAAACAAGTACAAAACTACACACAGACAAGCTAAAAGAAGTATAGGCTAATCTAATTATACAAATAGGCTACTATAATCAACCTAGTTTAAATTCAGGTGAGCTTTATTGTGATTCAGCTATATACATGTACCGAAATATAATCTACACATGAATATCCCCTATAAAAACAATTGTTGTATTATTTAAATATTCATAATTTTGCTTGGCTAAAAATACATAATTATTTTTGATACAAATGGTTAAAGTATTACAACATTTAAAAAGCTTTTGATATTGTACTTAATAATGTTATTTGTTTTCCCTTTTTATATTAATAATTAATGAATTACCTCGTGTGATATTACCATATCTGATACTGAAAAAAGTCTAAGCTTTCATTTTTGGTACACAGTGTTGTCGCTCTCCATAATACATTTGCGTTTTAGTATTACAATATGTTGTGACTGCGTTGTTTCGAATGTTGAACAATTGTATCAACATACGTATATATCCCACGATCCAACAGAGAGATAAGAGGTGTGGAGAATGGATCAGTTTTTGTAGGAAAAGACTGCCTATTTAAATGTTCAGCCATGTCACTGCTGACTTTTTAACTAATTAATCATTTTAACAACTTTACAGCACTATTGTGATATAGCAACACTCATTTTGGTATTCCCTGAAAAGGATGAGTGTTTCAGGTCTTGTGAGACTAACATAAATTGACAGACAGCGCCATCTGCTGTCTTTGGAAGTTGCTCAATTGCATTTGTGACTAAATGTGCACACATTTGTGAGAAAATCAAGCCAAGTTTCCTCACAGTTGTAACACATAATACATACATTTGTCCATACCTCTGCATTTTCTCTCAAATACAGTTTTGTATTTGCAAATCACTTTGTGTTTGTTTTAAAGTCGAGTTTTTCTTTGCAAAGCAGATTGTGTTTGTTTGCAAAATGCTGGATTTGTTTGATAAATATTGGCACAAAATTCACTCCATAGATATCCAGTGATATCCACTTCGCAGGGCGCTTGAGGCGCTCCTGGCGTTTTAACAAAAACGCGGCGCTCTCATTGAGAACAACTGATAAGATACGCTACCGTTAACTGCGGGAGAAAAAAAACGCTTTGGTGGACACGCGGCCTTACGGTCGAATAGAACAAACGCTGCCCTAACTGTAGTGAACCATAGTGCGCATCTCGGAGCTAGACAAGACCACCATTTGTGGTTGAAAAGTAAATCGTTATATATTTTAAACAACCGATCGTTTTGCCAGATATGCTTCTTCCTTGGCTTGGATTGTTTAGAGACATCTGAAGCTGCATTTAAACTGCATATTGGAAGGGTCAAACTCACACTACCATAGTATATGGAGAAAACTGAAGAAAGAAAGACATTATCTTGGATGACAAGGAGGTGAGTAAATTCTGTAAATTTTTGTCCTGGAAGTTAACTAATCCTTTAATAAACAGATGAGGAAGGGCAATCAATTAGCCACTGCACCCTTACTTATAGGCAGTATTTTTTCCCCACAGTGTGCAATATGCACATCCAAAAGTTAATGACTTTAAGGATCAGGAACTTCCCCCACCCACATACGTGATAAACGAAAGAGACAACATATTTGAATAAACAAGAACTTTTATTGGGATTGGAGTTGCACAAAACAAATATACAAATCTGAAATTCACAGGACACAGCGATTCACAAGAAATTAGTCTGAAGATGAAGGATAAAGTTGCCCAAATCCCCCCCTTTGAAATCTGTTGGGTTAAAAAAAATATATATATATATATTTGCAGGCCATATTTCACAAAAGCTAAACATGTTTTGTTTCAAATCAGAAAACCATTAGTCACCACTGTTCAATCTGACGGTAATTCCAACTATAATCAGTTTAAGTTTCATCATAATAAACTCCAAGTTAGCGTTTAAAATAAGCAACCGCATTTCTGCCGAACTCACCATATATTTGTGTAGTCCTCGAAAAAGACCTAGAAGAAAAACACAGTGTTAAGGAAAAGCTCGTACATATCTTAAATATTTCGTCTACATTTAGTGTGCTCAGAAAACCGATCATCACCACTTAACAATCTGACGGTAATTCCAGCTATTTTCAGTTTGGGCTTCATCACAACACATTATGGAAGAAATGCATTATTGAAGAATAGTAGGAACTGTGTCTTACCAGAATAGAGACGTATTTTCCACCGACACTTCTCTATACACACGTTACTTGCTGCTTCAGAGGAAAAAGAACGTCGTCGTCTTCTTCTTCTTCTTCTATGGTGTTTATTGGCGGTTGGCAAACCAACTTACAGGTGCATTACCGCCACCTACTGGACAGGAGTGTGGATCAGAGTACATGCTTACAGGAGTAGTGCGAAAAGACAGAGAGAAAAAAACAAACAAACATCTAAATTCTTTTACTTAAATTGCTTTCTTTAATAAATGCTATTATTTTGTCATATATCTTATTAACTGTTTTCCCTAAAAGACCAGATAAAGAAAAATCATAATGATTTATATCTTTAAGTGATTGAATTAAATGGGATCTCTCATTATTGTATTTCCCGCAGTAAAATAATATATGTTCAATATTTTCTTGCTGACTACAGTACTCGCATTCTCCATTTGGGTGCTTTCCAATCATATACAATGTACTGTTAAGGCCAGTATGGTCTATTCTCAATCGGGTGATGATGTTCCCTTCCCTCCGATTCCTGCTCTCTATTCTCCCAGTGCCAACTTGTTTTTGTATGTTATATAAATGTCTGCCTGTTTCATTTTCATCCCAGTGTGTCTGCCACATTGATTGTGCATAAGTTCTAATATATACTTTGGCTTCTGCTCTACTTAATGGTACTTGTAAATCTACTTGCTCTATTTTTAAAGTTTGCTTAGCGAGACTATCTACCACCTCATTTCCCTTCACCCCGACATGGGCAGGAACCCAAATAAAATGCGTAGATAAACCCTTCACCTTTAGATCATACATTTTGTGAAATATTTCATTAATAATGTCCATTCTAAATGATGACTTTCCAGACCTTATGCTTTCAAGCGCCAAAAAACTGTCAGATGCAATGACAGCATCCTTAACTTCCTTCGCTTCTAACCACTGCAACGCCAGTAATATTGCCAGCAGCTCTGTAGTATAAACTGATACATGATTGGTTACTCTCTTCTGAATGCACGAATCACTAGTTGGGATATATACTGCTACTCCAGCAAGTCCTGTATCAGGATCTTTAGATCCATCTGTAAATATAACCACAGAATCAGGGAAATGCTCCTTTAAATAACTCTGAACTATATACCATACAGGAATCTGATTGTAATTATCTTTTAATTCTTGCTGTATATTGAGGTCAACATCTGGTACAGGGAAAAACCAGGGAGGAATGTGAGAGATTGGGGCTATCTTGCAATTCTGTAACTGATTTAAACCTATAGTTCTTGCCTTTGCATCAGCTATCCATCCAAAACTCATAAAATTGGTCTCATTACGTTCCCAGCAATCTTTCAATGTATTTTTCACAGGATGCGAGTCATTCTGCCCTTGAATATTTACCCAATATGCCATCATTAACTTCATTCTTCTGATTCTTAAAGGCATTTCTCCCATCTCTACCTGCAATGCTGACACCGGGGATGTTTTAAATGATCCACTACAGATTCTCAGGGCCTGAGCTTGTAATATATCCAATTGTTTGAGGTTTGATTCTGCTGATGACATGTATGCTATACATCCATAATCGAAGACTGATCTCATAAGTGCCCAATATATATTCCGTAGAGATGCCCTACTTGCACCCCATTCCTGTCCTGACAAACATCGAAGAATGTTGATTACTTTTTTGCATTTATCCCTCATTTTCCCTAAGTGAATTCTCCATGTCAATTTTTCATCAAACCAAACCCCAAGAAACCTAACAACTTTTACTTGTTCCAAAGGTTGTCCATACAACTTTAATAAAATGGGTGTGGTTCTTTGCCGCCTTGAAAAACAAATAACCTGTGTTTTTGTACCAGATAATTTGAACCCCCATTTATCAGTCCATTTTTTAACTACATTTATGGCATTTTGCATTTCCTTATTGACATGCGTTATATTGCGACCTCTCATCCACAATGCTCCATCATCTGCATACAAAGATTTCCCTATCTTATTTTCAACCTGAGAAAAAATATCATTAATCATTATGTTAAATAATAGTGGACTACAAACACTGCCTTGTGGAGTGCCATTTTCCACTGTATGTACACTAGAATATTCATCTCCTATTCTCACTTGTATTTTTCTTCCAAATAAAAAGTCCTGGATCCAATTATATGCTTTACCACCAATTCCTAATGACTTTAGCTTGATCAATAATCCCTCTTTCCAAAGCATATCATATGCCTTTTCCACATCAAAAAAGACAGCTATGACTACTTCTTTATTAGTCTGCGCCTTCCTGATATCAGCTTCTAGACATAAAACTGAATCCATTGTACTTCGACCTCTTCTAAACCCACTCTGATATGGTGTCAGTAGGGCTCTGCTTTCTAAAAAATGAATTATTCTCTCTGTAATCATTCGTTCCATGATTTTACATAAATGGGAGGTCAAAGCTATAGGTCTGTAGCTAGATGGGTCTGATGGATCTTTCCCTGGTTTAAGAACAGGCACTATTATTGCTTGTTTCCATATAAGAGGTAATTGACCATTTTCCCAAATTTGATTAAATAGCTTTAATACTATTTCCAGTGTACTATCAGTCATATGTGCCAACATATTATAACACACTTCGTCTCTTCCAGGAGTAGTCTGCCGGGCACTAATGATTGCTCTTCTTAACTCAAACATATTTAAAGGCAAATCTAATGAATTATCTGTCACTTCATTTTTTTCAAATATATCATGATACTCCTTTAAGGTACTACTCCTACATCTCTTAGATTCTTCTGAGAGATTATCTGAACTATGAACTTTCTTGAATGATTGTACCAGTAATTCTGCCTTTTCTAAATTACTTACTGCAACTTCCTCCCCACTATTCATCACTGGTAACTCATAGTTCCTTCTAATACCTCCCATTTTTCTAATCATACCCCAAACATCAGAAAGTTGTACTTCCCTTCCTATACTATTACAATATTGATTCCAAAATATATGTTTCTGTAATTTAATTGTTTTCCTTACTACTAGTTTTATGCACTTATTCTCACATATTTCTTTAAAACCTTCCCAATTTACATCCCCCATTTTCCATCTAGGTCTTCTCTTTCCTTTTTCATTACACATCTCTATACCAATTTTAACTACTATTGGGTAATGATCACTTCCTAATGTAGTATGTTTGGTCACACTCCAAGTGCTGGCCCCAGCTATATCACTAGATACTATTGTCAGATCAAGTGTTGTTTCTGTATTGTTTATACTGTTATATCTAGTTCCTTCTCCGTTTTTAATACACACCAAATTCTTGTCATCAATGAATTCTTCAATAAGTAGTCCGTTTACATCAGTACTATTATTCCCCCATAACGTATTATAAGAATTAAAATCACCGCACCACACCACTCTGTCCTGTATTGATCCCACAACATTTTCTAAAATACTTAAACTCAATTTTTCACATGGATTATAATAATTAATAATATCAATACTACCTCTTTTAGTCCATATCTTACATATGATTGATTCACACTCTGAATTTATTTGAACCACTTTATATTTCATCCCATTTTGTATAAATGTTACTACCCCTCCTCCTCTTCCAGCTCCTCGATGCCTTCTAATTACATTATATCCCTTTATTATAAAATCTAATTGAGGTTTCAACCAAGTCTCCTGTATACAAATTACATTTGGTTTCTCTATCATATCATCAATATATTTCTTAAATTCCTGACCATTGGCAATTAGGCTTCTAGCATTCCAATGTAATAAGGTTAGTACCATTAAACTGGCCCAGCACATGCCTGTGAGGGTTGTGTTTCTTCATTAAGGGTGTCCCTAACGGTCTCCCATAGCAATCCTTTAACATCTAGATATCTCTCAGCTGATTTAACAATAATTTTAATCCTTTCATTTCTGCTCTTTGTCTGTGCTGAACAATTTATTATGTCTGCCATAAACAGGACAAAATCATTTTTCCTTACAAACAGAGTATCATTTTCCAGCTTTTCACATCCTTGACACTTTTTTATTTCTTTATTTCCAGTTACAGACTGGTCATTCATTCTCATATTTCCCGAAACCTTCTTTGTTGCCTCTGCATAGCTAATTCCTTGCATCATCTTAACTCGCTGCACTTCTACCTGCCTCCTACTAATCTCGCATCCACGATAAGCAGAACTATGTTCCCCTCCACAGTTACAACATTTTAACTTTGCACCTTCTTGGCATTTCCCATATTCGTGTTCTCCACTGCATTTGCTACATCTTTGTTTTCCCTTGCACACTGCTGCAACATGTCCAAATCTCTGACATTTAAAGCATCGAAGTGGCGGGGGAATATATTGTCTCACATCATAACACATGTAACCAATGTAGACCTTTCCTGGGAGTTTAACCTCATCAAAAGTAATCAAGACTGATAGGCTATCACTTGTATTTCCATTCCTGTTTATTTTCATACGTTTCACTTCACTTACTTTTACATTCATTATATTCCTTTTGACATCATCTGCTGATACGTTGACTGGAATTCCTGTGATAACTCCTTTTATGAGTTTTTTACTAAACATCGCGGAACATACAACTTTCTTTCCATTTATCTTGTTCATTTTGATCACTTTTTCTTGCTGTTTTCCATCTTTGCATAGAATTAATAACGATCCATTCCTTAGTATTTAGCCCCCTTAATCTCACCAACTTCCTTATGCAGAGTTTTCGTCAGCATTATCGGATTCATACCTCCAAACAAATCTCCTTCCTGTGCAGGTTTAACAAAGACCTTATACACCTCTCTATCCATATCGTCTGTATGAGATCTTCTGTCCGAATCACTTTCATCCGATTTATTCTTACGCTTTTTTTCCGAGTATTATTTCTAACTTCCACCCACTTTCCAAAACTCCCGCCACCTACTTCCATTTCACCCGATTCATTTCCTGATCCGTCACTTCCTTCCCGCAGCCTTCCTCTGTCCATTCACACATAGACATCATATAGGTAGACGCCCTATCGAACGCTACTGCCTATTGGCACGGTCGAGCCGTGGAGCCGCCATCTTGGACCGGTCGCCAGCTCCACTCAGTGTAATTTGTTTGCCAGGTGCAATGAGCTGTCAGCGCATTTAATTAATCATATCTCACTGAATACCTAACTGATTTTGACGCGGGTTTTTTTGCTGCAAAGGTCATTCATGTAGCTATGATATAGGACGCATGGTTCAGCGTATTTTAATATTCATAGTAGGCTTAACAGTTATATAATATTCTGATATAAGATATAACGTGATCAGACGTCCAAAATCAAAATATGTGATGTAGGATATACGGTAATTTATAAATCACACACTATAAATGTAAGATTCTATAACATCCTGTGTCCCTTGTAATGTGTCTTTTTAATATAAGTTTTCATGTTATCTCTCATATTTGGAATCTAGACAATGATGTAATGTAAAGGTCATGAGACTGTCTGTACCTTTCCATATTTCTGCTGACAGTACAATATTTCACTTCCCTAAATAAGTATATATAATACATCACTTGCTCTAAATAAACTGCCTTTGAGTGAATTGCACTGCTGCTGTGTGGCTCATTCATTGGTCCAGGATCCTGTCTCTTGTGCTGTATCGTTTCATCCTAGCTCGAATTTCGGCGATAAGATATAGAATACACTTTTTATTCTAACAATAAATATGATAAAGAAGCAGAAACAGATAGTTGCAGTAAAATAAGATATTTTAATAAGTTGAAGAAACAATTTATAATGATTTGTGACATACTCTGACAATGAAAACTGAAGATTTGGGAGAGTCTACACAAAAACATTTCACAAAGGAGGTCAAGCTTATTTTCTTTCTTCACATTTCTTAGAACCTTTCTTCAACAAAACTCCTATTCTGAAATAGGACAACTGAAAACTTACTTGATTCACTAAATAGTGAAGCTAACAACAAAATACTAAGTTCGCTGGCCAATGTTATACCAATAATAATTGTTTTATTTCTACATAGCATTCTTGTGTCAACTGTAATCTAAAGCCTTATTCGGGCGGGATTAACTTTACATGGGTAGATGGAGTGATAATGTAATTTATACACAGACGTCTGTAATATTAATGTCCAATTCGCACGGGATAAGATATCTCAGTAACGTTACCTAACGCTAAAAGTAAGTTTCGTGCATCTAACAAGTGCTTTCGAACTTCTTTCTGATCTGAATAGTAAGTTATGTGAAAAACACTTGAGTTGAGGGAGGGAAATACATAGCCTAGCTAACGTTAGCTAGCTACGATTTCAATACAGCAAGTTACTATCAAAGATCCTTGCTCCTTCTCAATTCTCTGGATTTAAAATACAACCAATAGTACGATAGTAATGTTAAATCTTAATTGTGAAAAGTAATCCCCCGAGCCCTACTTGTGATGGTCCGCCGATTACAACAAGAAAATGCTGCACAGTGCTCTGGCATCTTAACTGTTGCTATGCAACGAAACTAGGAGTACGACCGGTCTAAGATGGCGGCCGCAAATCTCATCGCCCAGCGGCCAATAGGGCGTCTACCTATATGATGTCTATGCATTCACATTCCAGCTGTTGCCAACCGCCCAGAATGGTCGCTCTCGCGCTCCCGGAAACACGCTAGAACGTCTTCTTCTTTAAGAAAGAACTAGTTCTTCTTCTATTTATTGGCGGGTTGCAAACCAACTGGAAAGGTGCATACCGCCACCTACTGTACTGGAGTGTGACGAAGATTGAACACGAAGATTTTCTAAATTCTACTCTTTATACCACCATTTCTCAAGAACTTCATTAAATCTGTAATTATTTTATAAATATTTTCTTAAAAAAAAGTTTTTAAAATATATGATAAATTCCATAACACCCAACACTTGCATATCTCTTATAAGTTCAGTTCTTTCCTGTTCATATATATAATTTTTTACATCTAATCATGACAAGCTCGACAGTTTCCATTTCCTGACATTCATTGCATAAACCAGAATTATGTTTTCCGATAATATGAAGGTGTTGCGTTAAGATTAGCATGGCCGATTCTTAATCTTGCATATGTAATAAAGTCTTTCCTGCTTATATGATTTTACCTTGTTTTGTTACTTTGTATTCTATAAAAATGTCTTCATTTTCTACAAATTCCAGTAGTTCTGCCATTTATTCTTACAAGTTTGCTTTAATCAGATTTTCCTTCTGCCCTGCTTAAATTGACTGCTACGCTAATATTATACATTTTGTCTGCCGTTTCATTCCCTTGTATCCCTACATGCGCTGGTATCCATAAAATCTGCACCATTTCTCATTTGACTTTCTATATAAAACGATCAATATATCTTTCCTACATGAATGTAAAGTTTTCAAACTTAAGTGATGCCACTGAATCTCAAATTAAAGCTTTTCCTGAGTTTGCCATTTCTCCCTCAAACCCTTCAAGTGCCATCTAAATGGCAAAATATTCTGCCATGTATACCAATGTTGCATCAGCTATTGTCCCTTTAATTCCCAGTTTTAAATTCTGGAACATAAAATGCTGCACCAGTTCGCCCCTTCTGTTTTTTGTTTTTTTTTGACCAGTGTACATCTGAATAAACAGTATTAATATAATCTAGTGTATTAGGTTTAATTTCTCCTCTAATCTCTTTTTGCCTTCTATCATGTATTGTAAAATCAATTTTTGGCTTACTTAAACCAAGGTGGAATTGGAGGCATCAATACAGTTGGCACAAATGTCTCCAATTCCACCTTCATTTCCTTTGCCCATTCCTGTACCTAAAAGTGCCAACATGTCAGAAACTTCCCCCACCCACATGATAAACAGAAAAAACATTTGAATAAACAAGAACTTTTATTTGGATTCCAGTTGCAACACAAAACATACAAATCTGAAAAATCACAGGACACGTAGCGATTCACAGGAAATTAGTCTGAAGATGAAGGATAAAGTTGCCCAAATCTCCCTTCTTTGAAATCTGTTGGGTAAAAGAAGTAAATTTAGGTCATTTGCAGGCCATATTTCACAGAAGTTAAACGTGTTTTGTTTCAAATCAGAAAACCGTTAATCACCACTGATTAATCTGACGGTAATTCCAGCTATAATCAGTTTAGGTTTCATCATAATAAACTCGAGTAGCGTTTAATATAAGCAAACGCATTTCTGCCGAACTCACCATATATTTGTGTAGTCCTCGGAAAAGACCTAGGAAAACACACAGCGTTAAGGAAAAGCTCGTACATGTCAAATAGTTCGTCTACATTAAGTGTGCTCAGAAAACCGATCATCACCACTTTACAATCGGACGGTAATTCCAGCTATTTTCAGTTTGGGCTTCATCACAACACATTATGGAAGATATACATTATTGAACAATAATAGGAACTGTGTCTTACCAGAATAGAGACGTATTTTCCATCGACACTTCTCTGTACACACGGTTTCCTACTGCTACTTCGGAAGAGAAAGAACTACTTCACGTTTGCCTCGTGTTATATGTACCAGTCGCTTAATGACGTAGTTCTTCCTGTTCTTCTGGTGTTAAATCTTACGCGCAAACAGCTAATTGCTGCCAGCTACTGGAAAAGCCTAAGAACTCCAAAAACTATAGATACATATATAAACTTAGATCTCGTATCTCAATACTTACATTTTAACCGAGTTTTGATCCCTATAATACGACTCCAACTGTACGATTCTTTAACGCAAAAAAAAAGAAAAAGCAAAACAAAACAAACAAACAAACAAAAAAATTGTAAATGAACTAGACTGCTTAGACTGCTCTGGACTTTTCGTAGTACCTAGGATAGCAAAGTCCACTAAAGGAGGTAGAGCTTTTTCACCTTTGGCTCCCAAACTCTGGAATAACCTTCCTGATAAGATTTGGGGTTCAGACACACTCTCTCTGTTTAAATCTAGATTAAAAACACATCTTTTTAGCCAAGCATTCAAATAATGCCTCTCTTTTACTGCAGTTATATCTGATCAAATGCACATTATTAATCTTTAGCTTTGCTTGAAAAATTATTTTTGCTTGGTTCGAACAGCAGATACGCTAATTATTTTCCTATTTGTTCTCTGTTTCTGCCATGGGATTGACATCCTGTGGTAACTAGGAATTACACACGCTTCAGTCTGGATCAAGAACACATAAGAAAGAAGAGATGATGCCAATCTCTCTGAGGACTTCAGATGATGCCAGCCCTGAAACAACATATATCACTACCGATTTTACTACTGTAGTTTGATTGTAACATAAAATCATTACTGTTAATAGTGTTTGAATGTTCGATTACATCATTAACTGATCATTACCATACATCTGTGCCATATGTACATCAACTTGACATAGTCACCATTATTAAGCTACTACTAAATATATTGTACAAACTTTAATTTGGTGTAAAGTTGCTTTGCAACGATACGTATTGTGAAAAGCGCTATACAAATAGACTTGACTTGACTTGACTTATTATATACAACATGTAAATTGACCGAATTATCCCTGCTTAAAAAACCAGCTAGGCTGGTTGGCTAGTGGTTTTAGCTGGATTAAGCTGGAAGTAGCCGGTTTTAGCTGGTGTCCCAGCCTGGCCAGGCTGGATTTAGCTGGTGGTTTCCCAGCCTGACCAGCTAAGACCAGCCTGGAAAAGTGGCCAAAACCCCTTCTAAAACCAGCCTGGTTGACCAGCTAAAACCAGCTGGTTTTAGCTGTTTTTTTCAGCAGGGTAGCCCATAACTGTGTATCAATTATGTTTTAAATTATGTAAGAAGTGAAATTTGCTATGTGGACTGCTTATTTTTGGTATCAGCCTATTTCTGTATCATTATGCATTTGCATTCTGAGTTCCTATTATTTCTTTCCAAATGTCCAAAGGGCAGGTTTGTAGGTTTCCAGTTAGGACATGTGGCTTTATGAACATTACTAATGATACAGGAGTACGCATACCAACAACATTTTTTCCTGAACTCATTTTTATATAAAAACATCCACCACGTGCGTATGTTACTTGAAATAGCGAATTGATGGAAATTAACACGTGATGCGTGATGACGTCTGAGCTCTAAATATGACGCGGAACGCTATCGGCTAGCTAGCTTAGCTGCGTTGTTTCCCTCCATCAACACTGAGCAGAGATCGATCGTTAGCAAGTTGATGTTTAAAACTGACATCTCCGGATTGACGTTTGCCATAAATATCAAGCCGTCTGAGTGAGGATTTTTTTTGCTGGACGTTTGATTAACGAATCTCAGTAGAATAAACGGTAAGATTGATTAAATCTGTTTGTTGGATAAAGTGCGTTTCAAACCCTATTGCTAACAAGTTAGCATTTGTAGCGAGCCATGTGAATTTGAAAGTTGAAACTTTGCGTTTGGCATTTGTATATCTGCATGGTAGATTAAATAAATCGACAGATTTTTAAAACATGTTACATTTAAATCGATTGCTAGCAGCTCATAAAAGCTCTAAATAGTTGTATTTGAAATATAAACTTGTAAGCACATCACGGCTACCTTTCATTTTTTGGCTCAAAGCTGCGTTCCACACTTGTCCGTGCGAACTGGTTCTCTCAGGTTCAGTCCGGCACAAACCAAAACCAAAAAGTAATGTAATGTGGTGAGCGGAAGATATAAATCATAAAACCACAAAAAATCCTAACAACACATTTTCACAGGCCGTAAATCAACTGGCTCATGACATTTCTGGCGCCCAACATTGCTAATAGACGTCAAAAACTAGCATGAACAATAACATACATCACACGTTATTTAACGATACTTGAAACATGTCTGTTTACAGCGCATCTTCTGTATCTGAGACATGTTGTGTATGTTTGTGCTGTTTTGAAATGTATTTGTGTTTTCACATTTCTCTCTATTTTACCTTTAGGTTATAAACCTGTTTAATACTGGTGGGGTTCAAATTCGTGTGAAAACACAATTGCTTCTGTATGGATACTTAAACATTTATGCAAATAAATTATGCGAATATAAATATCGTTTTTAAGTATGTAGCTGTGGTATTTTGTGTAATTAAAAAAAAAAAAAATGTTAATGCACTTGCGTTACAAGATGATACACAAGTTTTACTAGGACTAGGAGAAGATCTTCTAACACATTCTCTCTGCCAAAACCTTTTATCATTTAAGCTTGTTTTATTAGCTGGTTTTAGCTCTGTGAGTAGTTGTTTTTATTCAGTTAAATCTTTTGAAGAGCTTAAAGTTAAGCCAAATACAGTTTTAGAGTTTGTAGTAAATTGTAAAAACCTTATAGAATTTACCCCTGAGTTTTTTTTTTTTTTTTTTTTTTTGGCCATGACAATAGCCACAGAAGCTGAGCTGACATGTGTTAAACACACACACACACACACACACACACACACACACACACACACACACACACACACACACACAAAACAAACAAACTTAAGGTGCTTAATATGTAATAAAATACAAAAAGTGAGTAGTTAAAATCACAATCAGTTAATAAGTTAATAATTAGTAATCAGTTTATTTAACATAAGCCCAAGCAAAAATGTAACTATTGAACTATTAATCAGAGGGCAGAAGGCTTTTCATCCAATCATTTGTCACTACAAACTCGGACAAGGATATTTATTGAAGTAAATTATTTTAGTCAATGTAATATTAGCGCAGGCCATAGGAGATCAAAGTTTCAAAACTATTATAGGCAAAAATTCAGCATGGTAGTGACAAAAGTGTTAGAACACCTAATAATAACCATTTAGGTATTTGATTAATTTATTGTTAGTAAAGCAGGTAAAGTGTATTTGCTGTGCTAGAACTAAACGTTTTTGTCCTCTGTGTAGACATATGCAGGCTCCATAGCAGTGCAAGATGTTCAACAAATCTTTTGGTGCTCCCTTTGGGGGAGGGACAGGAGGATTTGGGACTACTTCAACATTTGGGCAACAAAGTAAGTTAAAGGGATAGTTCACCCAAAAATGAAAATGTGATGTTTATCTGCTTACCCCCAAGGCATCCAAGATGTAGGCTACTTTGTTTCTTCAGTAAAACACAAACAAAGATTTTCAAACCGTTGCAGTCATATAATGGCAGTCACTGGCATCCACGGCTTTGAGAGTCCAAAAAAACATAGACAACCAAATTAAACCCTGAGGCTTATGGCAATACATTGAGGTCTTAAGACACGTAACAATCAGTCTGTGCAAGAAATGGAACAGGATTTATTTATATATATGTGTGTGTGTGTGTGTGTGTGTATATATATATATATATATATATATATATATATATATATATATATATATATATATATATATATATATATATATATATATATATATATATATATATATAATATATATATATATAATATATATTTTTTTTTTATCTCTGATCCACCGCAATGTCCTACTGTCCTGAGTGCGTTCACAACAGCCGGCACGTGATGAGTCTGCATGCTCTGGCATAGTAGACGCATGCGCAGAAGATCGCTTCTGTGCATGCGTCTACTGTGCCAGAGCATGTTGATGCGTCACACCAGCTGTTGTGAACGCACTCAGGACAGTAGGACATTGCGGTGAATCAGAGGTAAAAAAAAAAAAAGTCACCTACATATTGGATGCCCTGGGGGTAAGCAGATAAACATCAAATTTTCATTTTTGGGTGAACTATCCCTTTATAATGTATGCTATGGTATTTTATATTTAAAGAAATTAGAGAACCAAGAATCAAAACTGTACAGAGATGAAGTAAGAATTTTGTTTTACCTTTATCATCAGATACTGGATTTGGAGCAACAGGGGGCTTTGGATCTTCAGCTTTTGGGGCAACAAACAACACAGGTGGACTCTTCGGGACCACCCAGAACAAACCTGGTATGCTGTTTTCTGTAGCAGTAGCTGTGTGCAGAATCTTACATCTTTAAATGCCCAAAGAATCTATCATGTTTTGAAAAATAAGTTTTTATTAAAAGTTATTTGCTTGTAGATTGAGACTTATCGAAGATTATGCTTCCATTTATTTGGTGTAGATGTAGCATGCAAAAGCATTCATGCAGGTTTTTTCAAAACCAGTTGTTCTCACTGATCTGAGCACTGCAGGTTAAGAATAAGTTTACTCTGTATGTTGGTCATTTGCAAAATGATTGTGTTGTAACAGAACAAAACATTTTGCTGTTGACTCAGTCATCTCAGAAATGAAGTTAATAATGAACATATCAAATTCACTTGATGACTTGATGAGAATTATTGATTTAAAGATGGTTTTGAAGAAAGATTGCATTAGAAACTGATGTGCTTTCACACAAGAAATTAGAGGCCCCATGTTTGGTCAACAGTGTGATTTGTATTGAAATGTTTGTCTGTCTTCAAGGTGGTCTATTTGGCTCAAGCACCTTCAGTCAACCTGTTACATCCTCCACCAGTAGTGGGTTTGGGTTTGGTGCCACCAGTGGCACGTCAAACAGCCTCTTTGGAAGCACCAACACTGGAGGTGGGGGATTGTTTTCCCAGCAGAACAATGCCTTTAGTGCCAACAAACCAGCCGCTTTTGGCAGTAAGTTTTCAGTGTAGCAATGAATTGTTTGATTTGTTGTAGAAGTAGTGTCTTGGATTAAAAGAATAGCTCACACATAATGGACACAAGTAAGTGTTTGAATTGTTTTGCAGCTTTTGGCACCAGCACCAGTAGTGGTGGATTATTTGGGACAACCAACACAACATCCAACCCTTTTGGAGGAACATCAGGCTCTTTGTTTGGGTCATCAAGTTTTACTGCTGCACCCCCTGGCACAACAATCAAATTCAATGTTTGTTTAGAAATTATTATACTATTATTTTATTTCTTCATACTGTTAAATTAGCTACCATTTTTTCATGCATGATATTTAACCAAAATCTTTTGTTTTGTTACAGCCTCCAACTGGGAGTGACACAATGGTAAAGGGAGGTGTGACAACCAGCATCAACACCAAACACCAGTGTATCACTGCCATGAAGGAATATGAGAATAAATCATTAGAGGTAGGTTGGATCCAAATCTGTTGTCTAGAGTTTTGAGGATTTATGGCCATGATGAAATATCTATACCTTTTTTCCTTGATCTTAGGAATTGAGGCTTGAGGATTACCAGGCAGGAAGGAAGGGTCCTTCCAATCCTATGGCAGCTGGCACAGGTGGTCTCTTTGGAGCAGCAGCCACAGCTACTCCCAGTACTGGCACTGGACTTTTTGGATCCTCGGCTCCAAACACTGGCTTCAGCTTTGGCCAGAACAAGACCTCATTTGGCACAAGTAAGTGGTTGTATCTTAATTGTTTATTTAGATTTTCTTAAGTAAATCTAAGTAAATGTGCTAACTTTTTGCATTGCAGGCACTGGGGCTTTTGGTACAACCACAGGAAGTTTGTTTGGCCAGCCGCAGCAGCAGCAACAGCAGCAGCAGCAGCAGCAGCAACAACAACAGCAAGCTTCCAGTCTCTTCAAACCATTTGGCTCAGCTCCCACCACCCAAAACAACACTTTTTCCTTTGGCAACAGCAACAGTATGGTGAGTTTACTACAGCAGGTGTAGTAAATGTCTGCACTGATTTGCTAAATGGTTTTTAACTAATCTTATTAATGTAACATGTCAATTCTGTTTAATCCAATATTTTATTTATAAGGGGCTGTTTGGCAATACGGCTGCCTCTCAGGCTGGAGGACTGTTTGGAAACACTAACACAAGTACCGCCACAGGCTTCGGCGCAGGAATTTTCGGCCAAACTAACACTGGCTTTGGGAATGTGGGTACACAGGTGACTTCTGGAGAGGCTACAATTAGCTCTCACTTTTTTTCTCTTTTCTGTATTCTTCAAAAGTAGATTTTTAGATTTTCACAGTGATCATATGCAAGTTATTTTATTAACTTATTTTATACATTATTTTTTTTTCTGAATGATTATCTTGTCCGTGTCCTCTTTATTTCACAGAATCTTTTTGGTAATAAGCCTGCTGGATTTGGCACTACTACCACTAGTGCACCCTCCTTCGGAACAGGCACTGGTCTGTTTGCAAATAAGCCTACACTCACTCTAGGGACTAACACAAACACCTCAACCTTTGGTGAGACTTTGACAGTCAAGTTATACAATGTTAACACTGACTAGCATTTGCTGTAATCAAATTCTTTCTCTGTTTTGGTGGTGAAAGTGATGGGCATCAGTTCACCTGTGTGCACTTAGATTTGATCTAGAAATGCTAATATATTTCTTCTCAAAAAGGATTCGGTGCAACTGCTACTGGTGGGGGTCTTTTTGGGAACAAAACTGCTACAACAGGCCTGGGAACAGGATTGGGAACTGGCTTTGGAGGAGGTACATTTTAGGGTGCCTAATTTTGTCTTCATTTGTTATTTTAAAAATGAAAACATGCCTTCTAAGTATTAGTTTGTATATTCAGCTGTAGGAACTGGCCAGACATCATTGTTTGGGAATAACCAAAACAAGCTGGGCTCCACCCTGGGGTCAGTGGGCACCTTTGGGACTGGAGGCTTCAACACTGGAGCCAGCACTTTAAATTTTGGTGCTGCGCAACAGCCTGTGGGTCAGTTAAATGCTTCATAAATACTATAATCTCCACAACTGGTTGTAATCATGTTAAATTGAGTACTTAATGTGAGATCTTTTTGAGGTTTTGTAAAATAAATAACTGGTGTGCTATGTTTTGTTCACAGCTCTGACTGATCCCAATGCATCAGCTGCACAGCAGGCTGTTCTCCAACAGCAGATCAGTGCATTGGCCTATTCTCCTTTTGGAGACTCACCCCTCTTCAGAAATCCACTGTCAGACCCCAAGAAAAAAGAAGAGGTTTGTTTTTATTTTATTTTATTTTATTTTTTCCATTTGTGTTTTTCCCCCAAGGGTACATAGTCCTTACACATATTGGCTATTTGAATAGATTAGTGAGTGAGAGACCTGTTTTGTGTTTAACCATTTGGCACAGTACATGCACTAGTTAACATTATCTTCTCCGTCATTAGCGTCTGAAGCCCACAAATCCAGCTGCACAGAAAGCCCTGACTACCCCTACTCAGTACAAACTGACCCCTCGTCCTGCCACCCGTGTTCGTCCCAAAGCTCTGTCGTCCTCGGGCTCCTCCAAATCTCAGCTCTTTGATGGACTTGATGATGATGAACCCTCTCTTAACAATGGAGCCTTCATGCCTAGGTAAGAACCTGACGTCATAACTCTACCTACTCTTATTGCACATGTAGCTCAAGATGTTTTGCACTAACTCCTGTTCCTGTCTGCATGCTTGTTTTAGGAAGAGCATAAAGAAGCTTGTTTTGAAGAATTTGAATAACAGCAGTCTATATAACAACTCTGTGAACAGAGAGGCTGATGATTTGGCCTCCCCTTCAGAGTACCCACAAAATGGGCTCAGGTACGTTCACGCTAGTTCTCAACTGTTGCAGTTAGTAAAGATGCAGCCATATATTTTAATGTTTTCCTGTCACGCTTCAGTCTGAGTATGGATGAAGGAGAGACCCGAGACATAACTGTGGAGAGAAGTGGGGAGGATGATCTGGAGGTCTCAAAGTTCTACACCAACCCGATCACCAAACCAATTCCACACGCCCAGCCAAGCCCCTTGCTACAGGACACTATCACGGAGTTTAATTTGCGGGGAGCTGGCAGTCATCGCAATGGCCTTGAGGCCAGCAGCGAGGACATCTCTCTGGCAGAGGATTCCATTCAGGAGGAGAGAGATGAGGAGCTGGATGCTCAGAAACCTCCTCACCCAGCTGGTATGCTTTTCTTGGTTGACAGTCTTCAAAACATAACCTGTACTTGATAGGATACAAATCTTATTCAGAGCTATTTGTCTTCTCTCAGGTATAGTTCTTAGCCGTGTGGGCTACTACACCATTCCTTCAATGGAAGAGCTTGGAAGAATGCTGAATGAGAACGGAGAGTGTATTGTGGAGAACTTTACTGTTGGCAGAAAAGGTAACAGTATTGCATGAAGCACCACTGTGCATAAGAACAAATGGTGTGAGTGGCACATGACATGTTTTATTGTTTTTTTTCTTTTTTGCAGGCTACGGATCAGTTTTCTTCTCTGGTGAGGTGAATCTTACCAACATGAACCTAGATGAGATTGTGCACTTCAGGCGTAAGGAGATAATCGTGTACCCTGATGACAAAGACAAGCCTCCTGTCGGAGAGGGACTAAACAGGTATGTGCATGGCTCACTTTTGCATCTTTTCCAACCACTTTGGTCAGTCTTTGAAACAGTTTGAGTTTACTCTGTTTGTTGTAACACGCAGACGTGCTGAGGTGACTCTAGATGGTGTGTGGCCCAATGACAAGACAATATGCTCTCAGATTAAGAGTCCAGAGAGGCTGACTGAGATGAACTATGAGGGCCGGCTTGAGGCAGCCTCGCGTAAACAGGGTGCCCGCTTCTTGGAATACCGACCTGAAACTGGCTCCTGGGTCTTTGAGGTATGAGCATCTACTCCACATTCCATTAACTTCTGTTTTCAATCCACATTTTATTTTCTGACTTTTATTGCATTACATTTTTAGCTGTTGTCATGTACAAATCTTGAGAATGTAACCAAAATCTCCTCTACAGGTGGCCCATTTCTCAAAGTATGGACTCCAGGAATCTGATGAAGAGGAGGAAGTCCCTCCGGCCAAGCTTGACCTAAAGAAACTGAAGACAGGGGTTCCACCTGGGATCCCGCAGCTTCCACTGACCCAGCAGCAGATGGTGCCACAGGCTCAGGTAGACTGAGGAACGCACTGGTCTGACACACATTGGTCTCCGGGGGTCTCAAGTTCACTGATACCTGTTGTGCTTTGCGCAGTCCAGATCAACACTAGCAGCGGGGAGAGAGCAAAGAGCTTTTGGTAGTTCAGATGCTTTTCAGTTGTGATGCCAAGAGATTGGAAGTTATTGAAATGCTGTGCACACATTTTAAATATTCAGGGTTTACAGAGAAAGTTCATATAACAAAGGGAGTTGCCTTTTATCTAATATTTATAGTATGTAAAGACTCTTTGCAACTGAAACATTTTCTTTAATATTAATATTGCTTTGTTTAGACAGAATGATAGTACAAGGGTAATTCTGAATGTGTTTTGAGTGGAATAAGATGCAGCCAAAATATGAAATATTTGTATGTTGTGATACTTGTAGAACACAAGCAAAGAATGTGTTTGACCGTTTGTATTTTATATTATTTACTTTTAACAGGTGATTTAAATAACATTACATGCAGTAATTAAAGGTCTGTTTAATCTGAGATATTCTACAAATATTTCACATTGTTTTAGTAGGAAGTATAGCAGTGAAAGTGTATGAGTGGCATGTGTAAATTTGTTTTGATTTTGTCATGTATTTTGTTGACAAATAAAGGTACAATAAAGAGAAAATGTTTGTGTCAGGACATTTCATGGCTACTCGATGCTTTCATAGCAATGTTTTAAATAGCCAGCAACTAGAACCTTGATGCCTGTCAAACCATTTTGGAACCTGCGTTGAAAAATCAGTTTTAACTGTACTCTGCACTCATCAAAAACGAAGACTTGACTTGATCACTTTGTGTTCCATGTGTGTAGAGTACAGCAGTTCTTGAGCTGCTCAGCCGTGTGTCGGAGTTGGACAGTGACATGGCTGACATTACCCAAGAGCACCTGGCAGACAGCGTTTTGGGTGAGGAGGATGGAGAGAGAACTTTGGAGGAGAACAAGCTGAGATCTGAGACTCCTGCCGAGCACGAGCCTGTGTCTGCATCAAGCCAGATTGCTTCCTCAATGGGCATTAACCCTCATACTTTACAGGTAGCGCATATGTAATGATGTCATTGATTGGAAATGCATATTTTGTCACTTTAATTAATGTAGATTTGTTTTCTATACAGATTATGAAGGCCTCCCTCTTCACAGAGGATGATGAATGTGACTTGTTTCAAGAGCATGGCTCTTCAAAGCTCTTACAAGATGTGGCTTCCCCCAAAGTTTTGCTTTCTGGAACTGGTCGGCCATCAAGTATGCCAGCCTAATAATTTTCATGTAATTTACATACTTATGGGTTTTATATTTCTTTAAACATGTCTGATATATGGCTTTTCCATCACAGTTGGAGCCCTTTTACAAACCAAGTTTACCTCAGGAGGGCTTTTTTCACAGTTGCCAGAGGCTCCTTTTGGTGGAATACCTCAGAAGCTTAGCAAGTCACTAGCATCAGAATCTCCATGGCCATCATTGGGTCCTTCCTTCCTGTTGCCGGCCCCTCCTCCAGAACCTACTCTTCGGACTGTGGGGGCCCGCAGGCTAGGAGGGCCAGTACCTCTGGAGAGTTCCATAACTCTGGGAAAAGGCCGTCTGCTGATGGATGCTGCTTTGTTCAGAGGGCGATCTTTCAGAGCGGGCTGGGGTCCCAACTGGACACTAGTGCACTGTGGAGATCAACTTAGTGTAACAGAGGCAATGAAGGAGCAGTCGGCAGAGATAATGGGATTTGGCTTCTTACCTAAACCTACCAAAAGCAAACCGTAAGTTTAGCCTCTCCATAGTTTATCAGTGCAAATAATGCACAGCTAAAGTGCACCAGAATTTATCTATATTTTTTTTTCCCATTGTTGCATCATATTAGGATCACTGAAAGTCCTTTTAAAGTGTGTATGGAGCAGGTGGTTGGCCTGGAGCCCAAGCAGTCAGCAGAGAGCCTTGCTCTGTATCACAGACCACTGGAAATTGGTCTAAAGCACAGTACAATCAAAACAGAGGACTCCTGTCCCTTCATCCAGCCAGCAAAAGGAGTGGATGCTCTGCATGGTTATGCGGAATGGATTGTGGAGGTCAACAAAGATTTAGGAGGAGGGGATGGTATGCAGTGCTTACTTGTTGCTTCCCTCTTTCTTTCTCGGGAGGTTTAATGAATTTAAAGGGATAGTTCACCCAAAAAATGAAAACTGTCATAGTTTACACACTCAAGTTATTCCAAACCTAGACAAGATTTTGAGTATTTACAGTATCTCTCAGAAGTGAGTTATATATTTATGAATATTTTGTTGTATCTTTTCATGTGACAACACTAAAGAAATGGCACTTTGCTACAATGTAAGGTAGTGAGTGTACAGCTTGTATAACAGTGTAAATTTGCTGTCCCCTCAAATAACTGAACACATAGCCATTAATGTCTAAACCGCTGGCCACAAAAGTGAGTACACCCCTAAGTGAAAATGTCCAAATTTGGCCCAATTAGCCATTTTCTCTCTGGTGTCATGTGACTCGTTAGTGTTACAAGGTCTCAGGTGTGAATGGGGAGCAGGTGTGTTAAATCTGGTGGTATTGCTCTCACTCTCTCGTACTGGTCACTGGAAGTTTAACATGGCACCTCATAGCAAAGAACTCTGAGGATCTGAAGAAAAGAATTGTTGCTCTACATAAAGATGGTGTAGGCCAGGGTTCACCAAACTTCATCCTGCAGGGTTTAGCTCCAACTTGCCTCAACACACCTATTAATACCTATTAAGACCTTGATTAGCTGGTTCAAGTGTGTTTGATTAGGGTTGGGGCTAAACTCTGTAGGACACTGGCCCTCCAGGACAGATTGTGGTGACCCCTGGTGTAGGCTATAAGAAGATTGCCAAGACCCTTAAACTGAGCAGCAGCATGGTGGCCAAGACCATACAGCGGTTTAACAGGACATGTTGGTCGATCAAATAAGTTGAGCACATGCTCCACGTCTCATCCAGAGGCTGTGTTTGGGAAATGGAGTGCTGCCAGCATTGCTGCAGAGGTTAAAGGGGTGTGGGGTAGTGCTGCACGATTAATCGTATCGCAATCGCGATGTCAGCCTGTGCGATTATATTATTTTATGTTAGGCTAATTGTGTGCACTTGAGAACACATGCTTTCTGAGAACAGTTTGCCTATTTTCTGTGCTGCGAACAAAACAAAAACAAAACAAAAGATTAAATAAATAAAAATAAAAAGATCTGACAGTCTCTCAGTATAGGCAGTGCACATGTGGCGTGCACGTTCACTTGTGTGCGCAGCGTTGAGAGACCAGAACGAAGATGAGTGCCGAGGAGACTGATCTGGTAGGCAAAAAACTCTACCTCTGTATGACGATATTTTGGATTTGAGATTAGTGACACTGAGCAGAGACATGTATTGTGCAGGTTTCGCAAAATTAAAGTTGCTACATCACATGGCAATACAACAAATTTATATCAAAGCATAATTACAGATGTGTTTGTGAGCCTCACGCCATATTATAAGTCTTTGTTTAGACATAAAGAAATCAAATTGTAGAATGCTCGCTCAGCAACGCCAAGCGCTTCCCGCAACAGTTAAAACGAAACCGAAAGTAAGACTCGCACGCGCATTGAAAAGCAATTTTAAGGCCGCGACTCCCCAATGCGTGCAAATTAGGCTACATGACATATCTAGGCTGTTATTAGCATGTAAGCTATAATAGGTTGTGTAGTTGTCTATAGCCCTGTATCATGCTTGAAAAAGTCGGTCTCTGTTAGCACTTTGAATATTAAGAGAGTAGCCTACTTTGATTATGGCTGCATTTATTGTTTGCACTTAATAAGACTAAGAAAGAATTGTTTTTTTTTGGTTATTTATGCTGTTTTAATTTGTTCAATTTGTGAAAAGAACTTTAGTTAAGAGGTCAAATGTTCTAGAAGCTCATAATTCATTAACCCCCATTTTGTCCCCCCAATACCATTTATTATAATCGCAATCGCATATTGCAATATTGACCCCAATAATCACAATATGAAAATTTTCCCAAATTGTGCAGCCCTAGTGTGGGGTCAGCCTGTCAGTGCTCAGACCATACGCTGCACACTGCATCAAATTAGTCTGCATGGCTGTCGTCCCAGAAGGAAGCCTCTTCTAAAGATGATCCATAAGAAAGCCTGCAAACAGGTTGCTGAAGACAAAGCAGACTAAGGACATGGATTACTGGAACCATCTTTTGTGATCTGATGAGACCAAGATAAACTTATTTAGCTCAGATGGTGTCAAGCGTGTGTGGCGGCAACCAGGTGAGGAGTACAAAGACAAGTGTCTCTTGCATACAGTCAAGCATGGTGGGAGTGTCATGGTCTGGAGCTGCATGAGTGCTGCCAACATTGGGGAGCTACAGGTCATTGAGGGAACCATGAATGCCAACATGTACTGTGACATACTGAAGCAGAGCATGATCCTGTTCCTTCAGTGACTGGGCCACAGGACAGTATTCCAACATAACGACCCCAAACACCTCCAAGATGACCACTGCCTTGCCTTGCTAAAGAAGCTTAGGGTAAAGGTGATTGACTGGCCAAGCATGTCTCTAGACCTAAACCCTATTGAGCATCTGTGGGGCATCCTCAAACGGAAGGTGGAGGGCCGCAAGGTCTGTAACATCCACCAGCTCCATGATGTTTTCATGGGGGAGTGGAAGAGGACTCCATTGGCAACCTGTGAAGCTCTGTTGATCTCCATGCCCAAGAGGGTTAAGGCAGTGCTGGAAAATAATGGTGGCCACACAAAATATTGACACTTTGGGCCCAATTTGGACATTTTCACTTAGGGGTGTACTCACTTTTGTGGCCTGTGGTTTAGACATTAATAGCTGTGTGTTTGTAGTATTTGTGTGTATAAATTCTTAATAGATGTCAAATAATTTTCAAATTAAACAAATGCATATTATATATTAAATCATTTTAATTTTTCACATTAGCTGGTCTGGCCCATTGGCGCCAAGTTTGGACTTTGTGTGCTGCTCTTTGGGGTCGTCTGGGTGACCAGGATGTGGAAGTTGAGCAATACTCAGACTACCAACAACAGCTTGAGAGGCGAAGGAGCTTCTCACACTGGCTTTCTGAGTGTGCAGCTGAGTGCATTGAGGAGGAAGTGGGTCGAGCCCTTCAGCGCAATCATGCTGAAGCCATATTCAGTTACCTTACCGGTCACTGCATAAGCAAGGCCTGCAAACTGTCCCAGAAGAGTGGTGAGTGCACTTTTTATTTTTTTTTCCTCCCTGAATGCTTAATGTCACGTTCTATGCTTTACTACAACGTTAGTGGTTCTAATAGAGGTGGTGTTTGTGTGTGTAGGGGACCATCGTCTTTCTCTTTTGCTGGCTCAGGCTGTGGGCTCACAATTTTGTAGAGATCTATCGGCTCTGCAGCTCAGTGACTGGAACAGCATGCAGACGGACTCCTTCATAGAGGAGGAGAGGCTGCGAATCTATGCTTTGCTTGCAGGCAAACCAGTCAGTAAATAAAATGATGTAAAATCTAGATGCATGTTTTGGTGTTTATTATTTGTAGATTTTTAATGTGTGTTGTGTGTTTTTTTTTTTTGCTTTGTTTTTTTTAATATAAAGGTGTGGCAGTCAACAGACAGCTGTATAAACGTGTGCTCCGAGCTGGATTGGAAGCGGTGTGTTGCTGTTCATCTCTGGTACATGCTGCCTCCTACTGCATCTGTAGCTGATGCCCTTGCCAAATATGAATCTGCCTTTCAGGTAAATGTTTTTGCGCTCGCATGAGGTGGTTTTTCCAGGCAGTTTCAAAAAAGGAATATTTTGCAAACCTGCAATGGAAATGTTTTTTTAACATTAACAGGTCACATTCAATTAAAAGTAACCAAAATCCATTGCCATGACTTACTGTGAAAGGAAAAAAACTGTTTTAGTCGCATGGCATTAGTTAATGGGTACATTTGGGAATGCAAAAGGCTAACGTGCTTTGTGTTGCACTTGTTATCATTTGTAAGCGTGCAGCATGTCTCGATCTCAGCAGCTCGTTTAACAAACTCTTCCTCTGCAAATGCTGTGAGTTTAGGTTACTTAATGTTCATTTGTGAAATCAGGGTGTGTTGTCTTACTAATTTCTAAATTATTTTCTAAATATGGCAATTGTTGTACATTGTGATTTCAAAAGTTTAAACCCCTGCTCTGAGGTTGCATGTTGCCAAATATTAAAATTCAGTGGATTTAATTGTCAAATCTTGCTGTAAAGTAAAACATCACCTGGCCTTGCCTGTGTTCATATTGTGAATAGTAGAGGTCAACCGATATTGGATTTTACCGACACCGCTAGGTTGGACCACACTGGCCGATACTGATTAATCGACCGATAGTCTTTAAAATGGATACTGAATGGAAACTAAAACAGTGGTCTGTCAGTGGTATAGTCTCACAGTTTAACTGCTTCTATTCTAGAACACTTGATGAATATCTAATCAAAATACCAAAATATTTTAGTCACAAACTGGGCAAAAGCCTAGCGCCGTGTCGGGAGATCTCATATCAGTTATCACCCACAGGTACGTCACGTTCAGTTCAAACAGCGGTCTAAAACTGTTTATTTAATCACCAAACGGTAGGGGTGGTACGGTTCATGAAAAAAATCCGAACCATTCAATTCGCTCGTCACGGTTCGAGACACGTGTTTATTGTTCGGTCCGGAGAACGTTAGAATTGTGGAGGTCAACTGCAGAAATGACAAGCCGCTCAGAGTTTTTAGAGGAGGCATCGGCAGTATCGTTTTGTTTTACTGTGTGGGATCATTTTGGATTTAGTATTATATATGATGACGGCGGTAAGAAAGTGGTGGATAAAACCACGACAGTTTGCAACGGAGTATGTGAGCGGAGTGGAGCGGCAACAATTTTCCCTCTGCGCTCCAAGCATTTTAATAACCACTCCGCTCCGGGTTCACCATTTCCCGCTCCCGCTCCACTCCTTGCTCACTGATATCAGAAACATAACTGCTTTAGCCAAAACAAAATAATGACTGCCCACCACACCCTGTAGTATGTGAATAAATACAAATATGCACTAAAAGCACCCAGTAAAGACAGTGATGATGTGGTCAGGATCGTAGCGCCGGCTTGCTTTGAAATATGTTTGATTGCGCCTGATGTGCCCGCTCTGTCTCCCGCTCCCCAGATGCTGCCTGTTCATAAGAGTCAGGGGAGGTGCGCGAGTGGAAAAAGTAATCAATATTATTGATTTACTGATTTGAATCAGTTCATAATAACGAAAACAGTACTTCACAAATAAAAAGAGGCAGTTTTTTACGATCAGAAATTTCGCAAACCCCTGTAAACTTTTCTGTCAAAGGTTCTGAGTTCAAATAGTAAGTTCAAAACAGCTCTAACACAGAGAAAACCCGAGCGATTTCATTAGAGATTGCGGAGAGTCACGTTGGATTGTGGGTAGTTTGAATTCTTGCTAAATATGCAGGAATTGTACTCGTGATGGTGGAGCGCTCTCAGAGCGAGAGAGAACCACAACGCTCTGACTTTTTAAAAATCTGCTCCTCCCTCCATTCAAAATCAGCCCCCTCCACTCACATACTCTGCTTCGGAGTGGGAGATGAGAAGCATCGTTTTGCCATTCTCTCTAAAGCACTGACACAAGCAATGGCATTCTATCAGATTTTTGATATGACCTTAAGAATTACTTATTTTTAAATACTGTAAATGGTAGATTATAAGACTATATATTTTGTTGATATATGGTATTACACATTATACATTGGTCGACATCTAGTGAATAGGCGTATTACATTTAAACAATTTTTAAACTGTGTTGTTCAATAGAACCATGTAATTACTTGGTTTTGATACTGTATTTGAACCTGTTTTTATTGCCTCACCGTTAGTTTATGTATAAATGTTTTAATTTTTCACAAAAAAAATCAATTTCTCAGTTTTCTAAATAATCATTAGATTACTTGATTACCAAAATAATTGTTAGTTATGGCCCTAGATTAAAACATTCAACCACATTGTTTTGCTTTTTCTTAAATTTCTTAAAAATCGTATTAAAATATTGTCTCGTTCTAGTGAATCGAGTATCTGTATTTTGTTTCATCTTGTAAACTAAGCGTATTGTCATACCCATAATGTCTGTTAGTGTGATATAGCTCAGAATTTTCCAAGTGTATGATATAGCTTTCATTGTTCAGATCAGTCATATTCATGAAAAAAAAATAGCTTTGAATAAGGAAAGGAATAAACTAATAAAACAAAATGGTACTAATAAAGTGAAGCACATGCAATGACTTTGGCAACTTTAACATTTGCACGGGTACAAACTCATTGCATGTGTTGCACTTTATTAGTACCATTTTGTTTTATTAGTTTATTTATTAGAATTTAAAATATTATTATTATTATTATTATTATTATTAATAAATAATAATAATAATAATAAAAATAATAATAATGATAATAACATTGTCAAAGTGATAGTTTAAGGACTTTTAGTCCTTAAAAAAAAAAAAGATTTCTGTTAGCCAATGTTGATACTTGAAATCACCAAAACAAACACGCCCCTACCCCAAAAGGGTCTCGCCTGCAAGTGAACAAGTGACACATGAGCTTATTCAAGCAAAAGCCAGCATATTGTAGTTCTGTGAAACAAAGCAAAACCAATGTTACTTGCCTGTTGAGAATAAACAAAGCAACCTCGGCATCCGATCGCTCTGAGGGCATTGTCCCCTCAGAGAGAATTTGTTCCTCCTCAGTTTTCTTAACAAACCTAAAGTTTTGTTTGATTTGCGCAGAACAATCAGCGTCTGACTTGAAGCAGTGTAGCTAGCCTATGCCATCAAAGTAGACTACCGCAAGAGCGATTCGTAGAGCAGACGCGTGTAATGGTCACTACAGTTTCTCCAGCGTGGTTGGCTGCATGAGCTTTGACAGCTAATTCACGAATTTACCAGTCTCACTCACTGTATTTCATTGCGTGTTTTAATACGGCTTGCCCCCCTTTCTGTCCTCTCCCCTCCTTGCTGAACGTGTTCGGAAGTGAAAGTAAAATTCAGAAAAATAGCGTGCATACGAAAGCCATTGCGCGCTTTTCCGAGCTTCAGCAATGAACGAGATCACAGATTGCACTAGTCACACCCCTTACTGCTGATTGGCTACAAGTGTGTTTTGGTAATCGGCCCAACTCAGTTTTCTGAAGCTTTTTTTAAAAAAAATACATACTCCACCTTTAAATCCTGAAATTTCATTTTGCCATTTCTGTACAAAACCTGCTGCAGTTTTTATATATTTTAATACATATATGTAGATGTAGAGATAGATAGAGAGAGATTTTTTTTTGTTTTTTTTTTTTTTTGTTTTTGTTTTCTTTGATAGAATAATATGTGCACAATACTTGTGCTCATCAAGGCTACATTATTTGGTTAAAAAATGCTGTAATATAAAAAAAATATATATCAAGGTCCATTAGCAAGAAACACAATACAAACCAGTACAATAGTACCAATACTTCCTCACAGAGGACTTGATAACACGCTTTATGTGAATCGTCCAGCTGACAACTAAATTTATTCAAATTGTCATTAAAGCAGAAATGATTATACTCTTGCCTTACAGAACAAATCACTTGCACTGCTCCAAGTGTAATATAAGTAGCTAGTGCATCACAATCGCAATGTCAGCCTGTGTGATTATATGATGGGAAAATGTTGCGATTTATTTTATATTGAGCTAATTGTGTGCACTTGGGAACGCATGCTTTCTGAGCACAGTTTGCCTATTTTCCGTGCTGCGAACAAAACAAAAGATTAAATAATAAATGAATAAAAATAAAGGATCTGACAGTCTCTCAGTATAGGCAGTGCACGTGTGGCGTGCATGCGTGCACGTTCACTTGTGTGAGCAGCGCTGAGAGACCAGAACGAAGATGAGTGCAGAGGAGACTGATCTGGTAGGCAAAAAACTCTACCTCTGTATGACGATATTTTGGATTTGAGATTAGTGACACTGAGCAGAGACATGTATTGTGCAAGATTTGCAAAATTAAAGTTGCTAAATCTTGTGGCAATACAACAAATTTATATCATAACAAAACAAAGCATAAGTACAGATGTGTTCGTGAGCCTCACGCCATATAAGTCTTCGTTTAGATATAAATGAATTCAATTGTATAATGCACATTCAGCACCGCCGAGCGCTTCCTGCGACAGTTAAAACGAAACCGAAAGTAAGACTGCACGCAAATTAGGCTACATGACATATCTAGGCTGTTATTAGCATGCAAGCTATAATAGGTTGTGTAGTTGTCTATAGCTCTGTATCATGCTTGAAAAAGTCTGTCTCTATTGGCACTTTGAATATTAAGAGAGTAGCCTACTTTGATTATGGCTGCATGTATGTTTGCACTTAATAAGACTCAAAAAGAACGGTGTTTATTTTTTGGTTATATGTACTGTTTTAGAACTTCAAGAAAAGAACTTCAGTTAAGAGGTCAAATGTTCTAGAAGCTCATAATTCATGAACCCCCATTTTGTCCCCCAGTACCATTTATTATAATCATAATCGCAATCACAATCGCATATCGCAATATTGACCTCAATAATCGCAATATGAAAACTTTTCCCAAATCGTGCAGCCCTATAAGTAGCCAACACTCCAAGATTTTGTCCATAATCCATTAGAAATCTTTCTAATATGCTATTTTGAAGCTCAAACTTTTATTTATTGATGTTGAAAATGTTGTTCAAAAGAAGTGTTTATTTGAAACAAGTGTTTTGTAACATCTTTACTGTCACTTTTGATCAACTTAAAGAGCAGGTTATATGGGTTTTCAAAAAATCTCTTTTGCAGTTTGTAATGTAGCCATTCTTCAATGTAAACAGTCTGCAAAGTTGTTAATCAAAAAGTGCATTATACATAAAGATATTGTCTCTCAAAAGATAAGATGTTGACTCGGACTCATAATTCGCTGTGAACCTACTATTTCCTAAGAATGTGTTGATTTAATGTAGACTGTCGTTGTTCTAATTACTTCATTTAATAATAATGTAGACGAGCGATTTTTAGGCTGGTGTGCTTGCAAACTATTGTTTTAGCAGTTAGTCACGTTTGTACTCGGCTAACGTATTCACCATTATTGTTTTATGAAATGTTTACAGTTTAGCAACTAAACTTTAGCTGTGGGGATTGTTTTTGTAATTTTAAGAACTGATTGGAGCACTGGTATTTTATGTAAAGGTGCATGCACCAGGTTGTCACAACAAAACCCACCTAATTGCTACTCAAAAGTAGCCCAATCGTGTTTCGAGGTGGATCCAACTTTAAAAATTGCACTCCGGGGTGTAAAATACATACTTTTTGTCAGGGTTCCCCTGGTAAATTCGCATTCCAGGATTTAAATATGACGTTAATTGGGGTCGATTCATCCCACAACATCAAAAACGACTGCAGACTAGGCAACACAGATGGTAGCGCTCGCTAACTTGTAAAGTACTCCCCTCTGTGCCAATCACAACAGGCTTGGCCAGCAGACCGATCAGAGCAGAGTAGGCTTATGGAAGGGAGGGGTTTATAGACATTATGCAAATTGCAATGTTTTCTGACCTTACATGCATTTAAACTTGTTTTAGGTGACTCCAACACAATATTAGGACACTTATGTCCTAAAAAAACATATGTCCTGCTCTTTAATGTACGGTGACCGGCAGGGGACATGTTCGGTTTACTTAGTTTTGTCGTGGCCACGACATATTAACTCGTGGGAACGTCATAATATGTCGTGGCCACGAGTTATTAATTCGTGGGAACATCATATTAACTCGTGGGAACGTCATAATATGTCGTGGCCACGAGATGCTATGTTGAGGGAACGACATCCTTTTCTCGTGGCCACGACTTGTTATGTTGAGGGAACGACATGCTTTTCTCGTGGCCACGAGATGCTATGTTGAGGGAACGACATCCTTTCGTGGCCATGAGCTTTATTATTTGTATTATTTTTTTATTTTTAGAATTTGTTTCTTAAATTCGTTTTGGTTAGATTTATATATGTTGATAACGAATGCCATTATAAATTGCGATTTATTATAATTTGTATATATAAATACACTATAATTTTAATATCTTCTCATAATTGTGCCCCCCTATGAAAACGAAATTCAAAACTTTCACAGGAGTGGATCTCCCTCATCAACAATGTCAAAAATTCACGTGTACGACCACCTTCATCGACAGCTCCCTTACCAACTACATCATCATCTCTAAACGCAACATCTAATTTTGGGTTAAATCTCTGACGTCTAAAGGCTCGAATAGCACTTTCCAAGATGTTGCCCCTATTAAAAACTATAAAAATTAAATCATACAATAAAACACAAATTATAATGACATTCGTTATAAACAATATGCTATGTCTAACCAAAACGAATTTAAGAAAGACAACTTAAAACATAAAACAAATTATAATGGCATTCGTTATAAACAACATAACCAAAACAAATTTATTTAAAAAACAGACAAATTATAAAATAAAACTCAAATTACAATGGTATTCGTTTTAAACAGCATAAGTCTAACCAAAACAAATTTATTTAAGAAACAGACAAATTATAAAATAAAACACAAATTATAATGGCATTCATTATAAACATAGGCTATATAAATCTAACCAAAACAAATTTATTTAAGAAACAGATGATAAAATAAAACACAAATTATAATGGCATTCGTTTTAAACAGCATAAGTCTAACCAAAACGAATTTATTTAAGAAACAGACAAATTATAAATTAAAACACAAATTATAAATGGCATTCGTTATCAACATATATAAATCTAACCAAAACGAATTTATTTAAGAAACAAATTCTAAAAATAAAAAATAATACAAATAATAAAGCTCGTGGCCACGAAAGGATGTCGTTCCCTCAACATAGCATCTCGTGGCCACGAGAAAAGGACGTCGTTCCCTCAACATAGCATCTCGTGGCCACGAGAAAAGGATGTCGTTCCCTCAACATAGCATCTCGTGGCCACGACATATTATGACGTTCCCACAAGTTAATATGACGTTCCCACGAATTAATAACTCGTGGCCACGACATATTATGACATTCCCACGAGTTAATATGTCGTGGCCACGACAAAACTAAGTGAACCGAACATGTCCCCTGCCGGTCACCGTATTAATGCATCCTTGTCTTTTTTTTTGTAAAAGGCCCATATGTCATTGACTTTTTTTTTTTTTTTTTTTTTTTTTTTTTTTTGGTTTATGTCGATGCAGTGAAGTATTTTTGAAGAATTGCATTTGTCTCTAATAGAAATACAAACCATGGCAGCAAACAACAGCAAATATGGCATGTTTCTGCACCACCTTGTTGACAGATGCCACTGATTCTTGAGCAGCTATGTAATTACATATTTAAAAATGCTGTGTTAACTGTATTTGTTTGTGTTTCAGGGTTCTGAGGAAGTGAAAAGGTATGCTTGCCCTCCTTTACCTCCTTATGTAGATGAACTTGAGTTGTTGGGTTTGGATGAAGAGATGGATGAGATGGAAACGAAAAAGCCACTGTATGACATCTGCTTCCACCTGCTCAAACTTTACAGTGACAGGTTTGTAATGGTGTCCTCTTAGTTTCCTGGTTTCATTAAAGATATCCACAGCTGTGTTTGTATGCAGCCATATATATATATATATATATATATATATATATATATATATATATATATATATATATATATATATATATATATATATATATATATATATATATATAAAATATAAAAATTAATTATTTTTTTTTTTTTTTTAAATTGCCTTTTCCTGTCTTTAGACACTATAGCCTACAGCAGCTACTTGATCCCAGCACAGTAACTGCTGATCGTCTGGACTACCGGCTGAGCTGGCACCTGTGGAACGTGTTGCAGGCACTTAACTACAACCACCTGTCCACCTCATGCCAGGGCTTGCTGCATGGCAGCTATGCTGCCCAGCTGGAGAGTGTAGGATTGTGGGAGATGGCTATCTTCGTGCTGCTGCACATACCTGACTCTGGGTAAGTGTCTGTGAATAATCATTTAGTGCTTTAGTTTTCATGAATTGAGTGACTGTACATGAGATGATTTCCATTTTATGTAACTGCTTGCAGGCGTAGAGAGAGTGCAGTACGAGAGATGCTCAACTTGCATTGCTCCCTTGAGGAGAATGAAGAGTCGATGGAGAAGGAGCAGTTTCTCACAGAAAAGTTGCTGATCCCCATCAAGTGGATCCATCAGGCCAAGGCCATCCGTGCTTGTAAAGAGGGAGACAAACGTAGTGAGGCCTTGCACCTTTACAAGGCCGGCCATTGGAATCACTGCCATCGGCTGGTCATCCAGCACTTGGCCTCAGGTTTGAATAAGCACACAAATGCACATTTAATGACTCTAAGACATAATATTTCGCAGTATAGACTTTTATAATAAAAAAAGTAACTACTTACCAATTGTTAAACTCAAACAGCACATTCTATTAGTAAATCTGATTGAAACGGCATGATTTTAAAGGGGACATCGGATGAAATTGCATTTTTTTTTGCATGTAGCTAGGTTTCTAGCGTGTCTACCACCTCAGAAAAGCTGAAAAGAAAACGCAGCCAATTTGATATGAGCCGTCTTAAATGTCAAGCTGTTTCAGTTTGCAGCTGGTTTCTACATGGACTATGTATATGGCTTGGATGCAGTCTTATTCATGTAGCTAGCCAAGGCAGCACTTTACATTTCGTGTCAACACGCTGTAGCTCGTTGTCATTTAAAGAGCATGTTTTGAAATGTCGCTGTGAACAGCTGTTTTTGAGGGTAAAAATGCTGTCGTTTTTCACAACCATGTGGACTTTTTAACCAGCGTATGTTACAGAGATTTCATAAAGACCTTAGAGAATCATACCATTTTGTGGAAAATGGGCATCTAATATCGCTTTCAAGCTATGTTTTGGAGTTTGGGTTGTGTGTAACTTTTAAATAAATTTTGGTTCTCCAACTTACGAAAATTAGACTATATACTTATTGTATTTTATAGGTTTTGTCAAAGGAAAAGTGTAAATCTGTATTTTCAAATTTAATGTTCTGTTCTTTAGCAACTGCTGGTGAATTCTGTATGAAATCATATGATTGTACTAACTGTACTAAGTCCATGCTCCTGTGTTTTTTTTTTCCTCAGACTGCATCATTAATGATAATTATAAGTACCTTCTGGAATTCCTAGAGGGGTTAGCAGTGCCCGAGCGCAGTGTTCAGATTCAGGACTGGGACACATCTGGGCGAGTCTACCTTGATTACATCCATGTCATTCAGACACTGCAGGACATCCAACAGGTATCCTGCTGCTCAGGTAGTATGTTTCTCAACTAGTACAAAATATTAAGAACTACTAATGTGTCGTCTTTTTATCTCTAGACGGAAAGCCCAGGTTATGAGCTGGAGCGACTGCATACTGAGGTGACATCTCTCTGCAGTAGAATAGAGCGCCTACCATGCTCCAAAGCTAAAGACCGACTTGCACAATCAGGTCTGAAAATCATTTACTGTTTTGTGGAAACTTTACTGCAATAATCTTGCTAATAAGTTGACTTCAGCTGCTTTAATTTATGAAACTAGCTAGAAATTGTTCCTCAGTGACTCTCTTTAAAATCTCATTGGATTAACAATTTAAATCCACATATATGCTGTAGAATTGTAACCCTACTTCGCTCTTGCCTTTTTATAGAGATGGCCAAACGTGTGGCTAACATCCTTCGGGTGGTCTCGAGTCTCCAGCAAGGTGGTGAAGGCACCCAACACATCCCTCTTTGTCAGCTTGCTCCACACATTGGACGTCTGCCCATGCCGGAGGACTACGCTTTAGAGGAACTACGCAGCCTTACTCAGTCATACCTGCAAGAGTATGTTATCAGTCACTGAATATCAGGATAAAGGTTTCTTAATCAGTTCTGCAGAAATAACTTGAGTCTTGGTTGGGTTGACCTTCAGCACTCCAATTATATGGCTGTTTCAGGCCGTGGTTGAACTTTTGATGCATATTTAGGCACAATACTTGTGAATAAAGCATTCCCTTGTGTGTTTGTGTAGGAGCTTTCTTTCCCTTTCAAATCCTGTTTTGTAGTTCTAGAAATGATTATGGGTGTCTTTTAATAATTAAAGTATATCTTTGAATACACCTGTTGATTTCATCTGCCCAAGATACTTGGAGGGGAAAAATGCCAGATTTGAGAACTTTTACATTTGTCTATTAAGTTAAAAAGTTGCGTTGTGAAGTATCATCTGGTCCATTTAAAGCTAAAATATAACATTTGTGTTATGTGTTTAGAGCCTACAGTGTACTCTGGCCACCAAACAATTCATGAAGACTTAATGTAAACATTGTCTTTGGACAGTGTTTTTAAATCTTAGTCTCTGTGTATACCTTTTGTAAGTACAGTATTTTAATTGTTCCCATGAACTGCCTTAGTCTATAAGTTGCAAGCGTGCTTCTGTGGGTGTAAATTATAAAGATTACTTAACCTGGCTTGTAATAAGGTTGTTTTTTTTTTTTGTTTTTTTTTTGAGGTTAACCATTTATTTAAAATTAATCTCTTGACCAAAATTAATGGCAACATTTAAAAATGTAAAAGTGTGAGCATATCTCTATTTTTGTAGGGTTTTCGACATGTTGATTTGGAAGACCTTATTGTTAAAGGTTTGCCTAATGTAAAACAAATTCAATGCTATTGATCAGAGAAGTTGATAGAAATATATTTTGAGGTTTCTAAAGTGTTCAAGATGTGACTGGTGATTCTTATAAAACTTTAATCAGTCAACTTGACATCTCTTCTGACTAGGATAGGGTTTCGCTGATGTAATTACATTACAGCATTATGTGAACCCTTCATCCTCAGGTTTTTTTTTTGTTTTTTTTTTTGCTACAAATGCTTCAGCCACTAGTAATGTGCTTGTTTCATGTAATGTTACTGTTTATTTTCTAAAAACATTGTAAACATTAAAGTGGCTTTTGACAAATTATGTTTCATTTAATTAAGATTATGTACTTTGAATGGGTGTGTTTTGGCTGACTGATTATTGCTGTGCATGAATGTGCTTAATTGTTTTATGAGACTATGAATAAAATAATTTTCATTTAAGAAGGATCTGTGTGTGTGTGTGTGTGTGTGTATGTATATATATTACAGTTCATATATGTAGTGAGGTCCAAAACTTTGATACCAATGTTCTTTTTGTTTTACTTTGGTAAAATGTTTTTCATTACAGATTATATCATCATAACCTGTGTGTGTATAATCTTGTTCTTAAACTCGAGCACATATCTAGTACTGACACTCTTTGTCCTCGCTCCTGTAACTAGCACGCACTAGGCGAGTTGCGCATGAATCTTGTGCTGCCTAAATGATTTCACTGGGAATACCTGAGAAATGCGGCATCTGCTTTCATAAGACCACATACGAGATTTTATTCATCATTCACGACACAAAATGAATCCACGTGTCATCTTGGCTTCTCTTCAGTTGTTTGTCACCATTGGTTTTATTCCAGGTAAGACTGCGCTCATTGAGTTTATGCAGGGATCCAGCGAATTTATCGTATTTGGATGTCGACTCTACGTTAGTTTGAACAAGATTAAAATTACTTAGATTTATTAATAGAACTGTCATTAGTGTTTTATACTCCTTATATTGGCTATGTGTTTCTGTGTATTAATGTTTTATCGCAAATGTTGATTAATTTTTAGTATGTTGATAATTATGTTTTGTATGTTGTTGATAATTATGTTTTGTATATTTTGGTTTGTGTTGATTATTTGAAAGATACAGACATTAAAACTCTTAAATTGTGCTTAAATACACAAATAAATATACTACAAGAGATAACGATGAAGATTCTAAATTAAGCATCTATTTACACATTATCAACCCTCCAAGAGATTCTAAAATGGACATGCCCCACACTAATCTGGAACATCTGTGAATGCAACCCTAACAACAGCAGTGGACAGATGACAAAACTGATCTATACCTTACAATCTGTTGTACTTTCATCAACCTGATATGTTCTTCAAGAAGGTTGACCCACTGATAAATATTGTTTATAATACCAACGAGGCATGTAGACAAAGACCAGCAGTTCCTGAAGTACGAACAATTGATTTAATTCCATTTGGAGTTTTTATTTATTTAGTTTTCTCAATTATTATTTATGCAGCAGTTAAACTCCTGTGAGTGTTTTTTTAAGTATGTGGGTGACTGAAATTATGAATGATTTGTAATTTACATATTGGACATTGAGCAATTTTGCTCACTCTATAGTCACATATAGTCACATATAGTTTTTTTTTTTTTTTTTTTTAATTTTCCCTATCTTTTTCTTTCTTACTCTTTCTTTCGTTCTTTCTTTCTTCTTTTTGTTAAAGAAAATGCAGTTAATGTATTATTAAATTCTTAAAAAGTAAGTAAATCTTAAAAGTTAATTTTCATATGTGGCAGCTACCAAAATAGTAAAACTATATGACCAACAGATTCCATATGCATTTTTTTTTAATTTTGTCTAAACAAGCACCAGTGTTTTTGATTACAAAAATATGATACTTTCTGCACACTTGATCAGTTGCAGGACAACTGCAGGATGCTGCAGGACAGCACTGCCAGCTGGATCTCAAACATCCTTTTCACACCACATCCTCCATTTTTATCTTTCATTAAAGCGCTATTTTGTCTGGCACTTAGAGTGAATTGATTCACTGGTGAAAGCGCTGACCACACATCCTCAGGGAACAGGAGAGAATAATTGAGTAAACGTGCTTGTTCACTAGAGTTTCCCTGCTGCACTCAGTGTGGCCGTAGTTCAGCTAAATACATGGGCTGCAGTTTGAAAGGTTATTGTAGCTCTCCTATTTCTGGCGCTTGCTGGTAAAGTCTGTTAGCAGCACTTTCATTCATCATAACTGAGTCGTCAGGCTGCCCCGAGCTAGCACCCAAATCTGAAGTACAGAGTATACAATACAGAGTTTATAATTTGGAATTACAGTTTTGTCATGATTTCAGAATGAGGACCAAAATGCAGATATGAGCAACAAGGGGGCAGGCCACACAACAGGACAGCAAACTGGTCAGGGATGAGGCAAATCCAGACACTAAGGCAACAACAGAAGCAAGGCAGCAGCTCAAGGGCAAACAGGAAATATAGGTGGTGGAACTGGAAGGGAGGAAAATAATCAAACTCAAGGGCGAGTTCGGGAGCACCCTCCTAGGCCTCCGTTACAAGTTCAGGGATGGACTCAGGCTCTGGACGGAATTCAAGGGCTGGAGTCACTACTGCACACTGGTCAGGGGCTGGAGCCCTCACTAGACTTCGTTCAAGACCTGAAGACATCAAAATTTCAGTCTCTGGAGCGGGCTCTGGGAGAGCTTCCTCCGGAGTGGGCTCTGCACTCTCTGGAGCTGTGAGAACTAGCTGCTCAGGGTTGGCCTCCACGGTCGTAATGGGCTGAACGAGAGCCACACGCATGGCCTCCGTGGCCAAAGTGAAGAGAGCAGGTTGCTCTGGATTGAACTCTGTGGGTACAACATGACTGGCAGGCATAGCATCAATCGACAAAACATAACTGGATGGGACTGTCTCTGTGGGCATTGCTTCAGTGTGCACAACAGAAAAAGGAAATAGATCAGGAGAAGCTGAAAAATCAGACACAGCCTCCGGGACTTGAGCAGAATTAAGTGATAATATGGGTGACTTTAGCCCTATTCGGACGGGACTAGTTTTCCAAACAACGTTTGAGTTACAATTCTTTTCAGCCGACGTCTGTCATTTCATGTATGGATTCGGACGGGACTAACATTTCCGTGTTTATTACGGAGGTAGGAGTGTCTGTGTTTTACATGTGGGCGTTGCTGCCATGAACACAATTTATGAAATTTGAGTGTATCTTGAAATTAGGTAGTTTCACATTTAAGCACTTTGAAATGTTAAATAAAACATCCTAACTTGTTTAGTGTTTAAACACTATAAAAAAAACAATCTTCTTATAATAAACCCAGTGGAATAAATACGTTTTAACTTATATAATTTTCACGTTATGTAATTAACCGCAGAAATGAAAGTACTCTTACCTGAAACTGATATTACAGTAGCCAGTCTTAACATGATTTAACACAATTAACACAATTTACATAATTCGGCTCTTTAGCAGAAACTTGAATAACGCGCCGGCGCGTTAGAGACTGTACGGTAGTTCACGTTGACCAAAACATACAAGAAAACGCGTTTTGGAAAAACACATTTTTGGCAATCACAGACATTCGCATTCGGACGGGATTAGACTTCTCAGAGGACCTCTAAGTTTGCTGAAAAACAGTAGGTAATTTGCTCTGGAATTTTTACAGAGGTCGCATGAGAAAAAGACAGACATGGCAGATTCCCCTGTAAAACTAGTCCCATCTGAATAGGGCTTTTGTGAGTGGTTGACTCAGACTTGAAACCTCAGAAAGAAGGCCAGCAAGTTGAGAGGCATTAGCCCTTCTCTGCTTCTGATAGCATGACGGTGTTTGATCGACTGCCTCTAGGATATCTGCAACAAACTTGGACTCAGGGATAGCTGCTGTGATCTCAGATGACTCAGGGGTAGCTGAAACTCTCTTGGCTGACTCTAGGGTGACTAGGGCTGTGTTTACACTTGGCATTAACATGCAACCTGTATCTGGATGTTGTCCACATCCACATTGAAAAGACAAGTGTAAACGCGCGTGTGATCGGAATGTTATCCGATCAGCGTATCCTGCTTCAGAGGTAGTCGAGGACGCATTGTGATCGGATCTCAATGTAATGTAAACGCAATCCAGCCATCGTGCCTGCATTCAGAGGACGACGTTACGCAAAACCAGGAATTGCTGCACGTAGCCGCATGGTTTTGCGGTACAATTGAGCACGGAGTACTTCGCAAATATTGTGGCACGTTTGCCTGTGCACCCGAAAGTTGCAGAACCACTCATTCTCTGTAAAGGAGGCACATTTTTCCCACCACAGCTGGCAACGATCTCGGATCCATAGGTTTCTTCCTACCGTTTTCATAATGGAATCTATCCACCTTATTAATAACTGCAGCTTCCTCATCCTCCTCATTTTGTGGTATTTGTAAAATGTCCCGCGACAGAAAATGTATCCCACCACCACCTCTGATCTGCAGACATTTTTAAATATTAAGCAGGAACGAGAGATCCGATCAGTTCCGCAGATACAGAGGCCACATGATGTGAACAAATGTAAAGCGCCATGTCCTGATTGCTTGATGATACGATCTGCTTGACCGGATTACGGTGATCGCATGTTAATGCCAAGTGTAAACACAGCCTAGGACTGACTTAACAATCTTGGAAGTAACCTGAGTTGACTCAGCTGGCTCTGGGCTGACAAGAACAAGTTCAACTAGCTTTGGACTGGCAGGAGCTGACTCAAATACTGATGCAGTGTTTTGGATAGCTCCCTTGCTTTTTGACCTTCGCCTTCTCTTTAGAGTCAGATGATGATCTAAGACTTGACTCAGCAAAGGTGGGAGGGCGGCCAGGTCACTGCAGACAGACTCTAGAACGACTTGACTGGGCTTAACTAGAGCAGACTTGACTGGACCTACTGTAGATGGGATTCCCAGTCAACAATTTGATCTCACAATGATGTCACCATGAGCTCACGTAATACTCATGATGTGGTCACAATGTGTGGGTCACAGTGAGCTAAAAGTGTAACCACACAGCACACTCACTGTGTTCTCATACTGTGTTCACTATGTGAGGTCACTGCACACTCACTGTGAGCTTATACTATGTTCATAATGTGAGGTCACTGCACACTCACTGTGTGCTCATACTGTCTGTCAGTGTGAGGTCACTGCACACTCACTGTGTGCTCATACTATGGTCAGTGTGAGGTCACATCACGCTCACTGTGTGCTCATACTATGGTCAGTGTGAGGTCACTGCACGCTCACTGTGTGCTCATACTATGGTCAGTGTGAGGTCACATCACGCTCACTGTGTGCTCATACTATGGTCAGTGTGAGGTCACTGCACGCTCACTGTGTGCTCATACTATGGTCAGTGTGAGGTCACATCACGCTCACTGTGTGCTCATACTATGGTCAGTGTGAGGTCACTGCACGCTCACTGTGTGCTCATACTATGGTCAGTGTGAGGTCACTGCACGCTCACTGTGTGCTCATACTATGGTCAGTGTGAGGTGTTGGGGGTATTAACAGTTAAAACCCAAGGACCAGATATGATGAACAAAAACCAGGAGTCAGAGATTCAATCAATCGAAGTCAAGTTTACTGAAGAACATAGTTTGCAGTTCCATCAGCAGAAGTCAGCTTCAACACTCTCGATGGAGTTCGTAGGCCGCTCTGCATAAAAGCTTACAATACTGATACTTATACTCTAACAGAGATGCTATTTACGTCAATACATAAGTTAGGAAGATCTTGATTGGACGTCACACTAAAAGCATATCTTTAATTCAAGGCTGCCTAGTTCTAGCAGGACTCTTTATCAGTATGGTTACATAGTAAAGCATTATTCACTTTAATGCAATCAGAAAGACATGAACATTGATGTCACAGATGTCCTGATCACTCGCAGACCAAGTAGATGAGAGGTCCTGATGACCTCTTGTGACGTGGCACTGTGACCCTGGAGAAAAATAGAACTCAGCAGGGAAAGAGAATACTGTTATCCATCCAATTCTGACTATAGTGGATCTCAGCAGTCTTCAAATACTAAAACTACTAATTCAATTATCAAATAATTTGGGGGGTTAAATGATAATCAGTAACTTGAGTAATATAATTTATATTGTTATGAAGGCCACGTTGAACTCCGCGGTTCCACTCCTTCAGAGGTCACATCACGCTCACTGTGTGCTCATACTATGGTCAGTGTGAGGTCACTGCACGCTCACTGTGTGCTCATACTATGGTCAGTGTGAGGTCACATCAGGCTCACTGTGTGCTCATACTATGGTCAGTGTGAGGTCACTGCACACTTACTGTGTGCTCATACTTTGGTCAGTGTGAGGTCACTACACACTCACTGTGTTCTCAAAATATGGTCACAGCACACTTACTGTGTGCTCAAACTGTGAGCTCCCAGAATACTCATGATGTGGTCACAATTTGAGGTCACAGTGCACTCACTGCGTGTTTATATTGTAAGCTCAACATGTGAGACCACTGTCATATCATTGTGTTAAACTCATTCTGTTGTGAGTTAACAGTGATGTAAAAGTTTTCTAAAATTGATCAGTAATATCACAAACATGTAGAATTCCATCTTTAATTTTCTTTCAAAGTATTTTTACAATTTAGTTTCCTTGTTTATTTTTTATATTTTATTTATTTTTAGTTTGGTGTTGACATTTGGCAGAAACATTTCAATTTGACATATACATTCTGCTTCTGGTGATGTTTTGGTGACTGGAATTTGGTTTTTGGTGAACTTCTATTTCTTTGTCCCCGTGGAAAGACTTGACACATTCTGAAACACAGAGAACAATTTGTCATTGCAATCAGTTACTAACAACCTAACAGGTTAAAATAACTATTAGTTAAAAATTATGATAAAAAACAATGCATTTATGCTTCCACAAAACACGCAAAAAACATGTATAGTAACTGAAATATGTATAATAAGTAATATAAGTAATGTAGTCTGCAATGATCTGATGTGGGAAGTATAACAATTACTGACTACAACCTAAAGCCAGGGATAAACTTAATGACTAGCTGAAACATTCTAAGACTGAACTGAACACACTTATCATTTTAAATGCTGATTGTAAACAACAACTGAATGCACATGGCTCTGACATATTTAGGTGTAATCATAGGTTGTAAGTATCAAATTGCATTCATAATAAGACAAGTTGTGTAGTGCAGAGGTCTTCAACCCTATTCCTGGGAACGCACTATCCTGAAGTTTAGCTATAACCTTAATCAAACACACCTGAAATGGCCAATCAAGCTCCTCAAGACTGTCTGTAAATGGCAGTCAGGTGTGCTGAAGCAGGTTGGAAATAAACTTTCTAAGACTACGTTCACACTGCAAAAAAAATCATATTTTTTAATTAAATGTGACCCATGTGTGTTTTTTGCATGACAGTGTGAACAGCACAAACCGCATGGAATCTGATCTTTTACAATCAGATCTGAGCCACTTCAATATGTGCTTCTAAATCCGATACAGGTCGGATGTTTCGTAATGCGACCTCAGTCTGAACAGTCAAATCGGAATTCGTTTGACTTTCAGAGCATACACAGCAGGGTTGCCAGGTTTTAACAACAAAACCCACCCAATTGCTACTCAAAACGAGCCCAAAGGTAACCCAATCGCGTTTTGAAGCGGATTTCCTATTAAAATTTGCGTTCAGGGGGAAATACAAGCTTTCTTGACGGGGTTCCCCTGGTAAAATTGGCTGGTCTTAGCTGGTTTAAGCTGGAAGTAGCCAGGCTGGTCAGGCTGGTTTTAGCTGGTCTTTCCCAGCCTGACCTGTCTGGCCAGGCTGTAAAAGTGTCCAAAACCCCTCTAAAACCAGCCTGGTTGACCAGCTAAAACCAGCCAATCAGCCTAGGCTGGTTTTAGCTGTTTTTTTTTTCAGCAGGAATACCCGCATGAATGTATGTAATGTGTGCTGTAGGTGCAAAACTTTTAGTAAACTTATCAAAGCTGTAGATGATCTTATCCCCAGTTACCAATCACAGTACAAGCATTGTTTGAACTCACAATGAGCTCGGACTGTGAGGATCACAGTATGAGGATCTTTTGACCTCACAATAAGCTCATTCCTTACTCAGTCTGTGAGGATCACAGTATGAGGATCTTTTGACCTCACAATAAGCTCATTCCTTACTCAGTCTGTGAGGATCACAGTATGAGGATCTTTTGACCTCACAATAAGCTCATTCCTTACTCAGACTGTGAGGATCACAGTATGAGGATCTTTTGACCTCACAATGTGCTCATGAGGATCGCTTGATGTTACTGTGATCATCGCATCACCTCACGTGTTGAGTGGGAAGGTATACAGTCATGGCCAAAAGTTTTGCCAGTGACATAAATTTTGTGTTTTGCAAATGTTTACTGCTTCAGCATTTGTAGATTATTTTCCACATGTTTCTATGGTATACTGAAAAACAATGATAAGCATATTATAAGTTTTAAAGGATTTTACTGGCAAAAAGTAGTCAGTATTTACAGTGTTGACCCTTGTTCTTCATAACCTTTGTAATTTGCTCTGGAATGCTGGATATTAGCTTCTGGGTCAAATCCTGACTGATGGTGATCTATTCTTGCCATATTAGTTCTCGGAGTTGACCACAATTTGTGGGTTTCTGCTTGTCCACTCGCCTTTTGAGGACTGACCACAGGTTCTCAATGGGTTTGAGATCTGGGGAGTTGACTGGTCAAGGATCCAAAATTTCAATGTCATAATCTTCGAGCCACTTCTTTATCACTCTTGCTTTATGACATGGTGCTCCATCATGCTGAAAAATGCACGGATCATTATCATATTGCTCATGAATCGCTGGAAGAAGTTGCTCTTGCAGGACGTTTTGATACCATTCTTTATTCATGGCTGTGTTTTTTGGCAGAATTATGAGAGAGCCCACTCCCTTGGTTGAAAAGCAACCCAACACATTGATGGTCTCAGGATGTTTCGCTGTTGGCACAATGCAGGACTCATGGTAGCGTTCACCTTTTCTTCTCCGGACAATCGATTTTCCAGATGTCTCAAACAGTCGGAAGGGAGCTTTATCAGAGAAAATAGCTTTGCACCAGTCTTCTGCTGTCCAAGCTTTGTACTTCCTGCAGAATTTTAGTCTGTCCTTGATGTTTTTCTTGGAGAAAAGTGGCTTCTTTGCTGCCCTTCTTGACACCAGTCCATTGTCCAAGTTCATCTCACTGTACGTGCAGATGCTCTCATTCTTGAGCAAGCTCTTCACTGGTTGTGGCATTATTCTGTAACTGACACCTCAGGAGGAGGCGGTCCTGGTGCTTGCTAGACACTCTGGGACATCCTGAAGCCTTCTTCACTGCAGTTGAACCTCTTTCCTTAAAGTTTTTGATGACCCGGTAAATAGTTCTTTCAGATGCAATATTCTTTGTAGCAATTTCCTTGCATGTGAGGCCATTTCGATGCAAAGCGATGATGGCTGCTCATGTTTCTTTGGAGGTATCCATTGCTAACAAGTACACAATGATTGGAAGCTCTTCTTCCCTTCTTTTATAGCAATCAGTCTGCTGTTACAATCTAATTGGCATGATAGTGATTTCACCTGACTAGTGCTCATCCACACTTTCACATGTGCTGCTGATTGGTGTTAGCAGGTCATTTTGTGTCAGGATCAAAAAACAGTGAAATTAGTTTTTTTGTGCAAAGTAAATTTTTTTTGACCAATGAAGCTTTTAGCAATTATATAAAATGTGTCTGATCACTCTACACAATAATCTAGAAACAATGTGAATGAACACCACAACAGCTTAAGCAACAAACCTTTCAAAACACAAAATTTATGTCACTGTCAAAACTTCCGGCCATGACTGTACAATGACTGGTATTCTTGTTGCGAGTCCCCACTTAAGCCATAAAGGGGGCATAGAGGCTCGCTCAGGACACTGGAGGAGGACAGTAGCCGTGGTGTTTTCTTAGGGATCCCAATTCATCGGTCTCCGACGTGACTCAGAGAGAAGACTGATAGGGAATGTCTCGGTTACATATGTAACCCTCGTTCCCTGAAGGAGGGAACGGAGAAATCATGTCCTGTCGCCATGGCTGCTGTACCGCCACTGTATTGCCGGGCCCCACTCGGCTCCTCAGCGAAAATCTGACTATGCGCTGCACCGGCTGCCTATTTATACTTCAGGGAATGAGGGTTATATACACTGTAAAAAGTTTGCTGTAAATTTTACAGTAACTTACTGGCAGCTGGATGCCAGTAAGTTACTGTAAAAACGCGTACAGTATTATTACTGTAAACACATTTACAGTACTAAAATGACTGTTACTGTAATTTTATTTACAGTATCTTTACTGTATTTTCAATTACAGTATCATTGTTATTTTTACTGTAATTTCATTTACAGTAATTTTACTGTATTTCAATTACAGTATCAGTACTACAGAGTTTATTTTTATTTAGTTTAAATGCTTTTTACCTGTAAAAATAATTAAATTGTGGTACAGCACAGTAATTCAAGATTTTTACCACCCCAACCACATAAAAATCACAATAACTCACAAGCATAATATTCTTTTTATTTGTTGAACATTTTCTTTTTAAAAGAACATATTACAAATGTTGACTTCTAGGATAAACTAGCAGAAAAAATGGCATCACCACAGTCCCCTGGAGATTTTGTATCATGGCAAAACATACACATGCTGAAAAGCAATAAGCAAGTACACTACCAGTCAAAAGTTTTTGAACAGTAAGATTTATGTTTTTAAAGTATTCTTTTGCCCACCAAGCCTGCATTAATTTTATCCAAATGTGATATATTTTTATTATTTAAAATAACTGCTTTCTGTTTTAATATATTTTAAAATATAATTCATTCCTGTGATCAAAGCTGAATTTTCAGCGTCATTACTTGTCTTCAGTATTCCATGATCCTTCAGAAATCATTCTAACATGCTGATAAACAGCAAATCAGAATATTAGAATGATTTCTGAAGGATCATGTGACTAATAATTAGTAATGATGCTAAAAATTAAACTTTAATCACAGGAATAAATTCAATGTTTAATAAATATATTCAAATAGAAAACAGTTATTCTAAACAACAATTTTTCAAAATTGTACTATTTTTGCTGTACTTACTGTAGGATCAAATAAATGCAGGCTTAGTGAGCAGAAAAGGCCGTCTTTAAAACACATTACAAATCTTACAGTTCAAAATCTTTGACTGGTACTGTAAATAAAATCAAATCATACAGTAAAAATGAGTTTGTGTTGTGTAAAATTTCAGTAAAGTTAACAAGCTCTCTGATGAGAAACAGCAGAATGGGATTCAGGCTGATGCTTTTTCTTTGCACCCTCTTTCCAGAAGTCCATCTGATCTGTGACTGTCAATGATTTGGTGACACACAGGTTGACTGTCCAAACGAACCTGCAAGCACAAGAAAAAAAAAAAATAAATTTCAAAGTAGTGTTTACAGATTTTTTTTTTTCTGTCAAACTAGATGCTGTATGCACTTTGATGTTGATAAAAAGTTATATTCTACATATGAATGCAGTAGTAAGAAAGAAACTAAAGAAAGAAACTATGGTAACACATTACAGTAAGGGTACATAAATAATCAATGCCTAAATTAACACTTAATTCATCCCATACTAATGATTACTAAAGGTGTTAACTAATAATGAACTATAAAAGATCTATCCTAAACTACGACTGGAGTCATATGGATTCATGGATGAATAACTGCAGCCTTAACTACATGTTAGTACGTTTGATAGTTAAAGGATTAGTTCACTTTCAGAACAAAAATTTTCATACAAGTAATAACCACCTTGTCATCCAATCTTCAGTCATAAATAAATAATGTTTTTTGAGGAAAACATTTAAGGATTTCTCTTCATATAGTCGATATGTATGATGCCCCCAAGTTTGAACTTCCTAAATACATTTTAATTTCCTAAATACAGTTTCCCATCTCGTTTTCATCGTTAACTTCAAAATTGTCCTACATCACTGATAGGTTTTTTTTTTTTTTTAAGACCTTTTGATTTCATTTGTTTGTTCACTTTGTAAACACTGGGTTGGTACATCTGCAGCGATGTAGGATGATTTTGAAGTTGGGTAAGAAAACGAGCTGGGAGTTTTTGGACATACCGTAAATATTAACCCAGATCACACAGACTACGCATGCGCATTACAGGACAAGCATTGAGGTTAAAAAGTATACAAGTTGTCAATTTGTTTAGAAAATGACAGATCGTTTCGCGAGGTTAACCCTTCTTACTTGTCTGGGATCATTTAGAGCCCTTTGAAGCAGTATTTAAACTGCATTTTGGAAGTTCAAACCTGGGGGCACTGTGCATATTCATTATATGGAGAGAAATTCTGAAATGTTTTCCTCAAAAATTTTGCTATTTCTTTGCGACTGAAGAAAGAAAAACAAGAACATCTTGGATGACAAGGGGGTGAGTACATTATCTGTTAATTTTCATTCCTAAATTAAACTAATCCCTTAATGCATTAACATTTATGGGTAAACTAAATCAAAAAGCCTCTTTGAAATTAATTTAAATAATTTAATACTATCATAATTTGAGCATTTGACATCTTCAGCTTTGTCATAAACATTATTAGGTGGCAAAGGATTAGTTGATCCTCATCAAGTGTAGAAATTACTAAATACACCAATGATCTAGTCTGTTTTATGTTTACTTTTTTAATAAAGTCTGCTACAGTTCATGCTAAATGATATCTAATCTGTACATATAAATATTCTAAACATGTGTGTTTCCCAGAAAGTCTGTGCGTATAAAGCCGGACATGCACTGTGCGATTTTCGTGCGATTTCAACCAAGTACCATCTTATACAAGAAGATAGCATGCGATGATCGGTTCGTAGCTTGGCTTCAACTGTGCGATATCCCCATGAGAGGCGACCAAACTTTCTGGCATGTCAGAAATTCATAAAAATCGCACAGTGTATGCCCAGCCTAATAGGCCTACTATGATTTCAAATCTACATTTGTTGCATTACAGTAACAATAATCTAAATTTGTATTGAAGATTGCCATTATGAATTGAAAGGTTTCAGTAAGTTAAAGATGCCAGAAGAAGCTGCATTTTGCTGTTTAAGTGCTGGTTTAATAGAACTAATTTTAATGCACATGCAAAATCAATCTTGATAATCTGATCAATCTTAAAATAGCTCAGTTTTTCATAAAACAGAAATAATATACTAACCTTTTTGTCGAGTTAATGGTGCAATATTTCTCTTTTGTCCTTTTTACCGCCACTTCCTCTCAACAGGAGAAAATAAGTCTCCCTTGCCATTGGTTAGTTTTTCGCGGGCGAGTTCACTACTGTAAATTGTACAGTACTTTACTGTAAATTGTAGAATTACAGTAGTGGCCATGTATTTTCCCACAATCCTTTGCGGTTTACAGTAAAATACTGTATATACATTTTACAGTATCTTACTGTAGATATTACAGTAAAATACTGTTCAAATTACAAAAATCGGTTACAGTGTATGTAATCGAGAAGTTTCTGTCCAACTACACATGGCTGCTGTACACTACCAGTTAATTTTTTTGGGGGGGGATTTTTTGAATGATTTATTTTTTTTTTTTTTAATTGTCTTCTGCTCACAAAGCCTGCATTTATGTGATCCAAAAATACAGCAAAATTCTTTTTTCAGGATTCTTTGATGAATAGAAAGATACAAAATTAGCATTTAACTGAAATAAAAAGAAAGGGGGGGAATTATATAAATTAATACTTTTATTTAGCAAGGATGCTTTAAACTGATGGAAGATGATAAAGACATTTATAATGGTACAAAAGTTTTCTATTTCAGATAAATGCTGTTCTTCTGAACTTTCTATTCACCAAAGAAAACTGAAAAAAAATATATACTCAGCTGTTTTCAACATAATAATAATTATATTAATAATAAAAATAATAAATGTTTTATGAGCAGCAAATCAGAAAATTAGAATGATTTCTAAAAGATCATGTGAATGAAGTAATGATGCTAAAAATTCAGCTTTAAAATCACAGGAATAAATTACATTTTAAAATATATTCAAATAGAAAACTGTTATTTTAAATAGTTAAAATGTTTCAAAATTGTACTGTTTTTTACTTTGCTTTGGATCAAATAAATGCAGGTTTGGTGGGCAAAACAGACTTCTTTTTAAAACATAAAAATCTTTTGAAAAAAAGTGTTGAATGTGTTCTTTCTTCGCATTATATATCAACAGCTGAATGAGTCACAATAGAAAAAGATAGGGTCCCCTATGTAGCAATTCAGTTGGAACCTTTGAAATTGCTTTCCAGTGGGTGGGGGTTGGATGTTAATGGTGCCCTCATGGTAGCTGATGCCAGTGATCAACAAAAATTCCAACATACATGACCTTTGGTTACTATGCAAGCTTGTTTCAGTCACAGAAAAAAATACAGTAATTGTAACCATTTTATCTTACAATTCGGACTTCTATTCTTGGAATTGCGAGTTATAAGTAAGCTTGTATAAAAAGAAAATGTATGCATTTTAAAAACATGGTAATTTACTGTATCAGTTAGCAATTGAAAAAAAAAAAAAAGCTAATTACTAATATGAAAAGATGCTGCTTGTGCTGGATTGCACACTTTTATATCCTGAACTATTTTATGGGAAATATATTTGTTTTTCCCCATTTCTAAAGATTGAAATTGTGGGTTTATTGTTAGAGTTTATTGCTTTGGTGAATTATGTTGTTGAATTATGTTTGTCCTTTACTAGGTTCTGTCATTCAGAAACAGCTTTTTGTATAATATTTTCATATGCTCATGACACTCAACTCTCATTCCATCCTGATGGTCAGACCATAGCTGTTTGAATCTCAGCATGTCTAACAGACATTTTGTGTTGGATTAAGAACCATCACCTTCAACTCAACCTTGCCAACCCAACAGGCGCATCAACCATAACACCTTTCAGGACAGCCAGAAACCTTGGAGTTATGATTAACGATCAGCTGAATTTCATAGACCACATTGATAAAACTGCTCAGTCCTACAGATTTGCCTTATAACATTAGGATGATCAGGCCCTTGCTATTGGAACATGCTACACAACTCCTTGTTCAAGCTCTTGTTCTGTCCAGGCTGGACAATTACAATGCTTTCTTGGCAGGTCTTCCAGCCAGCTCTGCAGCTAATCCAGAATACTGCAGCAAGAGTAGTTAACGTGTTTAAGAGTGCATGTCACACTTCTGTTCATCAATTTGTACTGGCTACCAATAGCTGCTTGCATAAAATTTAAGGAATTGATGTTTGCCTACAGAACAACCACTGGCTCTGCACCCTTTAAGTTATGTTATGCACTTATGTGCCCTCCAGAAGCTTGCATGCAAGCAACGGTGCTTTGTAGTGCTATCCCAAAAAGGCACAAAATCACATTTACCTTAACTGTTCCCTGCTGGTGGAAAGACATGCCCAACCTGGGCCGAGCATTTTTAAGAAGCGGCTAAAGACATATCTTTTCCAACTACACTTGACCCTCTAACACTAGTGTTCTCTATTCGTTTTATGTTCTACTTGTTTTCTTTTTAATTATTATAAAAATAACTTGACCCACTAACATTGTCTTTATCTATTCTCTTTCCTACTTTTTATTCTTTTTATGTATTATATATATATATATATATATATATATATACATAAAACTTGCTACATGTACTGTGTTAGATAACCAAGACTTGTCACACCACTTATATATTGTTGCTCTTTTGTTGTTTTGATTGTTTCTGTTGTCATTATTAGTGCAAGTTGCTTTGGATAAAATAATGTGTCTAAATTGATTAATCAATGTAAATAAAGCAGCCAAATGTATATCTGCTCTCTCGTTTTCCTTTTTCTTTTCGACAGTCTGTTTGTGTGCCCAGGGGAGGTATGCATTCAAGCTGCTGAATGATTTATTTGTGAATTACACCAATGCATTGAGGCCTGTGGAGGACACGGACAACATCATTAACGTCACCTTGCAGATCACTCTCTCCCAGATCATTGACATGGTAATGACTCACAGTCAATCACACATTCTTAGTCTCACTCTCTCTCTGGTGATTTTTGGGCTCATTTTGATTCTTTGCCCTAGCTTTGCCCTTTTGAATTGTGCTGTAGTGTCATAGGCAAGACAATGAAAAAATTGTAAACATATCATCATATACTCCTCAGCTGTTTAATTACAGTGCATTAACAGTTGTTTTGCTGTGCTTGAAAAAACATGAAAATATTCAGTCATTCATCAAGTCAATATTTTCCTTATGCCTTGAATACACATCTTAATTGCTATTTGTCAAAAACTATTTTTTTAACAAATGTATTCAATTTCTGAATAATGAAGCTGAACTAGCCCAAAATAGCAATCCTGACATAACATTGATTAAAAGGTAAGATTATCTTATATTTTTTCAGAAATTTACTAATCCTGGCACATTATGATCTATAGTCCTCGTTTTATGTTTTCATCTTTTAACATGCCCCAACAAAAATTTGAAAATGCTTGTTCAGCATTCAACTATTGTATGAATTAAATTTCTATGATTTTTTCAATCAATTTTTAACTGGTCAGTGATTTTGCTGACTAGAATATATTGATTAATATGAGTTACTAAATGCACCTTTTTTCTCAGGATGAAAGAAACCAGATCCTCACAACATACTTGTGGATTCGTCAGGTGTGGTTTGATGCCTACCTCACCTGGAATAAGACAAACTACGATGGGCTTGATACCATCCGTATACCTAGTAGTTATGTATGGAGACCTGATATTGTCCTATATAACAAGTAGGTCGGATTGGTATTGGTATTTCATCGATTCAGCCACCAACTGAATGTCATGTCCTGTTCTTTAGTTTGTTGTTGCCTAGGCTGAACATTCTCATCAACTGTTTGTTCATGGGAGGGTCCAGTCAGTTTGCTCTTTCTTCTTCTCATAACAATTTATAAGTTAATTTAATAGCAAAGATGTAATAAAATGCACGCACACATATATATACACACACACACACACACACACACACACACACACACACACACACACAAGAAAAGCTCGTGAAAAATGCCCTGGAGGGTGGATTTTATTAAACATTGCAGTGAACAGACGTGCAGCTTTGGTAAAACTCATGCCGGTGACTCGTGCTCTTCTCTTCTGTGCTTTGCTATATGAAGAAGTGCAGGAAGAGAGGCCTGTCGGCTACCCACTGCTGTCTGTGAGGGAAGATAGAAATAGGCGTTAGCTCTGGTAAGCATGGAGTTGGGTCTCAGTCTTCTGTGAGCGTCCTCGTGGCTTTTGTAGGCGGTGTCTGATGAGATGCAGCTGGTGCCGATCAGACCGTGAGTGTGGCGTGCAGGTGTGTCTCATCTGTTTCCAGGGCGACACTGATAATCTCTCGGGACGCTCGTCACAATATATATATATATATATATATATATTCATTCATGTCCTTTATTTAACCAGGTAAAAAAAAAAAATTCATTAAAAATCTCTTTTACACAAATGACCTGAGGAATCAAGAGGAAAAAACAAACAAACAAAAAAACACTATTACAGAACACAATTTAAAAACACTTACAAGTTGATTCTTTCTTTTACCATCTCATTGATCAAAAATCTAAAAGTATCAGGACATATATATATATATATATAGTCCTAACATTTTAAAACATAAATCCTCAGATAAACAACATTACATATTACAAATCACACCATTTCATTATTTATTTAACAAAAATAAAGCCAAGATGGAAAAGCCATGTGTAACAAAGTTAGCCTTATGACACAATTGCTTGTAGGTCTACTTTTAGCAGCAATAACTTGAAGTAATAATTTCCTGTATGACATTATTAGTCTCTCACATCGTTCTGGGGGAATTTTGACCCACTCTTGTTTACAACTTTGCTGTAGTTTATTGAGGTTCATGGGCATTTGTTTATGGACAGCTCTCACCACAGTATTTGAGTCAGGATGAGGTCTGGACTTTGACTGGGCCACTGCAACACCTTGATTCTTTTCTTTTCAGCCGTTCTGTTGTAAATTGTCATTATAATGCTTGGGATCATTGTCCTGTAGCATGACCCATTTTTGGTCAAGCTTTAGCTGTCGGATGGATTGCCTCACATTTGACTTTGGATACTTTGGTATACAGAGAGTTCATGGTTCCCTCAGTGACTGTGAGGTCCCCAGGTCCTGTCGCTACAAAACAAGCCCAAAGTCATCATCCCTCAACCTGCATGTGTGACTTTTGATATGAAGTGGTTGTGCTGATATGCTCTACAGGTTTTCACCAAACTTGGCCAAACATCTCCACTCTGGTCTCGTCTTATGGTTTGTTGAGATGCAACTTTGCAAACCTAAACCATGCTGCCATGCTTTTTTAGATAGAAGAGGTTTTCTTCTGCAAGCCTTTTCAAAAAATGCCATACTTGTCTCATATTTTTTCTAATTGTACTGTCAACAATTTTTTCATTTAAAAGGCCTGTCGAGTGTGTGGTGAAGTTCTTGGGATGTCTGCCAATTCTTTGAGTACTACATGGTCTGATCTTGGGGTGAACTTCCTGGGATGTCCACTCCTGGGAGGATTGGTGTCTGTCTTGAATGTCTGCCACTTGTGAGTAATCTTCCTCACTGTGGAATGATGGACTTCAGATTGTTTGAAAATGGCCGTGTTACTCTTCCCAGAAAGATGGCAGCAAAAAGTACTTCTCCAAGATCATTGCTGATGTCTTTTCTCTTTGGCATTGTATTAACACACACATGAAAGCTCCAGAACAGCAAACTGCCAAAATGTCTGCTTTTATAGAAGTGCTAACTCTTGTTGATGATCAGCTAATCAAAGGCATTTGATTAGCAGTGTCACACATGGCTTGTCCATTTTGGCTTTATTTTTATTTAAAAAAATAATGACATGGTGCAATATGTTATGTATTGTTGTACATCTGAGGTTTTAATTTCCAAATTTTAAGACCTGCCAAGTAACAAATATTTTTTATTATGCCCTGATACAGAATTCACATGACTGTAAATATATATAATTTTCTACATTTCTGAATCATTACATGTAAGAGTCCTGTGAGACAGCTTTGGCCATAACATTGCAGCTTTGTCAAATGTAAGCAGAAAGTCTAAGCTCGTTCCAAAGATTTAGCTGATCTAATGGTGTTTATAGCTGACAGATGGCCTGAGGTCTCTTATTATTATATTTCATGTCCAGAAATCTCATCATAACCAAACATGCTATGACAAGTAATTAATTTATAGTGCAAGTTCAGATTCAGTGCTTGTGGACAGTTTTGTGTGTGACATGGCAATTAATAATAATAATAATAAAAAAATAAAATAAAAAAATAATAATAATTATTATTATTATTGTTATCAACAACAACAACAATAATAATAATAATAATAATAATCTGATTCATGTGACATTGTAACAAAATGGGACGAAGACAGGTGGATCCAAATGCAAGCTTTATTAACTGGAATCGTGGCCGACAGGAGAAGACAGGGACAATGAAGGACAAACAAAGAGGCGTCAATATCCGAGCGTGGGGGTCTAGGGCCGGCAGCGAGCAAAGAGTAATCCAAGGGCAGGCAAGGGGTCAATAGGTGGGCGGAGAACAGTCACAGGAACCAGAAACAAAGGAGATCGGCAATGGGAGGGAAACCAGGAAATAACGCTCGGAATTGACACTAAACTATTCAAAATTCGCAAGGAAACAGTGGGAGAACCAGTCTATTTATACTGAGGGTGTGAACTAAGATGGCCGACTAAGGTGCAAGGTGAAGGGTGACAACACAGGGATTATGGGAAATGTAGTGAAAGTTAATAATACATTGAAGGCTCCCTCTAAAGGTGAATGGAGGGAGCCAATGCAGCACAGTTTGTGACGGACATGTTGTTGTCTTCATCAATATAAATACATATTCAGGATCAGAGTGGGCCAGATATAATAAATTCATTATGACCTGTCTTCCAAAAATGAAGATTGCTTGAAAACGTAGTCACCCTCAGGCCATCCAAGATGTAGATTAGGTTTTTTTTCTACATCTGAAGAGATTTGGCAAAATTGAGCATATCATTACTTGCTCACCAGTAGGTCCCTTGCAGTGAATGGGTACCGCTAGAATGAATGTTCAAACAGCTGATAAAAACATCACAATAATCCACAAGTAATACACACAACTCTGGTCCATCAATTAACATTTTGTAAAGCAAAAAGCTGCGTGTTTGTGACAAACAAATCCATATATTTAGTCATGTGGATTACTTGTGCAAAGTTTCTCCAAATCAGAGATGAAGAAACAAACTCATCTACTGTATGTCTTGGATGGCCTGAAGGTGAATACATTTTATTTTTTTGGGTGAACTATTCCTTTGGTGTTATATATGTATAGTGGTAATATTGTCCTTTTTGTCTTCCATAATTCTTTATTTTTTTTTAGCATATTGTGTATTTACTTTGGTTGTCTGCACTGGAAAAGTTAAAAGTTAATATCTTAAATCAATATATATATATATAGTTTTATTGTAAAAATATTTAGATATACATAAATAAGATTAGTGTAACTTCATAATGTATGTAAAATCTAAAATCTAACTAAATGTACTGACATGAGAAAATGTCAAAAGAAAAAAATCAAACAAACAAAAAATTCAAAATAAAAAATTAATTTAAAATATATACCTAAAATGAGTCTAAAACTAATATATTTTGTATTCCCTAAATTGCTTAATTTTATTTTTATTTGATTGATTTTCACCTTCTGTTCTCCAGTGCAGATGACCAGTTCTCCAGCTCTATGGAGACCAATGTGGTGATCCGCCATGATGGCCAGATTATGTGGGACCAGCCGGCAATAACCAAGAGCTCCTGCAAAGTGGATGTGTCTTATTTCCCATTTGATGTCCAGCAGTGCCGCCTCACCTTTGGCTCTTGGACCCACAATGGCAACCAGATGGATCTTCACAATGGCCTGGACAGTGCTGATCTGGCTGACTTTGTGGAGAATGTAGAGTGGGAGGTTCAGGGAATGCCTGCAAAAAAGAACATTATTCTCTATGGCTGCTGCTCAGACCCCTATCCAGACATCACCTACACACTTCACCTGAAAAGAAGAGCTTCCTTTTATATCTTCAATCTGCTTATTCCCTGCATGATGATCTCCTTCTTAGCTCCACTGGGCTTTTACCTTCCAGCTGACTCTGGAGAGAAAGTATCTTTAGGGGTCACAGTTTTACTAGCTCTTACCGTCTTCCAGCTTCTGGTCGCTGAGAGCATGCCTCCTTCAGAGAATGTGCCACTCATTGGTGAGAGTTTTTATTTTTAACATACCTGATTTTATGATTGTGAAGAATTTTATTATTAATGACAGCAGTGGATAGTACACAATTTCTCAGAACAACACATTATTTACATATGTATTTTGCTATTTTGCTGATACTTGATACATGCTTTCAAAGAATATTTTTTGAATTAAGTTGAATGAAGCATACAATTAAATTTGTGGGGGTCAGTCAGGACCTTCCCAAATGCTTACACACAATTATACATAAATATAAAACAAGATTTGGATTAATATAAATCATCCAAAATTTAGCTTTTCCTTAATTTGCTCAAGCTTGTTGCCAAATAATGTGTACCTTCAACTTACTCTGTCCATTACAAAAATATGTTTTCTGTGGACTTTTGAAATTTGCTTTTTGAAAGATGTTCTGTTTAGTTAGAGTTAGTTTTGCATTATATACCATGTAATTACATTTTTCCGCTTGGGTGAGTGATTAATGGACAGCTTTCTTGCGTATGTGGGCAGCTGTGGCCTAATGGTTAGAGAGTTGGTAACCCAAAGGCATGGGAAGAGTCTTGGTACCGGCAGAGATTGTAGGTGGGGGGAGTGAATGTACAGTGCTCTCTTCCACCCTCAATATCCTTGAGCAAAGAACCGATCCCCCAACTGTTCCCTGGGCACAACAGAAAAAATGCCCACTGCTGTGGGTGTGTTCACAGTGTGTGTGTGTGTGTGTGTGTTTGTTTACTACTCACTGCTGTGTGTGTGCGCTTGGAAGGGTGAAATAATGCAGAGCACAAATTCTGAGTCACTATACTTGGCCACATGTCATGTCCTTTCATTTTACTTTCCATAAAATCATCTTGAGGCCAACAAACTAATAAGAATGTGCAGCAATAATGATAAGTCATAGCAATAGAACAGTTGAGCTGCAGGAACACAAACTGAAGTCAATTGGATTTCAATTAACATCATATAATCAACAATTAGAACCATATTTTTCTATTACATCTTGTGTGCTCTGTGCCAGAGTGTCTATTCAGCACAACATCCCCTTGGATTCCTTTGGTGTGCAATTAAGTGGTTCACCAAAGAGAAAACACCCCCACCTAAAGCCTAAAATAAATAATTATCAGATTGTATGAGATGCAAATAAGTTGCTGGAGCTTTAGAAGGAAAGCAATAAACAACTGGGACTGCCTGCAACTGTGCTGTTTATTAGCAAACTCACTATTGGAGTTGTAGCCCAGTCAGGGTTTACCATTGGAATACTTTACAAAAGCTTTCCACTTGAGGTCAAATAATCAATGATTCTCAAGTTACATGTAGTTTTAAATATCTATTAATTGCTAATAACTTTGGAATGAAGTTTGCTGTCTATGTTGATCAATCCCAATATTTCCACAGGGAAATATTACATCGCCACAATGACCATGATTACAGCTTCTACAGCCCTGACAATCTTCATTATGAACATCCACCACTGCGGACCAGAGGCTCAACCTGTCCCTGCATGGGCGCGTCGGTTTATCTTGCAGTACTTGGCTCGAATTTGCTTTGTCTATGATATGGGAGAGAGCTGCCTGTCTGTGCACACAGACAAACCTGCGCATAAGGGAACTTTAAATGGCCAGGATGGGGGCGAGGATATCGCTCTGAGGGTGCGAGGCATTTCAGATGGTGAAGGGTGTTCACAGAAGATAAAAGATCAATTAAATGAAAATGTCAGTCCGACCATATCACCACGGCAAGGAACAGAGTGCCGTCTTGGCTGGATAGATGGTACCTGTGTGGGCATTGACCATGGAGAGGTTGCAGGAGCTACAGCAGAGAGATTAAGTGAGAGTGGAGCAACTAGAAAAAAATCAGCAAAAAAGAGGGAGATACTTGTTGAAAGTCAGTGTTTATTCCATCAGCAAAACATCCTGAGGAATATTGAATACATCGCTAGCTTTTATCATGAACAGAAGGCCACACAGAGACGAAATGGAGAGTGGCGGAAAGTTGCCAAAGTCTTGGATCGCTTTTTTATGTGGATATTCTTTATCATGGTCTTCTTAATGAGTTTACTCATTATAGGGAAAGCTGTCTGAATGTTTGATATGAAAGACACCAGGGACCTTGTGCATAAACGTCTGTGCAGTTCTTATACTAATGGTTTGCGTAAGCAAAAATGGAATTATAAAGTCATTGACACTGATGGTGATGACACAGTCCCAACATCCTGTGTCTCATTTGTTCTTTTATCGTTGTATTGTTCATGAATCCAGATTATTCTAATTGAGGGAGTGTGGGACAGTAATTTGAGATTAACATATTACATATTACATAATACTTCACCATGCTCAAACCCAGCTGAATGCAATAAAGAAATTTTATATAGGCCTAGACTGGACTTGATCACAACATTTTTGTTACTCTAAGATCTACTGTAAGGTCAATTAAAATACTCCTAATAATTAATGTATATAAACATTTTAGCTAAATACTGTATATTAGTTTATTATAGACCAAATAAGGCCACCAGGAATATTTATTTGCATTTATGTGTTTTTTTAGTGCAGGACATTTGTTCATGAGGCACAAGGTCACAAAAGTAATTATGTATTTATGTGTTTGTTTGTTTATTTATTTGTTTTGCATTAATGTTAAGTAAATAATTTTTTCAAACTGTCAGTAGCATCAAACTGACTGTAGGGAAAATAGACTTATGAAGTGAAAAGCCAAGCAAATCCCAACCAGGATTTTTATTACATGGATGCAAGACAGTAGAGAGGTTTACCTACCTAAGGTTTTGTCTGTTAGTGCATGTGAATATACTACTGCCTGATTTGTGTAAATATGTAAATATAATTGCTTTAAATATATTATATATTATAATATGTAATCTATAATATATAAATAGTATTTAAATATTATACTGTATTCACTGCTGTATGCACAATATTATTAAATGCTTACAGTATTTAATTGTTTAGTTATGCTTAGCCAGTGTCTTTGTGCCAGGCATAGGATGATATTGAGATATCTGAATGAATCAAATGTTGTGTTTTTATGAATCTGTATTGAATCTGCAAAACATAACCTTAATAGACTGTAAATCCATCAAAATTCTCATTAAAAGTTGGCGCCGATAGCCTTGTGGGCAGTGCGCCAACATATAGCGCTGTTGCGCTACGGGCGTCTCGAGTTTGAATCCCGGCTCGAGGACCTTTCCCGACCCTATCCCCTTCTCTCTCTCCCACTTCACTTCCTGTCAGTATTGATCTATCCTGTCCTAATAAAGCCAAAAAATTCTCATTAAAGAAGAAACCGCCTGTGATCCATGGAAAATATCATCTCATACTTCCCAGAAAAACACTGAAGTAAATGCTCATCACCTCCACTAATTTGTTACCAGTAAGATGTATGTAATTAACCCTATCAGCCCTTTTAAAATCCGTTTTAAGGATCACAAAAGAAGAATGTTGGTAATCAAATAGTTGTTGGTAGCTACTGATGTCATCTATTTGGTTACCATCATTCTTCAGAATATCTTATTAAAATATATGTTTAAATTTGAATGATATTTCACAATATTACTATGCATTGGTGGGCATAAGATGTTTTTTTTTTTTTAAAAAAAAACATAACAAAATCCTACTCGCACAAACCTTTTAAAAGGTAATGTATATTATGACATTCCTGAAACTAAAAAAAATGTTTTCTTATAAAGAGTATGAATCTAATGGTTATGCAGGTATGCTAGCTGTGCTTCCAAGCTATAATTCTAATTTAAATGCTTATACTAAAAGTTCAACTTGAGAGTGTCCTCATCACCAAGACTGCACTTTGCAGGGGAAGCTGGTTTCTGTCCTTGCAGTTTTGACTTGATTGCAGTGCCACATTTCTTGCTGACACAGGAGAAGCTTTGATTCCAGTAATCAAGAGTGCTCATGCGTGTCATGGCAGGATAGTTTGGGGGAAGGTCAGATAGAAGATCCCTCTCAAACAGGCAGTCAAACTGACAGGTGTATTTACAATATGCCGCTCAAAAGGCCAAACCTGGGGTGAAGTGTAAATCACTACTACATCTATTGTTCAAAATCTCTTTCTTAAAGGTTCAACAGTATGCCATTCTCCAAATGCTGTGGTAACAGTGTCACCAAATTAACTTCATTTAAATGGCAGTGAATGGATTAAAATTTTATTATCCAACTCATACAACTAATTAATTACAGCTAATTACCTCATGATGTTTAATCATGCTAATTAAAATGGCTTTTAATCAGAATGGTCCTGAATTTGTAAATACGTGTGAAATACATTACAACAACCTATTTTCACCTCAGATTTCACCTCCAAAGCCTACATACATTCTTTTAGTGTGCTGAATATAATAAATGTCTCAACCTTGTTAATGCAGTGTTTCCAGTTAAGTTACTTTCCTTCTTCAACACTAGATGGAGCTAGAGTCCTAGTAAATGTCCTTGGATTACCATCTATACCGGCAACACAAAAAATAAAAGGACTAGATCAAGATATAAATTAGGCCTGAAATTAAATGTCCCCATTAAATATTTTATGCAAAATGTTCTTTGCTTATATTTAGGATGATCTTAATTTATAGGTAAATATACTTATAGCCTGCATACATTCTTTTAGTGTGTTGAATATATTGAATGCCTCAACCTTCTTATTTGGTGTTTCCAGTTAAGTTACTTTCCTTCTTCAACATTAGATGGAGCTAGCGTCCTAGTTATTATCATCTATATCTGAAAAAAAAAAGAAATAATATAAATTAGGCTGAAATGGGCCTGAAAAGGGCTTGAATGTCCCCACTCAGTATCTTATGTAAAATATTATTTGCTTAAATGTAGAATAGTCTTAATTTATAGGTAAATATAAAGTGAAAAAATAAAACAAATAAAATGACATGAATAATATAGAAAGTAAAAGTAAAAGTAAACAAACATTATTGTGACAGTTCCAGTTTTATTCAATACTACCATTAACAGGAAATACAATCCAAAGAGTAAAATTTGTAAAAATGTGTTTTTTCTTGTAAGGTGTTTAAATGTTGCTGGCCCACTTTTGCAGAATGTGTTACAAGTGGGTCAGTGGGATTCAGGTAAAGTGGGCCAACCTTTAACCTTCAGTAATTATAGCCAAATTTATTAAATAAAATAACATTCACTGGTTATTTTATAGTTTAAATGTATAATTTATTATATATTTATTATTTATAGATGTAGATTATAAAGCTTTAAAGTATGGACACAAGTATTGTTCAAAGTGTTTAGAGACAGCATAGACAGAAAACATTTTTCCCATTTGAATCCTCTATAGGATATCGTCATTTATAAATGACACTAAGAAAACTGCATTTAAAATACAATACTAATTACAATATCAACAAAATTTTATTTTAGTGATGTCAAATGACTTTCCTTTCAACCAATAAAATAAAAATTATTTGCCATGTGCTTTACATTTTTGGTAACAAAGCAGTAAAGGAGGCATTAGCACATGTTAGGTCATATGCTCTCAAGGCTCCATAGTGAGCTCATTTAGACTAGAAAATACATATAAATGCAAGTTATAAAAAATATAATTGTACATCCAAGTGTGTTTTTTGTCACAAAAAACAATAACTCTGAGATCAAAAAATCTGAGTGTCATGCATAACTGACAAAGTCCTATCATGGAATGCATATTTGGTGTAGCTGGTACTATTGACCATCATTGGGATAGCCTTTATGCATGTGTTTTAGGTTCATTTTTGTAAGGATTTTGGAAGATAAAATGACAAATCTGTACTTATTTCAGAATGTAATGATCATAGAAAAAGGGGGCATCAGAAAATCAGGCTGTAGTAATAAAATAAGTTGTTGACGACCAAATGATAGAAGCAATGAGGGTGAGGGCAGTAATGAAGAATAGTTTGTAGTGGAAGTCAGGCATTTGGGTACATTATTGTATGTCACTTTGAAAGATGTGATCCATGCAACAACCAAAGGTCAAGAAAAGATGACAATGTCTATCATCATTATTATACTGAAAGACAGTGATGCTCCAATGATGAAGTCAACATCTACTCACGTGAAAACGGAGTCTTGTTGACTTTCACTTGTGATTTGATAACTGATTGAAATTCCAAGATGAAATACAATGTTTAAGTTGTTTTAATGCCTTTGAAACACTAATATATGGTTTTCAGGCAGTGAAATTGGATCTGAATTTGTCAAGTTTTAGATATTTTCATGTGTGAGATCCAAATCAAATATAGCAGCACTTAAGAAATCAAATGTTCATAAAGATTTTTTTGAAACAACAAGACCTTTTCACTTTTTTTCAGAGAGTGAAAAAGCATTTGATTGTGTATGAAGTTTCAGACAATTTGCCAAAAATAACTGACCCTAATGGGACAATGTCAGTTATAAATGACAGAACCCTAAAAGAAAGGTCAAAGGTCATATGTGGAAAAAATATGGTTTTACTCCTAAAAATATGTAAAATGTAAAGCCCATTATGTTTTTCAAGCTGTGAATTCACAATTAGACCCATAGAGGGATAAATGTTCCTCTTAATAATTTTTAGCCTATTTGTTATGTCTTGTGTTATAGTCATATCCCATATTGTAGAGATTTTTTTTTTTAGCAATACTCTGATTTCTGAATATTCTGATATTCAGATTTCATCAAATTTAATGTCAACACAACATGTTTCTTCAGTTGTTTGGAATTTCATATATAATTTCATATATAAATTTCATATATACAGTATACATATATGTATGTATGTGTATATATACTTTACACATATGCTTTACAGATAACAGATAATAATATAATCTGAATATATAGTCAAGAATCCAGCAAAACTAATCTAACTGTTGCTACTCTTAATGATGCACCATGAGAGATGTTGCCAAGGATATAGAATGCACAACATCATCTAGACATTGAAAGTAGCTAATTAAAATGTTAAAAAACAACAACATACATTTTTTTCTTTGTGAAACTGATCACATTTAAAGCCCCTTTTGTGTTTAATGTTTGCCACATAGGAGGACACTAGAGTGACAACACTGACCTACTGACTCTCAGACGCCTCTGACTCAACTAATCTGCAGAATTTAATTGTGTTATGATATATAACTATGTAAAGTACTGACTTAATTTCACTTCATGTTTTGTTGTAAGGTTAGTTGAATTTCAAAAATTTCAAACCCAGAAACTGTCAGATATTTTAAATGTTTACTTTTTTTTAATGCAATGAAGAATCTAAACTCATATATAAAGCATAATATAATTATTTATTATTATAACTCTTCAATATAAAGGGTAATTTATTGGCACTGACACTTCTATGAAGAACCTTATTATAGTGGAAGACTTTTTTTTTAATTATAAAATGGTTCTTCACACTAAGAAAAAAAAAGTGTTTCTTTTAAGAATTGTTCACTGAAATTTTCTTTGTGGAACCCAAAATGGTTCTTTGCAGAAAACAGATAAAAAAAAAGTGTGAAAAAAAAAAAACTGCTGGAAAGGCCTATTATTTTTTATGTGAGTGTATATATTTTAAAGACTACATAAATTTCAAGATGTCACATAAAACTGCACCAATGTGCAGCATTATTGCATAAGTTGTACATTGTGGAATAAATCTTGAAGAATAAAAAGCTTTAAAGTAACACTTTATTTTGATGGTCCCTTTTAAACATTCTGTTGACAATAAGTAACATTGCACCTTTATGTCGACTAACACTCACTATTAGTAGACTGTCTGCTTAATATCTGCTAATTCTTTATTGGGACGTTCTTCCCAACGGACATTCTACTGAATATAAGTAACTTTTCAAGTACATGTCAACTTAATTTTAAACAAACCCTACCAGTCTACTAATACTCTACTAACACTTTAGTGAGAGTTAGTAGATATGTAGGTGCAATGTTACTTACAGTCAACAAAATGTTTTAAAAGGACCATCAAAATAAAGTGAAACCAAACCAAAGCTTGTTTTGTTTTACTGTTGTTTCTCATCTATATTGTCTTCAACAGGTCAGGATCTGCATGCTTGCATAGCAGCACAATGAACACCAGCAAGCCTGTGGAATATTTTATCCTTGATGGACTGAAAGACAGATACGTGCTTCCCGTCTTTTTTTTTACTGTATATGTTTTTGTTTTGAGTGGAAATGGCATGATCATATACCTTGTTAGAACCGACCCCAAGCTCAACACTCCTATGTATTTTTTCCTTCATAATTTGTCTTTTTCTGATATTGTGTACACATCAGTAACCATTCCCAAAATGCTGTCAGTGTTCCTGACTGAGGTCAAAACCATTTCGAAGACAGGATGCTTTTTACAGATGTACTTTTTTCTTTCAACTGGAGTGACAGGGCGTGCTTTGTTGACTGTGATGGCTTTTGACCGATATGTTGCAATCTGTAACCCCCTGCGATACACAACTATCATGACCAGGCAGCTCTGTATTGGGTTGATATTTGCTTCTTGGGGTTATGGGGCCTATATAGTGCTGCCTGCAACTATTTGGGCTACTCAGTTGCCTTACTGCGGGCCCAATATTGTAAGGCACATGTTCTGTGATCACTCCTCTGTAGTAAGCCTTGCATGTGTTGACACCACCAGGAATGGCATTTTGTCCCTAACAAATGCTCTCATTGCAATTCTCAGTACATTCCTTCTCATCTTATTTTCATATGTCTGTATTGGCAAAGCTATGAGAAAAATGAGCACAGCACAGCAACTCAAAGTTATGGCCACTTGTGTGTCCCACCTGACAGTGGTGTGTATCTCGTATATTTCAGCCTCCTTTGTGTATATCTCATACAGGGTAGCTAGATTTGACCCAGATGTTCGTATAGTCATTGCTGTACTGTACTCTGTGCTGACACCTTTGCTGAATCCCATCATTTACAGCTTGAGGAATAAAGAATTGCAAGATGCAATAAAGAGAGCATTTTGTAGATGCACCATTATCTCGAAAACCACCAGTAAAACAGTTCCTTCTGTTGCTTAGAATCAGCATAAATCTGTTAATTGTAAAAGGAATTCAGTTAAAAAGTATGAACATAGTTAAAATATGACTTACTGTGGAATAAGCAAGATTAGTTACAACGTATGAGATTGAAGATTTAGTGATGATGAATATATAAATGTGTAGTACTATTACATAAATCTTATTCTTAGTTTAAGACTGTCAAATATGCATCACATTATGTTTATGAGTTTGTTTACATAAAACTGTGTACTCCAAATGGATGGAAACGTTATATTTAATTAAAAAGTAAAAATAAAAATAACTTATATTTTATATTATTTTTTGCTGTTGAATTCATATTATTGAAATAATTCTAATTGGGATATTTCAGTTGTGCAAGAAATCAACAGACCTACTATTTCTGAAGGCGTTATAGTTTTTATGTTTTTCATGTAGTATTTATTTTTATCTATTTATATTCTAGAATAATTATCAAGTTATTTCAGATTATATTTAATATATGTTTTAAGACTGTTAAAACTATATGCTTTATTTGCAACTTGCTCTAATAATTACACAAAACACAGCCAATCTGAACTTAATAGAATATCACTAGGGTTTACTGACAAGATGGAAATTTTTTGAGATAAAAGTCCTTTTCTTTCCTTTTCCTGACCCTTTAGAATACATCAAATGTATTTATCTAGATACATTGATTTAAAATTGTGAAGAACAATCAAAAAGTTGGACGTGCTTGATGTGTTTTATAAAGATTAGCTTCTAAATGCATTCCAATTAATTTATTTATATTTTCTACTCTATCCAGATATTCTTGTCATCTGTTGTCATCTTGTTATAGCAGCATGCATACTACACAACTAAATGCTGACAAGGTGCACAAACTACAAGTGAAGAGGCCGTACCGACCAACAGCGAAAAAAATGTTCTCACATAAATTCAAGCATGAAATTCATACAAGAAATTAAAAGATGTTTCTATTTATACAATTTGCACTGTGATTGGCTGGATTAGTACAAATTAGTTGTATCAAACACACTATAAGATCACATGGTGATAATATCGAACAGGTTTAAAAATATTGCAGTGTTTTGCTCAACACCACCAACCACAACGAGTACTGATTTGGCTTTTTTTGTTATTGTTGCAGACCGGCTTTGACTGTTTAAATATGGTTTCAGGCTTATAATGGTCCCATGTCTTATTCTAATCGAATGTATAGATTAATAAATGCATGAATTCAACACAAAAAAATTCTGTATACATTTACAGTTTTTTTCAATTGCTAACAAGCTTTTGTCCAATCTGTAGTTATATTTTCAAAACTCTAAACACAATTAGCACAACATCGGTCTGTTGTGACCATACCATTAACACAATATGTGTTGTTTTCACACAAAATACAGTCAATTACCATGTTTCTAAAATGCAAAGATTTTCTTTTCATACAAGCTTACCCTAAACCAAAATCATGGGTCTTTTTAGTCTTTTTCACAGCATGTCAGAAATTAAAACCTAATGTTCCAAACCTTAAATACAGTATAAAGCCTTTATTTCTGCAACAACAGCAGCTCAAAATGATTGAAAATATCCTTATTTGAAATATTGGAACAACTGATAAGCATATTTAGGTAACAGATCAATTACATATTTAAAAATAGCTGATTTCAGTCTCAGTTGAAGGAATATACAGTGTTGAAGCTATTTTCATTACTTCAACATAGAGTAAAAAAGACCTCTTTGAATTGGTTTTGTGGATGCAGAACAACACAAAGAATCAGAAAGAGAGAAAATGCCTAGAAGAGGGAGAGAAATGGTTGTAGGAGGTAGAGGAGTAGTTGGGTTAGAAAAAGGGAGAAGAAGAGGTAGGGGAGGAGTAAGTAATGTGTTGAACTTTGCAGTTTTATGTTTTTTCCCCTTACACATGTGGAACCTATGAAAGCTTATTTCTGCCATGGAATATAAAGGGTGAAGGGTAATTGTGACTTTTTTTTATCTTATAATACTGATAAAGTCTGAATTGCAAGATGTAAACTCACAATTCCAAGAATACCCTTTACCTTTTATATTCCGTGGCAAAATTGTACCCAAAGACTATGTATGTTGGAATTTTTGTTGATCACTGGTATCACCTACCATGGGGACACCATCCATATCCAACCATCATCCACTGGAAAGCAATTTCAATCAAGGTTCCAACTGAATTTCTGCATAGGTTACCCTATCTTTTTCTATTGTGCATTCTGTAAAGTAATGAGTCAACTCAAAGTTTTAGATATACAGTACTGTGCAAAAGTTATAGGCCACTAGTATTTTCACCAACAAAAAATGATTTTAAGTCAGCTATTTCTATTTTTTGCTGTAGTGTGTCAGTATGAAATATCAGTTTACATTTCCAATTATTCATTTTGCCATTAATTGTAATACTCCAGTAAGATTTTTGTTTGCACAAGGAGTCTCCACAGGACACCAGACAGTGCTCCACACAGAGATCTGATCTCATCATCATCATCATCCAGTTTGTCTGGAATGACATGAAGTAACAGAACAAACTGAGACAGACTAAATTCAGAAAAACTGTGGCAACGTCTCAAAGATGCTTCAAGAAACCCACCTGCAAAGCTACAATACAATGTTTTAGGCACTTGTGTAAAAAAAAAAAAAAAAAGTAAAATGAGGATGCTGTCAAAAATAATGACATAAGTAGATTTTATTTGTCAATTAACTTCTAGTAACTAAATGAAATCAACATTTGGTGTGACCATCTTTTTCAATTTACAGTTTTTTTCAATTGCTAACATACTTGGGGCAGCCGTGGCCTAATGGTTAGGGAGTCGGGCTTGTGACTGAAAGGTTGCAGGTTCGAGTCCCAGGTCCGGCAGGGATTGTCGGTGGGGTGAGTGATCCATCAGTGCTCTCTCCACCCTCAATACCATGACTGAGGTGAGACCCTTGAGCAAGGCACCGAACCCCCAAACTGCTCCCCGGGCGCCGCAGCGATAGCAATATGGCTGCCCACTGCTCCGGGTGTATGTTCACGGTGTGTGTGTGTGTGTTCACTACTGTGTGTGTGCACTTGGATGGGTTAAATGCAGAGCACAAATTCCGAGTATGGGTCACCATACTTGGCCACACGTCACGTCACACTCACACACTCACACTTTTGTCCAATCTGTAGTTACATTTTCAAAACTCTAAACACAATTAGCACAACATCTGTCTGTTGTGACCATACCATTAACACAATTTGTGTTGTTTTCACACAATATGCAGTCAATTACCATGTTTCTAAAATGCAAAGATTTTCTTTTCTTACAAGCTTACCCAAAACCAAAATCATGGGTCTTTTTAGTCTTATTTGCAAATGCTTAAACACAGCATGTCAGAAATGAAGACCTAATGTTCCAAACCTTAAATACAGTATAAAGCCTCTATTTCTGCAACAACAGCAGCTCAAAATGATTAAAAATACATCTATACAAAATAGTGTAACAACTGATAAGCATATTTAAGTAACATATCAATGAAATATTTAGAAATAGCTGATTCCAGTCTCAGTTGGAGGAACAGTCAGGTGTTGAAGCTACTTCCATTACATCAACATAGAGTAAAAAAGACCTCTTTGAATTGATTTTGTGGATGCAGAACAACACAAAGAATCAGAGAGAAAAAAGAGAAGAAGAGGTATAGGAGAGGAGTAAGAATGTGTATTGGACTGTGCATTGTTATGTTTGTTTTTTTCCCCTTACACATGTAGAACCTATGAAAGCTTATTTCTTCCACTGAATATAAAGGAAAAGGGTAATTGTGACTTTTTTTTTTATCTCACAATTCTGATATTGTCTGAATTGCAAGATGTAAACTCACAATTCTCCAAGAAAAGAAGTGAGATAAATAGGTCATAGTTACCAATTACCCTTTATATTCTGCGGCAAAATTATAACCAAAGGATGGATGTTGGAATTTTTGTTGATCACTGGCATCAGCAACCATGGGGGCACCATCCAAATCCAACCCCTACCCACTGGAAAGCAATTTCAAGGTTCTACTGTGCATTCTGTAAAGTAATGACTTGATTCAGTTTTAGATAGTATGTTGCCAAGAAAGAACAAATTCAACACTTTGAAATGTAAAATGGATTTCAGTTGAAGGCAAACTGAAGGCTAAATTTAAAATAACAATGGATTTTATATTATGTATTATATGCAGTTATAATTAAACATGACAAGTAATGCAGTTTTTATAAAGCCATCAACTGTTAATATTTTGACAATCATTGTGCTATGATTGACTATATGTGTCTGTTGGATAGAAACTAGTGTTAAAGTTTTGACCAAATGACTTGGTTTTGAATAAGGTTTGCTGTGTTTTTATAGAGTTAGTATATGTAGAAAAAGATATTAAGCATTTTGAAATGTAGAGTTTGAATTTCTTTAACAAAATGTGGTTTTGGACAGAAAATTAACTATTTGGCTAATTGTGTGATCTAGGTGTGTTGCTGTGTTAAGAGTTTGGAAAAAGTACTTTAAGTATTGGCAAACGCTTGTTAGCAATTGAAAAAAACTGTAAAGTAGCTTTTGCCCTAGGTGCAGTTGTGCATAGTTTTTCAGATGGCTTTGCAGGTAGGTTTCTTGAAGCATCTTAGAGACATTGCCGCAGTTCTTCTGGATTTAGTCTGTCTCAGTTTGTTCTGTTTCTTCATATCATTCCAGACAGGTGATGATGATGATGATGATGATGATGATGATGATGAGATCAGATCTCTGTGTGGAGCACTGGCTGTTGTCAGACTCCTTGTACAAACAAAAATCTCACTGGATTATTACAATTAATGGCAAAATTAATGTCTGAAAATGTAAACTGATGTTTCCTACTGACACACTATACCGAAAGATGGAAATAACTGACTTTAAACCATTTTTTTTCTTGGTGAAAATTCTAGTGGCCTAAAACTTTTGCACAATACTGTATGTTGACAAGAAAGAACACATTCAACACTTTAAAATGTATAATGGGTTTCAGTTGAAAGCAAACTGAAGGCCAAATTGAAAAACAAAACAAAACAATGCATTCAATTTTAATTCAATTTTCTGTTATCTATTATATTCAGGTAGAATTGAATGCAGTTTTTGTAAAGCCATCAGCTGTTAGTATTTTGACGATCACTGTACTGTGACTGACTATATGTTTCTGTTGGATAGAAACTAGTGCTAAAGTTTTGACAGAATGACTCGGTTTTGAATAAGGTTTGTTGTGTTTTTATAGAGTTAGTATAAGTAGAAAAAGGTATTTAGCATTTTGAAATGTAGAGTTCGAATTTATTTAACAAAATGCGGTTTTGGACAGAAAATTAATTATTTGGCTAATTGTGTGATGTAGGTGTGTTGCTGTGTTAAGAGTTTAGAAAAAGTACTTTAAGTATTGGTAAATGCTTGTTAGCAATTGAAAAAAACTGTAATAAGGTTTCAAATAATCAGAAAAATATGTGTGCACCATCTGAAGGGTAAAGTTGTTACTTTTATCTTTACACAAGGTACAAATTGTGCAAATTGCTTAATAAAAATTGAAGATTTGGGACATGACTTTGCTTGTGTAACAGTTCTTCCCACAGCAGTGCAAACCATGCACAACTAAAACAAGATTTATCCACAAGATGCATGATGCAGTTTTATTGTTTGACCATAAGGAGCCAAAAGATACATAGTGTAGTTTTAGCCAATTTGAACATGTTTTTGTTTGCAGCCATCACCAGCATTTTACATTTAAAACATTTATGTAATTACTTTGTTATTGACATTGTTCTCCTACTAACCTTTTCACATACTTTTGAGACTTATCATGACAATGGCAAAATTCAGAAGACACAAAGTCCCTGAAACAGGACATTAAAGATCGCAATACCTTGATGTGAGAAGCTGATGCAAGGCTTAATGGGGATAAAGAAAGAAAGAAACTGATAAAGACTTGATAAAGACTTTAAAACCTAAAATATTTTGATGATCAATTTGTGTGATAGGGATATAATTAACATTAACATTTTAGACAGATAAATAGATAAAGATATATATATATATATATATATATATATATATCTGTGAGGGCAAACAAATATGATCTGAATAAATATAGCCTTATGTTTCACTTACATAGATGTTTCTGTATACATAAATGTATACATTTGAAAATTGAAATGGACTAAATGTCAGTCAGTGTATTAAACAAATTGTATAAAAGTAAAATGAGACAAATAATTTGAGAAAAGATTACAGTATCACACATAGAAAAAAAAAATCAAAGTTATTGTATTTACTTTTTGAAGAAAAACAAAAAAACAAAATACATTTTAAAGAATATAGATTTTTCAGAAGAATAGATTATTACAAAGGAAATTACGAAGAATTCACTTTTTTTCTCCACCAAAGTTTAGCCATTTTTTGTCGTATCTCTTTGGTTTGTAATCCATATACTAAGGGATTTAATCCTGGTGGTATAATGTGGAACATTATACTAGACAGCTTCCTACTGTCAGAGTATTCAGGAAAACGATGAAGAAATGTCATGACAGCGCCAGAAAAAAACATGATTAAATAGACAGCTAAATGAGTGCTGCAGGTTTTTATAGCTTTGCTGTTCAGTGCTTGGTTTTTACTGCTTTTGCATACAGCAGCAATCTTGACATATGTTAAAAATATTGATACTGCAGAAAAGCAGAGTACAGCCACAGTATAAATAATTCCATACACATTATTTATTACCACACTTTCACAGGACAGTTTAAACAGCGAGGCATTGTCACAGAAAGGGTTTTCAATTTTAGATCTGCAGTGGGACAATCGCACAGTGAGTCCTAACATAATTGTCACCAAAAGTATTGCCAGCCCCCAGGCTGATGCTGATAGTTTAATCACCATCTTATTGGTCATTATAGATGAATATCTAAGTGGATTACATATAGCCACATATCTGTCAAAGGCCATGATTATTAGCACATAGTGACATGCAGCTATGAATACATGTACAAAATATGCTTGAGTAACACACTCCGCATATGTGATATAGCGCTCTGAAGTTTCCTTTAAAATGTCTTGCAATAAACGTGGCAAAATGACTGTAGTCCCTAATATATCATTCAGTGGTAAGTTACAGAACAGAAAATGCATAGGATGATGTAGATTCTTCTCTGTTGAGATCAGAACAATAAGTCCAATGTTGGATATCATTGTAAAGACATAAGCCAAGAGAAAGAGGATGAAAACTGGATAGGAAGATTGAGGTGTAACTTTCAGTCCCTCCAGCAGGAGAATGCTGTGTCTGAATGTCAGGTTGTCCATTGTCAGCTCTTCACAAAACCTGAGGAGAGAAAGATAACCAGACTTAGTGTTTAATTAGCAACATTTCTACCTGAAGTACTCATAAGACATATAACCAAACAAAACAGTAAACTAAAATACTAAAGATGCCACAAACTGGTATCAGATAAATCAATATAGACTTACTCTAGAAGTGTTTCACTATTACGAGTGGAATTGATTTATTGCTACATTGATGTCAGGTTGTCTGGAACAAAATAGTTATGTTCAAAGTAATATAAACCTTAACTAACAAAAAGTATAACATGTACTTCTCTGAAGAAGTGTTTACTTGCCCTTACCTTTAAATACGTGGTTCAAAGGTGTTGTGATGCTATAATAATCCCAAAGGATTCACCCACCTGGAACAACGTTGTTACTTCCCGTTGGTGCACTTTTGCATCTTGAAACTGTCCTTATTAACTATATCTACTATGTACAATGAGGAACAAAGTTTTTGATCCCCTGATGATTTTGTATGTTTGCCCACTGACAAAGAAATGATTGGTCTATAATTTTAATTTTAACATTGAGAGACTATCAAAAAACCCCAAAACAAAATGAACTAACAAACAAACAAACAAACAAACAAACAAACAAACAAACAGAAAAACATTTTAAAAAAGTTAATTAGAAATTGATTAGTATTTTAATGAGTGAAATAAGTATTTGATCAATCAGCAAGATTGCTGGCTCCCAGGTATCTTTTATACAGGTAAAGTCCTGAGATTAGGAGCGCTCTCTTAAAAGATCCTAATCTCAGTTTTTTACCTGTATAAAAAACAATAAATCAATCAGATTCCAAACTCTCCACCATGGCCAAGACCAACGAGCTGTCCAACCATGTCAGGGACAAGATTGTAGACCTACACAAGACTGGAATGTGGTACAAGACCATCACCAAGCAGCTTGGTGAGAAGGTGACTACAGTTAGTGCGATTATTCGCCAATGAAAGAAACACAAAATAACTGTCAGTCTCTTTCTTGGTCTGGGGCTCCATGCAAGATCTCACCTTGTGGAGTTTCAATGATCATGAGAACGGTGAGGAATCAGACCAAAACTACACGGGAGGATCTTGTCAATGACCTCAAGGCAGCTGGGACCATAGTCACCAAGAAAACAATTGGTAACACACTACGCCGTGAAGGACTGAAATCCTGCAGTGCCAGCAAGGTTCCCCTGTTTAAGAAAGTACATGTAGTGGTCCGATAGGAGAACTGAGTGAAAGTGTTGCAGTCAAATGAGACTTTCTGGCATCAACTCAAATCGCTGAATTTGGAAGAGGAGGAATGCTGCCTATGACCCCAAAAACACCAACCATCAAACATGAAAGTGAAAATACTATGCTTTGGGGGTGTTTTTCTGCTAAAGGGACAGGACAACTGCACCGCATCAAAGGGGCGATAGACGGGGCCATGTACCGTCAAATCTCGGGTGAGAACCTCCTTCCCTCAGCCAGGGCATTGAGAATTAGTCGTGGATGGGTATTCCAGTATGACAATGACCCAAAACACATGGCCAAGGCAACAAAGGAGTGGCTCAAGAAGGAGCACATTAGGGTCCTGGAGTGGGGTAGCCAATTAAAATCTGCGCCGAAGGTTATAGCTGCCAAACGTCAGCCTCGAAATCTTAATGACTTGGAGAGGATCTGCAAAGAGGAATGTGACAAAATCCCTCCTGAGATGTGTGCAAAACTGGTGGCCAACTACAAGAAATGTTTGACCTTTGTGATTGCAAGCAAGGGTTTTGCCACCAAGTATTACAGTATTTTTCCATTCCAAGCACTGTTCAATACTGAAGCCACATTTTCAAAACTGTACATACAGACTGCACATGTTTTTATGCCTAAACAGTTGATCTCACCTCCAAAACTCACTCAGACCAACAAAACACTTAATATAGGTCTCAAAATAAGCTTATTTCATCAAAACACTGGGAACACTTCTCATTCAAGCAACATACATTTCATTCATAACACACTGATATTAAAAACACTAAAAACAGGGAGCATTACATAATCGATGAACTTTTATCTTTGAAGTTTGAATGATTTATCACATAAGTATTGCATTTTTGGATAAGAATAACATCTTTTCATTTTACCTACTGTATTACAGCACAAAGACTGAATGAGAAAAGCAGCATTTCCACCCTGTTTTTTATATACCAAAACAAAAACCCATCAACATTTACAAAATGTACTTGGAAAAAAACCCCCATAGAAATAAATATAAAAAGTTGAGAAAAAAATATATAAAATAAAATCAAAAGTTCTAAGGCAATACTAATAAAAATAATATAATAAAAAATAATAAATAAAATAATAAAATAATAATAAAAAAGTCTAGTATAAGGAGGTACTGTATGTGCAATATTGGAGTCCCATCTGCAGCAGGAGACCTTTCTATGTGGAGTTTGTATTTTCTTTCTGTGTTTATGTTGGTTTCCTCTGGGTTTACAATACAGAGACATGCAGGACAGGTGAACTGGAGTCTATAAGTGAGTGTGAATATAAATGTGTGTGATAGACTGGTATTCCTGCCTATAACCCAGGAAAGGCTCCAGCCTCCCCATGACCCTATACATAGGACACGTGCTAGGGAAAATGTATGAAATAGATGGGTAGATTTTCAGTACAGTACAGTACATCTGGCTTGTCATTCACATTTAGCTGTGTTTGGAATAATTATTATTCAGTTTCATAATAAATATTCTGCTAAGATTTTATATTTCAGTATAATTCCTGCAGAAATAGACAGTTTGCCATTGTTCTGATTTGAATGTGCTTTTATCAGTTTTGAAAGCAGTGTGTTCAAAGCTATCTCACAGGAATTCATACGTATTTTATGAGGTGGCTAATTTGTACAAATTCGTATGATCTCACCTTCATGATTTGCCTAGACCCTAGTGACGGGTGGGTTTAGGGGCGGGGTTAGATGAAGGACATTCGTATGAATTCATACGAGTATGAACTTGTAAAATACATACGATTTAGCCGAAAACATATGAATTCATACGAGTGAGGTCATACGAATTCGTATAAATTAGCCACCTTGTAAAATATGTACGAATTGCCGTGAGATCAGGCTGGTATGTTAGCATTTGAAACGTGCTGAAAATGTATAGTATTTTGCCAGTTGTGGAGTATGAATCACAAAAGTGTTTGTGGATTTTGAAAAATGTGGTCACTGCATGCATTTTGTCTGAAAGCAATGGAAAATGATTCACAGTTTGGTCTGCATAGACTTCTGTATCGCTGAATGCGTGAACAGTTTTGAAAATGTGGCTTTAGTATTGAACAATGCTTGTTAGCAATTGAAAAAAAAGTCATGTTGTGTTTGCATTTTTCTGCATGTTTTTTCATCACTGTATGTTTGTTAGGTAGCTAATATTACTGTCACATACAAAACACGAACACAGGAGATGGAGTGACAATGGAGTGGTTGATTTATTGATACAGATGATAATAGAGAGCGTAAACAGATGAATAGATGGCAGGGTAATCTTATCTGATATTTTGTAGAGAGAAATGGCGTGAATAGTCCAAACGAAGAAAATGTCCAGCAGAGTCCAACAGTTCCAACAATGCAGAGCATGAGAAGGTCGGGAGCTATCGTCAGGGGTGTGAACGGTAGAACCGACAAGTGTGAACTGAGGGAGAGTGTCTTATAAAGGGGAGGAGTGATTGGGAACAGGTGCAGATGATCAGTACTCTGGTGATTGGGCTCTGATGGGAGGTGCTTCTGAGGGAGGTGGCTGTGGTGAATGCCTGACATTACCCCCTCCTCCAAGGGCGGCTCCCGACGCCCTATTGCGGCGCCGAGGGCGACCGCGACTGCGAGGGGCCGGACGATCTGGGTGGCTGTGGTGGAATTCCAGCAGGAGAGTAGGATCTAAGACGTCTTCACGTGGCACCCAGGATCGTTCTTCCGGTCCGTACCCCTCCCAGTCCACCAGGTATTCCAGGCGGCCCCCTCGACGCCTGGAGTCCAGGATCTCATGGACGGTGTAAATCTCGGGTTGATCCAGGACTTCCGGAGGAGGGGGTCCAGCTTCAGCTCTGGTGGGATCTGTGGCAGAGGGAAAGAAGGGTTTTAGGAGGGATACGTGGAACGTGGGGTGAATGCGGTACCTGGGTGGGAGCTGAAGCTGGTAGGTGACATCATTGATCTGCCTCAGGATCTTGAAGGGACCAATATAGCGGGGACTCAGCTTCCTGCAGGGCAGTCGAAGGCGCATGTCGCGGGTGGAAAGCCATACCCTATCCCCTGGGTGGTATACGGGCGTCGTCCTACGTCGAGCGTCGGCGAAGATCTTATGACGACGGACTGCCCGCTGGAGGTGGTGATGAGCTGAGTCCCATGCTCTCTCGCTCTCTCGGAACCAGTGGTCTACAGCTGGAACATTCGAGGGTTCCTCCGTCCAGGGAAACAGCGGAGGCTGAAAACCGAGTACGCACTGGAAAGGTGTTAGTCCGGTGGTCTCCTGGCGAAGGGAATTCTGTGCGTACTCGGCCCACGGGAGGAACCTGCTCCAGCTGTGCTGATCTTCTGAGCAGTAGGACCGGAGGTAACGTCCAAGCTCCTGGATCTTCCTCTCAGTCTGGCCGTTGGTCTGCGGGTGATATCCTGATGAGAGAGAAACAGAAATGCCCAGTAGTTTGAAGAAAGCCTTCCATACATGTGAGATGAATTGAGGACCCCGGTCCGATACAATCTCCTCTGGGAGGCCGTAGTGACGAAATACCTGGTGGAACAGGACCTCCGCCGTCTCCATGGCTGTGGGTAAGCCCCTTAGAGGCACGAGTTTACAGGATTTAGAGAACCTGTCCACAGTGACCAGAATACAGGTGTTACCTTCTGAATTGGGGAGGTCCGTGACAAAATCCACACCCAGGTGGGACCAGGGCCTCTGGGGAATGGGTAGTGGAACCAGTTTGCCTGCGGGAAGTTGGCGGGGAGAGTTAGACCTGGCACAGACTGAGCAGCTTTGGACGTACCTGATGGTATCACGGTCCATACGGGGCCACCAGTAGCGAGATTGAAGGAGCGAGAGGGTCCGTCTGCTGCCCGGGTGTCCAGAGCCCGGAGACCGATGAGCTGTGTCCAGAAGGGGTAGACGTTGGGAGCGAGGCACGTAGGTTCTCCCTTCTGGACATTCCGGCGGAGCAGGTTCCTGGAGGGTGGCGTCGCGGATCTGCTGGTCCATATCCCAGATGATGGGGCTGATGATAAGGTGTGAGGGGATGATGGGTTCTGGTTCGAGTGAGAGGTCCTTGGCATATTGACGTGAGAGGGCATCAGCAGGAATGTTCTTGGAACCAGGTCGGTAGGTAATCTTGTAGTTAAATCGAGTGAGGAAGAGGGCCCAGCGTGCTTGACGGGGGTTGAGACGTTTGGCTTCGCGGATGTACTGGAGGTTCTTATGGTCCGTGATGATGGTGAATGGATGAACGGCTCCCTCTAGCCAATGACGCCACTCCTCCAGAGCCAATTTTATGGCCAGTAGTTCTCGATTACCTACATCGTAGTTCTGCTCCGCCGGAGACAGCTTGCGGGAGAAGAAGGCACAGGGATGGAGGAGCGTGGAGTCGCCGACCGCTTGGGACAGCACTGCCCCTACGCCGATGGTGGAGGCGTCCGCTTCCACGTAGAACGGGAGTTCGGGATCAGGATGGTGTAATAGAGGGGCAGTGCTGAAGATCTTCTTTAGCAGGTGGAATGCTTCGTGGGCTGAGGGGTTCCAGGTCAGATGTTTAGGTTTGCCCCTCAGGAGGGAGGTCAACGGGGCTGTGATGGTACTGTAGTCTTTGATGAAACGGCGGTAGAAATTAGCAAAACCTAGGAAGCGCTGGATCTCCTTGATGTTGGTGGGTTGTGGCCAGTTCACCACTGCATCGACCTTCCCCTGATCCATCTGCACACCCTCGGCAGTGATGTGATATCCGAGAAACTGTACAGATGTTTGATGGAATTCGCACTTCTCTAGTTTGAGGAACAGCTGGTGTAGGCGGAGCTTGTGGAGGACCTGCTGGATGTGCTGGCGATGTTCGGCCTGGTTCCGGGAGTAGATCAGAATGTCGTCTATGTAAACAACGACAAATTTGTGGAGAAACTCCCGGAACACCTCGTTCATAAACGTTTGGAAGACGGATGGACTGATGGATAACCCATAGGGCATGACAAGGTACTCATAGTGACCTGCAGGTGTTATGAAGGCAGTCTTCCATTCGTCTCCCTCACGAATACGAACGAGGTTATACGCACTCCGCAGGTCCAGCTTCGTGAAGACCTGGGATCCACGAAGCTCTTCGAGGGTGGCAGGGACCAGGGGGAGCGGGTAGGGTTGTTGGATTACTTGAGAGTTCAGCTGCCGGTAGTCGATGCAGGGTCGAAGACCTCCATCCTTCTTGCCCACGAAGAAGAAGCTGGAAGCGGCCGGCGAGGTAGATGGACGAATGTAACCTTGCTTCAACGCCTCCGCAATATACTCCTCCATCGCCTGGCGCTCCGGGATGGACAAGGGATATATCCGTCCCTTAGGAAGTTTAGCATCGGGCAGCAGATCGATGGCGCAGTCCCATGGCCGGTGGGGTGGCAGTTGGGTGGCAGCTTTCTTACTAAAGACGTCCTGGAACGCCATGTACTCCGCTGGGATCTCTACCGAGACTGTGGGTTCTGGGCTCTCAACCTGGGTGGAGGCGAGGGAGATCGGGACACAACAGGGAAGAGGCAGGTTGGATAGACAATGTTGCTGGCAGTGTTCGCTCCAATGGCTGATGTCACAGGGATCCCAGCGGAGTTCCGGGTGATGTAACTGTAGCCAGGGGCGTCCCAGGATGATGTTGACCGTCGAGCCCTCCAGTACCAGAAATTGGATGTCCTCCTTATGAAAAAGACCAACTTGAAGAGTGATGGATGGAGATCGATGACGGATTTTCCCACGCCCCAGTGGTTTTCCCTGAATGGTTGACACGGAGTATGTAGTTGAATGGCGTTGACTTCTGAGCTGTAATTGTTTCAAACAGTCCGATGAGATGAAGTTTCCTGATGAGCCTGAGTCAACCAAAGCAGAGACAGATAGCGAGAGTTCAGCAGTATGAAGTGTTACAGGTAGAAGAGTCAGAGAAGTTGTATTAATTTCAGTATGAATGGTACTCACCACGGGGCGTGGGGGACGAACGGGGCAGTTGCGGATGATATGACCAGGGTTTCCACAGTATAGACAAAGTCCAGAAGATAAGCGTCGAGTTCGTTCCGTTTGTGTGAGGCGATTAGAATCCACTTGCATAGGTTCTGGTACTGGAGGCCTAGCTGCCACCGAGGTCGGCTGAGGAGCGGGATTTTGAGGCTGGCAGGCGGCCAGTCGCTGGGTAATGCGGGTGGTTTGCTGTAAAAACGCCTCCAGACCAATGGAATCGTCATAGAACGCCATGGCGGCTTTGATGTTGGAGTTTAGACCATGTCGGTACGCGCCCAGAAGCGCTACCTCATCCCAGCCACTAGCCGCCGCCAGCGTGCGGAAATGGAGAGTGTAATCCTGGATCGAGGAAGAACCCTGCTGTAAACGGAACAACTGATCGGAAATGGTTAGTGGGCCGGTAGCGGTAGAGAATACCTCGGAGAAATGACTGACGAATTGATCGAAGGAGTGAATGATGGGATTATTATTTGTCCATATGGCCTTCGCCCATTGCAACGCCTTGCCGGTGAGTAAGGAAATGAGGAAAGCTACCTTAGCATTCTCCGAGGTGAACTGGTGAGGCTGCATCTGAATGAAAAGTTTGACTTGTAGGAGGAACCCGCTACACTCAGCCGCCTCGCCTGCGAAGGAAGCAGGCATGGCCATGGGACATCCTGAGGCAGATGGCGGCGTCGGAGGTGGTCTTAACGCCGCCGTCAGGGCATTCACCAATTCGGTGACTGGGCTGGGTGAAGCGGTGTCTTCCGGGTTCATACTGTAAGCGGTCGGTTCTTCTGTCACATACAAAACACGAACACAGGAGATGGAGTGACAATGGAGTGGTTGATTTATTGATACAGATGATAATAGAGAGCGTAAACAGATGAATAGATGGCAGGGTAATCTTATCTGATATTTTGTAGAGAGAAATGGCGTGAATAGTCCAAACGAAGAAAATGTCCAGCAGAGTCCAACAGTTCCAACAATGCAGAGCATGAGAAGGTCGGGAGCTATCGTCAGGGGTGTGAACGGTAGAACCGACAAGTGTGAACTGAGGGAGAGTGTCTTATAAAGGGGAGGAGTGATTGGGAACAGGTGCAGATGATCAGTACTCTGGTGATTGGGCTCTGATGGGAGGTGCTTCTGAGGGAGGTGGCTGTGGTGAATGCCTGACAATTACCAGCCATTCAGATGACTAATTTTTCTCCCTGATTAATTTATAATATATATATATATATATATATATATATATATATATATATATAGTGGGTCAAAAAAGTATTTAGTCAGCCACCAATTGTGCAAGTTCTCCCACTTAAAAAGATGAGAGAGGCCTGTAATTTTCATCATAGGTATACCTCAATTATGAGAGACAAAATGAGAGAAAAAAAAAATCCAGAAAATCACATTGTAGGATTTTTAAAGAATTAATTGGTAAATTCCTCTGTAAAATAAGTATTTGGTCACCTACAAACAAGCAAGATTTCTGGCTCTCACAGACCTGTAACTTCTTGTTTAAGAGGCTCCTCTGTCCTCCACTCGTTACCTGTATTAATGGCATCTGTTTGAACTCGTTATCAGTATAAAAGACACCTCTCCACAACCTCAAACAGTCACACTCCAAACTCCACCATGGCCTAGACCAAATTGCTGTCAAAGGACACAAAAACACAGAAACAAAATTGTAGACCTGCACCAGACTGGGAAGACTGAATCTGCAATAGGTAAGCAGCTTGGTGTAAAGAAATCAACTGTGGGAGCAATTATTAGAAAATGGAAGACCACTGATAATCTCCCTCGATCTGGGGCTCCACGTAAGATCTCACACTGTGGGGTCAAAATGATTACAAGAACTGTGAGCAAAAATCCCAGAACCACACGGGGGGACCTAGTGAATGACCTGCAGAAAGCTGGGACCAAAGTAACAAAGGCTACCATCAGTAACACACTGCGCTGCCAGGGACTCAAATCCTGCAGTGAGACGTGTCCCCCTGCTTAAGCCAGTACATTGCTAGAGAGCATTTGGATGATCCAGAAGAGGATTGGGAGAATGTCATATGGTCAGATGAAACCAAAATAGAACTTTTTGGTAAAAACTCAACTTGTCGTGTTTGGAGGAGAAAGAATGCTGAGTTGCATCCAAAGAACACCATACCTACTGTGAAGCATGGGGGTGGAAACATCATGTGTGTTGTCATGTGTGACATTAGGTTAAATTGTGTTGGCTCCTTTAAGAGCTGCAACCTGCTGATGATGTCATCAATACAGGACTGGCTTCAGTTGTTGCATGGAAGAGAGCAGCCTGCTATTGTGTCTCTTTCCATCTTGAGCCATCTGCTACATTTCTTGTCTTTCGGAAGTATCGTTGGTATGTGAATTCATGTTAAAGAACAATTCAGCTATATTTGATAGCATGTGTGTCAAAATTAAACTTTAATGTGAACTTTTATATTGGTGTGTGTCACCAGGTGTTAATAATGTTATACTCTCATATGTGACCTATGTTGCAGTTACATAATGTTTATCAGTAACTTTGGTGCAATTTGATGCAATGTATTCAGTTTATAACCTGAAATGGGAAAGACTCCAGATGTTACAGTTTTATTTTATATATATGAATAGAGACTCAAATGCAATGTTACTTTGATTATGTTTCTGTTAAACTGATACGTACATTGTGTGAAATATTTCGTTCCTTCCAATGTACTTAAATTCAATTTGTTCTTTTCAGTTTTACCCTACTTCCAGTCATCCATTAAACGAAGTAAACTCAGTATCTGCTTCAGCGTGGTGATTGGTGGAGGAGTTATCTGTCTGCTAACGTATGCAAGGCGCATTGGGGTGGCAGAACAGTAAAACAACGTCTTCCTCACAGACAGATCTACAGCAATGAAGGTCAGGGATTCTTTCAATGTGACTGAGACAAAAAAAGAAGAATAATCAAGCACCTTGAAAATAGGCTTCCTCTACAGTATGGAAGATTCAAATATACCAACACAAAGCAGTCTAGTGACTTGGTCTAAGCAGTCAACGCCCTCCAAAAATTCTAAGGGCTCAAATTTTAATCCTGCTGTTGCTCTTGCCCTGGCTGAAGCAGAGGAAGCCAAAGCTAAAGTTAAATATGCAGAAAAGGAGATGCAGATAAAGATGCAAAGGGCACGTTTGGATGCGGAGAGAGCATGTTTAGAAGCACAGTTAGCAGTGCTGGATGTTGAAAGGGAAGCTGCAGTGGCAGTGGCCAAAGCTGAAGCACTGTCGACAGCATTAAGCAGCGACAAAGTATCAAGTTATAAATCCAGCAGTCAACACACCTTAGATTCTCATGTCACTACTCAAAGAACTAAAGAATATGTACAAGAACAAGCTAAACTGCAAGGTAACAAACAGCTCGATCCGCTCATAATTTCGGAAGAATGGAGGTCAGCACCCATACCAATTGAACCGTTTCAAGAGAGTAAGCCACAGCTGCAGCCGTATGAGTTAGAAGCACCTAATTCAGCCGAAGACTTGAGACGCCGAGGAGTCCCAGAGAATACCATTGACAACAAAACTCATATTGCGGATAAGCAATCTGAGGAAGCTAGCAGATATGCTCCCTACTCTGATAAGTATCATCCCAGGCTGACACAAAATACAAAGCTCTCTCCTTCTGTCAAGAACAGACAAGATCCTTACTTTGCTCATGTGAGACCACCTGATGATCCCAGCCACTTAACAGAGCACATTCACCCGCATTTTAATATGCAGCCACAAAGTATGGCTACAAATGCACATAGTTGCACCGAGATTAAGTCGTGTGCTCCAACACCACCCCATGTTCGATTTCACACAAGCACTCCTTATACGAATGTTGATGCAAGCCAGAACTTATCTGACCTTGTTAGATTTATGGCTATAAAATCGTTTCCACAAGTTTATTACAATTCGACGACCACCCTGAAAATTACAGATCATGGAAAGCGTCATTCTCCACAGCTACTAAAGATCTCAATCTCACAGCTAAAGAGGAGATGGATCTCTTGGTTAAGTGGTTAGGAACAGATTCTAGAGAGCAAGTGAAACGCATCAGAGCGGTGCATGTGAAAAACCCGAACAGAGGTCTCTCAATGATTTGGGAACGGCTAGACGATTGCTTTGGCGCACCTGAAGTTGTTGAAAGTTCCCTACTCAAGAGATTGGAGACTTTCCCAAAGATTTCAAATAAAGAATGGAAGAAACTCAGAGAGTTAGGAGACATTCTAATGGAGCTTCTAGTAGCAAAATCTGAGGGAGAACTCCTGGGTCTTGCATGCTTGGACACTGCTCGTGGCATAGCCAACATAGTGCAAAAGCTACCGTTTAACCTACAAGACAAATGGATGACTCTGGGCTATACTTACAAACAACAGCATAGAGTTTCCTTTCCTCCATTTTCAGTACTTGTCAACTTTGTTGTAGAACAAGCCAGAATGCGAAACGATCCTAGTTTTGCCCTTCCACTTCAAGCTGATTATTCAAGGTCAGAACATCCCAGGTACGCTAATAAAGCATCCATCTCAGTCCACAAAACAGACGTTTCCCCTCAGAGGTCTATGACTGGCGAAACCGAGGACCCAAGATAGACCTAACAAAGTTCTGTTCTATACATAAGAAACCACATCCTTTCAACAAATGTCGTGGGTTCAGAGAGAAATCCATTGAAGATCGTAAGACGTTTTTGAAGCAGAATGGGATTTGCTTTAAATGCATATCATCAACAACTCACGTTGCTAGGAACTGCACAAAGCTAGTAAAATGTATTGAATGTGGCAGTGAAATTCACCATTCTCTCATGCATCCTAAACCTGTGGAGGGACCTCCTAAAGTCCAAGTACCCACTAGAGATTATGGCGGGGAGAAGGAAGACTCTTCTGAAGAGGATGTGTCTACCAAATGTACAGAAGTCTGCGGTAGTGATTTGAGTGGCAAAACATGCTCCAAGATCTGCCTTGTTTCAGTGTTTCCAAGTGGCCAAAGGGAGAAGGCAATCAGGCTTTACGCCATCATCGATGACCAAAGTAATCGATCTTTGGTGAGATCAAAATTCTTTGACATTTTTAATGTGGATTGTGACAGTTCTTCCTATTACCTCAAAACGTGTGCTGGAGTGTCCCAAAAGACAGGGAGGAGAGCGCATGGGTTTCAAATAGCATCAGTCGATGGTCGAGTCATTCATCCTCTACCTACCTTAATAGAGTGTGACGACATCCCAGATGATCGCTCCGAGATACCGACACCACAGGCTGCTCTTCATCATCCACATCTGAAGGATATTGCAGGACAGATCCCGGAAATTGACCCGGACCCTCCAATCATGATGCTGTTGGGAAGAGACATCATAAAGGTACATAAAGTGAGGAAGCACATTAATGGACCCCGTGACGCCCCTTATGCTTTGAAGTTAGACCTTGGTTGGGTCATAGTGGGCGACGTCTGCCTGGGCGATGTGCACAAGCCCGATAGAGTCAATGTTCTCTTCACCAACACCTTGGATAGTGGTCGCCAATCACTTTTTAAGCCATGTCCTAACACCTATCAGATCAGAGAAAACGTTTGTGATGAACTTTCAAGTCTACAAGCCACGGCTGTTGCGACTAGACCTGTATGGAAAGATGAACATCATGTAGAATGGGATGTCTTCAAAATAACAAAGGATGATGAGAAGCTAGCCCTCTCCATCGAAGATATGACTTTCCTCCATATAATGAAGGAAGGTATCTACAAAGATGAAGGAAATAGTTGGGTGGCCCCCCTCCCATTTAAACCTCAGAGGCCACGCCTACCAAACAACAAGTCGCAGGCTTTAGATCGTTTCAGATCTCTGCTGCGGTCTTTTTCCAAGAAACCTATCATGAAAGAGCATTTCTTTGCATTCATGGAAAAGATACTGTCAAAGGGTCACGCGGAGATTGCCCCACCACTTAAGCAGCATGATGAGTGTTGGTATTTGCCGCTTTTTGGAGTTTATCATCCGAAAAAGCCAGAACAGATCCAGGTTGTTTTCGATTCGAGCTGCCAATACAATGGGGTTTCTCTGAACGATGTACTTTTGAAGGGCCCGGATCTCAATAATGGACTTCTTGGGGTGCTCTTGCGCTTTAGAAAGGAAGCGGTAGCATTTACTACAGATATTGAACAAATGTTCCATTGCTTTCTTGTCAGGCCAGAGGACAGGAACTTTCTCAGGTTTTTCTGGTATGAAGATAACGACCCAGAGAAAAGTATCATCGAGTACAGGATGAAGGTCCATATCTTCGGGAACAGTCCTTCTCCTGCGGTTGCAATTTATGGTCTCAGAAAAGCAGCAAAGGAAGCTGAGTCCGAGTTCGGAGCAGATGTTGGAAGGTTTGTAGGAAAAGATTTTTACTTGGACGATGGTTTAAGATCATTACCATCTGCAGCTGCTGCAATTGATCTCCTGAAGAGGACCCAAGCAGCGTTGGCATGTTCCAACCTGAAGCTCCACAAAATTGCCTCCAACAACAAGGAGGTTATGCATGCTTTTCCCTCGGATGAACGAGCTAATGATTTAAGAGACATGGACCTAGGCAAGGTCGCAGTGCCGGTACAGCGTACCCTTGGAGTAAATTGGAATCTCCTTACCGACACATTCACATTCCAGTTGTCATGTGACACAAAGCCATTCACACGTCGTGGAGTTCTCTCTACTGTAAACGGCTTATACGACCCCTTTGGTTTCGCAGCTCCAGTTGTCATCCATGGCAAAGCTCTAGTAAGAGAACTCACAACTGAGTCAGGCGACTGGGATGCGCCTTTGCCTCCAGAGAAGATGGGATCTTGGCAGCAATGGAAAGACTCCCTTCAAGAGCTTCAACATCTCCAGATCCCAAGACATTATACAAAAGATTTCTCTTCTGAAGCTTCACGGAGAGAGCTCTGCATCTTCTCAGATGCTTCTGTCTTGGCTATAGCCACAGTAGTTTATCTCAGAAGTTCAAATCCTGATGGGAGCTGCAAGACGAGCTTCATCTTGGGGAAAGCCAAGCTAGCTCCTCGGGCAGAGCTGACCATCCCACGACTGGAGCTCTGCGGTGCAGTGTTGGCTGTACAGTTAGCTGATTTTGTGATGTCTGAAATGGATGCAGAGTTTGACAATGTAAACTTCTTTTCAGACAGCAAAGTGGTACTTGGTTATATTCATAACAAGAAGCGTAGGTTCCACATTTTTGTTAATAATCGAATACTAAGGATCAGAAGAAGCACGCATCCTCGACAATGGCATTATGTGGCAAGTGATCAGAATCCGGCAGACCATGCCACAAGATCTGTACCTGCAGCCTATTTGAAGGACACGACATGGCTTGCCGGCCCACCGTTTTTGTCATGCCCGAACCAGACATACCTCTCCTCAGGCCCGTTTGATCTCGTTGATCCGATGACAGATGTCGAAATCCGCCCAGAAGTGTCAGCATTTGTCACCTTAACGAAGGACAGCCAGCTAGGCTCAGAACGCTTTCAGCGCTTCTCAAATTGGAAGAAACTTATTCTTGCCATTGCATGTCTAATACACATCGTACAGACATATAAAAGAGGGCTGATCAAAGATGGAAAAGATTGCAAAGGATGGCATCGTTGTCTAACACCATACGGCGTAGAGAAACTGAGCAGAGCCAAGTATGTTATCATTCATGCTGTGCAACAGGAAGTTTTCGCAGAGGAATTCAGATGCATCAAGGATAACAGGAATATTCCAAAGAGCAGTCCCCTCTTCAAACTGAATCCCCTCATAGATGAGAATGGACTTATGAGAGTCGGTGGTCGCATGCCTCAAGTGAAGACCGGATTTGAAGAAAACAATCCCATCATCATTCCTCGACGACATCACATTGCAGTTCTGATAGTGAGACATTATCATGAGCAATCTCAACACCAAGGGAGACACTTCACGGAAGGGGCCATTCGTATAGCAGGCTTTTGGATCGTGGGAGCCAAGAGATGCATATGTTCCCTTATCGCTGGATCCGTGACTTGCCGTAAACTTCGTGGACGAAGTGAAACACAGAAGATGGCCGATCTGCCAGTGGACAGAGTTAGCACTGAACCCCCCTTTACTTATGTAGGGACTGATGTATTTGGGTCTTGGACCATTTCCGCCCGTCGTACTAGGGGAGGACTTGCAAACAGCAAGAGATGGGCGGTGTTGTTCACCTGTTTAACCATCAGAGCTGTCCATATCGAGGTAATGGAGTCTAAGGACACATCTTGTTTCATAAACGCCCTGAGACGCTTCATTGCCATCCGTGGTCCAGTTAAGCAAATACGCTCAGATCGAGGGACAAATTTCATAGGGGCGTCCAGAGAACTGAACATCCCCTCCAACTTGGATGAAACTAAGATCTCAAATTTTCTTGCAGAACAGGGATGTTCATGGATCTTTAACCCTTCTCACGCTTCCCACATGGGTGGAGTGTGGGAGCGGATGATTGGGATAACTCGGAAGATCTTGGACTCAATGATGCTGCAGCTGGGACCATCAAGAATCACACACGAGGTTCTCACAACGTTCATGGCAGAGGTGACGGCAATAATAAATTCCAGACCGTTGGTGCCGGTTTCTACGGACCCAGAGGATCCTTTCATTCTCACCCCCTCAACGCTACTCACTCATAAGTATGGTCCTTATCCCTGTCCACCTGGGGAGTTTAATCATACTGACCTTTACAGAAAGCAGTGGAAAATGGTCCAAAATCTGGCATCCACCTTCTGGGACAGGTGGCGAAAACAATATCTCTCCACATTGCAACCTAGGAAGAAGTGGCAATTGGAAAGACAGGACGTCACAGAGGGCAGTGTAGTTCTTATGAAAGACCATCAGACCAAACGCAATCAGTGGCCTCTGGGGCGCATCGATAGAGTGTTCCCAAGCGAAGATGGAAGGGTGCGAAAGGTGAAGATCAAAGTCATGGATAAAGAAGAGTCAAAATTGTTCATCAGACCCATAACTGAAGTGGTAATGCTCATTCCCTCAGACTAACCACAGGGACTTGCCTATTTCTCTCTCTTAGTTTATTAGTTTTGGGTTTGGTATCTTGTAATACCAGATGGGGAGTGTGTTGTCATGTGTGACATTAGGTTAAATTGTGTTGGCTCCTTTAAGAGCTGCAACCTGCTGATGATGTCATCAATACAGGACTGGCTTCAGATGTTGCATGGAAGAGAGCAGCCTGCTATTGTGTCTCTTTCCATCTTGAGCCATCTGCTACATTTCTTGTCTTTCGGAAGTATCGTTGGTATGTGAATTCATGTTAAAGAACAATTCAGCTATATTTGATAGCATGTGTGTCAAAATTAAACTTTAATGTGAACTTTTATATTGGTGTGTGTCACCAGGTGTTAATAATGTTATACGCTCATATGTGACCTATGTTGCAGTTACATAATGTTTATCAGTAACTTTGGTGCAATTTGATGCAATGTACTCAGTTTATAACCTGAAATGGGAAAGACTCCAGATGTTACAGTGTTTTATTTTATATATATGAATAGAGACTCAAATGCAATGTTACTTTGATTACGTTTCTGTTAAACTGATACGTACGTTGTGTGAAATATTTAGTTCCTTCCAATGTACTTAAATTCAATTTGTTCTTTTCAGTTTTACCCTACTTCCAGTCATCCATTAAACGAAGTAAACTCAGTATCTGCTTCAGCGTGGTGATTGGTGGAGGAGTTATCTGTCTGCTAACGTATGCAAGGCACATTGGGGTGGCAGAACATCATGCTTTGGGGCTGTTTTTCTGCAAAGGGACCAGGACGACTGATCCGTGTAAACGAAAGAATGAATGGGGCCATGTATTGTGAGATTTTGAGTGAAAACCTTCCATCAGCAAGGGCACTGAAGATGAAACATGGCTGGGTCTTTCAGCATGACAATGATCCCAAACACACCGCCCGGACAACGAAGGAGTGGTTTCGTAAGAAGCATTTCAAGGCCCTTTAGTGGCCTAGCCAGTCTCCAGATCTCAGCCCCATAGAAAATCTTTAGAGGGAGTTGAAAGTCTGTGTTGCCCTGCTCTAGAGGAGATCTGCATGGAGGAATGGGCCAAAATACCAGCAACAGTGTGTGAAAACCTTGTGAAGACTTACAGAAAATGTTTGACCTCTGTCATTGCCAACAAAGGGTATATAACAAAGTATTGAGATTAAATTTTGTTATTGACCAAATACTTATTTTCCACCATAATTTGCAAATAAATTCTTTAAAAATCCTACAATGTGATTTTCTGGATTTTTTTTTTCTAATTTTGTCTCTCATATTTGAGGTGAAAATTACAGGCCTCTCTCATCTTTTTAAGTGGGTGAAATTGCACAATTGGTGGCTGACTAAATGATTTTTTGCCCCGCTGTATGTATGTGTGTGTGTGTATATATATATATATATATATATATATATATATATATATATATATATATATATATATATATATATATATATATATATATTATTTTTGCTAATTATTTTACAACGTATGCTGTACATTTGTGATATTTATTTTTAGTCAGTCTTTTGATTTAAGAGCAATTTAGTATTAGTCATATATTTGTCATCTGACAAATATAGTCGACTAAAATTATACTTATGATATTCATTTGACTAAAATTATAAAAAAAAATTTTAATTGAGCAAAAGTATGTTAGCAATCTGTATAGTTACATTTTCAAAACTCTAAACACAATTAGCACAACATCCGTCTGTTGTGACCATACTATTAACACAATTTGTGTCGTTTTCGCACAATATGCAGTCAATTACCAAGTTTCTAAAGTGCAAACATTTTCTTTTCATATAAGCTTTCCCAAAACCAAAATCATGGGTCTTTTTAGTCTTATTTGCAAATGCTTAAACACAGCATGTCAGAAATGAAGACCTAATGTTCCAAATCTTAAAAACAGTATAAATTCTCTATTTCTGCAGCAGCTCAAAATTATTGAAAATATCTCTATATAAAATATTGTAACAACTGATAAGCATATTTAAGTAACAGACCTATGAAATATTTAGAAATAGCTGATTCCAGTTTCAGTTGGAGGAATAATCAGGTGTTGAAGCTATTTCCATTACATCAACATCAACAGAGTAAAAAAGACCTATTTGAACCGGTTTTATGGATGCAGAACAACACAAAGAATCAGAGAGAGAGAAAAAAGCCTGGAAGAGGGACAGAAATAGTTGTAGGAGGTGGATTAGAAAAAGGGAGAAGACGAGGTAGGGGAAAGGAGTAAGAATGTGTGTTGGGCTGTGCATTTTAATGTTGTTTTTTCCCCTTACACATGTGGAACCTATGAAAGCTTATTTCTGCCACAGAGTATAAAGGGTAATTTCAGCAACATTTACCCTTTACCCTTTATATTCTGTGGCAAAATTGTAACCAAAGACCATGTATGTTGGAATTTTTGTTGATCACTGGCATCAGCTACCATGGGGACACCATCCATATCCAATCAAGGTTCCAACTGAATTTTTACATAGGTTACCCTATCTTTTTCTATTGTACATTCTGTAAAAAAAATGACTCAGTTCAGTTTTAGATAGTATGTTGCCAAGAAAGCACACATTCAACACTTTAAAATATAAAATGGGTTTCAGTTGAAGGCAAACTGAAGGCTAAATAAAAAACAAAACAAAAAACAAAACAATGGATTTTATATTATCTATTATATGCAGGTAGAACTAAAACACGACAAGTAATGCAGTTTTTGTAAAGCCATCAACTTTTAGTATTTTGACAATCACTGTGAAACACTTAAAGAAACAAGAACATGTTCAAGCGGACGTTTATTGGTATAAATCGAGTGTGCCTCACACGTCCTGAAAAGTGAAGCTGCGGGCTCCTTGTTCACTCCCTGGTGGCTGGCTGCAGTATAGGTTATAAACCCTGCCCTCTCCATGTAATCTAATGGGACATGAGGCAAACTAAATATTTAAATGACACTTCAAATATTTTTTTTTCCAAAGATGGTTTCCATCATTTGAGGTAGTTCTTATTATAATGATTTATGTTCAAGTGTTAATTTTTCTAATAAGTTTGCTTTTAGGTAGTTATTTGATGCTATAAAATGGGATGTGGTGTCATGATTGTGATTTTGCGATTGGTTCTGCGGGAATTTGGGCAGGACTTTGATACCGTGGCTCCAAACGAAACTCTACTGCGCAGATTCTGGCTCCAAATGACATAATTTTCACCAAGATGGTGCTGCCATAATGAGATGCTTTGGCTTCACTTTTCTCTAGTGGAATGAATGGGAGACACGTCTTCCATCTTTTTTACAGTCTATGGTATAAATTAATTGTAGCTACCAACGTGGTTCAGTCAAGAGCAGTGAGATTTTCATTATGTTAAAATTCAAATGTGCACATCTAACCTCCCTGTCATGCAGAAGATGTACCATTCTGCTTGGATCACTTCTCAAATTGTCCCTGCATAATTTCTGTCTCGTTTTTATTCTTGATGACAGATTCATACTTTTGAAAATCCAGCACTTAGTTGATCCCAATAAGTGCTCGTCGTCAAAGTTGTAAACATGCTGGCTTTCTTCTTTCATGAGGGGGTTTGGTGCCATAGCATTTTTGTTTCCTGTAATAAATCTTGTATAACATAACCAATCCGATGACTACTATCCGATAACCCCTGAAGTGTTTCCAACTAAGTGTTCCTTATGGATCAGATGTTTAGCCAACGTTTAATGGCTAAGGCTAAAACTAGGCTCCCTGTGAAGAGTGTTGTTAGCATCTTCTTATCTTAGAGAGTCTTTTTGCTGATGCCTTTACTCCTTGGAGGTCCACCTGGACAGCAATATCAAATTTCTAGCCTCCTAAATAGTTATCTTAGCACAGGGCATATGTTAAGGTGACCAGATTTTCTAAATGAAAACCGGGACATTTCCTAGATCAGTGGTCAAAATCTCACAAAAAATCTCACTTGTGATTATCTACGAATTAAAAAAACAGGGAGAATATGTTTTTGTTTTTTAATTGTTGTGGGATATTATCATAATTACTAATTACAGTGATGTTTGAGGATCAAACTGTTGTTTTTTAATACAATAGTAAATATTAGTATATAGTAATAGTAACTATTGCAAATAGCAAACATAACAAAACAGTAGTATTGAAACACATTAAAAATAAAAAAATAAATATGAGAACATATGATTAATAAAACTGTATTTAAAAAATATGTAATTTTACAACTGTGTTTAACATTTTCACAAATGTGAGTACAATAATTATAACTTTTCAAATGTTGTTTATGCTTTTGCAAACTGATCTTTTCTATCCCTAATGAGGCTTATTATTTGGCATTTTGGGCTCATTTTGAACACAAAGTATATGCTTTCTGCAAATGTAATTGAGGGAGTATAGCCATACTGAAAGCAACAATAGATAATTTATCTCAGATCTTGAAAACAGGCTAAATTTAAGCAAACATACGGTAAAGCTGCGAACTTACTCAATACATTTTTCATGACAAAGATGGTATCAGTCACTCAGTATGCAGTTTTAATAATATTAAAAAGGTTTAATATTTATTATTAAAATTAGATTATAAACATATATTTTGTTGGGAGTGCAGTGAATGGTGAACGCTTCTGAATGGTCTTTCTGAGTCAACCTAAAATAATTTGTTACCTGGCTGCCTTAAAATTTTAACTTCAGTCAACTCGAAAAAATTGTAGTTAACTTGAAATGTTACATTTTACTAAGTGACAACTTAGATATTTGAGTTGATTTAACTTACAATTTTAAGGCAGCCGAGTAACAAACACAGCTGTCAAGTTTAACAAACACATTTTTAGTTTAGTCAACTTGAATATCTAAGTTGTCACTTAGTACAACTTAACATTTCAACTTGAATAAACTTATTTGAGTTGACTGAATTTTAAAGCAGTAGGGTAACAAATTATTTTAAGTTGACTCAACAAATTGTGTTTTTTACAGAGTACAGTGCACACAAATAGTATTATTTAGCTTTACCTTGTATATTAGTATGTGAATATGATGTCTCTTTCAAAAACTGATAATAGCCAAAGACTATAGTGTTCTCGTCCAAGCTCTTCATGACAGTAGCGGTGTGCGACCAAGTAATCAACATAGCTTGCAGCGTCCTCTGCTGTTGAAATAATCATAATCATAATCATACTGTGATGAATTAGCCCAAGGGGGGAATATTAATAATTAATCATAACTCGTTATAATTAATTATAATATTTGTATAATTCAGAAGAATTATCTTGATGAAACAGAATTCACATTACAATCAACTGACCCGTTCGTCCGGCGAACATTCAGGGTAAATTCATATGTATTCACAGAAAAACTATTTTCTTGGTCGCAGAAAATAACTTTGTTAAATACTAATGCATTAGAGCATGTAGCTTTAATTGGAAATCGTAAAGGGACATTTTGCAATGCAGAATCAGAAACTCATGTAATTTGTGCACAAGAACTTTATTAACTACAGGCTAACACATAACTAATCTAAACTACACATATACACACACACACACACACACACATCAGGCATACACGGTAAGGCTAAAAGGGGATGGATAGGTACGGAAAGAGGGAGAGGGGAGAGTCAGAGTTAACCATCTCTAAAAACCTTCAGTTTCTAGTTCAAAGCACAGTACATAGCTTACATCAGACCTCTGTCTGGTACAAGGTATTATACTTGCATTTGACCTGACTGTGGGACGAGGGTCTCGAGAAGCCTTTGAAACAGGTCCGGATGGTTCCATTTGATGGCTGGAGTTGCAATTTCTTGAAACTCCGAGGTTGTCCTTGAGTTTGTTGTGCTCAGGAGAATCCTCCCTCCTGGGTGGGCACATGGCTTTGTGCGAAATGGGGTTTGCTGGCATTGTGGGACGCAGCGGATGCGTAGGCCACAATCCAGAGATGAAGATGTAGAGAAAGGAATGTCTGGTCGAAGACATTTCCATGATGATGGGCTCCAGGGTTAAGTGAAAACAAACTCCAGTGTTGTAGGTTTGAGTCTTGTGATCAAAAGCCATTTCTATGGTTAGGAAGGCCTTCCGTGGAGGACCTCCACGCAACAAACAATCTGAAGATTTAGCAGAAGAGCGGCCGGAACTGTGTTCTGAGCCCTTTAAAGTCTGGAGAGAGTCACACCTTCCCAAATGGGTTCGACCAATGAGAAGGCTGACTTTCTCAGCGGGAGGTTAGAGGCTGAGTCCTCATTTTACGACCCCTTTGTTTCAGAGACATGTCATTTTGCATATGTAAATCAATAGGGGTTCAGGCCAAAAATACTAAGGATTCTTAGAACACAGGTATCAACAAATAATATTCACCATCTTTTAGATAATCAAAATACGAATTCAAAGATACCAAACACGGCATGTATGTGGTTATACTAGACTAGTGATCTATCAAAGCACATGCATAAAACAGTTATACAATAACCAAGACTACATGCAGGAACGGTCATAATATACACAGTGATCTGTGATTATTTGTGTGTTCATCACAGAAAGGTTTGTCTAAGTATTGACAAAATAAGTCACTTCCAATATTAGTAAGTTTGCTTTAGAGACAGTCAGGATGGGGGAAGAGTCTCTATACATACTTTTGGATCGTAAAGTTTATCTGGTCTGCCAGAAGTGTCCTGGTTGCCATGGTAACCGGGCCCATCTAAGACTTTGCGGCACCCAATGTTGGTTTGGGTGAGGGGAAGTCTGTGCTTAACTGTTAATTCAATAAACCACTGATTTAGGTAAATCTAATGAACCATTGTCTGATTGGTCCAGACGCTACAGATAATCCCCCCTTTCGAACGTTGTTGTCTATCCAATAGACAACGGCGATCAACGTTAAAGGTGCAGAGCAATCAGACAGGCACCTGCCATTCATGGCTGGAAGGGTGGCTCTTTGGCCATTGGTGCTTCCAGGAGTGGTTGTTTTGCTGTGGTTGATGTTGTCAGGCAGTATATTGTAGTGAGGTAAGCTGTAGCAAGGTGCGGGTCCTCGAGCATGTACAGCAGGTGTCGGGGCAGCGTCACCTGTCATCCTGACGTTGGTCTGGGTCAGGTGGTTGTTTCAGGTGCTGTTATCTAGTAGGCTGTCTGTGGTGCCTGCGGTTCGGAAGAGCCGGTTGGACTCTCACTTGTGAGAGGGCAGGCGGTTCCAGGGGGCGCAGGGGATTGTTAGGGAGATTTGTAGTGTGAAGGGAGTTTCAGGCTGAGCTAGTGAAGGTGGCAGGAGGGCAGCAGGTGTTTGTTAGCCCTCTGTTCTGCTCGAACTTCACCAAAGGTCTGACGTTAGCAGTGTCGCTTGGCTAAGTTGTGCTGATAGAAGTTCTGCTGTTGGGCATGTGACCCGTTGCTCTGTCCAACGTTGTCTGGCTGCTCCTGGGGTGTCGACTGATTTGCAGGATGCTCCTACTTTGGAGGAGTCTGATGCTGTGTTTCTTTGGGCAAGGAGTCAGCAGTTTGTCCCTTCAAATATTCCTCAGTTGAGTTTTGTTGAAGTTGCTAGTGTTTGCAGCTCCTGTAACTCAGAAGTAGGCGTGTCCAGCTGTCCATGTGCAGCCTCCATTTGGCACCTGTGTGAAGGGTGTGGGGGAGGATGTTGTGATGGACTGCTGTTGGACATACCATGGTGTACATAGGATGAGGATATCCTTTTGCATGGCTTCTCCCAGTGGTGTTTGGTACCTGGGCTGTCGCCATGTCTTGTGTTGCTATGTCCAGCTGCTCTCCTTGTTCTGCAGCTGTCTCAGACCTTAAAAGTCTTTCGATTTTGGCTGGATCAGCCTCTAGCTGATCTGTGAGGCTTTGAGCATGTGCCCACTCCTTGCGGGACTCTGTGACCAGTTACGTGAAGTTGTTTACACTCTGGTTGAGGCCCATGAGGTGGCTAAGGTGGTGATAACCCTGGTCCGCCCAGCATAGCTGTAACTCTGGCTTGGGTCAGGTGTCATTGGTCCTCTTCTCTCCTTGTCCAGTGGCATTTCCTTCAGGTGCTGTGGGTTGTCAGCACCCCTGGGCAGAAGTTCCTCGCACTGGCTAGTCAGTGTTCATGTCGCCCATCTGGTAGGATAGGCTGAGCATCTGTGAGATGTTGCCATTCTCATGGCGAAGGTAAAGGTAAGAGGCTAATGCACCACCCTGAAGAGTTCGGAGCTACAGGCTTAATGGTTCAGTTAGCGATATAACATACAGCTTGTTGTTTCGGGCATGGTTTGCTAGTGAAGTGTCTTCTATGATTAATGTCTTAGCTGTGGATGCTAAGGTGTTAATATTTTGTGGTTCTGAGAATCTCTCTTGTATGGCGTAGCCGAGATCTAATAAATGACTTAAGATGGTTCTTATGGTCAAAGTATTTCTCAGAATCTCCTGAGAAACAGGCTGAATCTCTTACAACGTGGGGGAGAGGAAAAAAAATGGGAAGGAGGACAGTTTCCTATTTGGATTATGCTTGCAACCAGTGTGCCTGAACCACAGTTATGCCCTTGTAATCACTAAGATTACTCATCGTCACGAAACTCTGTGCACTCATTGAGAATAAGCAGAATCACAAATGAAAAGTGTCTCTGGCTCCTCTTAGCTCTATGGAGAGGCGAGACCACTCTAGAATAAAAGAGGGGAGTGTAAATAACTCAAGTAAATAATAAATATGTGAATAGCTGAGTGCTATTATCATTAGGACAAACTTAAATAAGTGAGTCAAACAGCGCAGTGGCCAGAAATTGGGAATATGCAATAGCACTCTTGATTAACTATTAGGTTTGCTTTGATTATCACACCGTAGTTGGTCACCGCTGCTGCGTGTTCAAGACCATTCTATTGGTGTGTCCTTCCATAAAGTTTAGCCAAAGTGCTGTTAAACGGTTCCCAATATCTATAAAATTCTTCTCTACTTAAACAGTTTACATGTAATTAAATTTAGATTTAATTAAGTAACTGCAAATTTAGTTGAAGCACGAGGGGATGCAACTAAAATAGTGAAGGTGAATTAGCTGAGAAGACTTAAAGTGAGGGAAGAAGTAGTAAGGGATCAGGAACAATCAGTATATTTCAAATATATTGATATAAACATATAGATCACTTTGCACTGCATGCCCACAAGCTGTAGTTAAAAGCTTCAAGTGAATGATGATAACTGCTAGCTTTTGACGCAATTAGTTAACTTAACCTAAGCTAAAGCTGGGTCTTGTTAGCTTGACCGGCTCAGGCGATGTGCTTACAATCTGGTGTCATGACATGTGCACTCTCTGGAGTTTTTGTATCCTTCGACAAGTCATCCTCATGGGAACCAATGCACATCAATGTCAATTCGAACAGCATGTAGCAAATGTCTGTAGGCTTTCGAAAGGCTTAGTCTGTTAGCAAGTAAAACTTACACTTCTATTTAAGATTTCCTTTCAAGCGGCCAAATCTTAAATTCGCTGGCACACACATGCTTCTTTTCAAGCATGTGTTTCCACCTACTTTAAATGTAAGTCCTGTGCTGACCTGCGCTGAGGCCCTGCCGGGGCCTTCTGGTGCTAACTTGATCCTTTGAGTTTGATAGATCAGAGTCATTGGGATCTTACAAACCTCTTCTGAGTTGGCCTCTCGGCATCAGGTCACACAGTTGTTGCAAGGCATTGAGTGGGGCAGGCCAGAATGCCTAAAACGGTGACTTACAAACAGAAGGCTGTTTGGAGGAAAGCTTGCAAAGCTGGTGTCCTCCTCCTTCACGGGTTCATTATGAGCTCCGAAGTAAGCTTGTTGAGGTCTGTGATGGGGAAGTTTCATGCTGGCCCTGTTTGGTGGCTAGGGCAGCGAAAAAGTTCGCATTCCAGACTCTGGGTCTGAAAATTCCTTTGATGGCTTGTCTTAGCTGCTGGTAGTCCTATTGGATGTGTCCTGGCTGTCACACCAGGAAGCGCTGCCCCTCTGGGCTAGAGGTGACCCAGAGCAGACAGAGTCTATCTTGGTAGTTCAGGACTGCAGTGAAAGTCAAAATGTCTCACCGGTAGGCATGGCCATCATTGTCTCCTGCAAGTTTGTTGTGAATGCAGGGATGTCTCTGGTTATTTGGTTGAGATCTTTGAGTGTCACTTTATGTGCTGTCACAGGTCAACTTCCGGAAAACTTCTGCAGCGACAGAATCATTTTCCTTCTGTCGCTGCAGAAGTTTTCCAGAAGGTGACTTGTGGAGTGTCAAGCAGAAGGTTTCGGCTCCCCCTTTTGTGTCTTGTACAGGGGTGAGTGGGTTTGCATTGCTGGATCTGTGACAGGCAGTAGGGTGTGTATTACTTGAGTCCATGCACCATCTGTAAGACTGTTTCTGTTCTTTCTGGACCATGTTGAGCTCCTCCTTACGGTTGCAGAATTGCTGCGACAGGGTTTGGACTTCAGCTCTGGCTGCATGCAGAGGGCTTCTAGGGCTGTAGCTCTAGTGTCTCTCACAATAAGTTGTATATATATGCTGTTTAGACAGCAACTGTTGTGAAACAGTTCTCTTTCCAAGACTTTCTTGGTGGCCTTTTCAAGCTGTTTTCTGTGTCTGGCAGCTGTTAGAGCCTCCTGAAGACTGGTGATTTCTTCCTGTTGCTCCATCCTGTCAGGTTCTTTGAATCTGTTCTGTCCCTTCTCTTGCTGAGCAGGTGTCAGTTCCCTTTGGAATTTGGGACTTGCAGTTCAGTTCATTTACCTCCTGTCTGAGGCCCTTGAGGGTGTGGGCCAAGGAGGAGACGATGCTGGTCAGCTTCTGGTTGTCCAGGCTGAGGGTGAAATGTCCATTTGTTACAGTTCCGCTATTCCTTTCTTGGCCGTTGCAGGTCGTTGGCTGCTTTAGGCTGAAAGATGTCCATCGCAGTGCTCTGCCGGGTCTCCAGGGTGGTCCTGGTGGATGGCCGTGCTGGATGTCTGAGACACACAGTTTCGCTTGTGGGAACACGAGAGAGAGAGAGAGAGGCGGAAGGCAAATGCAAGTACAGATAGAAGTGGTAAGCTATCTGTATGGGGACTGGCTCTGTAGGCCAAGTGAGGTGTGGACCTAAGATTTTGTGCTGGTGAGCGCAAAGAGAGTGGTTTGAGTAACTGCATGGGTCAGCTAATGACTGTGCTTTACGTGTGGTATGTTATTACTCAGCGCACTGATGGTTCTTAGGTTTGGTCACTACAAGAGTGTCAATAAACAAAATTAAATAGAATCAGAAAGAAACAGAGAGAGAAGAAAATACTTTCCTTATTTAGTTTAAGCTAGGAGACATGGTTTAGCAGTTGTCACTTGTGGGTGATGCTGCGACTCATAAACCTAGGGTTAGATCGTTAGCTAAGATAACACACACCAAATACTCCAAGGTCAGAAGGAAAAGAAACAATGGGAAGTGCTCCTTGTTCCGGCTGGCATTGAAGATTGAGAAGGTGTTAGAGAGGTAGTAGAGAGGCTACTACTACTAACCAGTATGTCTCCTTAGGGAAAGAACAGTTGCTAGAACTGCTGTAATCCTACACAAGAAGGGTATATGGTGATGGTAAAATAACTAAAGTAAGGTAAATGTCAAGTTAGAATGTCCTTATAGCTCTAGAAGACTAAAGGAAAGGTAAATAGACAGACAAGTTACATTTCAAATGTAATTACATTCAGTGTAGCTGAACAGGGACATTCAGTCTGAAACAAAGTCGTGTGATTTCAGTAAACAAGGCATCTTTACATGTCATAGCTTTCCCAAATTGATTTGAAATTTCAGTGGTTCGAAGTCTCATGAACCAGTGTCTATGATTCGTAGTTGACCTTGTATCAATCTTATAAATTTGTACACATTTAGTGACGCATTTAAATGGAAGAGACATATTTTAAGGTCTCCTATTAGTCTGGTTAACCAAGCTTTCATTATATTACTGAAATATCACTCATCAATAAGACTCCTATTATTTCAAGGTATTAGGGATTGTCGATCTCCTTTAGTTGATTACACCTTCCATAAAACAATTTCTATTGGTTTATTAAGGTGTTAATTGAGTCAATTTTTTACTGCACTTCCACTGTTCTAGTAGCAGGGGTTCCAGCACAGAGTGCTTCAAAACAGTGAACCATTTGTGGCACAAAGGTTTCATTTGGTTTGAAACTTTGAGAAGCTTTATCTCTCCCATCACTAGTTTAAATCAAAGTCCCTTTGTCTACACGTTCTCAAAGTCTGTGGACTTTGGTTTAAATGTAACACTCTACACTCGCATGCGAGGTGACGGCTTTAACTTGAGTGCGTTTAGTGCTGCTAAAGAGCTAGCTTTGGCTACACGCAGTTGTTTGTTTACATTTGTCTACCCAGGAGTGTCTGCTCACACTTCCTGGGGTCCTGAGTTGCTAAGAGACCCATGCACGCTAACAACACAGCCCAAGCGGAGCAGCGATTAGTCCATGCTGTGAGCATGCACAGGAAACTCACATGTGCTCAGACGAGGTGTGTTCAGTCTTGGTGTCACATGTAACTCGTTCACAAATCAAAACAGCATCTTCACTTCACAGACAAATGGCAACATTACTAGTTAGCTAGGCTAGAATTATACCATTAGTTCGCTATTCAATTGGATAATCCTAATGATTACAATTATATGCAATAGTTATAAGAGACCTTAATTCTGAGAAATGAGGCTCAAATCACCATTAAAATAATTATGCTGTAATGAGATTCCTTCGTCGCCCAGTTCTAATATCAGTGCAAGTGTGATTTATTCACCATGCAGATTAATTAATGCCACTAATCTGAGATTTCTTCTTCAGAGAAGACTTACACATTTAAAACTGAAAGTGGGGATTCCTTCGCCCAAAATCAGAATTTATTTATTGTGGTACCATTTAGACGGGATGCTGCTCTGGGATTTCTTCACCAGAGAAGGCTTACAACCTACTAACAGAAATTAGGATTCCTTTGCTAATATCAGATTAGTTTCTTATGGTATAATTTAAAAATGCATTATAGCATTGAGGAACTTCCTACTGCTTGTAGTAAGGCGCATTCAAGCTATAGTCTATCTGATTTTATCAGAAGCTGCATGTGTAAGACGTTAATAAAATTAATGAGACAAACACACAAGTTTGATTCTGGCTCTGCTTGCAAATAATGTTTAAATGATTGCCCACATTCTCCACCATTCTGTAATGAATTAGTTCAAGGGGGAAATATTAATAATTAATCATAACTCGTTATAATTAATTATAATATTTGGAAAATTCAGAAGAATTATCTTGATGAAACAGAATTCACATTACAATCAATTGACCCGTTCGTCCGGCAAACATTCAGGGTAAATCCATATGTATTCACAGAAAAACTATTTTCTTGGTCGCAGAAAATAACTTTGTTAAATACTAATGCATTAGAGCATGTAGCTTTGATTGGAAATCGTAAAGGGACATTTTGCAATGCAGAATCAGAAACTCATGAAATTTGTGCACAAGAACTTTATTAACTACAGGCTAACACATAACTAATCTAAACAACACATATACATACACACACACACACACACACACACACACACACACACACACACACACACACATCAGGCATACATGGTAAGGCTAAAAGGGGATGGATAGGTACGGAAAGAGGGAGAGGGGAGAGTCAGGGTTAACCATGTCTAAAAACCTTCAGTTTCTAGTTCAAAGCACAGTATACAATAGCTTACATCAGACCTTTGTCTGGTACAAGGTATTATACTTGCATTTAACCTGGCTGTGTGACGAGGGTCTCGAGAAGCCTTTGAAACAGGTCCGGATGGTTCCATTTGATGGCTGGAGTTGCAATTTCTTGAAACTCCCAGGTTGTCCTTGAGTTTGTTGTGCTCAGGAGAATCCTCCCTCCTGGGTGGGCACATGGCTTTGTGCGAAATGGGGTTTGCTGGCATTGTGGGACGCAGCGGATGCGTAGGCCACAATCCAGAGATGAAGATGTAGAGAAAGGAATGTCTGGTCGAAGACATTTCCATGATGATGGGCTCCAGGGTTAAGTGAAAACAAACTCCAGTGTTGTAGGTTTGAGTCTTGTGATCAAAAGCCATTTCTATGGTTAGGAAGGCCGCATGTGGCTGGGCCACAGGCCCGTGGCCTTCCGTGGAGGACCTCCACGCAACAAACAATCTGAAGATTTAGCAGAAAAGCGGGCGGAACTGTGTTCTGAGCCCTTTAAAATCTGGAGAGAGTCACACCTTCCCAAATGGGTTCGACAAATGAGAAGGCTGACTTTGTCAGTGGGAGGTTAGAGGCTGAGTCCTCATTTTACGACCCCTTTGTTTCAGAGACATGGCATTTGCATATGCATATCAATAGGGGTTCAGGCCAAAAATACTAAGGATTCTTAGAACACTAATATGTTGCACAGGTATCAACAAATAATATCCACCATCTTTTAGATAATCAAAATACAAATTCAAAGATACCAAACACGGCATGTATGTGGTTATACTAGACTAGTGATCTATCATAGCACATGCATAAAACAGTTATACAATACAATATACAATACCCAAGACTACATGCAGGAATGGTCATAATATACACAGTGATCTGTGATTATTTGTGTGTTCATCACAGAAAGGTTTGTCTAAGTATTGACAAAATAAGTCACTTCCAATATTAGTACGTTTGCTTTAGAGACAGTCAGGATGGGGGAAGAGTCTCTATACATACTTTTGGATCGTAAAGTTTATCTGGTCTGCCAGAAGCGTCCTGGTTGCCATGGTAACCGGGCCCATCTAAGACTTTGCGGCACCCAGTGTTGGTTTGGGTGAGGGGATATCTGTGCTTAATTGCTAATTCAATTAACCACTGATTTGGGTTAATCTAATGAACCATTGTATGATTGGTCCAGATGCTACAATACAATTTCTAGCAGGCTAAATTGGTCAGACTTTTACGATGTATTTGCAGGGACATTTCCAGGTTGGGGACGGGGGACAGGACAAAAAAAAAAAAAAACAGGGACTGTCCCTGGAAAATGGGGATGTCATGGATCATGGATTTGATCAACTGGTCTCTCAATGCAATTGACACCATCTTCTCGAAGAGAAGCGCGGGTTCAGGGGAACCTGACAGTCCTGCCGGAACGTTCGCAGCGGGGTATACGATGGATGCGTGGGAGAAGTGGCGGGTCATGTGCTTGGCGGCTCTTTCCGTGGAGGATATTGAAGACATCTACCTTTTCGGAACCATGATCACAGGTCTATTGCGGATTGGATTAGGCATTGCCCTGGTGTATTGGGAAATCAGGAAAACAAGGGCAGCTGTTCATAGCCCCACAAAGCTGCCTGGCATGATTGAAGCGGTGAGCAGAGCTGTCGCATTATGGTGAAGCTTGAGGCTTTGCAAAGGAAAGTGGATCGACTTGGAGACCAGAATGGACATGATGATCTTATCTGCTTTCAGCTCCCTGTACCAGCACTGGCCTCGGCCAAGGCCACTGCTAGGAAAACAACTCCCCCGGCAGATCAAGTGAGACGCTCTTGCATTCCTCGCCCTCGTCTTACCGCCAGCCTGGCAAGCGGGCCTGTGTGTCCAGTGCTGCACTAGAGCTGCAGGACCGGATGGCTGCTCGCCTACGCTGGATTACCCCAACCCCAAAGACTTCTTTACTTTGTCTTACATGTTGTAAAAGTGTCCTGATTATGTGCTTCTGTTGCTGAGGTGTTTTTTTTTCTGTTCCCACACTGTGCTCCCGTAGGAGCATAGTCTGGGTGTTAGCTCTTTTTTTCTTGCCTCACCTTTCCTCATGCAATGCTGTATTTCTTTATATCCATGTCTTCCCATCCTGTCTACCCCATTCTTGTTAATTCATGTATGTTTGTATCTATATGCATGGATGGGTAGATGGCTAATTTCACTGGTACTTGTGACTAGTGACAATAAAGGCTACTACTACTACTACTATGCATTCCTTCAGCATGGTGGAGTGGGAATTTAGTTCTCCATAGTGTCCACTAGTACAGTGGTTTTCAATCCTGGTCCTAGGGACCCACTGCTCTGCACATTTTGTATGTCTCCCTTATCTGACACACTCAGTTCAATTCATGGATCTCTCTCCTAATGAGCTGATGATCTGTATCAGGTGTGTTAAATAAGGCAGACACACAAAATGTGCAGAGCAGTGGGTCCCCAGGACCAGGATTGAAAACCACTGCACTAGTGGATGCAGTGTGAGTTGAGAGTGAGGCACTTGCTGCATTTACTGTTAACTGAGAACCTCCCAGATCCTGAGTAAACTGGATCATAAGCTGCAGTGCATCATAACACTTGATTACTGCAATTATTAGTTTATTGTCCTATTTACCAAGTAAAATTATGATGCAAGATTTTAATTTAAGCTCATTTTACAGGATAAAGTGTATTTTTCATAAATGTCACTTTGGAGTAAGTCACTTCATATTTCAATATGTTTATAGGTATATTTTATACAGTTAATTAGTCAACACTTTGTTGATTAAAATAATTACAAAGAATTATGTTTTGTATTTTGTTCTACTGTTGAATAAATATTGCTCAAATGCTAATAAAAGCCCTATACTATATTTATACAGTACAGATAGTCCTTAATCATCCAATAATCCTATAGATCATATTTCATGTTCACAAAATTAAGTCAAGAAAAAAATAAAAAACTTTGCAGTACTTTACCTTTCCCTATGGTGCTTACAACTGATACCTTGCTGGTAATTATGTAATCAAAATATTTAATATAAAAGGTCCAAACAAAGTCTACACAACAATATAATTAACCTCAATTTCCATTAAATTCCATTTTAAAATCGATCAGTAGATCAATTAGTTCAGCAAAGCTGTTTTATCATTCCAACAGAATTTTTTTTTTTTACATACGTAAAGATAAAAATGACACAAATATTATCAGAGACCACCCCTTTATAAATATTCTGGAGGGGAATTGACAGACTTTAGTCAAAATAGATACTGTCTTGTGGTTACATTTATATCTTCTCCACAGTTAAATAAACCCTCATAAGTACTTTATAACTGCTTATTTTCATTGTAAACTATTGCCAATTAGACACACAATGAATGGTGAGAAATACTTAATACTTAAGAAATTATAAAAAATACTAAAACTAGTGTAAGATAAAGTCCCACTGTTTTTCCAATATTCTCACTGACAATCAAGGGTAAGAATAACAAAGATAAAATGCATCAAATATTGAAAACAACATATATATTATTTATAACATGTATATTATTTACAAAAACACAATACAGTAGGTATATTTAAAGCATATATTTTTTGTTATATTGTTAAAAAAAAAAATTAAGGATTAACCTTTGTTCTACACCAAAATTGTAGAAATTTCTGTCTTATCTCTTTGGTTTGTAAGCCATATACTAAAGGATTTAGTCCTGGTGGTACAATATGGAACATTATACTAGCTAGTTTCCTGCTTTCAGAGTATTCAGGAAAACGATGAAGAAAAATAAAACTAGCACAAGAAACAAACATGATTATATAAACAGCTATGTGAGTGCCACAGGTTTTTACAGCTTTACTGTTCAGAGACTTGTTTTTGCTGGTTATACATACAGTAGCAATCTTGCCATATGTTACAAATACAGAACCAAGTGAGAAGGTAAAAACAACCACAGTATAAACTATTCCAAAGACATTGTTAACAACCACATTTTCACAGGACAGTTTAAACAGTGAGGCGTTGTCACAGAAAGGGTTTTCAATTTTGGATCTGCAGCGAGACAGGCGTATAGTAAGACCTAACAGAATTGAAACCATGAATACTGACAGCCCCCAGGCTGATGCTGATAGTTTAACCACCATTTTATTTGTCATTATAGCTGAGTATCGCAGTGGATTACATATAGCCACATATCTGTCAAAGGCCATGATCATCAGCACATAATGGCATGCTACTGCAAAAACATGCACAAAATAAGCTTGAACAACACACTCTCCATAAGTGATATATCGCTCTGAAGTTTCTCTTAAAATGTCTTGCATTAAGCGTGGCAAAATTACTGTGGTCCCCATTATATCATTTAGTGGCAAGTTACAGAACAAAAAGTGCATAGGATGATGTAGATTCTTCTCTGTTGAGATCAGAATTATGAGTCCAATGTTGGAAACCATAATAAAGATATAAACCAACAGAAGCAGGATGAAAACAGGATAGGAAGACTGAGGTGCAACTTTTAGCCCCTCCACGAGGAGAATGCTGTTTGTGAAAGTCAGGTTGTCCATTGGCTGCCCTGCAATATAATTTGTATAGAGTAACAAACAGACTTATAATTATCATCATTGTCATAACACGTCATCTAGTACTACTGTATCCCACTATGAGGAAAGTAGATACAACATGTTTCAGATATATATATGAGCACTTGATAGTATAAATAGTTAAATGGAATTTCACCTATAGTTGCATTATTCTGTATGTAAAATCTGTATATATGGTTAATAAATGCAAAGCTTTTTTCTGAACAACAAAAATGCATGGCAGTTGCAGTTGCTTTGGTAGTTTAATAAACCAGCACTTACTCAACACACTGTTTTTACCAAGACGATAACAGGTTCCTAGATGTTCAGTAAAGAAGTGTATATGTGCCCTTAGCTTTTATTTTGTGGTTCAATGTTGTTTCTGTGACGTTGCCATTATCCCAGAGGGAAAACTGGTAAATAGCCCTTGTTGCCTTGGTTACACCATAATCATTTACTTACCTTTATATTGTTATAAAAACATATGACTTTCTTATGTGGAACATAAAGATATTTTGGGAAATGTTTAGTGGACGTCAATGCCTTCAGTGTTGTTTGCTTCTCTAGCATTTTTCAACATAGCATATCATGTGACAGAATGGACATCACAGTTTGGTTCATGCAGACAATGAATACAGTTAGTCATAAATGATCAATCCAAAGGGGAGTGCGGGAGTGTCGCAACAGGAAAGTGCAGTAGAAGAGATTATCTATGCACCAACCAAAAACAAGGACGGAGAGTTCAGATGGCACGCAAGAGATCAAAGAACTGCCTGCTTGTGTTAAATCAGCAGTGTGGGAAAGTTTTGGGTACCTGGCAGATTGAACTAGGATGAATATGAATGTATTGTAACCACTATTAGATTTAGACTTGAGTTATACATTAAAAAGGGGATCCAAGAAAAGGTGCTGCTCTTCTCTCTAGAAATATGGGACATAGTCTTAGAGTTTGCACTTGACTAACTGGGGCCCAGGTCAGGAAGCAGAAATCAGTTAATTATCAGCACATAGACAACCTTTCACCTATAGAGACTGTGTCTGTTCCCTAAACTAGAAAATACTAAAAACGTCCAAACAAATTTAAGAGTAACAATTTAATTGATGTTCAACAACAACAACAACAAAAAAATTACATAATACAGAGAAACAAATGATACAACAAAGCTTGTCTTATTGAGTATCAGGTCCCTTTCTTCAAAAAACTTTTTGTAAATGATATGATCACTGATCATAACCTAGACATGCACTGTTTAACAGAAACCTGGCTAAAACCAGATGATTACATTATTTTAAACAAGTCTATTCCCCAAGATTACTGTTATAAACATGAGCCGTGCCTAAAAGGTAAAGGGGGAGGTGTTTCTACAATTTATAGCAATATTTTCAGTACTTCTCAGAGAACGGGCTTCAAGTATAACTCATTTGAAGTAATGGTGCTTCACGTAACATTATCCAGAGAAACAAGTGTTAATAATAAATCTCCCATGATGTTTGTACTGGCTACTGTATATAGGCCTCCAGGGCACCATACAGACCTTATTGTTGGTGATTTTAACATCCATGTTGATAATGAAAAAGATGCATTGGGATCAGCCTTTATCGACATTCTGAACTCTATCTGTGTAACGAAGGAATCAGGAGAGTAGGGATCCATGCGCAACTTTATTAATATCAGCAAGAGTAGTACAACAGGCAGGGTCAGTGGGGAGCAAACAGGAACAACGTAGAAGACACAGAGAATAGTAATGTCCATGCAAGGGGTCGAGGCAGGTGGCTAGCAAACAGAGTAATCCAAGAGATGAGCAAAGGGGGTCGGTAGGCAGGCAGATATTGATCAGGAACAGGAAACAAAACTAGGTCAGCAACAGGGAAAACAAACACAAGCAATAAACGCTCGGAATTGATAGCCAGGGCAAATCAAGACTTCGCGAATAACACAGTCTAATGTGGGTGTATTCATAGTCCAGGAGTAATGAGGTCAAAATAGGCGACACCTGTGCCGGTGCTAAATGAGGAAGGGGGTTATGGGAAATGGAGTCCGTGGAGGAGTTCGGGATAGAGTTCTGAGTCACAGTGATGGCTCCCTCTAGTGGTGAAAGGAGGGGAGCCGTAGCAGCATGATTCGTGACAATTGGGGTTAGACAACACGTGTCAGGACCTACTTGTTTTCGAAATCATACTCTAGATTTAATACTCTCACATGAAATTGATGTTAATGATGTTGAAATTCTGCAGCGAAGCAAAGATATCTCAAATCATTATCTAACCATCACTTCTTCCACAAAAGACTGCTTTGTAAGTATTCTTCCTGACTTATCTTAATTTCTCAGCATATCCAATAGCTCAGAAAAACTTGATGATGTAATTGAAACTATGGACTCTCTCTTTTCTACCACTTTAGATGTGGTTGCTCCTCTACGCTTAAGGAAGATTAAGGTAAACAGTCAGACACCGTGGTATAATGAGCACACTCGCGCCCTAACTAGAGGTTTTTCATTTCGCTTGGAGTGAATGTAACCTATCCTATAGAAAAGCATTAAAAACTGCTAGATCTGTTAGATCTCTTTTAGAAGAAAACAAACATAACCCTAGGTATTTATTCAGTACAGTGGCCAAATGAACGAAAAATAGAGCACCAGCAGGCGTTGAGTTTTGACAACAGCACAGCAGTAATTAATTTATGAACTACTTTACTTCAAAGATCGATACTACTAGACATTAAATTGTTACTATGCAGCTGTCAGCTACAGTATCACATCAAATAGTGCGCTATAGACCTCCTGAGGAACAATTGCACTCATTCTCTACTATAGTAGAGGAAGAATTGTATAAACTTGTTAAATCATCTAAACCACCAACAGTATGTTAGACCCCATTCCATCTAGGCTACTAAAAGAGGTGCTCCAGAAGTCATAGATCCTCTTCTTAATATTATTAATTTGTCATTGTCATTAGGATATGTCCCCAAAACCTTCAAACTGGCTGTTATTAAGTCTCTCATTAAAAAACACAACTAGACCCCAGCGAATTAATTAATTACAGACCAATCTCAAATCTCCATTTTCTGTCAAAGATACTAGGAAAGGTAGTATCTTCACAATTATGTTCCTTCTTTTTATGCTTTACATGTTACCCTTGGGAGATATCATGGTGGTGTTAGCTTTCACTGTTATGCTGATGATACACAGCTCTATATTTCTTCATGGCCCAGCGAAACATACCAATTTTAAAAGGTAATGGAATGCATAGTTGATATAAAAAAACTGGATGACGAGTAATTTCTTATTGCTAAATTCTGAAAAAACAGAGGTGTTAATTATTGGACCTAAAACCTTTGCATGTAATAACCTAAAAAACTGTCTAGCACTTGATGGCTGCTCTATCAATTCTTCGTCATCAGTTAGGAACCTAGGTGTACTATTTGATAGCAATCTTTCCTTCAAAAGCCACATTTGTAGCATTTGCAAAAGTGCATTTTCCATCTAAAGAATGTATCGAAATTATTACCTATGTTCTCAATTTCAAATGCAGAAGCGTTAATTAATGAGTTCTTACTAGGACTAGAAAGTATGACCATATTAGCCTGGTTTTGTCAAAATTGCACTGGCTCCCTATTAAACATCATATTGATTTTAAAATCTTGCTGATTACTTATAAAGCCCTCAGTGATTTAACTCCTCAGTACTTGAGCGAGCTCTTATCACATTATAGTCCCGTACGTCCGTTGCATTCTCAAAACTCTGGCAATTTGATAATACCTAGAATATAAAAACCAACTGTTCAGATCATTTTCTTATTTAGCACCCAAACTCTGGAACTCTGGAATCTACCTAACGCTGTTCGGGAGGCATACACACTCTGTCAATTAAAATCTAGAATAAAGACCCATCTCTTTAACCTGGCTTACACATAACACATTAACACATTTCTATAATTCAGATACGTTAAAGGATTGTTGGGCTGCATTAATTAGGTCAACTGGAACTGGGAACACTTCCCATAACATCTGATGTACTCATTGCATCGTAAAAAGAATGGCAGCTAATATTAGTCTGTTTCATTCTTATTCTGTATTAAGTCACTGTAGTGGATCCAGTCTGTATCCAGATCAGATGATCACTGCAGTCCCCCTGAACCAGTCTGTATCCAGCCCAGATGGTGGATCAGCTGAATGATGGCTACAACATAAATTTGCACTTAACTGGAAATTGATTGTTTACTGTTGTTTTGCATTGGCACACTAATGTCCTATTTAATACTGTAAAGTTGCTTTAACACAACCAGTATTGTTAAAAGCGCTATATAAATAAAGGTGACTTGACTTGACATGAGGAAGCCATTGCTTCCTCTCCCAAACACAAGCAATGTAACAGTCAGTTCAGTTTCAGTTTCACTGAGGGGAACTCATGATCTTCAGAAACGTTTTGATGGCATTTTCCTTTCCACTTACCTTCATATATAATGCACAATAAGCACAGAAGTTTGTTCACAGCGTTGACCAAGGAAATGCATATTGCTGCTGTTCTATAAATGCCACCTGCTGTCAGAGAATAAATTTACATTTTCATTCAGTGAGTCTGCTGTTTTAGTTTTGTGCAGGTGTCTTATGTAGCATAATTTCACCATTCTTTTTGCTTTAAATCTTACAATCTAATAAAAAAATAATTTAAAAATAAAAACACAACTGTTTATGCTACATGCATGTAGCACTACTGTCTGTTCAAAATAAAATATATATATATATATATATTTCCTGTTGTACCGAACTTGTATCGAACCATGTTCACAAAATCGAGCTAAGTACCGAACTGTGACTTCTGTGTACCATTACACCCCTAGAAGTTATAGAATGCTGTGTATTTGCTAGAGTAAAAAAGCAGAGGCCTGCTTGGATGAAGGCAATGACGAGGTTGCTAGTTGTTTTTTGTAGAACTTTGTAGAACTGTGTGCTTGACTACACATGGTTTCCGTTGAGATTCAGGGCTGTAGAGGTTGTCTATAGGTGCTGATCGGCCATCTGGACTGGTTATGGACTGGATCTGTAACTGCAGTTCCCCCTCAGTCGTTCACTACGATGTTACGTCGAGATTCCTTCCCTGGGCAACCAGGATAAAAGAGCAAATTTCTTACATGGTAATTGAGCGTGTCTTTCAGAATTACTTTCCGACCGCATGCTTCTGTGTGCGGTAGTTTTTCTGACTTCTGACATGGACACGATTGCTGTCTCTCATGCCTGGGCTGTAAACATGCTGAGATTGCGCTCGTGGATGATTTATGCATTCATTGTGAATGCATAACCATGGCTACGCACCGGTCACAGCTCTCATTCGTGATGAGGCTTCTCTTGTCTGATACCCACGCCAGTTTGGTGGGCTCTAAGAGCTCCTCCGCTGCCCAGGTCAGAAGCAAGAAAGACCTGAGCATTACAGTCAGATTATTCTGCAGGGTAAACCCCCACAACACATGTCAGAAATGAAGACCTAATGTTCCAAACCTTAAATACAGTGTAAAGCCTCTATTTCTGCAACAACAGCAGCCTAAAATGATTGAAAATATCTCTATATAAAATATTGTAACAACTGATGAGCATATTTAAGTAACAGATCAATGAAATATTTAGAAATAGCTGATTTCAGTCTCAGTTGAAGGAATTTGAAGCTATCTTTATTATATCAACATAGAGTAAAAAAGACCTCTTTGAATTTTTTTTTTTTTTTTGGATGCAGAAAAACACAAAAAATCAGAGAGAGAAAAAAAATTGCCTGGGAGAGAAATAGTTGTAGGAGGTAGAGGAGTAGTTGGATTAGAAAAAGGGGGAAGAGGTAGGGGAGAGGAGTAAGAATGTGTGTTGGACTGTTCATTTTTATGTTTGTTTTTTCCCCTTACACATGTGGAACCTATGAAAGCTTATTTCTGCTACGGAACATAAAGGGCAAAGGGCAATTGTGAATTGCAAGATGTAAACTCACAATTCCAAGAATAGAAGTCCGAATTGTGAGATAAAAAGGTCACAGTTACCATTTACCCTTTATATTCCCTGGCAAAATTGTAACCAAAGACCATATATGTTGGAATTTTTGTGGATTACTGGCATCAGCTACCATGGGGGCACTATCCATATCCAACCCCTACCCACTTGAAAGCAATTTCAATCAAGGTTCCAACTGGATTTCTGCATAGTTTACCCTATCTTTCTCTATTGTACATTCTGTAAAGTAATGACTCAATTCAGTTTTAGATAGTATGTTGCCAAGAAAAAACACATTCAACACTTTCAAATGTAAAATGGGTTTCAATTGAAGGCAAACTGAAGGCTAAATAAAAAACAAAAAAAAACAAAACAATGGATTTTATATTATCTATTATATGCAGCTAGAACTAAAACATGACAAGTGGTTCAGTTTTTATAAAGCCATCAACTGTTAGTATTTTGACAACCACTGTGCTATGATTAACTATATGTTTCTGTTGGATAGAAACTAGTGCTAAAGTCTTGACTGAATCACTCGGTTTTGAATAAGGTTTGCTGTGTTTTTATAGAGTTAGTATGTGTAGAAAAAGGTATTAAGCATTTTGAAATGTAGAATTTGAATTTATTTAACAAAATATGGTTTTGGACAGAAATTAACTATTTGGCTAATTGTGTGATGTAGGTGTGTCGCTGTGTTAAGAGTTAAGAAAAAGTACTTTAAGTATTGGTAAACACTTAAACAATTGAAAAAAACTGTAAAACTGTAAAGATCGCGACACGCCTCTCTCACGGAAATCCTGTATAATCTAAACAATCCAATGATGACATATGATCATCATATATGACATATATGATATCTGATGATATGCATCAGACGTTTAGCCAACATTCCGTGGGCATGATGTCTGAGGCTGAGACTACCTCGAAGTGCATTTCTTCTTGCAGTTGTCACCAGGATTGGTTAGAAGCCATTGACCTGAAGGATGCGTTTATGTCTCGACACAGACTGTTTCTAAATCGGTCTGCTTTCAAGGTTCCGGCATATCAGTTCAAGGTCCTCCCCTTAGGGCTGTCCCTGTCTCCTCTTGCTTTATCAAGCTTGCGAAGGGTGCCCTCGTCCCACTATGAGTGGAGGGCATCCAGTACTCAATTATCTCTATGACTGGCTTAAACCTGCTACACACTGTGCGATTTCAGCCGTCTTATATGTGTGATGTGCAGTGATCTTATAAGACGGCTGGTTCTAATAATCTTGGGTACGACATGTATGTAGACTGTGCAACCCACGTTAGTGCAGTGTCATACAGCAAGATGAATCGCGATTTAGTGGTTGTGTTTTCATGTGTGGTGAAAAAAAGAAAAGGCCACCGTTTAGGAGCCATGATCACCGAAATCGCCACGATTGTTTCACGATGGCAATCTTTCGCCTGGGATGGCCGAAAATCATGCAGTGTGTCCCCGGCTTTATATAAGCTCACTTGTGAGGTTTGTTGTGCGAGCACAGGGAATTGCTACTGCAGCACCCCCTGCAGAGCTCTCTTTTTCAGTATGGAGCTGGATTCGGTCAACATGACTGCGCACCTCATGAGCAAGCGCACACAGTCAGTGCTGAGTGGCCTGAACCTTTTCAGACACAAGACAGCAGTTCCTCTAAAACTTTTTCAGAGGCTCCTGGGGCATATGGCAGTCGCAGCCGCATTCACGCTGTTCGGCTACTCCGTATGAGACCACTTTATTGCTGACTACACGACCAGATCACGAGATCTGGGTTACCATGAAATGAACCTTCAGCCCTGGTCAGACACTGTCTCCCAATAGGCAGAAGTGCCCCTGGGACAGATGTCAACACATCTGCACAGTCAACACAGATTCCTGCAAAACGGGCTGAAGGTGCCGAATGCAATGGCACCAACCTCGACTGCAATGGCATGTTAATTGCCTCAAGCTGCCAGCAGTGATTCTCGTTTTACCTCAGGACAGGGATGCTCTGGCACATGGCTGACCCCAGGGGTCTCCTCAAGTATGCCTTTTCCCGAGCGAGCCTCCTTCAGGGAGAATGAGGAGCAGGTTCCGCTGGTTGCACCTTACTGGTCCACCTGAAACTGATTTGCTCATGCTTTTTATAACATTCCCTCCCTGGTAGATTCCCCTAAAGAAGGATCTTCTTCTAAAGCTGGGCTCACACTGTGCATTTTTTTTTAATAGTCCTTTACGATTGTTGCTTGTCAAACTGTACAAACATGATGATCATGTCACACTGTGGGATCTCAGTGTCATTATTGTTAGACTGTACAAGAGTCAAGACACGTTAAAAACGGGTGCATGCAAGAAAACCTGTCCGGAGTTTTACATTATCAAACCATTCATATTCAATGACTGTGAGCTGCATTAAGTTTATGAATGGCGACAATAGCGGCATATTTAAGAAGAATAGCGTAAGCAGGACTACACACACGCAAATGGAAACAGCGGTGCAACCGGTGTTTATCATAGCAAAGGCAGCATATCATATGATTTCGGTGCACTGCGGACGGGAGCACCAGAGTTTATGCGGTTAGAAGAAATCTATAGCATTAATTCTGATCATGGCTTGTCTTGAAAAACGGAGACAGTTTGATGTTTGTCGTAGGAGAAGTCACACTGCGGGACTGTGCGCCAAATCTTCTGACACTGCCAGAATACTGTCGGAGGTAAATTTTTATCGCAACAGCCACTAATTGGCTGTCGGTGACCATGTCAAACCAGCAATCAAAGACTACAGATTTTAGCCTAGGATTATAGGAATCTTTTAGGATTTTCAAAATTAGTCCCAGACAACCAAATTGTGTCCAAAATTGCACAGTGTAAGCCCGACTTTAGGGGACGGGCACCATCTGGCACCCGCGCTCCGATCTTAGAGCCTAAATGCCTGGATTCTGGATAGGACGTGGTAGACCTCTCTGGCCTTCCCAGGCCGTGATGTTCTCTATCATTCAGACTAGAGCCCCCTCTATGAGGCAGCCTATGTTCTAAGGTGAGGTCCGGTCATGGAGTGGTGTTCCTCTCCCCGAGAGGACCCACAGAGATGCTTGGTAGGAGTGGTGCTTACTTCTGCACGAAAGTTGGAGCAAAGATCATTCCCTTCCACTTTGGGTGTGTATGTCGTGGCTGTTTTGGCATACCACGATGCAGTAGATGGCTTGAAAAAAAGGAGCATCACCTGATCATCAGGTTCCTGAGAGGGTGATAAACTCTCTTAGGTCGCACCTCACCCCCTCCTAGGATCTCTCTGTGGTCCTCTCAGACCTACCGATAGCTTCATCTGAGCCGCTTGGTTCAGCTGAGCTTAAATATTTGTCGCTTAAGTCGTTTCCCCTGTGTGAACTCTGGGTACCCTTGTCCCGCAACTGTGCTCTGGCAAGGGGTCTCCTTCACCCCCTCTGGTTGTGGCATCATGTCTCAGTATTTCCCGGTCACTTCACCTTGTTTCCCTTCATATATCTAAAACCTAGATATTTCTATCCTTTACTTTCCTCATGAATTATTTCATCATTGTGTTCCACCCCCCAATGGTTGCTTCAGAGATCTGGCACCCCTGGTGGGCCCTTATCGGCTTACAGGCGTTTGCAGAATTGTGGCGTTTTCCAGAGGAAACTCCAAAGTACGTCACTCGATGTAACCTGAACGACTGAGGGGGAACGTCTAGGTTACTTTGGTAACCCTCGTTCCCTGAAGGAGGGAACGGAGACGTTATGTCCTCCTGCCACAATCCTGGACTGTGCTGGAAGCCAGGTTGCCTGAATGAGTTGATGCATGCCGCCATCTTATATACTTATATAAAAATATAAGTGCTGCCTAAATCACATTATAAATTAAACACAAACAACAATACTAAATTTTGTGCAGAAAATACTAAACAAATTTTGTGCAAAAAAATTTGTTTTGCTTGAACATTTCTCTAGCATACAGCAACGCTACTGTTTAATCTTAAAAATAAATTTGAAGTGTTCAATTTCCAGCAAATGGCAGAAATGTTCTACTAAACTATAGCCCTTTCTAACGTTTTCACCATGAATTAAACTGAGAAACATACATCTTTAAAATGAATTTTACATAAAATGTTGCCATTTTAATAAGCCTAGTTATATACAAACATGACTAAATTAGCCATTTCAAATTAAAAATACCCAAATATTACACAACTGTAGCGTAAAAATATTATTAAAACATCTTATCATGTGACACAAAAAATTCTGAATCTCGGATTACCCTATTTAAAATTTTTAGACTATGCCAACATAAGGTTGGTTCACAAATTTTTGCCTCATCTATTTTATATATATGATCATCATTTATTACATCACATTACCTCTGTCTTTGTCCCATTTTTTTCTTCCCTGGGCACCAGAGGGCTTCAGTCTTTTTGACACAGTGGTAATTTTTTAGTGAACATCTGTCACAGTCAGGTAACTGATGTATATGGAAGTGTGGCTGTGCGAGGGAAGATTGATCATACTTCGAACCGGGGTGAGTTGGGAGAGTAATAAAATAGTTATGATTTTGTGGGCTTTATAAAGATATAAAGATGGCTTTATATTGTAATATTTTAAATTCATAGTATTGAAGTGTATTGGTAATAAAAAAATAGTTAAAAAAAACAAAAAACTTCAGTAACAGTTTCTATGAAGCCCATATTTATATTACTTTATAAGGGAATTCTTAAGGCATTATAATGGATACATAATGCATTATAAAAATAATGTTATATCATCTTATTAATATTCATAAGAACAGTTTTAATGTATTATAATATTTACTTATTTGTAGATTTATAACACACAATAAACAAGCTGCATTCACTTAAGTTACAATGGATTATATTTCTCATACTTATAATGTATTATAAGTCTCATATTTTGCCATTTTTCTTATGCTACTTAAAACCATCAACGACCACTTTTAAGTATAGTAATAATAATATATTTTTTTTTCTCTCAAAAGCCATAAGATCAGATATCAGATCAGATGAATGTGTAATATGACACATTTGCTTTAAACTATTTTTATTGTAATATCAGTTTGATTATTTTGATTGTACCATTTAAACAGCTGTTGATAAGTTACTCTGCAACTACATGTCAACTAGCTAATTAACTAGTCATTGGAGTATTAGTATAGCATGTCTGTTAAACATATGCTAGCACTTCATTTTGATGGTTCCCCAACAGACAAACTGATTCTAAGTAACTTTGCAAGTACATCAGCATTCTACCTACCCTAACCTAACCTAAGCTTTACTAACTCTAGTGAGAGTTAATTGACATGTAATTGCAAAGTTTCTTATAGTCAATAGACCAAGGGGAGCATCAAAATAAAATGTAACCTAAATGTAACCTTTTCAGTTGGAATGATTAACTAGCTCACTAGCCTCACAGGAAACACTCAAAAACACTCCACACCTAACCATTTACAAGACTTAGTAAGATACTGTGCAGATTTTAAAATAAACAATGTCAAGATAGAATAGTCCACTATAAATGTATATTTATTATGGTGTTCATTGTGTGTTATAAATAATGAGAATTTTAAAAGTTATAACCACAAATGTATAAGCATTATAATGTATTATAATTGTTGTTATGATTATTTATAAGATGATACAAGGGTTTATAAGGGTTTTTATAATGCATTATGCATTAATTTTAATGCCTTAATAATACCCTTATAATGTATTATAAATATGGGCTTCATAGAAAGTGTTACCGCACTTGTGTGACTGACCAAAGGGTATACACAAACAATGTAAATAAGAGATTCATTATGCAGTGTAGAGTGTAGAGAGCTTTGTTGATTTTAATGGAACTTTGTGAGATCGCAATGAAGAGAGTGACAGCTTTTAAAAATTAAGGGAGTTTGGTACTGACTGAGTGTGTTTAGATATAGGGGACATGCTTGAGTCAGACATTTTAAGGGACACATTTGACTTTCAACATCCTCAACGATTTCATAGTTGTTCTGTATCAAAAGCTACTCTTGATTCTGTGTTTCAATAACACTAATGAGAACATTCTTTGTTCAACCGGTTGTGAAGCATTTGTGTCAAGCATGCCAAGAATTGGCTTAAATAATCACGATAGGTGATGTCATTTGATTGCATGCACCTGAGGGTTCTAAATAGATGTGAAAAGGACACACCTTCAGTTTTCTTTGTCTTCAAGGACTGTATTGTGTGTGTGTCAGAGACAAAGTTTCTCCATGCTGCATTGCAGTTTATATTCTCGTAAAAAAAAAAAAAAAAGAAGCATATTGCTTACATCATTATATCGGAGAAGAGATGCGTGCCTCCTTGTCCGAGGCTCATCTCGGAGGAAGATCTGCATAAATCTTGCTTCGAATTTTGGGGGATGAGCCTGCTGCCCTCGGGCTTGAGGGAGAATGCGAGCGCTGCGATTTTTTGAGGATCAAAGTGCTTGTGTGCGGCTTGTTTTTTTTCAAAGAAGAGCAAGCCGCTGCTCCCTTGTTAAGATCCCAAGGGTACGCATGTTGATCTGGTTGAGAAGTGTGAGATGGGTCCACCCCTTTCTCTCACTAGATCAGGAGGCCCTCACGCCGCTTCTTTGGTTTGTGACAATCAATCTCAAGGATGCCTATTTTCACACAGAAATCGTTGTACAACACAGGAAGTTGCTCCTCTGAGACTCCAGGGCAACTGCATTTTAAATTATATAGATGACTGGTTGATTTCAGCCCAGTCTCAAGAGCTTGCACTTGCACACAGACACTGGAATGTTATCCTAGCTCATCTCCAATTTCTGGGTTTGAGACTCAATGCCAAGAAAAGCATTCTATCTCCTGCTCAGAAGACAACATATCTTGGGGTGTGTGAGACCTCAGTCGAACAGATCATCAAACTGCAGCAGCACGGCTGGTCTTCAACGAGCCCAAAAGAGCCCATGTTACACCTCTCTTTATCTCCTTGCACTGGCTCCCAATTGCAGCTCGTATCAAGTTCAAGACTCTGATGCTTGCATATAGGACAACCACAGCTACTGCACCTGCTTATCTGCACTCGCTATTGCAAATCTACACCCCCTCCAGAACTCTGAGATCTGCTAGTGAGCGACGCCTTGTGGTACCATCACAGAGAGGTGCTAAATCACTATCCAGAACATTCTCTTTTACTGTTCCTGGCTGGTGGAACGATCTTCCTACCCCTATCCGGAATGCTGATTCCCTGACAAGCTTCAAGCGACAGCTTAAAACTCATCTCTTTCAACTCTATTTGCTGTTACCATAAAAAAAAAAAAAAAAAAAAATTAATCTCTTTATTCCTTCCCTTTCTAGCTTGTACTTGTCTGAAATCTGGTATTATAGCACTGCCTGTGTCTGTTTGTCTCCTTAAGAAGAATCGCTCTATGTTCTCCCAACTGTATGTCGCTTTGGACAAAAGCGTCTGCCAAATGCCTAAATGTAAATGTAATGTAAAATGCAGGAATCACAATAGCCCAGATGAATCTAAGAGTCATAAAATGACTCTGCTCCTTGGTGCCACTCAGTCTAGGATCCCCCCATCGCTCGTTGTCTGCAGGAAATACTCAAGCCATTCCCCTTTGAACAGTGTCTTGCCCAGAACAAGATAAGGGGGCCCATTAACAGGTACCCCTCAGATCATCCATGGAACAGATGGCCTGTGTCGCTGATGACCCGCTATTCGTGAACTGACAATCAAATATACAAACAGAAAGGTTTATAATGACAATAACCAGTCGCAAAGCTCAAAGGGCTTCACAGCATGACCTCCGGACACTCTGGTCACCCAGACCCTTCCTTTCTGCATTCTACTAAACTGTGGACGGCTATTCAGAATACACAAACTCTTAAAACAGACTATTTCTACCACAATTAGAGTAACAGTACCGATGAATAGTATGTTCTTTACCTTTCGATATGTGTGGTGTGTTTTGTGTAATCGAGTGTATGTGTATGAGTGAATATATTCCCCTTTTATGTGTTTGCATTATATTTCCTTTAGTAGATAAGGCTACAAAATGTATTTGACTGTATGCAAGATATGTGATGTTTGGTGTTGACCAGAAGCTTGTTTTATTTCCAATATGTTTATATAAATAAGAAGTTACTATTGGTTACAATACTTGCATCACAAAAGTTTATTGAAGTTATTGACAAAACTCACAGATATACCACGTGTGGGACACAGGTTAATTTATGCAAGAAGGAACAGCCTGGAGCGTGGCTCCACCCCCAACCAGATCCAATTGGAGGAAGCCTCATGGGTACGGACCAAAATGGCTGGGCTTTAAAATCCTACGTTCCTAACAATTCCTTGCCTTTCGCCATGTGCCTTTCGCCGTTCGATTTTCACCTTGCGCTTTTCGCCGTGCGCCGCCCTTCCACCGCGCTGACCATCACGTGATCGTGCCATCCAGAACTCTACAAGAAACAGATCCAACTCCGCTAACCTGCCGAATTCTTCAAAGACTTTGCGCCTTTGTAACCCGGCAACCAATTGGAGCCATCCGGCCAAGCAGATCACTCACCACTAACGTGTTTCCCAAAGATGTTATCCAAGGAACCACCAATCAGAACTTCAGGCAAAGTCACGGAGGAAACCCCGGCTGTTCAAACAGCACGCAAGTAAACAAAGTCTCCTTTGCTTGCTGAATTGGTGCACAAAATCCTTATTAGCAGCTAAAAGCCAAATCTCTGCTTTTGTGGTTCTACCAGGTACAATCTAAGAACTATAGTAGCAATTGCAAGTAATGTTGTTTTGGGATTCCGTTTAAACTCTGTTAACCTCATAACCCTCTAGAACAGTATGAATGTGTGTGTGTGTGTATTTGTTTAGGTGTTAGTAGTTTAGTTTGTGTGTCTTAGAGTAACTCAAATAAATTCCTGTTTCATTTATAAAGAAGCATTGTCTTGTGTTGTGTATTTTAAAGTTAAATCTATGCCCAGATCTTGGTTACCTTGCTCTTAAGAGTTAACGAAATAACTGTTTATATTATGTCATGGCCACAAAGTAATATAAACCTCAGAATTGGTAAAATGTACTAATTTAACGTTTTCGCTGGACAAACGGTTAATAGGTGCAAATTATTAATTCTGAATCAAGTTAATCTAATCAAGCTGAATCGAATCGTTAGATCTGATTCCCATTTGATTCCCTATAATCATTTTGAGCTAATGTCTTACAGGTGGTATGGAATTTGGTCATGATGCGGGCTCAGCTGACTCCAGCACGTGTCAAATCCATTCTAGACACCCTAAAGCACATCAAGCTAGACCAGAAAGTTAGAGTACATCACTTTCAAAGAGTTCAAGGTCTCATCGCAGCTGCATCCACGGTGATACCTTTGGACCTCCTGCACATGAGCCCATTTCAGTTGTGGCTCAGAGCCAAGAGATTTCATCCAAGGGACAATCCCCAGAGGCATACAAAGGTTACGTGCCAGGGGCTTCGTACCCTCTCTATGCACATGTTGTTGTCGCAAGACGCTAACGACGGATGCTTCCCTTACGGGTTGGTGTGCAGCCTTCCAAGGGATCTGGAGAGTTCATCTTCTCAATTAGCACATCAATTGCCTTAAAATAATGGCTCTATTTTGGCCCTGATATACTTTCTGTTATTGAAATGCAGCATCTCGTTACTGCTTTTTCAGGGAACAGTGTTACAGTCAAGTAACATCAGACCTTACTTTACAATTTACAACCCAATGAACATAAGGATACTAAAAAACACAGGGCACAAGCATTTTCACTTCTTCTTCAGGTCACAGCTGACCTAAGACTCTTCTTTCTCCATCTTCTTTGAAGCTCCCTATGAAATAGCAAGAGAGAAAATACTATCAAGTTCAACAGTGTTATGAATAAATAATAACATCAAAACTTTAACCTGTTTAACCTGTTAACTTGCGTACACATATTTTAATCTCTTTAACCTATAGTTGCGCCGGCACCAGTGAAGTCATGCAGTTAACACATTTCTAATTCAGTTTTAATGTGCGTCTAGAACGGCGGCAGATGAGGCATTAAGTGCATGACACTGTGATCAACTTAATATTTTACAGAGTTTAATGTAGCAATGTGGTCGCTCAGTTTTTCTAGATTTGATTTAATTGTGTAAAAGAGTTGAACAAACAAATGAACTGCTACACATGTATTGGCCATGACTTTATTGCAAATAGAAATATTACATGAGGAAAGAAAATGGGGTACTTATTAAAAGAATAACCCCTTTATTTAAATATTTGAACACAGGAAACCACTGTTAACCAATGTTAAAAAAACACTGTTGTCATTCCATGACAAGTAAAATAATGGCAACTTACCATATAATATTGAATATGGTTCTTTTAGGAGTAGCTGCGTATCCTGCGTCTTCTTGTTTGACAGGTGTCAGTGTTAAGGCGCAATACTGCCACCTGGGAGGTCAACCAGGTACTGGCGCCTGAGTAGGCTATTTGCGTGTTGTGATATGATAAGTGTCCTGTTCATTTTAAATATTGTGGTTATCGCCAATACTGGTATATCATCACACGTTGAAGACAAAATTATTAGCCCCTTATACAATATTTCATTATTTTTCAAATAACTCCCAAGTGTTGTTTAACAGAAAGATATTTAAACATAATACTTTATCAGGAAGCTTTTAGGGTTTGTAATACAAATAGAAATAAATGTATAACCAAGAATTTTAAAAAGTCTACAGGTCAAAATGATTAGCCCTCTGATGTTAATAGTCAAAAGTGTATCCCTTTTGCTTGATAACAGTGTTTAGTCATTTGCTGTAGTTCTCAACAAGTTTCAAGCATGTCTCCTGAGGAATGACAGCACATTTTTCCTTAGCAAATCTCTCAAGCTCCTCCATATTTGTTGGTCTTCTGGCACAAACTCTGGTGTGCCCCACAGATTTTCTATTGGATTCAAGTCTGGGCTTTGTGCAGGCTAGTCAAGTACACTCACTTTGCTCATTTGGAGGTATTTCTTCACCAGAAGTGAGGTATGCTTTGGGTCGTTATCATGCTGGAAGACAAAATGTCGACCCAAACCAAGTTTTCTTGCAAACTGTCTGAGATTGTCTTTCAAAATCTTCTTATAGTCTTCCTTTTTCATGTTTCCTTTAACTCTGACAAGATTCCCAGTTCCAAACGCACTGAAACAACCCCACAGCATTATACTCCCACCACTATGTTTCACTGTGGGAACGGTGTTCTTGGGGTTGAATGCCTCTCCCTTCTTTCTCCAAACATAGGCAACATCTCTATGGCCAAAAAGCTCTAGTTTTGTCTCAACTGACCAAAAGAGACATTTCCAGTATGCATCACATTCCCCCAGGTTGTCCTCAGCAAACTTCATTCTAGCTTGGAGGTGTCTCTTCTTCAGAAGTGGAGTCTTTCTTGGTCGGCAACCTCGCAGTTCATTCCTGTGCAGGGCTCTAAGTGACTGTCTTCATTGAGACATCAATTCCAGACTTGGCTAGGTCATTCACTAGTGTCTTGGCAGTTGTTCTTGGGTCTTTGGAAACCTCTCTCACTAGTTTTCTTTCCAAAGTTTTTGAAATCTTTCGCTTCCTGCCTCTGCCCGTCTTGTTCTCCACTGTGTTGGTCTCTTTAAACTTCTTGATAATGCATCTCACTGCAGTTCTTGACACTTGAAAACGCTTTGATAAACGTGTATCCTTCTCCATCTTTATGAGCATTAACAATTCTTTCTCTCAAATCCAAACTAATTTCTTTTGTCTTTGCCATGATGACAGTGCATATTATTTTACTAATTGTTTCGCAAGATACTAATCCTCAGCTTAAAGAGCAATTTAAAGGCTTAACTAGGTTAATTAGGTTAATCAGGCAAATTAGGTTAATTTGGCAAGTCATTGGACAACAGTGGTTTGTTCTATAACTAATCAAACTAATAATTTCCTAAGGGGGGTAATAATATTGACCTTAGCAGTTTTTTTATTTATTTATTTTTTTATTCTTTTATTCAAGCAACAAACAGTTGTTGACGACAAAGAAACCTAACCTGAATGTGCATCAATTTTATATCTATTTGTGGCCTCTCATGAGCATGTATTTGAACAGCGTCTCCAACAGAGGTTAAGCCAGGTTCTTGCCGTGTTTGCCACACATGCTTCACAACTGGTTGAACAAGGGACCGCTCTTATTATAGTTACAAATGACCTGCTCTTATCATCCGATTGTGATACTTATCTGACTGCCACAAGTATTTTCTTACTGCTAAATTCTGAAAAAATAGAGGTTTTAATTATTGGACGTAAAATCACTGCATGTAATAACCTAAAACAGTGTCTTAATGGCTAATACAATACTTAATGGCTACTCTGTCAATTCTTCGTCATCAGTTAGGAACCTAGGTGTGCTATTTGATATCAATCTTTCCTTTGAAAGCCACATTTCTAGCAGTTGCAAAACCACATTCATCTCAAAAATATACAGAAATTATGACCTATGCTCTCAATGTCAAATGCAGAAACATTAATTAATGTGTTCATGACCTCAAGGATAGATTATTGTAATGCTTTATTGGATGGTTGTTCTGCACACTTAATAAACAAACTCCAGCTGGTCCAAAATGCAGCAGCCATATTTCTTAGTAGAACCAGAAAGTATGACCATATCAGCCCAGTTCTGTCAACACTGCACTGGCTCTCTATTAAACATTGTATAGATTTTAAAATGTTGCTAATTACTTATAAAGCTTTCAATGGCAGCAGATCTTTTTCTTATTTAGCACCCAAACTCTGGAACAATCTACCTAACTGTGGTGTTGCGGATAGAAAGACCAATGCCAGGTATCACTCCAAACAGCAGAGGTTTTATTAGAACAAAAGAGCACCAGTCAACTAAAGTCTCACAGCTGTAATCAGAACTTTCTCGCTCTTCTCTACTGTGTTACTTAACATGCTCTTATACTGCCACCTAGCGGCCATGTGCAGAATCACAGTATTTCACAGAACACAACACTAACACTGTTCGGGAGGCAGACACACTCTGTCAGTTTAAATCTAGATTATAGATTTAAACTTGGTTTACACATAACACATTTGGGGGCAGTCGTGGCCTAATGGTTAGGGAAGGTTGCAAGTTCGAGTCCCAGCAGGGATTGTCAGTGGGGTGAATGATTAATCAGCGCTCTCTCCACCCTCAATACCACGACTGAGGTAAGACCCTTGAGCAAGGCACCGAACCCCCAAACTGCTCCCTGGGTGCCGCAGCGATAGCAATATGGCTGCCCACTTCTCCGGGTGTATGTTCACGGTGTGTGTGTTCACTACTGTGTGTGTGTGTGTGCGCACTTGGATGGGTTAAATGCAGAGCACAAATTCTGAGTATGGGTCACACGTCATGTCACTTTCACTTTTTTCACTTTCTTCCATTTCTGTTTGTGATATGTGAAAATTGTTCAGTTAATATCCCCTTGTTCCTGAATGTATGTATGTTCATGCCAATATTTACACATGTAAAGAAACTTGCTGGAAATGAAAGCATTTGAACCGGAAAAAACATTTATGTTTTTGATGAGTTGACATATATGTATTATGTGGACCAAAGTGTTGGAACACACCTCTTAGTTACTGAATTCTGAATGACCTAACCATGCTGACAGCATTTACAAATATTTTGTGAAATAACTAGGTAAGCGATTAAAATTTTAAATCTAATTAATTACATGATTGATGATTACATAATTAATCAAATTAATCCCAAATTAATCGCACATCAAATTTGGCTGAGATATTACTCCCAAAAGATAATTTAAAAAGACATTGTTGTATAAAGCATCAGTAATAGACATTGATTGATAACATTTATTACATATCCTCTTTTGGACCATGCAGGTGAGTAAATGATGACACAATTGTCATTTTTGGGTGGGTGAACTATACCTTTAATAATTTTTTTCATTAATTTTATTAATATTATTTCTATGGAAATATGACATTATTTCTTTAATGAAATGATACTCTAACACACGCTGTGTGTTGCTCGATTTTGCTTTGTCTTTATATTTTCGTTGGCAAATTTGAGCAACATTGTGTCTAAAATACAGCATTCACTTCTTACTTACTGAACTGTTGTATACGATCGGTATCACATTTGCACTTCTGTGATATTACAGTTAGCCTATTGCTTGTGTAATATTGCTTAGCCTTATAATGTAAAAATGAGACAAAAACTCAAACAGGGGTGGGCATTTTTGACCCATATCTTTCTTTAGGCTCTATCACGCAGTGAGTTGTTGCCCTGCCTCATATTTCCGTACAAACAAGCCTGCACTGGCCCTTTACGGGCCCAATTAGGGCTAGCTTAAGGGCCCCCAGTGGGCTGCCAGCGCAGGGCCTGTGAGTCTTTGCTCATTGGCAAAACGCTGGTCCCTTAGCGCTGGCCCTGCACGGGCAGCCCTCACTTAGCCCCTATCCAACAATACACCTGTTTCACTTTAAATATTCTTCAGGGACTATGACTCAAGTCTTTGGGGAAAATAGCTATTATACATCTTAAATAGATGCAGTCACCACTTAACTAATGTCGGTAGCACTTTATAATAACATTCATTAATAAATCGTTAACAAACATTATGCAATGCTTAATGGATCATTAGTTCAGATATATTCACATATCTAGAAGTGTGATATAATGTTCTTGTTAATGTTTACTAATAAATGTATTAAACATTACCTAATAATTAACATTTCATGTAATAAAATGCTTACAAATGTCATTAAACTTCTAATTCATATGATCATGCACATCTTAAAAATCTACAAATGATTTTAACAGATGTTATGCAATGATTAAAAGCTTTTGTTAATACACAACATTTCTGCAGTTATTGAGGTGTGATACCGGTAAGGTTTGGTGGTATAGGTAGGTTTAAGGTTGGGTATGGGGTCAACAAATGTACAGGGGTCAATTTGATTACTATAAAGAAACACAATTTAATTTGTTTATATAGCATTGTTTTGATAAATTAAGTATTTTCTTGAAAATTTGTCCCCCCCCCCCCCCTTCTGTTGATGTATGATTTAAAGAAATATTATGTTTAATGATACACAATAGTATACTTGTTACAAACGGGACGTGGACAGTTGGATGCAAATGCAAGCTTTTTGTTATGAACAGTAAACATTTACATTTACATTTACATTTAGTCATTTAGCAGACGCTTTTATCCAAAGCGACTTACAATAGAAGCAATCAGAGCAACAAGAGAGCGACAGTGTATAAGTGCTGTGGCAAATTTCAGTTAGATAAACACGATAAGTCTTGCAAGGGTTTTTTTTTTTTTTTTTTTTTTATATATATAAATATAGAAAACTGAAAAGAGTAGGAAAGAGCTAGTGTCAATTGGTCAAGTTCTGCCGAAAAAGATGGGTTTTCAGACGTTTTTTGAAGATGGCCAATGACTCAGCTGATCGAATTGAGATGGGTAAGTCATTCCACCAGCTGGGAACAGTCCACAAAAAGGTCCGTGAAAGTGATTTTGAGCCCCTTTGGGATGGCACCACAAGGCGTCGTTCATTTGCAGAACGCAAGCTTCTGGAAGGGACATAAGGTTGGATTAGACAGTTTAGGTATTCTGGTGCAGTGCCAGTGGTTGTCTTGTAGGCAAGCACCAGTACCTTGAATTTGATGCGAGCAGCTACTGGCAGCCAATGCAGTCTGATGAAGAGAGGTGTGACATGGGCTTTCTTCGGCTCATTAAAGACCACTCTTGCTGCTGCATTCTGAATCATCTGCAAAGGCTTGGAAGTGCATGCAGGAAGGCCTGCCAAGAGTGCATTACAATAGTCCAGTCTGGAGAGGACAAGAGCTTGGACAAGAAGTTGTGTAGCCTGCTCTGATAGGAAGGATCTGATCTTCCTAATGTTGTACAAGGCAAATCTGCAGGATCGAGCTGTAGCAGCAATATGGTCTGTAAAGGTTAACTGGTTGTCCATCACAACTCCAAGATTCCTGGCTGTCCTAGAGGAAGTAGTAAGCGTAGTAAGACAGGCAGGGTCAGGCAGGAACAAACATGGACAACGTAGAACAAACACAGAGACATCAGTATCCGAGCGTGGGGGGTCAGGGCAGGCAGCGGGCTAAACTGGGTAATCCAAGGGCAGGCAAGGGTCGGTAGGCAGGCAGAGGAGACTCAGGAAACCAGGGAACAAACGGGATCGGCAACGGGAAAACAAACACGGGAAAACGCTCGGAATTGACAGTAAACTGAACAAGACTTTGCAATGTGACTGAGGTGAACCGGTCCTTAAATACTGTGAGAGTGTAACAAGCAAGATGGCCGACAGGGGTGAGAGGTGAGAGGAGACTGCCAAAGATGCTTAGGAGACCACCAAGATGGAGCAGACAGCCTCCAGGGCAGAGCCGGCGGAGCAGGGACCCTCCAGGGCAGGGCAGAAGAATCAGACACCCTCCAGGGTGGATCAGGCGAGTCAGACGCCCTCCAGGGCGGATCAGGTGATTCAGACACCCTTCAGGGCGGATCAGGCGGGGCAGATAGGACGGGAGCCCTCCAGGGCGGCACGGAAGCCCCCCTAGGATGGAGCAGATAGGATGGGAGCCCTCCAGGGCGGAACGGAAGCACCCCAGGGCGGAGCAGACAGGACTGGAGCCCTCCAGGGTGGAACGGAATCCCCCCAGGGTGGAGCTGACAGGTCTGTAACATAGAGCATAGACAGACACACACACAGAGAGAGAGAATCAGATGAATCAGAATCAGGCAGATCAGGCGAATCGGACGCCCTCCAGGGTGGATCAGACAGGACAGGAGCCCTCCAGGGTAGAGCGGAATCCCCCCAGGGTGGAGCAGACAGGACAGGGACCCTCCAGGGTGGCGCAGAAGCCCCCCAGGGTGGAGCAGACAGGACAGGAGCCCTCCAGGGCAGAGCAGAATCCCCCCAAGGCGGAGCAGACAGGACAGGAGTCCTACAGGGCATAGCGGAATCCCCCCAGGGCAGAGCAGACAGGACAGGGACCCTCCAGGGCGGCGAAGAAGCTCCCCAGGGCGGAGCAGACAGGACAGGAGCCCTCCAGGGTGGCACGGGAGCCCCCCAGGGCAGAGTAGGCAAGGCAGGAGCCCTCCGGGGAGAATCTGACGGGACAGGAACCCCCCAGGGCGAAACAGGCTGGCCTGGAACACAGAACATAGACAAACAAGCACAGAGAGAGAGAGAGGGCTCGGAGCCCAAGTTCTCGGTCTGGTCAAGCTGGGCCCCCAGCTTGTAGAAGACCTCAGAGGCCGAAACAGAACTGGGTGAGGGCTCACTAGAGGGATGTGGGTTGCTGGACGCTATCACCGTGCAAGGAGCAGGAGCGACTCCCCCCTCGGCACGAGGATCCGTGGTCTCGACCACCTCCTCCAGGGGAGCCACCCTCAGAGGTTCTGCAGCGCAAGCCGCCACCTCTGAGGACTCGGTGGTGGTATACGTGGCCCAGACGACCCATAGAGCAACTCTCAGGAGGAGCGTGGCCTCAGAGAAAGCCAGCTCAGGAGTGGTGGTTGTGATAGGGCTTGGCTCAGGAGCAACGGCTGTGACTTGACCTGGCGTGTGTGCAGCTGTGTTGTGACAGGGTTCAGGAAGAGCTGCGAAGGGACTTGACTCTGGAGGAGCAGCTGCGACAACGTGACTTGGCTCGTAGGGAGGAGCAGCTGCGATGGGGCTTGACTCTGGAGGTGGAGCAGCTGCGACGGGGCTTGACTCTGGAGGCGGAGCAGCTGCGACGGGGCTTGACTCTGGAGGCGGAGCAGCTGCGACAGGGCTTGACTCTCTAGGTGGAGCAGCTGCGACAGGGCTTGACTCAGGAGGTACACCACTTGACTCTGGAGTGACAGTTGCGACATCACCTGGCTCAGGAGAAGCGACTGCGATGACTTGGCTTGACTCTGAGGGAACAGCAGTGACTTGACTTGGCCTTGAGGGAACTGGTGTGACTTTATTTGACTCTGGAGGATCAGCTGTGACTTGACTTGGCCTTGAGGAAACTGCTGCGGCTTGTTGTAATTCGCGGAGTGCTGCTAGGATGTTCTCCAACCGGTCGAGTGTTATATGAGAGACTTGACTTGACTGTGGAGGAACGGCTGAGACTGGACGTGACTCTTGACTTGGCTCTGGAACAATGGCTGAACTTGATACTGGAACAACAGCTGTGACAGAACTTGACACTGGATGGGCAGTTGTTGCTAGACATGACTCCTGATTTGGCTTTGGAACAACAGCTGTAACTTGACTAGGAACAACTGTTGTGATTGGACTTGACTCTGGAACAACGGCTGGCCTGGACACTGGATGGGCGGCCATGACAGGTGCTGACTCTGGAAGGGCGGCCATGACAGGTGCTGACTCTGGTGCGGCAGCCATCTTGTCAAGAGCAGACTATGGTATGGTGGCCATCTTGACTTTAGACGACTTGGCAGGGTTGCTTGGCTGGGCAGGCTTTAGGAAATTGTCAGCTTGTGGTGCTAGCAGTGGTGGGAGGTCATCCATGCTGATAATCAGACCATGATGAAAGCTGTCACTGGAGGTAAACGCAGCCTTCTTGTGATCGTGCGCCGGCGCGGCCGCCATTTTGTGATCGCGGCCGCGCCGGCATGCGGTCACAAAATGGCCACCGCGGCCGCCATTACTGGCGAAGATGAGTCCCCACACCATAGTGCATAATCCACATAGTCAGAGAAACATGTGCGTGGAGCCTCAAGTCGCACCCTAGACATGAGAGGCTCATCGAGACCATTGTGGAAAATGTCAATAAAGTAGTCCTCATCATAAAACGGTACCCAGTACATGAGATCACAAAACATAACATAATCCTTAATGGACATACCTCCTTGTTTGAATAGTAGAAGCTGGTCAAAGGGGTCCATGGCTGAGCGGGGGAATGGAAAAAGCTGCTGGATCCGGGGTTGGCGAAGTCTTCTGTTACAAACGGGACGTGGACAGTTGGATCCAAATGCAAGCTTTTTATTATGAACAGTAAACGTAGTGAGACAGGCAGGGTCAGGCAGGAACAAACATGGACAACGTAGAACAAACACAGAGATGTCAGTATCCGAGCGTGGAGGGTCAGGGCAGGCGGCGGGCTAAACTGGGTAATCCAAGGGCAGGCAGGGGTCGGTAGGCGGGTGGAGGAGACTCAGGAAACCAGGGAACAAACGGGATCGGCAACAGGAAAACAAACACGGGAAAACGCTCGGAATTGACAGTAAACTGAACAAGACTTCACAATGTGACTGAGGTGAACCGGTCCTTAAATACTGTGAGAGTGTAACAAGCAAGATGGCCGACAGGGGTGAGAGGTGAGAGGAGACAGGAAGTTCATGAAAAGGGGTTATAGGAAATGTAGTCCATGATAGTGTGAGTGTAAATGTCCAAAGTACATGTGAAGGCTCCCTCTAGTGGGGAGTAGAGGAGGGAGCCATAACGGGACAGTTCATGACAATACTAATGTAAGTGTTGAGGTGATGAAATCAACATGAAAACATTTTGCACCCAAATTACAATGTGTGATATGTTGGAAGTTCTGTTTACAGACGATTCCTTGAATGTTTCGCCAATCCTCTTTAAACACCCAAATCCAAGCAGAACAATCAAAAATCTAGCTCAACAAAAGCTTCACAGTAGTCACAGGGATTTCAAATCACAAGTGGATCTTGTGAGTCAGATTTGTGGATCCCTGGCCTATATTACAGGTTTTTGAAAAGGTCTCTTTTGGCTTGAGCCATTTCAGTTCAGTTGAGTGGCTAAATAATGGACAATGTTGTTGGTATTCTCCTAGTTGCATTACAGGGCTGCCTACACAAAACCTGCATGGGCCCAAAGGATACAAAAGTTGCTCTGGGCCCGAATGGGCTGTTCCACACTAGGCCATCATGGGATTAAGGTAGACAGTCCGCTAGTGGGGGCTGCAGTAAGCCCAAAGCTGTGGACCTTGCCTGTGCAAGCTTGCACTGGGCCTGTTTAGGTTTAGGTTTGGTGTGGGCTGGCCCTAGCTCACTGTGCTTGCAGGGTTGTCACGTTAATTAACGTGTTAAATTACCAGTCCTACAAAAAATGCATTGTTGTGAAGTGTTCAGTGAATTTAAGACTGGTACTATGATAGGATGCCACCTTTGCAATAAAACATCTTAGTGAAGTTTCAACCCTGTTATATATTTCATGGTCAACCATAAGTAGTATTATTGGAAAGTGGAAGCGTTAAGGAATAGCATATAAAGTCACAGAGTAAGCCCCTTACACCAAGTGTAGAAAAACTGCACACTTATCTAGAGTTATTACTTTTGTCCACCTAATCATACATTAACCAGGTTTACAGACTCAACCCTTTATTCACTTGCTTTATGAGTTTGCTATAACTCAAGTTACATTATTATGTAGCAACATTTAATTTTTTTTCTTTAATAAATAACCATGCAGTGCCTATGTACAATTAGAAAGATGCAAAAGCTAAGCCAATAGAGATGTTCAGGGAAAACACAGTCCATGAAACAGTTCTAGGTGTCTAGAAGTGTTTAACAGCAGCTGGTAACTTGCTGTGAGGAGAAAAACATGGGGATAATGAAAAAAAAAAAAAAAAAAAAAGACCTAGAATGTTCTGGTTTTCTGTGTTTGATGCAACACACATAGTGTAGTGACGTTCTTCTTTTAGTACTAATAAGTGGGTAGATAAATACATATACACATAGATACTTATCTGCAAGGGGAAATATGTACCATTTGTTTTAAGTTAAATCATGGAATGTACAAATACAGTCAAAATAGACAATAAAAGAATATGTTTTTGCTTCTTATACATCTTTTGAATTAAATTAATTAATTAAATTAATTCATTCTCACAGTAGCGCTATTGATATTCATATTTTTATGAGGAAAAGATCTAACATTTTATAATAGTTTTTTTTTTTAAACCCATTTCAGACATTCCTTATAATTAATTCACTTTAGATTAACTTTTTTTCTGTACCAAAGTTTTATAAACTTTTGTCTTATTTCTTTAGTTTGTAAACCATACACTAAAGGATTTAGTCCTGGTGGTACAATATGAAACATTATACTAGCTAGTTTTCTGCTGTCAGAGTATTCAGGAAAACGATGGAGAAAAACCATGGTGGCACAGGAAACAAACATGATTATATAAACAGCTATGTGGGTGCTACATGTTTTTATGGCTTTGCTGTTGAGTGCTTTGTTTTTGCTTGTTATGCATACACTAGCAATCTTGGTATATGTTATAAATACAGACCCAAGTGAGAAGGTAAAAACAATCACAGTATAAATAATTCCAAACACATTATTAATGACCACACTTTCACAAGACAGTTTAAACAGTGAGGCATTGTCACAGAAAGGGTTTTCAATTTTAGATCTGCAGCGAGATAGTCGTATAGTGAGCCCTAACATAATAGACACTATGAATACTGACAGTCCCCAGGCTGTTACTGATAGTTTTACTACCATTTTATTGGTCATTATGGCTGTGTATCGCAGCGGATTACATATAGCCACATATCTGTCAAAGGCCATGATCATCAGCACATAGTGGCTTGCTGCTGCAAATATGTGTACAAAATATGCTTGAACAACACACTCCACATAAGTCATGTATCGGTCCGAGGCTTCCCTTAAAATGTCTTGTAGTAAGCGTGGCAGCATGACAGTGGTCCCTAGTATGTCATTTACTGGCAAGTTGCAAAACAGAAAATGCATAGGGTGATGCAGATTTTTATCTGTTGAGATCAGTATTATAAGTCCAATGTTACATCCCATTGCAAATACATAAACTAATAGAAGCAGGATGAAAATGGGATAAGCGGACTGAGGTGTAACTTTCAGTCCTTCCACGAGAAGAATGTTCGTGAATGTCAGGTTGTCCATTAGTTGCTCTACACAAAACCTGTATAAAAACAGTATCAAATTGTCTTGTTAATGTCTTCAATAACATAGCTTAATAATACATTATATTATTTTAAAAATTGTATAATATGATTATCCAAAAATATGTGAGAAGTTGTAAGCAGTAAAATCTAACTATAACATCATATTTGATAGCATATTCTGTGCTTGATTTTAAAGTTTTTAAAAGTGTAGGTAAACTGAAGTCAAACATTGATGGTCTGTTCATTTTTTCAGTCTATATTAATTGGTACACGTTTAAAATAACAATGAATTATAATAACACAATCACTTCATAGTAAAAATAAATAAATAAATAAATAACTAATTGTATCTGTTGTAGTTATAAAATAATACCTTGTAGAAGTATTGTTTTGTTTTATTTAGATGGTTCACAGATTGCTGCAAGTTGTGTGATTGATTAGCACCCTATTTTATCAGTATTCAGGGTTACAGAAGCTTATTTATTTGTCTTTGAAGAATTATTACATGTTTTTGCCTTTAAATATGTGGTTCAAAGATGTTTCTGTGACGCCGTTATAACCCAAGAGAGGAATGACATGACCAAGTGGTTGCCATGAACACAGCCACTGAAACTCTAAAGGTATTGTTTTGTTATAATGGTTTTAGCTGTAGTTACCTGTAGAGGTCATAATATGTCTAAGTTTGTTCTAAGTCTAGATTATTAGTGTGGTTCAGTTATCACCTTCTGGTAGATTGGTAAACACATTTTATGGGGCTGAAAATCATTCTTCTCTTCTGAGAATTATGATTTTTGATGTTTATTGTAGGGGTGTATTGGTGCACAAAAATTACCTTTCAGAATTACCTGAGCAGAATTAATATTACAATTATTTAGTCCATTAGTCAACCAAGCAGATAGTATAATCAATTATCAGCTCAAGGAAAGGTTATCTTCCTGACCAAGAAAGTATAGCTTTCCTACTGTATACTGTAACTTAGCATGTAGCAAGATCAATATTTTAGTGACACTGAACTATGAGCAGCAAACACAGAGACCAATCATGAATAATAAACAAAACTACAAGTAACATACAACAAAACTAAGCAAATGTGTATACATTGATAATGAATGGAAGTATGGTAAGTTAACCACAACCTGATGAGAACCATCAGAGAATCAAAATAACTTTAATAAAGGTGTCAAAACTTAAAACAGCAACTAAATAGTTGACATGGCTACTTGTATTGGCTTTTTGATTAACAAGAGTCCAGATGTGTGAAGGGAATGTAGATTTTTGATAAGTTTGTTGAGGTGAAAAGAAGCCTTTGCTGGGTTCTTCTGAAAATCAGATGATCAACTAGGAATTGCATGGTCTAAAGTGCATGGCGCAGATGCAGTTAGGGTGTGTTCAAATTCCCTTTTGCTGGTTTATCACCAGAAAAAATGGTTGGCATGCCCGGCGCATGGTCTAAAAAGATTTTCCCTATTCTCACTGGGTGTGTTTTAGGCGTAATATGCAATATGCCAATCAATTTCATCTCCCATTCCCTTTAATGCTAGTTGCACTCACGCCATGGCGGATTCACTGCACGGTGGAATTTGCAAAAACTCTGGCATCTTTGGCATTCTCCCAAAACAAGTTACTGTGAACCCCCTTTTCATCCTCTCCTTTCCTAGCAGAACGTGATCGTTTTCGGAACTTTCACATGATAATAATCCTAACCATCCACAAGAACCAGTGCTGTTTGTTCTTATGTTTTTGGTTGAATTTCTGCTTACTTTATTATTTGATTTTCAGAGGGATGAAAATTAATCTGGTTTTATTAAAATACTTTCATTTGTGTTGGAAAGATGATCAAAATGAGTGAATTCAAAATTAGTTAAAGTTAATTTTAGAAATTCCCATGAGCATTTAGCACAAAAGATTATTTTGACAGCAAAGTCACTCATTAAACCTGCATTACAAATGCTTTTATGTATAATGTATTATAAAAGGTTGTTAAAGTGTATAATGCATTATAATTTATTCATAGTGTGCATTGTAATACATTATATCTTGTCGGAAATAATGGTGGTTACAATTATTCATGAGATTGTACAATGCATTATAAGGTGCATTACAGAGCATTAATGCATTAAAACTACTTTTACAATTCAATATACATAAAGGCTTTAAGTAAAGTGTTACAAAAACAGAATGAGCTGATCTGTGATCAGTGATTTGTGATATCAGAAAATGCATGGGATGATGTAAGTTCCCCCTCAGTCGTTCTCTACGACGTTACGTCAATGACGTAATATTGGGGATCGGCAACGAGACCCTATCACCTCTGAGCTAAAGAGAAAAAGCCAATGAACATTGGCGAGTGGAATTTGCATGCCGCGCCACTCCCCCGGACATACGGGTATATAAGATGGCGGCGTGCATCCACTCATTCAGATTTCTGCTTCGGAGCCTCGCCTGTGAGCTGTTTCTGGAGAGAAAAAAACAAGAAGTGACGGAGAAGAACGAGTTCCTGTTCCTGCTCCTGTTCCTGCCTGCTGCTCGATCGTGTTACCGGCGCTGCCGGCATCTGTGTCAACCATCGATTCCTGGTGTTCCCTGGGGCACGCCGATCTAAAAGAGCAATTTTCTTACACGGTCGTCGATAGCGTCTTCCGGGATGTCTGTCCGACCGTGTGCTGCTGGATGTGGTGGCTTTCTGTCATCTAATGACGGCCACGAGCGCTGCCTCTCGTGCCTGGGCCGAGAACACGCTGAGGCGGCGTTTGTGGATGGATCGTGCACTCACTGTGAGCGCATGTCCATGGCCACGCTAAGATCGCGCCTCTCGTTCGCGAGATGGCGCCCTTCATCCTCTACCCCTTCCAGTTCGGCGGGCCGTCCCGGCTCCTCGGCTGCATTGGTTAGAGGTGAAGGCGATCTGAGGGTGACAGTACCGAACGTTCCGTCGGGTCAGCCCCCGCGGAAGTCCGGTCCCTCAAAGCGTGGCCCCGTGGAGCTGCCAAAGCTCAGCACTCGTCCACCAGCTGGACCCAGTGTTACCTTTGGCGCTCCAGAGGATGATAGGATGTCCATCACTGCATCAGAGGAGGGGCTTACGCCTGCTGATGCTGAAGCTTCTACTGGGCAGCCCCCCGCTGCGGCGGCTGCTCAGTCGGAGGCGGACGCAGAACTGGCGGCCATGCTCCGTCGGGCAGCCGCGAGTATCGGGTTGGAGGTGTCTAAAGCGCCTTCTCCCGAACGCTCGCGGCTCGACGATTGGTATCTGGGCGCGAGTAGCGACGTCGCCACACCTCGCTCCGCCCCAGTGCCTTTCTTTCCCGAGGTGCATGAGGAGCTCACCAAGACGTGGAAAGCCCCCTATTCGGCTCGTACACGTCAGGGCTCCTCCCTTCTCACTACCCTCGATGGCGGGGCAGCCAGGGGGTACGTGGATGTCCCTCAGGTGGAGCGTGCGGTTGCGGTGCACCTGTGCCCGCAAAACGCCGCCACCTGGCGGGACCGTCCGCGTCTCCCGTCCAAAGCTTGTAAGCTCTCGTCAGCGCTTGCTGCGAGGGCTTATAATGCGGCGGGCCAGGCTGCCTCAGCCCTGCATGCGATGGCCACCCTGCAGGTCTATCAGGCCAAAGCACTAAAACAACTGCACGAGGGTAGTTCTGACCGAAGGATGATGCAGGAACTGCGTTCGGCTACCGACTTCGCCCTCCGGGCGACGAAGGTAACGGCGCGGGCCCTCGGTCAGGTGATGTCTACAATGGTAGTCCAGGAGCGCCATCTCTGGCTGAACCTGGCGCAGATGGCTGACGTCGACAAAGCTCGCTTTCTCGACGCACCCGTCTCCCAGGCCGGCCTCTTCGGCGACACCGTTGAGGACTTCGCCCAGCAGTTCTCAGCGGTCCAGAAGCAGTCTGAGGCCATAAGCCACATCCTGCCCCGGCGCAGTGCCAGCAAGCCGCCGGGTGCCAGGCCTCAGGCTGCTCGTCGCCGAGGGCGCCCCCCTGCGGCTGCGGCTCCTGCTCCGCCCCCTGCACCACCAGCTGAGCCCAAGACCTCTCAGCCCGGGCGTAGAGCCAGTCGCAGGAAGGCGGCGCAGCCCGAGACTCAGCGGCCCGCTAAAACCACCCGCAAGTCTGCGAAGCGGCCCTGACACGGGCTGCCCGGAGATGAGGGAGATTGCTCTTCGGGGGACGTCACCATCAGTCCCCCCAGCCCCGGGGGAGGGCCGGGGCCAGACAACATCGCTGCTGCCACTGACCTCCGGGTCAGTGGTACCCAAATTTTCAAAAAAAGAGCAATTTTCTTCACCTCTGGGCCTAGTGCCCCGAGTTTCGTTCCTGAGCGACGCACTGCCTCCTCGGACTCGGACTCGGAGCCTGAATTCGCCAGCGCGGGATCCAGGGAAGGTAAGCGCTGCCCCGTGCAGCTCAGCTCTTCTCCAGAACGCCCCGCTTTCTGGGATGAGCCCCCTTCCCCTTCCCCCCCCCGGCTGCCCCACCCCCGGCACGTCAGTTACTGCTCCGTTGATCCCACTGGCACGTCGACTGGGAGCCTGGTTAGCGCTTCCCAGTCCGTCCCCGTGGTTGATCAGGACGGTACGACTCGGCTACGCGATTCAGTTCGTGAGGCGACCGCCCAAGTTCAGAGGCGTCCATTTCACGTCTGTTCGTTCGGACACGGATGCCTCTGTTCTACGGGCGGAGATTGCGGTTCTCCTGGCGAAGGACGCAATCGAGCCTGTCCCTCCAGCCGAGATGAAATCAGGGTTCTACAGTCCCTATTTCATCGTGCCCAAGAAGGGGGTGGGTTACGACCGATCCTGGATCTTCGAGTGTTGAACCGGTCCCTTCACAGGCTGCCGTTCAAGATGCTTACCTCGAAACGCATACTGTCTTGCGTACGACACCAGGATTGGTTTGCAGCCATCGACCTGAAGGACGCGTACTTTCATGTCTCGATTCTGCCTCGACACAGACCGTTTCTTCGGTTTGCTTTCGAGGGTCGGGCATATCAGTACAAAGTCCTCCCATTTGGCCTGTCCCTGTCTCCCCGCGTCTTTACCAAAGTCGCGGAGGGTGCCCTGTCCCCCCTTTGGCGGAAGGGCATCAGAATCCTCAACTATCTCGACGACTGGCTGATTCTAGCTCACTCGCGAGATGTGTTGTGCGAACACAGGGACCTGGTGCTGCAGCACCTCAGCCACTTGGGGCTTCGGGTCAACTGGGAGAAGAGCAAGCTCTCCCCTGTGCAGAGCATCTCTTTTCTCGGTATGGAGCTGGACTCGGTCACCATGACAGCACGCCTCACCAACGAGCGCGTCCAGTCAGTGCTGAACTCCCTGAAGGCTTTCAGGCACAAGACAGCGGTCCCTCTCAAAGATTTTCAGAGGCTCCTGGGGCATATGACAGCCGCAGCCGCAGTTACGCCGCTCGGGCTGCTTCATATGAGACCGCTTCAGCGCTGGCTACACGACCGAGTCCCGAGATGGTCATGGCACCGCGGCACATTCCGGGTGGGCGTTACTCCGGAATGTCGCCGCCTGTTCAGCCCGTGGTCGGACCCTGTTTTCCTCCGGGCAGGAGTGCCCCTAGGACAGGTGTCCAGGCATGTTGTGGTCAACACAGATGCCTCCACGACGGGCTGGGGTGCTGTGTGCAACGGGCAGTCAGCCTCGGGCTCCTGGACAGGACCTCGACTGCAGTGGCATATCAATTGCCTCGAGTTGCTGGCCGTGTTTCTGGCGCTCCGGCGGTTTCTTCCGCTGCTGCGCCACAAGCACGTGCTTGTCCGTACGGACAACACAGCGACCGTAGCGTACATCAACCATCAGGGTGGTCTGCGCTCCCGTCGTCTGTCACAACTCGCCCGCCATCTCCTCCTCTGGAGTCAGACGCGGCTCAAATCGCTGCGGGCCGTTCATGTTCCAGGAGAGCTGAATCGTGCAGCCGACGTGCTCTCACGACAGCTCACCCTTCCTGGAGAATGGCGACTCCACCCCCAGACGGTTCAGCTAATTTGGAGTCGATTCGGGGAAGCTCAGGTGGACCTGTTTGCTTCCCCAGAGTCCTCCCACTGCCAGCTCTTTTTCTCCCTGACTCAGGCCCCCCTCGGCAGGGACGCTCTGGCACACAGCTGGCCTCGGGGTCTCCGCAAGTACGCCTTTCCCCCAGTGAGCCTCCTTGCACAGACCCTGTGCAAGATCAGGGAGGACGAGGAGCAGGTCCTGTTGGTTGCGCCGTTTTGGCCCACCCGGACCTGGTTCGCCGACCTCATGCTCCTCGCGACAGTCCCTCCCTGGAAGATTCCCCTGAGGAAGGACCTTCTTTCTCAGGGGGACGGCACGATTTGGCACCCGCGTCCCGATCTATGGAACCTACACGTGTGGCTTCTGGACGGGACTCGGAGGACCTCACTGGCCTCCCCCAGGCCGTGATAGACACTATCACTCAGGCTAGAGCCCCCTCTACGAGGCAGGCCTACGCCCTGAGGTGGGGTCTGTTCGTTGACTGGTGTTCCTCTCGCCGAGAGGACCCACGGAAATGCTCGGTCGGAGTGGTGCTTTCCTTCCTGCAAGAGAAGTTGGAGCGGAGACTGTCCCCCTCCACTTTGAAAGTGTATGTCGCAGTGATTGCTCCCTTCTAGCCGCTCAGTTCAGTTGAGCTGAAGTTCTTGACGCTCAAGACTTCGCTCCTGGCTGCGCTGGCCTCCATCAAGAGGGTAGGGGACCTACACGCATTTTCGGTCAGCGATGAGTGCTTAGAGTTCGGGCCAGGTTACTCTCACGTTATCCTGAGACCCCGGCCCGGCTACGTGCCCAAGGTTCCCACCACTCCCTTCCGAGATCAGGTGGTGAACCTGCAAGCTCTGCCCCAGGAGGAGGCAGACCCGGCCTTGGAGTTGCTGTGTCCCGTCCGTGCCCTGCACGTCTATGTGGACCGCACCCGGAGCTTCAGACGCTCCGAGCAGCTCTTTGTCTGCTTCGGGGGACAGCAGAAGGGGAATGCTGTCTCCAAACAGAGGTTGGCCCACTGGGTAGCTGATGCCATCACCTTGGCGTACGAAGCCCAAGGTGAGCCGTGCCCCCTGGGAGTGAGAGCCCACTCCACCCGGAGTGTGGCCTCCTCCTATGCGCTGGCGCACGGCGCCTCTCTAGCAGACATCTGTAGAGCTGCGGGCTGGGCGACACCCAATACCTTTGCGCGGTTCTACAACCTCCGCGTTGAGCCAGTGTCCTTCCGTGTGTTGGGTAACATCAGGTAATTTGCGGGAGGACGGCTCAGGTGTCGGCTTGCTGCGCCACTCCTCTTGGATCCGTGCGCTATTCTCCCAGTTGTTCCCATGGTTGAACTCTGGGTCCTCCTTGCCCCGCAGTACTGGACTAGACGGAGTAGTCCATACTGTGCTCCGGAGCGGGGCCTCCTTCACCCCCCTCCGGTTGTGGCATCATGTCTCAGTATCTCCACGGAACCCTCCGTGTTTCCCCAGTCTAGTTAGACTTACTTCTAAAGCTTCCACATGACTTAACCGTCATTGTGCTCCGCCCCCCAACGGCTGCTTCAAAACTTGGCACCCCTGGTGGGCCACCACGTGGTCTACAGGGCGTTGGGACGGTTACGCATTGAGCCCTTTGTTCCGACACGCTTGCCTGCCGGCATTGGGTCTCGGCTGCGTAACGCAGTTCAGGATTGTGGCGTTTTCCAGAGGTCCCCAATATTACGTCATTGACGTAACGTCGTAGAGAACGACTGAGGGGGAACGTCTCGGTTACGAAGGTAACCCTCGTTCCCCGAAGGAGGGAACGGAGACGTTACGTCCTCTTGCCACAATCCTGGACTGCGCTGAAGCCGGGTTGCGGCTCGGCTCCTCAGCAAATCTGAATGAGTGGATGCACGCCGCCATCTTATATACCCGTATGTCCGGGGGAGTGGCGCGGCATGCAAATTCCACTCGCCAATGTTCATTGGCTTTTTCTCTTTAGCTCAGAGGTGATAGGGTCTCGTTGCCGATCCCCAATATTACGTCATTGACGTAACGTCTCCGTTCCCTCCTTCGGGGAACGAGGGTTACCTTCGTAACCGAGACGTTCTTCTCTATTGCAATCAGAATTATTAGTCCAATGTTACATCTCATTGCAAAGACATAAAACAAGAAAAGCTAGATGAAAGCAAGATAGGAAGCCTGAGGTGTAACTTTCCATTAGTTGCTTTACACAAAACCTGCAAACAATTAAACATGTCTTTCACGGTCATTAAATGTTTTAAGTGTCATCTTAAATGTCTGGATTACACAATAAGTAATATTCATGGACCATGTTAACATATATTTGTGTTTTAGCAGTAAAACCTAGTATTTAGTATTGTACATAATATGATGCCATTTTCGTATGCTTTATTTGCATATAAATACATATATACTGTATATTTAGAAAAGAACATAATGTACATGGTTTGGTCTTCCCAATCATTTTCAGAGTCAACATAAATTGGCACTTTTCAAAGCACACAGTCAGTTAAACTTTTAGCATTACATAGTAATTAAAAAAAAAAGAAAAGAAAAAACCTGGAGTAATTTGTTCTGATATTTAGTGTATCAGTCTTATCAGTGTATGTAATGTCTGGTATTTGCTTTTCTAACAAAACAGAGCATATTGTACGAGAAGTATTTGAATGTTACCTCAGATCAAGTTGTCTGGTCAAGTGTTAAAGCCAAATCTATGAATTTTAAGCTTTACTGTACAAAACATAAGTACAAAACAAATGGTTTGCCTTAATAAGCATGGTCCAGCCACTGCTGGTTAATGAAGGTGCACCTAAGGAGGGCCAAAATCAGCTGGTTGTAGCCACATTCAAAATTCTAGTTGCAGTAGGAACATACATGTTAGAGGATAGACTGTTGAATAAACACAAGAATAAAATTCACTTGACATTAACTTGGTTTCTACAGAAAAGTTTAAAGGTCTTTTGTCTTATCTCTTTGGTTTGTAAACCATATACTAAAGGATTTAGTCCTGGTGGTACAATATGAAACATTATACTAGCCATTTTTCTATTTTCAGAGTATCCAGGTAAACGATGGAAAAAAATCATAATGGCACAAGAAAAAAACATGATTAAATAAACAGCTATGTGTGTGCCGCATGTTTGTATGGCTTTACTGTTGAGCGCTTTGTTTTTTCTGGTTATGCATACTGCAGCAATTTTTCCATATGTAATGAATACAGACCCAAGTGAGAAAGTAAAGACAATGACAGTAGTAATTATTCCATACACATTATTAATAGCCACACTGTCCTCACAGGACAGTTTAAACAGTGAGGCATTATCACAGAAAGGGTTTTCAATCTGATATCTGCAGCGAGGCAGGCGTACAGTAAGTCCTATCAGAACTGTCACTGTAAGTACTGATACCCCCCAGGCTAATGCTGATAGTTTAACCACCATTTTATTGGTCATTATAGCTGAGTATCGCAGTGGATTACATATTGCCACATACCTGTCAAAGGCCATGATCATCAGCACATAGTGGCTTGCTGCTGCAAATATGTGTACAAAATATGCTTGAACTACACACTCCATATATATCATGTAACGTTCTGTGGCTTCCCTTAAAATGTCCTGTAGTAAGCGTGGCATAATGACAGTGGTCCCTAGTATATCGTTCAGTGGCAAGTTACAGAACAGAAAATGCATAGGGTGATGCAGATTTTTCTCAGTTGAAATCACAATTATAAGTCCAATGTTACATCCCATTGTAAAAGCATAAACCAAGAGAAGCAGGATGAAGACAGGATAGGAGGACTGACGTGTAACTTTCAGTCCCTCCACAAGGAGGATGTTGTTTGTGAAGGTCTGGTTATCCATTAGTTGCTCTACACAAAACCTACAAAAAAAAAAAAAAAGTAACAAGCAGTACTGTCATAGTTGTTTTTGTATGTAAACCTGTTATGATAAGCATGGTTTTCTGTCTGATCAGTTTTTACACTCTGTAATGTAATACCTGCTATTTGTATGTCTAACAAAATTTTTCATACTTACACCAGAAGTTAGAAGCTATGACCAAGATTAAAGTATTACTTAAAGTATTGCTTCACGGATAACGATGAAGTTGTCAAGACACCATGACATGCCCTTGCCTTTTAATGCAGTACAACCCCCCCCCCAACGATTGCCTTACAACCAGGGGCAGACTTAACCAATAAGCTAGGTAAGTGGTCCCTTAGGACCCCATCTGATATTGCCGGAAGGGATAAATAAACTATAAACTAAAAGAGTGAGTGAGCAAAATGAGGGCTAGGCATAAAAATGCATTGAGTTATTGTGTTGGGGCCCCATACTTGGAATTTATTAAAAATTTTAAGTTCACCCCTGCTCATAACCAGTGATAACTATGGTGGTTATTTTTGCTTTAATTATGTGTAAAGGTAATTTGTCTCTTTGTTATTGTCATGAACTGTGCCGTTATGGCTCCCTCCTTCACCCCTTGAGGGAGCCTTCATTTCATTATGGACCATTTACCCACTACATTTCCCATAACCCCATTCTCGTGCACTGCATCCAGCAACTTTATGTCACCCAACAGCTCAACCATGGACCCCATCGACCAACTACTCACTCTCAAACAGAACGGTATGCCCATTGAGGACTTTATTTCACGTTTTTGCAATCAGATGTGCAAACTGTCATTCTATGATGAACAATATTTCATGGACATTTTCCGTTTGGCTCTCGATGAGCCTCTCAAATCGAGGCTGCGATTTGAGTGCCCCCGCACCTGTTTCTCTGATTATGTGGACTTTGCATTGTGGTGCGGGGGTTCATCTTCTGTTCCTGTGGCTGTCGCAGAGGAGTCATTCCATGAAAATGGCACAATTTGAGTCCCTCTCACCTCTTATAGTGTATTTCATCTACTGGGTCACCAAACTTTACATTTAAACAGCTTTACATATATATTGAAATGCACCCTTTAATAAAGTGTAAAAAAACTGAACTAATTTTTATCTTTTTATGAGAAATAATAAATTTTTTTCATTTGACACCACCTATTTTGTCATGTCCCTCATGGCCTTGATGAAAGTTTACTTTGAAAATACCAAATAAAACTATTTAAAAAGTCAATAAATTTTGATATCAACCTAAACATCTATTTGTGCTCTTTTCCTGGTAATGTTTCTTTTTTTCAAATTTAATTGTTAATTATTCATTAAAATCACAATTATTTCTGTACCTGAGTAACCCCTCAACCCCGTTACACGAATGATCCCACCCCCATAAATACAATGGTGTCATCCAGAATTCTATATACATCAGGAAGTGACATCACTGAAGTCTTTTGGACAACAGGACCACAAAGACAGGCAAGTTGCTCCCATCTTTTCCTTTATTTTAGTCATTTATCTTGTGATATTGTGGTCGTCAAACTCAATGACTCAACACCGTAACATGAAAAAAAGATAGAAAACTATTACTTATGAAAAAGTTTTTTGTTATTTCATGAATATATGGTGATTTTGAATTTCATGCATGCCATGTGCTGTCTGTCTGGTATTCACTACATTGAGCAGCGGCCATTTTGTGCAAAAATCTCAACCCCGTCACACTCAACCCCGTTATGTTTTTGATTGTAACGGGGTTGTGAGATTGTGATGGGGTTGAGATTTTAATACTTTGGTTGTTAAGTTATCCAATTATTTAAATTAATTATTATTATATTCAATCAACATTCTTATGCTGCATGCATGCTGAATGTGATTTATGTTCCATGTTAAGAATGCGAGTAAGATGCCACCAACAACAGCAGCAGAAAGTCAAAGGAAGTATCGGGAACGTAATTACGGTTGAATCACTGATCTCATATCGACTTATTTGACAATGTTTTTGGCAAGTTTCTGGGCTTTGAATCACAATCAGGATCAGAAAGCTCACGGATTACATCCAAGATATCCTAATTTGTATTCAGAAAATGAATGAAAGCCTTGCGGGTTTGGAACAGCATGAGGGTGAGTAATTAAGGCGAGACACTGCAGGTGAATAGGGTAAAAAAAATTACTAATAGTTATCACCTTACTTACCCTGTTGGTTGATTGCATTGATAATTGCAAACATTTTTTGTATTACAAGTTTTATAAAATGTTAGATTTAAATATGTAAATGATGCATTATTTAATGAAATATGAACTAATTTGCATACATTTCTAGTACAAATATCATAGAAACACTGGATGAAGTCAGTTACAAAATTCTTGTTAAATTTTTTTGGCATATTAGAGTCAAATGTTTTTACAGAGGGAATTTTGGGTCCCATTTTGGGAATAAAATGCTGTGGGGGGAATAAAATGCTGTATATAATCAAGCAAATTACATATGAACAAATCCCTCTGTAAAAAGGATATAGACAGGAATAGAAATGTAAAGTTTGGTGTGTGTAAGGGCTACTGAAGTGGAGATTTTTTTCTCAGTGTAGGAGAAAAAACTAATTTTGAGAAAACAGACTTTAAAAATATGTATTGTAATTGAAATATATGGCCACGAATAGATAAAGTGCTATGAAAGAAACACTTAACAGTGTATTTTGCTTGTTTTCATTCCACTAGTCTGAAAACACATTTCTCTTTTGGAGAATTTGTGTATTTATGAGTATTTTACTTAGAGAGATGATTCATGTTTTAATTAATCAAAAATTAACTAATTCTTGTAATAAAATATTCTTGATTGTTTTTTGTTGTTGTGTTTGTATTCTGTATTCTGTACTCTGGAACTGAAATAAAGATATTTCAGTAATCTAGCAACAATAATCTAGTAGATTAATAATCTAGTAGAACAATATATTATTCATATATTATTCATAAAAAGACACATGGTTGAAAATGTATTTTTAAAATAAAAAAAAGCATTTGTAAACTTGAAATAACATGAAAAAACAGCAGTATGAATCAGATAAGTCAACTGGTGAGGGTTATCTATATAATCTTAATATACAAGCATGATATACACACTTACATAAATTATATTAGTGTGTATATCATACTTGTATATTAAGATAGATATCCTTCATCAATTGACACACACACACACACACACACACACACACACACACACACACACACACACACACACACACACGAAAATAAAACAGTTGGGAGTTTCCCCTCAGTGCAACTGTTTATATGTAAAGCTGTATTTGTCTCTTCAACCCCGTTACCATCTTCAACCCTGTTATGCTAGTCTCAACCCCGTCACACCTACATTTTCATATATTATTTTCTTAAAATGTTGAAAAAATAATTTAATTTTTGCTGATTTGTGTCTAAAATATTGAGCACTATCATATGATCATTGATTTTGATTACAATTCTTAGTTAAACAAAATTTTTGATGAAAAATGACAAGATTGCTTTCACTTATTAGTTACATTTCAGGATTTAAGATAGTAAAAATATGCGATTTTATGTCATTTTTCTATTTAAAATTATTGAATTAGTATGGGGGACATCTGATTAATGTAAACATATTGATTTCTTTAGAAATACATTTTATGATAATATTCAGAGAGCCTCCAAAGTGTCCATAACGGGGTTGAAGAATTACAGTCACCACATCTTGAAAATATGATCAATAATAAAAGAAAACTAATGCCTGAGATGGGAAAATGCATTTTTCTGATAGTTAAATATATCCTTAATGATGTGGGATATATATACAAATAATACATTTTGGTAAAAAATGTGAAAATATCCAAGTCCAATTTTAACCATTCTCATGGAATGACTCGGAGGGGAAATGCGACTACAGTGAAGAGGATTGTGATTACATCTTGCCACGCTCCTGTTTCACAGATTCTTTGGATTATGCTCTGCAATACAGGGACTTGTTTAATTCTGTGGATTTCGCGGAGGAGGATTGCGAAACCACAGAAATGGCGGCCGCGCCGAACTTCCCTGCACTCTTCCTCAACCTAACAAGCTACAATAGACTCATATACTGTCTGGAAGATTCCCCAATGCTATCAGTCAAGTCAGCGCTCTCTTTTTTTTCACTCTGCCCAGTCTCCCAAGCATGTCAAGATGGCCGCCAAACCACAGTCTCATCGTGACAAGATGGCTGCCCTTCCAGAGTCAGCACCCATCATGACCGCCCATCCAGAGTCAGCACCTGTCATGGCCGCCCATCCAGTGTCAATTCCAGTCACAGCTGTCCATCCAGTGTTAAGCCCTGTTGTTTTTCCAGTGTCAAGTCCAGTGGCAGCTGCTGTTACAAGTAAAGTTACAGCCGTTGTTCCAAAACCAAGTAAAGAGTCAAGTTAATCCACAACTGCCAATCCAATGTCAGGTCCTGTCACAGCCCTTTCACCACAGTCAAGTCAAGTCTCTTATGTCACCACAACACTCGACCGGTTGGAGAACATTCTAGCAGCACTCCGCGAATTACAACTAGCCGCAGCAGTCCCTTCAGAGCCAAGTCAAGCCACAGCGGTTTCCCCGGAGCCAAGTCAAGTCACAGCAGTTCCCTCAAAGCCAAGTCAAGTCACAGCTGTTCCTCCAGAGCCAAGTAAAGTCACAGCAGTTCCCTCAAAGCCAAGTCTAGTCACTGCTGTTCCTCCAGAGTCAAGCCAGGTCGTCGCAGTCGCTTCTCCAGAGCCAAGTGATGTCGCAATTGTCACTCCAGAGTTAAGTGATGTAGCAGCTGTCCCTCCAAAGTCAAGTGATGTAGCAGCTGTTCCCCCAGAGTCAAGTGATGTCACAGCTGTCACTCCTGAGTCAAGTGTCGTCGTCGCAGCTGCGCCGCTTTCAGAGTCAAGCGTCGTCGTCGCAGCTGCTCCTTCCTCTGAGCCAAGCCCCATCGTCGCAGCTGCTCCGCCTCCTGCGTCAAGCCCTGTCGCAGCTGCTCCGCCTCCAGAGTCAAGCGTCATTTCAGCTGCTTCACCCCCTGAGTCAAGCATCACTGTCGCAGCTGCTCCGCCTCCAGCATCAAGCGTCGTCGCCGCAGCTGCTCCGCCTTCAGCATCAAGCGTCGTCGTCGCAGCTGCCGCTACTCCAGAGTCAAGCCTCGTTGCCGCTGCTCCTGAATCCTGTCTCAACACAGCTGCACACACACCAGGCCAAGCCACAGCCACTGCTCCGGCGCCCAGTCAAGTCTCAGCTATTGCTCCAATACCAAGCCAAGTCACAGCAGTTGTTCCTGAGCCCAGCCCCATCACTGGCACCACTCCTGTACTGACCTTCACTGAGGCCATGCTCCACCTGAGAACTGCTCTTTGGGTTGTCTGGGTCCTCAGAGGTGGCGGCTCTCTCCGCAGAACCTCTGAGGGTGGCCTTCCCTGAGGAGGTGGCCAAGGCCACGGATCCTCAAGCCGTGGGGGAGGTTGCACCTGCTCCCTGCACGGTGGTAGCGTCCAGCAACCCACACCACTCTGAGCTCTCATCCAGTCCCAATTCGGCCGCTGAGGCCCTCTTTATGCTGGGTATCCAGCCCAACCTGGCCAGGAGCTTGGGCTCAGAACCTTCTCTCTTTGTGTGTGTGTGTCCATCTATGCTTTATGTTACAGACCTGTCTGCTCCGCCCTGGGGGGCTTCTGCGCTGCCCTGGAGGGTCCCTGTCCTGTCTGCTCCGCCCTGGGGGGATTCCGCTCTGCCCTGGAGGGCTCATGTCCTGTCTGATCCACCCTGGAGGGCTCCTGTCCTGTCTGCTCCGCCCTGGGGGGCTTCTGCGCTGCCCTGGAGAGTCCCTGTCCTGTCTGCTCCACCCTGGGGGGATTCTGCTCTGCCCTGGAGGGTTCCTGTCCTGTCTGATCCGCCTTGGAGGGCATCTGATTCTCTCTCTCTGTGTGTGTGTCTGTCTATGTTCTGTGTTACAGACCTGCTCTGCCCTGGGGGGATCCCGTTCTGCCCTGGAGGGCTCCTGTCCTGTCTGCTCCACCCTCGGGGAATCCCGTTCTGCCCTGGAGGGTTCCTGTCCTGTCTGCTCCACCCTGGGGAGATCCCGTTCCGCCCTGGAGGTCCTGTCCTGTCTGCTCCGCCCTCGGGGAATCCCGTTCTGCCCTGGAGGGTTCCTGTCCTGTCTGCTCCACCCTGGGGGGCTTTCGTGCCGCCCTGGATGGTTCTAGTCCTGCCTGCTTCGCCTTGGAAGGTGTCTGATTCGTCTGCTCCGCCCTGGAAGGTACCTGCTCTGCCTGAACTGCCCTGGAAGGAGTCTGTTTCGTCTGTTCCGCCTTGGTGGCAGTCTACCCCTCCCCGGCGGTCTCCTGTCCATCTCCTGCCTTTCTGTTGTTTCTTTGGCACTCCCTGGACTTTTTGCTCCTCCTAACTCTGTCAGCCCACACGGGCCTGGTCCTCCGCTCTGCATTCTGTCCCGCCCCCCCGCCCCCCCCTTTGGTGTTATAGGACTGTTCTGAGCATCTGGAAGCCGCTCCTAGGGGGGGGCTCTGTCATGAACTGTGCCGTTATGGCTCCCTCCTTCACCCCTTGAGGGAGCCTTCATTTCATTATGGACCATTTACCCACTACATTTCCCATAACCCCATTCTCGTGCACTTCCTGTGACCTCTCACCCCTGTCGGCCATCTTGCTTTTCACTGTATAAATAGACTGTTTTGTTCACTGTTTGGTTGCGAAGTTTTGAATAGTTTACACTGTCAATTCCAAGCGTTATTTCCTGGTTGCCCTCCCGTTGCCGAGCTCCTTTGTTCCTGGTTCCTGTGACTGTTCTCCGCCCGCCTATCGACCCCTAGCCTGTCCCTTGGATTACCCTGCTTGCTGCCGGCCCCAGACCTTCACGCTCGGATACTGACGCTTCTTTGTTTTGTCCTATGTTGCCCATGTTTGTCCCTGCCAGACCCTGTTTGTTCGACTACGAGTTCTGTTAATAAAGCTAGCACTTGGATCCACCTGTTCACGTCCCGTCATTGTTACAGTTATAGTGGTCATTATAGCTCAACGCAAGTCTACATAAACATGCTCCTGGAGATCTTCCTTCCTGCTAAGGAGAGTAATAATTTCACTATTTTTAATCTTTGTTATTTAGATGCCACCAATTTTAATATCACTGTTACATGTGAATATCACTTCTTACATGTGAAGTTATCCTTGCTGTCAGCTTCACTTAAGTAGGCAGTAAAGTCTGTGATAGTTTTTGGCATACAATTTTTTTTTTTGACTCATATAATGTATTCTTGGCTATTGCTACAAGTCAAGTCACCTTTATTTATATAGCGCATTTTTACAATACAGATTGTGTCAAAGCAGCTTTACAGTATCAAATAGGAAGGTAGCGTATCAATAATGCAAAAAGAAACACTAAACAATTTTCAGTTAAAGGGAGTTAATCATTGAATTCAGTGATGTTATCATCCAGCTCAGTTTAATTAATATACAATATCGCTGGAAATTAAGTGTCAAAGGAACCAAAACTCCATTGATGACAGAAATGGAAAATAAAACCTTGGGAGAAACCAGACTCAGTCGGGGGGTCAGTTCTCCTCTGACCAATGAACAAGCAATTTGTACCTGTAGAGGTCATCTATAGGTGCTGATCCACTATCTGGATAAGGACTGGATTAAGGGACTGCAGTGACCATCTGATCAGGATACAGACTGGATCTGAGTGGCAACGCTGACCTCGGAATAAGCAAGAGACAGACTATTAGTGTAGATGCCATTCTTTTTATGATGCAATGAGTACATTAGGTGTTATGGGAAGTGTTCCTGATTCCGGTTGACCTAATTAATGCGGCCTAACAATCCAATAATGGATTTGAATTATAGAAATGTGTTAATGTGTTATGTGTAAGCCAGGTTAAAGAGATGGGTCTAGATTTAAACTGACAGAGTGTGTCTGCCTCTCGAACAGTGTTAGGTTATCTGAACTATTGGATATGCTGAGGAATTCAGACAAGTCAGGAAGATTACTTACAAAGCAGTCTTCTGTGGATGAAGTGATGGTTCTACCATACTTGAGCAATGAGTGGAATTTACAGTTCTACTGAATTTATTACATCTACAGTATGATTTTGACAATGAGTAGGTCCTGACAGGTGTTGTCTAACCCTGATAGAGTTTAGAATGTCTATAAATGCTGATCCCAATGCATCTTTTTCATTATGAACATGGATGTTAAAATCACCCACTATTAAGACTTTATCTGCAGCCATCACTAACTAGTAAATCATATAGAAAATCATCAAATTCTTTAATAAAGTCTGTATGCTGCCCTGGAGGCCTATATACAGTAGCCAGTACAAACGTCTCCGGGACGCTTGGCGCTCTTTTTTTCATTGTCCTTTTTCTCTATCAATTTTTTTTAGTAATCATCATAAATTATATATAATTTGAAAGCTTAGAAGCCCAAGAATCATCCAGTGAAAACTATTTTAAAATCAGACATTGCATTACTATGGAAGTGGTACTTTAAAATCCTTTGGCGGACTCCTCCCCCTTAGCGATGGTGTCAAATATCATGCATTGGTAACACTTTATTTTGATAGTCCACTTTAGATATTCTACTAACAGTAATTAACTTTGCAACAAAATGTCAACTAGCAGTTAGTAGAGTATTAGCAGACTGTCTGCTTAATATCTTCTAACACTTTCTTTGTCAACTTATTCAACTAACCTTAAACCTACCCTAAACTAACCCTAAAGTCTACTCTGAGAGTTAGTGGACATGTAGTTGCAAATAATGAGATTTAGCTGATATGTAGTTGACAAGTAGTTGACATGTAGCTACAAAGTTACTTACAGTTAGTGGAATGTCTAAAGTGGACTATCAAAATAAAGTGTAACCCATGCATTATATTTGTATTTTCATAATCAAAAATGTTTATAATCTTGACAAAAGATTGTTATTGTTATTTTATGATAACATTGCACAATGCATTATAAGGTGTATTACAGGGTGTAATTAATGCATTAAAACTACTTTTACAATGCAATATGCATAAAGGCTTAAGTAAAGTGTTACAAAAAACAGACTGAGCTTATCTGTGATCAGTGATTTGTGATATGTAACTCATGAAGGCACTAGGCTTAACAGATCTGGCACATGAATAACGTACAACTTGGTATTGTTGATACATATTGGCAATTATTCTGCAATTAAATGGCTTTGGCAAATAAATAAAAAAGCCAGTGGTCAATAAGTTTAAAATGAGCTGCAACAATGCTTAGTAAATGTTTAAAATTGATGAACATATGCAACAAAATATATGTTGTGAATTTTTAACAACATGTACTATTTACATGGCAAATTTTGCTTTCAACGCGCTTTATCTCAATAGTTACATGTGTTGATGCTTGTGTAAAATCTTGCTCCTTTTAAGCAACCAAATGAAGATTACAAACAAAATAACAACAAAAAACAGTAATGGGTCAACAGGTGGATTGTTTATATATGCTTATACATAATAAATGTGTGTGTGTGTGTGTATATATATATATATATATATATATATATAGAAATAAGTATAAATGCATTTGTTATTGGCAGGTGTGGCAAAATGTAAATTTTTTTATTCTTGAATTCAACTTATGATTTCAGCTTACATTTTTACATTTAGTAGCTACTTTTTTTGGTAACATGCTTCTAAAATAAGTCACAGCATATTAATTTTTTTTTTCCACCACAGTTTAACAATCTTTTGTCTTATCTCTTTGGTTTGTAAACCATATACTACAGGATTTAGTCCTGGTGGTACAATATGGAACATTATACTAGCTAGCTTCCTGTTTTCAGAGTATTCAGGAAAACGATGAAGAAAAATCATGATGGCACAAGAAACAAACATTATTAAATAAACAGCTATGTGGCTGCCACATGTTTTTATGGCTTTACTGTTGAGTGCTTTGTTTTTGTTAATTATACATACAGCAACAATCCTAATATATGTTATAAACATCAATGTCACTGATATGCTGAGTGCTGCTACAGAATAAACAATTCCAAACATGTTATTAATGGCCACATTTTCACAGGACAATTTATAAAGTGAAGCGTTGTCACAGAAAGGGTTTTCAATTTTAGATCTGCAGCGAGACAGGCGTACAGTGAGACCTATCATAATTGCAACTGCAATTACAGGGAGTGCCCAGGCTATTGCTGATAATTTAACCACCATTTTATTAGTCATTATAGTCGTGTATAGCAATGGATTGCATATAGCCACTTGTCTGTCATAGGCCATAGTTACTAGTGCAGTGTGGCTTGCTGTTGCAAATATGTGAACAAAATATGCTTGAAAAACACATTCCACATATGTTATATAGCGCTCTGAGTGCTGCCTGAAAATGTCCTGCATTAAGCGTGGTAAAATGACAGTAGTACCTATTATATCATTCACTGGCAGGTTACAGAACAGAAAATGCATTGGATGATGTAGGTTCTTCTGTATTGCAATCAGAAGTATTAGTCCAATGTTACATCCCATTGCAAAGACATAAAACAAGAAAAGCAAGATGAAAACAAGGTAGGAAGCCTGAGGTGTAACTTTCAGTCCCTCCACAAGGAGAATGTTGTTTGTGAATGTCAGGTTGTCCATTAGTTGCTTTACACAAAACCTGCAAACAGTTAAACATGTCTTTCTCTGTCATTAAATGTTTTAAGTGTCATCTGAAATGTCTGGATTACACAATCAGGAATATTAATGGACCATGTTAACAATTGGCACTTTTCAAAGCACACAGTCACTACATAGTTATTAGAAAAAAAAAAAAAAAAACCTTTGTCTTGATATGAAGTGTATCAGCAGTATGTGTATGTAATGTCTGGTGTTTGCTTTTCTAACAAAACAGAGCATATTGTACGAGAAGTATTTGAATGTTACCTCAGATCAAGTTGTCTGGTAAAATGTTAAAGCCAAATCTCTGAATCTTAAGCTTTACTGTAAGTACATAAATATTAACTTGCTCTTCTCTGAAGAAATCTTTGCTTGTCCTTGCCTTTTATTAACTGATTCAAAGGGGTTTTATGTGCTGTCATCACCCAAGAGGGGAAACTAATTAATTTTGCTTAATGGCATGACTATAGCTAGAGATATTGTAATAATGGTTGGCTCTTTGCTCTTGTTACCTAGGTGAGTGTCTTTTTGTTGTTGTTGTTATTAGTATAACAAGGCACATGGTTTGCCTTGATAAGCATGGTCCAGCCACTGCTGGTTAATGAAGGTGCACCTGATGAGGGCCAAAATCAGCTGGTTGTAGTCACATTCAAAATTCTAGTTGTATGGGACATGCATGTTAGAGGATAGACTGTTGCATTAGGGGATAGAGGTAATTTTACATAGTTCTGGGTGTAGGCGCCATTTTTTCTTGCATCTAAAGGCTCTTGCAACATCTTGTGCAGCATTAAAATGGTGTATCAATTAAAAGAATAAAATAAATAAATAACTAAATAAATAACTTCCTCCATCTGACAGAATAAATCTAACTCCCCTACAGTAAATAAAATAAATAAATGCAATTTTGTCATTGAAACACCAAACAGACATGGTGCATAATGGAATGCAGGTGAGCAGCGTGAACTGAAGAAATTCATGAAGAAGTTCTTATACAGTACACCTTTTGAAATTAAACTGGCTAAATATCAGTCAATGTCAAGTCACCTTTATTTATATAGCGCTTTTAACAAAGGTTGTGTCAAAGCAACTTTACAGTATTATATATATAGATGTATAGTATTAAATAACAGTAAACAGTAAACAAATTTTCAGTTAAAGGCAGTTCACTGAATTCAACGATGTCATCATCCAGCTCAGTTCAGTTCAAATAGTATACAATATCGCTGGAAATTAAGTGTCCCCAACTAAGAAAGCTAGAGGCGATAATGACAAGGAACCAAAACTTTATTGGTGACAGAGATGGAGAAAAAAAAAAAATCCTTGGGAGAACCCAGGCTCAGTTGGGGGCCAGTTCTCCTCTGGCCAGATGAACCAGCAGTTTGATTCATGTTGCAGCAAGTCAGATTTTGCAAAGGACTCATCAGGTCCCTGTGGTTTTGCCGTCTAGGTGTCAAGGTCTTCACTGGGGATCTGTCTCTGGGGCTCATCTAGTAGACGTGGTCTCTGCTGGCATTCAGGCTGTAGAAGTTGTCTCTAAGTGCTGATTCATCATCTGGGCTGGATACGGACTGGATCCAGGAGACTGCAGTGACCATCTGATCTGGATACGGACTGGATCTGGTGGCTACGGTGACCTCGTAATAAGAATGAAAAAGACTAATATTAGCGTAGATGCCATTCTTCTCATTCTTCTTACGATGCAATGAGTACATCAGGTGTTATGGGAAGTGTTCCCGGTTCCGGTAGACCTAATTAATACAGCCTAACAATCCTTTAACGGATTTGAATTATAGAAATGTGTTAATGTGTTATGTGCAAGCCAGGTTAAAGAGATGGGTCTTATATCTATATTTAAACTGACAGAGTGTGTGGTAGATAGGCGCTAAATAAGAAAATTATCTGCCGCCCGCAGTTGATTTTAATATTCTAGGTAAAATCAAATTGCCAGAGTTTTGAGAATGCAGTGGTCGTGAGGGACTATAATGTGATCAGAGCTTGCTCAAGTAATGAGGAGCTAAACCATTGAGGACTTTATAAGTAATTAGCAAGATTTTAATATCTATACAATGTTTAATAGAAAGCCAGTGCAGTGTTGACAGAACGGGGCTAATATGGTTACATTACGGGTGGGGACACACACAGCCTTTGTGTGGTTTGTTTGGGGGCAAAGCATGCAGAGTCAGCCTTTGAGAAGGCTGACTGCTCGCATTGTGAGTGCATGCCACTGCGCACGCTTTGCTCCCGGAGGGCTCTCTTCGAGGAGAAAGCCCTTGCCAGCGTTCCCCAGGACTCCGGTCCCACTTCTGCCGAGGCAGAGCGGCGGCTGTGATCTTGGGGTTTGCAGATGGATCTAGCTGAAGGAATGGAGACAGGCTTGTCCCTTTCTTTTTCCTCCCCTACTAGATCCAGCGCTCTCTCTAGGTCGGAAGCCCATTCGGCGGTTTCTTCCCCCCGGGGAGAGAGCCTGACCCTCCGTATTTCGCTAAAAGTTTGTCTCCCCCCCCCACCCCCACAGTCTGTCCAATATGGGGAGCTATTGGAGGTGATTGCTCGGGCAGTAAATAAACTAAAGCTAGACTGGCCCACCAAAACCCCATCCGAGACCCCAAAAAGTAAGTTAGATGAGCGGTTCTTGTGTTCAAAACCACCATCTCCGTGCCGGGGCTTGCCACTTTTTCCTGATCTCCATCCTGATGTGTCAAGATCACGGGGCAAATCGTTCTGGTCCCGTATTCACTCTCCTACCACCTCTAATTACAGCAATGTGGTGGGTATTGTGAGGCCTCCCGAGTACCAGCTCCTCATTTAGGGATGCACAAAAACAGAGCGTCACCTCTAAGCTGGGGGTTTCGAAGCCAAAGATCGACCTGAGGGCCAATCTTCAGGCCAAAAAGGCCTCGGCGAAGAAGTCCTGACGCCAGTGCATCAGGACTTCTGAGGGCAGGCCACTCTGGGGCAGAGCGGGAAACACCTCATCTCACGGTGTCCGTCTCTATCTTGTCGGTGCTTCAGGACACAGCAGCCCCCAGCGAGCGCTTCTCCCAGCATCTGCCTGAGCCTGTAGCAGGGCTGGGAGGTTCGCCACCTCCATGGAGGTCTCTAGTTCCACCAGAGGTCAGCCTTGAGAGCAACCATGTGGAGGAAACCTTGGTTCCTATCTCATCCCTCACTGGTTGGGAAGCGGTCATGAGTGGCCGCCCAGCCCGCGGTCTGTGGAGTGGTCGCCATTTCACGTGGCACATCAACTTCCTGGAAATGCTGGCTGTGTTTCAAGCTTTAAAACACTTTCTCCCAGACCTGAGAGTTCGCCATGTGTTGGTGCGCACTGACAACACAGCGGTGGTCTCTTACATCAACCACCAGGGAGGTCTGCGTTCACGCTCCTTGTACAAGCTGGCACACTAGATCCTTGTGGGGCCCAGGGGAAACTCCTTTCACTGAGAGCAGTGCACATCCTTGGGCATGTCAGTGTAGGAGCAGACATCCTGTCGAGACAGGGGCTGAGGCCCAGGGAATGGAGACTCCACCCCGAGGTGGTGGAGCTCATTTGGACCCAGTTTGGTCAAGCTCAAATGGATCTATTTGCGAGTCAGGATACTTCACAATGTCCCCTTTGGTTCTCTCTGAGTTATCCAGCTCCCCTGGGACTGGATGCCATGGTACAGATCTGGCCGTGGCTTCGTCTGTATGCCTTTCCCCCGATCTCTCTGCTCCCGGGAGTTCTGGAGAGAGTGCGCAGGGACGGGGTCCGTCTCCTATTAGTAGCCCTGTTCTGGCCGGGACGAGTATGGTTCTCGGACCTGATTTCTCTCCTCGATGGCCCTCCATGGGAAATTCCTGTCAGGAGAAATCTCCTCTTGCAAGCAGGGGGCACAGTCTGTTACCCCCGCCCGGAGTTATGGAAGCTGTAGGTGTGGCCTCTGAGGGGGAACAACTCATAACCTCTGGTCTTTCAACCGAGGTTGTTGAGACCATGCTCCAATTCAGAGCTCCCTCAGTGAGGAAACTGTATGCCTGGAAGTGAAACCTTTTCACTTCCTGGTGCGGCAAGCACCAGCTTGATCCAGCCTACTGCCCAGTTGGTCCAGTGCTCCCCAATGAGTGCCCCCTGCTGATCGGTGAGATACTAGCCCTAGTAGCATGCTAGAACTTCTCAAATTGGTCAACCACCCTAGCTTTAGAGAGGAACTAGACTCTGGCAACTGCATGCAAAAGACATACTTGCTGTTGGTACCTTAATAAAGCTGCTCCAATAGAGGGGGAGCGCATCCTGAAAAGCTCAATATCGCCGTCAGGATGTGCTACCATCCTAAACACTAGGCCAAGTTGATTATTAAGGTGGGGAGTAATGACAACAGAATGTCAGGAAGCCAGTGTAATTCCTCATCTGAAGGACGCTGCTTTATACAGGGTCTGTTTTAGGGCTTTATTAACAAGGTTCTTTGTTTTTGCAATCTGAAGTCTGCATCGTTATACTTGAAATTTTGCACGCATTCATGTCAGGAAATGAGCGCACCCTTCTGATTGGAATAAAAAAAAAGCCCCAAAAACTAGCCCCAGCAGTATGCTAGAACTTCTCAAATTGGTCAGACACAGACCAGGCTCTAGTCTCCTTAGCTCTAGAGAGGAACCAGACTCTGGCAACTGCAAAAGACATACTTGCTGTGGGTACCTTAATAAAGCTGCTCCAATAGAGGGGTAGCGCATCCTGACAAGCTCAATCCCACTGTCAGGATGCGCTACCATCTTAAACACTAGGCCATATGCTTTATGAAAAGGTAGCTTCTTTTTACAGTCTGAAGCCTGCATTGTTATACTAGGAAATTTGCACCCATACGTGTCAGGGAATGAGCGCCCCCTTCTGACTGGCAAAAAACTAGCCCCAACAGCATGCTAGAACTTCTTAAATTGGTCAGCCACCTAAGTACAGACCAGGCTCTGGTCTCCTTAGCTTTAGAGAGGAACCAGACTCTGGCAACTTCATGCAACTCCCACACTTACTTATGGCCCTTTAATACACCTGCCCTAGTAGAGAGTTCGAGCATCCTGATAACCTCAATATGGCCATCAGGATGCACTACCATTTTAAGCAATAGGCCAAGCTGATTATTGAGGTGGGGGGTAATGACGACAGATTGTCAGGAGGCCAGTTTACTGCATCATCTGAAAGACTCCTTTTTACAGGGTCTTTAAGGCTTTATTAACAAGGTTCTTTGTTTTTACAGTCTGAAGTCTGCATCGATATACTAGGAATTTTGTACCCATACATGTCAAGGAATGAGTGCCCCCTGCGAATCGGCGAGAAACTAGCCACAGCAACATGCTAGATCTTCTCAAATTTGTCAACCACCCTAGCTTTAGAGTGGAACCAGACTCTGGCTACTGCATGCACAAAACATACTTGTTGTCGGTACCCTAATAAAGCTGCTCCAATAGAGGGGTAGCGCATCCTGACAAGCTACCATCTTTAACACTATGCCAAGTTGATTATTAAGGTGGGGAGTAATGACAACAGAATGTCAGGAAGCCAGTGTAATTCTTCATCTGAAGTACGCTACTTTTTAAAAAGGACCATTTTATCGCTTCATGAAAAGGTAGTTTCTTTTTACAGTCTGAAGTCTGCATCGTTATACTAGGAATGTTGCTTCCATATATGTTAGGGAATAAGTGCTCCCTGCTAATCAGCATAAAGCTAACTCCAGCAGTAGGCTAGATCTTACCAAACTGGCCTCCCATCCAAGCACAGACCAGGATTTGGCCTGTATTAGACTCTACCTATCTCATGTGTCTCACCCGCTTACTACCAGCTCTTTAATACACATGCCCAAATAGAGTGGTAGCTCATCCTGATAAGCTCAATGTGGCCATCAGGATATGCTACCATTTTAAACAATAGGCCAAGTTCATTATTGAGGTGACAGATTGTCAGGAGGCCAGTTTACTGCATCATCTGAAGGATGCTCCTTTTTACAGGGTCCGTTTTAAGGCTTTATTTATCTGAAGTCTGTATAATTATACTAGGAATTTTGCACCCATACATGTCAGGGCACCCTTCTGATTGGTGTAGAGTCAGGCCTGACCGGAGGCTGACCTGCTAGATCATAAAGCATCCAAAAGGCACCCAAATTGGACATTTGTCCACTTTGGCAAATACCCCAGGAAAGCCTATATGGCACCACTAAGGCTGGCTAAACTCCTAAAAGTTGCCCGCCTTGACAAGGGTGTAAATTTTACCTCCTCCTCCCTGAACAAATGGCTAAGGAATCTCATTCCTGCTTTCAAACTTCAAAGAGATTCGGTTCTGAGAAAAGCCACATGGCCCAGAGAAGGAACCGAAGGAAAGCACTAAACCAATTGGAATTCCTATTCTCTCTCTTTAGCTATGAAAAACGCTTAAAACTGTACAAGTATATGCACACCCTTGCTGTAGGTTAGTCTTTATGTTATGTACTTCAATTATAATGTCAGGGATGGACGTATTAAATTGTATCCCGCTTTTATTTACCTTTCGGTATAAAACTACAGGTAAAAGTGTGTACTATCCCATGTTTCATATCTAAATGTTTCTCTTTTAATCTCCTAAATGATGGTGTAAATCCCAGTCAGGTGTCTCATAACACTGCCGTGGTATTGTAGTCTAAAACTATGTCCAATTTCTGAAACAACTCCTCACAGGCGGCCAGTAAATGCAAATGAGACACGAACAGGGACAAAGAAACATATTTTCGCGCCAGGATCGGCTCATTTTCATTGGATCACTGACCTCCTGGGGGAGGAACGCTCAGGAGTTTAAAACATGCGTTCACAAGCAAACCCCGCTTGAAGCTAGGGGATCAAGTTGCTGAACTTTCCTGTGGCGCAGCAATCGGATGCTCACGATTGCTGCGAAACCAACAGGACAAGGACTTTCCTTTAAAGCGCATCGACCGGGACTTATACACACACACCGCCCTACGCAAGTATCTGATCTACGTTCAAACAGCTGCGCTTAAGCTTGCCCTATTTAATTAAGGTGAAAAAGTCCAATGGTTCGTGCAGATGTGAATAGCTGATTTAAACTGCATCTCTCTCTCTCTCTCTCTCTCTCTCTCTCTCTCTCTCTCTCTCTCTCCTGCATCTTTCCCACTGTCCCTCGCTTTCTGTTTTATGTGTTGTTTTGTTTAGTGTTTGTTATTCGTTAGTTAGTGTTCATTTTCCCCATTTTCGTATTTCAATAAACCGCATTATGTATTCACATATGAATTTGTTACTGTGTTCCTTGCTGACAAATATCACGTCACTTAAACTGTTTTGATTTCGTTACAAAACTGATCCAGTCCTGTAACTTAGCCAATTACAGTAGGAAAGATCAATTTTCAAGGCTAGGAAGTTGATTTTTCTTAGAGTTAGAATAAAAGCGGCTAATGCTCGCTGGACGATCTTGACTCGGCTGTTTCAGAGAAGTGTATAAAGTATATGTAATTAATAACCATTAATTATACATAGTTTATTGTGCTTAAATTAATAACTTTTGTTACATTGGCAAAAAACTAGCCCCAGCAGCATGCTAGAACTTCTCAAATTGGTCAACCACCAAAGTACAGACCAGGCTCTGCTCTCCTTAGCTTTAGAGAGGAACCAGACTCCAGCCACTGCATGCACAAGACATACTTGCTGTCGGAACCTTAATAAAGCTGCTCCAATAGAGGGGTAGTGCATCCTGACAAGCTCAATCCATCTTTAACACTATGCCAAGTTGATTATTAAGGTGGTGAGTAATAACAACAGAATGTCAGGAAGCCAGTGTAATTCCTCATTTGAAATAAGTTCCTTTTTTACAAGGACCATTTTATCACTTAATAAAAAGGTAGTTTCTTTTTACAGTCTGAAGTCTGCATCGTTAGGCCTATATAAGAAATTTTGCTCCCATACATGTCAGGGAATGAGAGCCCCTTGCATATCGGCATAAATCTAACCCCAGCACTATGATAGATGTATCAAACTGGTCTCCCATCAATGCACAGACCAGAATTTGGCCTGCCTAGCTTTATTAAGGTACCAGAGTCTGGCAACCTCATGCAACTCCCACGCTTACTTCTGGCCTGCTAAAAGAGGAGTAGCGCATCCTGATAACCTCAATATGGCCATCAGGATGCGCTTCCATCTTAAAAGAGAATAGGCCGAGCTGATTATTGAGGTGGGTGGTAATGCCTTCATATTGTCAGGAGGCCAGTTGAATTCATCATCTGAAGGACACTCCTTTTTAAAGGGTCTGTTTTAAGGCTTTATTAATGTGACCGGTCTCAACTGAGCTCTGCGTTGTGTATGGGGATGAATGGAATCTGGCAACAGGAATTGCTCATGGCCACATTTTATTCTGCATGAATAAAAGAACAAATCAAAAAAAGCTTCAAACTGTGGTCTTCTTTCACAATTCAGCCTCTCCTCAATCGCATTTGCCGCAAACTAAATGTACTTCACAGTTTTCACATATAACGTTAATTAAGTTAAACAGTATTCAACATATTTCATAATTTCTTTTTTTTAAAAAAGCATTTTTATATAATTTCAAAATGATATTAACAGAAGCATGAATGAGAACATAACTGCATGAATAAAAGAACAAATAAAAAAAAGCTTCAAACTGTGGTCTTCTTTCACAATTCAGCCTCTCCTCAATCGCATTTGCCGCAAACTGAGTGTACTTTACAGTTTTCACATATAACGTTAATTAAGTTAAACAGTATTCAACATATTTCATAATTTATTTTTTTTAAAAAAGCATTTTTATATAATTTCAAAATGATATTAACAGAAGCATGAATGAGAACATAACTGCATGAATAAAAGAACAAATAAAAAAAAGCTTCAAACTGTGGTCTTCTTTCACAATTCAGCCTATTAATATAAGGGATTATATTAACCACAAAGCTTTCACACTCATGCTTATGAATTCGTGAATTAAAATTCATACTTACAAAAATACATACTTCATGTTATTACACAAACTTCATACATATTTAGATAAGGGTAAAGAGCTTTTTAGAACAAAATTACACGTGTTATTGCGATAAACAAAACTCATATTACACTTTTTTTAGACTGAGCTTCAGTGCAACTCACCTCTCATCAATCGCGTTTGCCGCGAACTGAGGGAGAGCAGCCGGAACACAACACTTAAAGGAACCATGTGCCATATTTAACAATACACCAGCCACTGAAAATAAACTACTATGAAATCTCAAATATAAGAAATTAAAATTAAAAGAGAAATTAAGAATATAAAACAAAATAAAAATGAAATAATTGATAATTCAAGGAGTGACATTTTGAGTGAAATTAATAATATAGCACCCATTACATTAACAAGGTTCTGTGTTTTTACAGTCTGAAGTCTCCATCGATATACTGGGAATTTTGCACCTATACATGTCAGAGAATAAGCACCCCCTGCTGATCTGTGAGAAATTAGCCCCAGCAGCATGCTAGAACTTCTCAAATTGGTCACCCACCCTAGCTTTAGAGAGGAACCAGAACCTGGCTACTGCATCCAAAAGACATACTCGCTTGTAATAAAGCTGCTCCAATAGAGGGGTAGCACATCCTGTCATCTTAAACACTAGGCCAAGTTGATTTTTAAGGTGGTGAGTAAGGACAACAGAATGTCAGGAAGCCAGTGTAATTCCTCATTTGAAGTACGCTCCTTTTTACAAGGACTGTTTAATCACTTCATGTAAATGTAGTTTTTTTTTACAATCTGAAGTCTGCATCGTTATACTAGGAATTTTGCTTCCATATATGTCAGGGAATGAGCATATATGGGAGCCCTGCTGAGCGGCACAAAGCTAACCCCAGCAGTACACTAAATCTTATCAAACTGGTCTCCCATCCAAGCACAGACTCTGGCTATCTCATGCACTCATCCCACTTACTTCTGGAACTTTAATACAAATGCCCTAATAGAGGGGTAGCTGTCACATTTGGGTGTGTTTAGGAACATGCAGGCTCACAAAGATGAAGATCAATAGGCTTTTAATAGTTCACAAAGATAGATTCCAACACAGGAGGTTCACAAACACACGTATACACTGATGCAGTGAAGTCGAAGACCGGACAAAAACCAAAGAACAGGAAGGAACTTATAAAGGGGAGATAATGACATACACCTGAACTAAATTAACCAATCAATGGAAGACAGAAACTAGGTCACACTGAGCACATGGGAAGGAAAACACAACAAACACAGTCCAGGGGCGTGACAGTAGCACATCCTGATAAGCTCAGTGTGGCCATCAGGATGCGCTACCATTAAGTTAAGTTGTTAATTATTAAGGTTACAGATTGTCAGGAGGCCAGTTTACTGCATCATCTGAAGGATGTCAGTGTCCATTTTAAGGCTTTATTAACAAGGATCTGTGTTTTTACAGTCTGAAGTCTCCATCAATATACTGGGAATTTTGCATCCATGCAGTTTGGTGAGAAATTAGCCTCAGCAGCATTCTAGAATTTCTCAAATTGGTCAACCATCCTCTTGCTACTGCATGCAAAAGACATACTTGTTTTCGGTACCTAATCAAGTTTATACAAATAGTAGAGAATGAGTGGAATTGTTCCTCTGGATATCTATAGTGCACTGATGCGATACTGTAGCTGACGGCTGCATAGTTGCAATTTTATCTCTAATAGTATGGATCATGGAAGTAAAGTAATTCATAAAGTCATTACTGCTGTGCTGTTGGGAAAAATCAACCTGTTGATGATTTATTTTATGTGTAAAACATTTAATGTGTAAAACAAAAGTTCTGTTTTATGATCTATTCATAAGTAACAGAGTTAAAATAGAGGGAATACAGATAAAGAAAATACATAAATGGTTATGAATTGATAGTACTTTATTTTATTTTTTATTAGTCTTGATTCACATGTACAAAGTATGTGTTATTACAGTAGAATACCTGGGTAATAACTAAATGCTAATCTTAAACCTACTCCTAAAGCTAACCTTAAACCATTTACTTTATTTTACATAGTTCTTTCTTAAGTGAACATCCTGTCATATAAATTACACATAGTAAATTAGCATTCACTTAAATAATTTGATTAAAATAATAATAATAATAATATAATAATAATAATAATTTATTAAAAAAATAGACAAGCAATTATTTTGAAAATGGTCCTTACATAGCACGTACAGGTGGCACAGGCAGATCAGGAACCCATTGCAGACAGTGAAATCTCTAAAAGTCAGAAACACAGTATAACCTTGGAGGGGGGAGGAGCAGAGGTAGAACAGGGGGAGGGATGGAGGGCCAGGTCCATGTGGAGGTAGAGAACATGGGAACTGAGGCAGGACCGGCAGAGCAGGAGAAACTGAGGATCACCACGGTGGAGCAGATGGAACAGGAGCCCACCTGGGCGAATCAGACGGAACAAGAGCCCACCAGGGTGGAGCAGATGGAACAGGAGCCCACCTGGGCGAATCAGACAGAGCAGGAGCCCACCAGGGCGGAACAGACAGAACTGGCACCCTCCAGGATAGAGCTGAAGCCACCAGGGAAGAGCAGGGAAAACAAAAGAAAAAAATAATATATTTGGGGTGCCTATTTTTATAATAGGTTTATCTTTCACTATCACATTTCCAGTCTGTCACACTAGGCATAAAAAAATAACACAGTGTTATTGTGTTGGGGCCCCATACTTGGAATTTATTTAGAATTTTAGGTCCTCCTCTGGTCATAACCAGTGATAACTGTGGTGGTTATTTTTGCTTTAATTACATGTAAGGGTCATGTGTCACTTTGATGTAGTGGTCGTTATAGCTCAACCCAAGGCTACATAATCATTCTCCTGGAGATCTTCCTTCCTGCTAAGGAGAGTAATAATTTCACTATTTTTGTAACAAAATGTAAAGTTAATGTCAAGTAATGTAAAGTTATCCTTGCTGTCAGCTTCACTTTAAGTAGGCAGTAAAGTCGGTATTGCTGTGTACTTAAATAACGTTCATGCTTTATTTATACACTGCTCAAAAAAACAAAACAAAGGAACACTTTGAAAACACATAAGATCTCAAAAGGGAAATATATCATGATGGATATCTATACTGATATAGACTGGGTCATGTGTTAGGAACGGAAGGATGCCACATGGTTCAATGGAAATGAAAATGATTAACCTACAGAGGGCTGAATTCAAAGACACCCCGAAAATCAAAGTGAAGAAAGTATGCAGCAGCTTAATCCATTATGCTGAAATTTCATTGCAGCAACTCAAAATGATACTCAGTAGTTTGTATGGCCCCCAAGTGTGTGTATGCATGCCTGACAACATTGGGGCATGCTCCTATCGAGACAACAGATGGTGTCCTAGAGGCATTTTCTCCCAGATGTAGACCAGGGAATCACTGAGCTCCTGGACAATCTGGGGTGTAACCTGGTGTTGTCGGATGGACCAAAACAGAATGTCCCAGAGGTGTTCTATTGGATTTAGATCAGGCAAGCATGGGGGCCATTCAATGGTATCAATTCCTTCACCCTCCAAGAGCTGCATGCATACTCTCCAGGCATTGTCTTGCACCAGGAGGAACCCAGGACTCACTGAACCAGCGACCTGACAACGGGTCCAAAGATTTCATCCTGATACGTAATGGCAGTCAGGGTGCCATTGTCTATCCTGTAGAGGTCTGTGCATCCCTTCATGGATATGCCTCCCCAGACCCTCACTGACCCACCACAAACCGGTCATGCTGAACGATGGTACAGGCAGCATAACATTCTCCATGGCTTCTCCAGATCCTTTCACGTCTGTCACATGTGCTCAGGGTGAACCTGCATTTATCTGCGAAAAGAGGGCGCCAATGATGGACCTGTCAATTCTGATGTTCAATGGCAAATGGCAATCAGGCTCCATGGTGCTGGGCAGTGAGCATAGGCCCCACTAGAGGACGTCGGGCCCTCAGGCCACCCTCATGAAGACTGTTTCTGATTGTTTGGTCAGAGACATTCACAACAGTGGCCTGCTGGAGATCATTTTGTAAACCTTCTGGCAATGGCATGTATTGATGTGCCATCCTGGAGGAGTTGGACTACCTGTGCAACCTCTGTAGGGTCCAGGTATCACCTCATGCTACCAGTAGTGACAGTGGCCTTAGCCAAATGCAAAACTAGTGAAAAACAGTCAGAAAACATGAGCAGGAAAAAAATGTCAGTTGCATCCACCTGTAAAATCATTCCTGTTTTGGGGGTCATCTCATTGTTGACCATCTAGTGCACCTGTTGTTAATTTCATTAACACCAAAGCAGCTGAAATTGCTTAACAACCCCCTCTGCTACTCAGCTGACCAGATCAATATCACATGAGTTTAATTAAATTGATGCTATACTCCGATTAAAAAGTGTTCCTTTAATTTTTTTGAGCAGTGTGAGTATATATATATATATATATATATGTGTGTGTGTGTGTGTGTGTGTGTGTATGTGTGTGATGACACAACTTAAATCTTATGTAGGCTGTTTCAATATTTTTCTGTCACAACTGCCACTTATGGGACAAAATTAGTCTTAAACAAAATGTACTATCCCCAGCTACATGTGTGCATTCCTTTGTGTTTGATTTTACGAATGGTTTATGCTGTTTTTGTGTAATTCAGTGGCACATTGTCAGATATTCCTTTGTTTTAATATTATTATTATTGTTATTATTTAATCAGATGTTCAAAGGTAAAATATGATTTATGTGGGTAGATGTGAAAATGTTACATATACTGTCCAAATAAAAAGCTAAGGATACAGCTGCGTCTATCTCTGATAAAGTGGTCAGAAGTGATTTTATTGTTATTTTCAAAGCTTATAGTCAGGAACTACCGTGAGGAGCAAACAACGTGGAGATGTAGGAGTTGCAGAAATAACAGTCTTTAATAATCCACAGACAAGGGTAATACAGGGCAGTCAGCACAAACACACGTAATACTTCCACAAAGACGTCTAACACCGGACAAGGAACATGGGACAGACAACACTTTAAATACAAGGCTTAACGAGGGGTAATTAACGTGAAACAGGTGAATCAAATGACTAGTCAATGAGAGGGTAAATCTGGGTCACGGGGAGCACATGGGGAGAAAAACACACACAGTCAGTCCACGGGCGTGACATATAAGTCCTGAGGTGAAGGATGGTTGACAACAGACCAAGGCAAAGCTGTAGGGACAAGGGAGCCTGACAAAGCTAGTGGACTGCTGGGCTATGGCGGAGAGGAGGGATCTAGGAGCCACGATGGAGACTGGCAGACCTGATCCCACCGCACAGATGGTGGGCTAAGGGTGAGTAGAGGGGCTGCCAGACAACAGCGGGGGAGGAGGCAGGAGCAGACGGGTGGGCGGGCATTTGTGAGCCCTCTATGGGCTCTCAGGGATGTCACTGGAACAAAAGCCCTCCCTGGGCTGCCCTTGGGAACAGAATCCCTTTCCTGGCTGGACAGGAAACCCTCTATGAGCCCTCTAGGAGCCCTCTATGGGCCTCATGTGGGAACAGGAGCCCTCTCTGGGCTGAACGTGGGAACACGAGCCATCTCTGGGCTGGACGTGGAACAGGAGCCTTCTCTGGGCCTGATGTGGAAACAGGAGCACTCTCTGGGCTGCACATGGGAACAGAAGCCCTCTCTATGCTGGACGTGAAAACGGAAGCCCTTTCTGGGTCTGGCATGGGAACAGGAGCTCTCTCTGTGTAATTAATGGGACACAAGGTAATTATTGGGACACAGGTGAATAATCAATGAGAGGGTACAACTGGGTCACGGCAAGTGTACTATCTTGAATGTTTAGCTATGCTCCCATTGCCATTTAATTCTGAGGAATTAAATTAAAATCACAATAGATGTCTATATCTATTTTTACAGTGCTCTCTTGGGGACGGCAGCACGCTTGCAGTTTATTTCCTTCATTTGAGAGCATGGTGCTTCTTCCTCGAGGAGGTTGATGTGTGGGCACATCGATACACTCTGATGGAGCGGTCATGAGTGGCCACTCAGCCTGGGGGCTGCTGGTCATGTTTCAGGCACTGAAACACTTTCTTCCAGACCTTAGAGGCCATCATGCGTCAGGAGATCGGCCTGTCAACCCCTGAGTTCTATGCGACATGTCATTGGTTTCAGCCCTCGTGGTTCGAGAGGCATTTGGAAGAGTTTCGACTATATTACTCCACCTTAGGTTGTGGCATTCATTGGAGGAATTTTGGCCAGTCTTAAGGGAACTTGCTGCAACTGACTTTGCATCTCCTCTGGCCTCTCTGACAGTTCCTCTCGGACTGGTTGTTTTGGTATAGATCTGGACGAGGCTGCATCTGTACACTCTTTCCCCGATCGCTCTGCTACTGGGAATTCTGGAGAGAGTGCGCCGGGACGGGGCTGATTTTGTGGCTCCGTTTTTAGCCAGGCTGAGCATGGTTCTCGGGCCTGATCTCTCTTTTGACAGCAAAACTCAAAACTCTGGACTTTTGGTAGTAACTAGGGTAGCAAAGTCCACTAAAGAAGGTAGAGCTTTTTGGCATTTGGCTCCCAAACTCTGGAATAGCCTTCCTGATAACGTTCGGGGTTCAGACACACTCTTTCTGTTTAAATCTAGATTAAAGACACATTAGCCAAGCATACACATAATGCATCTCATAACCTTTTACTTCAGTTACCTCTGATCAAATGCATGTTATCATTCTTTAGCTTGGGTTGAACACCATTTTTGCTTGGTTGGAACATCAGCTATGCTAATTATTTCTCTATTTGTTTCGCTGTTTCTTCTGCTTGATTACTGTCACAAAGTGACCTGTCCTTGTTGGTTTGCACAGCACTTACACATCATGTCTTACCTCAGTCCTCCTCTGTAATGCCCTGCTGAGGCGATGTGGGTGCACATGCACACCATTAACATACTGGTTTTACATACAAACATATCCACTTAATTTCCATCCTCCAACAGTTATCCACGCTGTGCATAACACACACACACACACACACACACACACACACACACACACACACACACACACACACATTTATATATGTTTATGTTGACTTTCATTTTCTTTTGGTTTTGGTTTGTGTTTGTAAATATTTACCTGTGTTCAGTGTCTGTATAGTTTGTCTTTTGCGTTGCTTTTCTACCATCTCTCGGCCAACCCGAGTGGCACCTAGCGGCCTGGCTATATAGTGCCAGAGTTGTGACACGCTGGCGCCAAGCAACCGGAAGCCGACTCGTCTATTGTTTGTCTTAAAGGGGAATTACGATTTTTTGCGTTTTGTTTGTAATGTGTTTGGTTCTGATATTTATGTATATATTCATTGATTTTATAGTGCAGTAACAAAAGAACATGGAGTGGATGATCTGTTATATGTATATTATGTGTGATTGTAAAAATGTGTATATACTTACCATTTTACACTCACCTTTCTGTTGGTTTCAACTGGTTTGATCTGAGGGGACGGGGCTTGGACTATAAAAGAGAGCTCCAAACCATTATGCATGGTCAGTTTACCTGGCAAGCAAGTGTGCAACAGTGGTGCCGTAAGCAATTCGCTACAACAAAATTTGTGTGAATATACATCTGTTTGTTTTGTTTTTGTACAGTGTTTATTTGATATTTTGTATATAGCTTTCGTCTTTTTTTTTACTTAATATCTCTGCAAGTATTGGTATCATTCAATATTTTTTTTTTTTTTTTTTGGTGTCTGTGAATCCCTTGACTGACATCGGGCCTGCGGAGATCCGTTGTCTCACAATTGCATCAATATTAACTGATTTTTTTGACATAGCACCACTAGCAAGCTACTACTAGTGGCTGTTTTATGTGTATTGCAGATTGCGGGGTAGTCTTGCTGGGCACCAGGCATTTTGGGTGCCTGGTATTAGTTGATTGTCTCCTCCTTGGAATGCCTTTGAAGTCCAAAGAGGTAGACCAGAGAACTGATCTGTTTAGCATCTTTCTGATAGTGGGGATTGAATGTGGCCATTTAACACCCATATGAACGCAGAATTGGGGGAGCCCTGTCTGTAATTTATATGCAAATGTTAAAGGCTATAAAGTTCTTTGAACCATACCGCCTAACTGCCCTTAATGATCCTGTGCAGATGCTACAGGCTCATGAACATTAACATTAGCCAATGTGAGAAAGGCCTTTTGTTACTTAGAAGTTACCTTGGCAACTTTTGCAACCTCACAGACCGGTCTTGAATTTTCCTCCATTTGTACATAATCTGTCTAACTGTGGATTTTTGGAGTTCAAAGTCTTTAGAGATGATTTTGTAACCTTTTCTAGCCTGATGAGCAACATCAACTGCTTTTCCAAGGTCCTCAGTAATCTCATTTATTCGTGACATGATTCTCTTCCACAAACATTTTATCTTTAAATTAACTGCTATTCCAAGACATTCACATACTTTTGCACTGCACAGATATGTAACACTGGACCATTTTTCTCAATAAATAAATGACAAAGAAAATATTTTTCTCTCAATTGTTTGGGTCTCTTTGAGTTCTCTTTCTTTCAGGACTTATATGAAAATCAGATGATGTTTTGGGTTATATTTATGCAAAAATATAGACAATTCTAAAGGGTTCACAAACTTTCAAGTGTCAGCACAGTTCAGCTAGCATCTGGTTGTACTTGTGTTGCCTTTGTAGATATTCCCTTTGTTGTTATCATTGCAGAAAGGGGTTTCCCAAGGTTGCTGATTGGCTGGAAGTTCAGTGGTCATTGGATGTGATGGGCATTGGCTGAAGATGCAGAGTTGTGGGCTGGTTGAAGTTTTAGGGAGGCTCAAGGTTGAACTCTGTGACATGACATTGCATCAAAACTTAATTCAGAACAGGAAACACTCAATGAAAAGGAAATAAAGTAAAGTAAAAAAACAATGTAACAAGACTAGATGCATTTTTTCTTTCATTATGGTTAAGTAGCAGTGAGCATGCAGGCCGAAGCACACAGGAAGAGTGCTTGAAGAACACAAAAGCAGTGGCAAAAAGTGATGGCTAAAAAGCATGGCTAATGCCGGTTTCACACTGCATGCGTAATTAATACAATAACATATACCACAACTTCACAGTTCAATAAAACAAACACACAAGACATAAAGGGGACTTTCTGCCCCATGGATTACAGACACATGGGGTTTAAGATAAATGTATAGAGATAGTCTAATAACACTAAAAAATAAAAAATAAGTAAATAAACTAAGTATTAATAAATTAATAAGCAATTTGTAGCATAGTATACATAGACCAGATCATTGTTTTCATTTTCCATTTCATTTGTTTTCAGATCATTTAATAAAGTAATAGCAGATGGTACAAAAGACTTATATTTAAATATTTCTTGTTGCTATGGGTACTCTGTATCGTTTGCCAGCAGGAAGTTTTTCAAATTCATGTTGAAACGCATGAGTGGAGCCCTGAACTATTTGTGAGGCTTTCCTTCTGGTCTGATTTGTATATAATTCCACCAGCTACCTCTGGGGGTCCAGTGTGATCTTACAGCGAGTAAGCGATTAATGATCTTTGTAAGCTTGCCTTTGCTTTTAGCCCCCAGATTCACATACCAACAAGTGATGTTATAGGAAATAATACTTTCCAGCAGACTAGTGTAGACCATCCTCAGGATTCCCTTACTCACATAAAAAAAACAAAAACAAAACAAAACAAAAAAACAACCTTTGGGTTGTGTAGGAAACTTTTTCCTCACCGAAGCAGTCTCTGAGCTGTTGGGATATCTTTCAAGCAGAAGTTACTCTTTATTGTGTGTTTTGCTGTAGTCATCCAAGTCTAAGGCCATAATACATTGTAGTTTATATAGGCATTCAGTGGGGAGTCCTTAAAAGTGTTGATCTTACTCAGCCTCAGAAGTGACCACTTAATCAAAGCATCTAAAGACAATACAGGAAATCAACCCAGACTGTGCGTTTCAGCAAACTTACTTCCCAAAGATAACAGTACCCAAATGGTTTAAGCTGCACCTGGCCACGAGAACTAAAAAGGTGTGAAATTCACATCCAGTTGACTTTCAGTAGAAAGATCAGAGACCAGCAGAAAACCCCCCTCATTAGATACTATATTGAATCTAATAAGTAAACAGATGCCACTATATTTAAATTAAATGCCTAATACAATGTAGATCACCTTAGTGATGCCAAAAAAAAAAAAAAAAAATGCAGCCACTTTGTGCTGACAACTTTCTAACGAGATCTCACCCCATCGCGAGATCCCATCCCCCATTACATGAAACTACCGCGAGATGCAGCCCTGCCTCGATCTGCATGCAGGGTGGATTAGTGTTGCCAAGTCCGCGGTTTTCCCACGAAATTGGGCTACTTTTATACAGTTGCCGTGGGTTGTTTTTCATGTCTGCCCCTGGAATGCTAATTTTACAAGAGGAACCCCACCACAAAACGTGTATTTTACCCCCTGCATGGTGCCATTGGGCTACTTTTGGGCCAGTTTTGAGTAGCAATTGGGTGGGTTTTGTTGTGAAAACCTGGCAACCCTGGGATGGATCCCACAATGTTTCATTCAGCAATTCTCATCCCCCACGCTGCACGCACTGAATCGCACCAACGCCATTACTCACTGACTGTTGTGCTGTAATTTTCAGGAGAAGATGTTTGACGTCAGTGTATCCAAGGTAAGAATTGCAATTGCAAATGTAGAGCATGTCATTACATTGTTTACAAACCATAATGTTAACCGAGACATAGTTTGGCTTTTTGTATAGATACTCAGATCATACTCAGATCGCGCCACATTTTTCCTCTTATTTCTGGCGCCAGTGCCTAAATGATAAAGCTGTATGTCTTGGTGTTCCCTATGACCTCTAAAAGTAAAAGACACTAAAAAAGCTCATGCTTAAACTGCTAAGTTTGGCAACGGGTTGTGTGCTCACGATAGTGTAAATAAGGTACGTTAGCCTCAGACAGATCTCGATTTGAAGAGTACACAATGAGGCTGTTGTACAATAATACAATAATATTATAACAATATTTAATATTTATCAGGAGTTTCTACATCAGTTTGCATTCAGGTGAATGCAAAAAATGTAACAAATTGTTAATACTATACAAATGTTTTTGCCTAAATTAGAATTTAATTTTTAAGTAATAAGCATTTTTCTTACAGAAAGTAATCGGACAGTCATGGGTGTCAATGTAGTGGAGCGGACATTGGCAGACCCCACTTGGTTTTATATTCGCACATTCAGACTTCCATGTTCAATAACTTTGTTAATCTGCATCAAAAAAGGCTACTTTCTGTCAAATACCATGACTTACTATTATGAGCACAAATTACAACACATTTTTCTGTAAAACTTAGCGTTTTAAAGAAGCAAGTTTTAAAGAAGAAGTTTTAAATAACTTTTAAAGTAAGCAGCGTTTTAAAACACGCTTACCTTCATGGAGTGTTGTGACGTCATCGCTAATCGTAGGGACCATCTACAAATTACAAAAGACCCAACAGCTTCATCCCAGTGTTTCGGTAAATAAATAAATAAATAAACTACTATTTTACAGAGTGTATCTGTAGTAAGTTGGATGGTTATGGTAAGACAGTGGAGTTGGAGTTCCTTTTCAAAGCAGATTTCCTATATAACATGCACACAAAGCAATTATTTACCATACAGGCAAAAACTTATGTACAATTATAGTAATCCTTTTGGGTGTGCAGCAGACAAAATGCATATTTCACTTTCATTATAGACTAATTATAGTAGTAGTGGACTGTAACAAAGTTGCTGCTGTAGTAGTACTTTGCACTTGTCCATTTACTCAAGTAATTTTGAAAATGAATAGGCCAGTAATATTTTATTGGGGTATCTGTACTTCTACTTAATTTTAAGTACTTGATTTGTGGGCCACAACCTGATTATTATAGTGACTATTTGCATATAACTGTTCATAAGTAGTTATTTCATAGTTATTTTTCTTGAACCTTAACTACTAGATAATTAATAGTAGTTCTTCAAGAGGTATGAGAGAATACATTAGTTATTGATTAGCTAACTGTTAATTTACAGTCATAAAATTGTATTACATACTGATTAGTTAACACACCTTCCTTAGTAGTTAACAGTAGTGAGTTAAGCGTTAATGAATAATTACTTGTTAGTTCTTCAATAATTCCTTATTCGTTATGTAGTAAGTAAGAAACAGTATTCTAAAGTGTTACCGAAGTTTTAATTTCATTCACAATAATTACATTCCTCCTCCTATACCTCAATGATACTTATTGATTAATTCAATCATAACTATTTTGACAAAATTTTTAATGGGACATAATGATCTATGATCATTAACAATCACTACCAAAATTTGAAATTTCAATTTCATTCACAAGTAATTACAATTTCTTCTCCCATACATCAGTGATACTTATAGATTAATGTAATCACAACTGCTTTGAAAAAAAAAAAAAACTTATTGAAGGCAATTGCAATCAGTGACAATCATTACTGAATTGAAATCTTTTATTTCACTTGGGAATTAAACATTCTTATTCCTCCTGTATTTTTGCTTTCCCTCTCTCTCTCACTTCGAGCTGTCCTCCTCTAATTTGACTTCGACTGCTATTCCTGCGATCTGAGAATCATAAAAGAAGAGAATTTTAAAAGACATTTATTCAATGTTTGTGTAACTTGGAAACATCATTTAAACTCTTGCCTAACTCTCATTTTCCTTTCCATCGCGACCCTACAGCCCAGGCCAGAAACAGGCCAAAAGAGGACCGATAGGTGCCGGTCGTGAACACACCAAGACTCTTCTCCCCCGATAGCTCAGTTTGGCTGCACGGCCAGCTCTAGGCAGGGTTCTGGTCATCCCAAACGTCTTGCATTTAAGGATTATGGAGGCCACTGTGCTCTTAGGAACCTTGAGTGCTGCAGAAATTTTTTGCAACCTTGGCCAGATCTGTGCCTTTCCACAATTCTGTCTCTGAGCTCTTCAGGCAGTTCCTGTGACCTCATGATTCTCATTTGCTCATACATGCACTGTGAGCTGTAAGGTCTTATATAGACAGGTGTGTGGGTTTCCTAATCAAGTCCAATCAGTATAATCAAACACAGCTGGACTCAAATGAAGGTGTAGAACCATCTCAAGGATGATCAGAAGAAATGGACAGCACCTGAGTTAAATATATGAGCGTCACAGCAAAGGGTCTGAATACTTAGGGCCATGTGATATTTCCGTTTTTCTTTTTTAATAAATCTGCAAATATGTCAACAATTCTATGTTTTTCTGTCAATATGGGGTGCTGTGTGTACATTAATGAGGAAATAAAATGAACTTAAATGATTTTAGCAAATGGCTGCAATAAAACAAAGAGTGAAAAATTTAAGGGGGTCTGAAAACTTTCCGTACCCACTGTATGTAGGGCTTTGGTCGAACAGACAAAGGAACCGCAGAACCACAAATATATTCATTAATAATGTGTTTCACCTCTTTGCTATATAGTGGATGTGTTCCATGTAACCAGTTATCTGGGCCTTATATCCTTTCCCTACATAAAAGGGACTAAATGTATCAATGTGTATGTAAAGTAACGGCACTGTTTACCATGTTGAGTTAGCAGCAAATGCTAGTACTTTTGGGACCTCCATAACTCTCATTTCTGGAACTGTATGAATGTGTGTGTATGTGTGTCTTAGTAGTTTAGTTTGTGTATCTTAGAGTAATTCAAATAAATTCTTGTTTTGTTTATCAAGAAGCATTGTCTTGTTTTGTGTATTTTAAAGTTAAACTTTTAATTAATGCCCAGACCTTGTTACCTTGCTCTGAGTTTACAAAATAATGTTTTGTATTATTATCATGGCCACGAAAGTAATACAAACCTCTGAATTAGTAAAATGCACTGATTTAATCTGTTCGCTAGACGAATGGTTAATGAGGTTAAACTATTAATTCTGAATCAATTTAATCTAATCAAGCTGAATCAAATCTGTAGATCCGATTTCTATTTGATTCCCTAATAATTTGAGTTAATGTTATTTACAAAAGCAAAGGAAACACATTTTAAAATTTTACATAAAATGTATCCTGTTAATTCTAATGTTTCTAAATATTTGGACATTGACAGCTCATGTTCTTTTTGCAAACAAGCAGAGGAGACACTAGTACACTAGTACATTTTTTATTTTTTTTTATTGTCTTTTATCCAAGCAATTTTGGTCTGACCTAAGTTCTCATATATTTGGACCTAATTATTTGAAGTTCTGTACGCTCCTTTAATTTAAAAGACATTATTTTTTTATTATAATAATACTAAAAATAAACCCCTGGAACATACTATTAATTTTCTTCATTTTACATGGTAGATTTTTCATTCACAAACACAAATTTGCAAATAGCTACCCATTTTATCCCCTTTTTAAAACTGAACTAAACTCACTTCTGAATTCTCTTTATCTTATAAAGAATTAAAAAACCCTAAGATTCCTGAAATATTATACAGAGGTATTTAAAGACAATCCATGTATTTAGATGCTTTCCTTATGTGTGATTGTTTAAATATATAATAATATAATATATAATAATGTTGTAGTATAAAGTATCATTCATAATCTGGTGGTGTTGTGTATGCATTTGTGTTTGCCGTATGTTTAATTTACAATTATTGGTCATTATTTTATGGATTTGTATGTGATCTCTTGGCTATGTTGTTCTTGTCTGTTTAAGCATTAAAAAAAAAAAAAAAAAAAAAAAAAAAAAAAAAAAAAATTACATGTTTTCGACAACAGCCTGCTAACGATTCACTATTAAATACTAAAGTCATACTAAAGTCATCAGAGAATTTGACATCATAGAATTTAAATAGTTACAGTTTAAATAGTTTAAACAAATACTTTAAAAACATTGGAAACAATAATAATTGCAAATGTGTGTTTGTAATTTTCTAATTATAATTTTTCAATTATCAATTATAGTTGTAGCGGTGTGTCAGGAGTGTTTATCATCTTGATCTTGTTTGTTACAATGAGATAATTCTTAATTTGCTTTCTCAGCCAGATAACTGTTGTAACATGACAGTGTACTTAAGTAAAAACACCCTTATAAGGTGGCAGGTGTTGTTCAGGAAAGGCAATATTTGCTTCTATTGCATTCATACGGCTTTTTTTATAGTAAGTGTTTATAAAAAATAAATATTACATAAAATCTATCTATCTATCTACATGCACACACACAAACATAACCTCTAGTCAATAATGCTCTAATCAACTTTTCCAACAGTGATAACACATACTTTCTCACAGTCAGAGAGATAACATTATTCTCTTTTTTGTTCATTATTAATGAGAATGAATCAATAATACTTTGATGGTAATTCATAACAGAGAAGAACATGTTATGGTCTTTGTGAGGTTGTCAAAGACAGCAAATAGAGTAGAAACATATTTCCTGCATTACTTTTACAGTTATAAAACACAGAAAAATAGCATGTTCGGTAAGAAACGCTTACCGTTGTTCTTATTCGCTAAGACACGCTTCATGAATCTGGGCAGACGTGTTCTCTTGCAAATATCGTAACACTTTTTCATTAATTTGTCCCACTTTTTACACCCTTTGTCAAAACAATTACCACAGGTCTCACTGAAAGTCCCCGAACTCTGATAGAAAGTACTTGCATAATTATGATTCTCTTATGCACATGTTGTGACACAACTCTTAAATCAGCAAGCAGCCTTCATCCATCTATAAGAGATGCCAACTATGTGTTGCTGTTTGCAAGCAGCATATAGTGGTGCTTATATATTTGATTTATATATAAGCATGTTATCATTTTGAATTTCATGTGATTTTGATTTTCTATTAATTTTATGATTGTTGTTATATCCTAGACTGGGAGCTGTGTTTTCACAAGGGCAGTATATATAGGACAGTGTTGTGAAACAGTAAGTTCCCCGTCTGTCGTTCACGTTCGACGTTGTGTCGAAGTGACGACTAGGGGTCGCTCTTGAGAGCCCGAATACCTCTGACAGCTTTGAGAAAAGGCCAATGAGAATTGGTATGCAGTATTTGCATAGCCCGCTCCGCCCCGGAGATCCGGGCATAAGAGGGGGGGGGCTAGGCAACACTCATTGTTCTGTTTCTTCGGAGCCGAATGCAGCGTCTCTTCATTGAGAAGCAGCGTTACTCACCTCTCTCATCGTTTGATCTACGGTGTGTCAGGAGTGTTTATCATCTTGATCTTGTTTGTTACAATGAGATAATTCTTAATTTGCTTTCTCAGCCAGATAACTGTTGTAACACGACAGTGTACTTAAGTAAAAACACCCTTATAAGGTGACAGGTGTTGTTCAGGAAAGGCAATATTTGCTTCTATTGCATTCATACGGCTTTTTTTATAGTAAGTGTTTATAAAAAATAAATATTACATAAAATCTATCTATCTATCTACATGCACACACACAAACATAACCTCTAGTCAATAATGCTCTAATCAACTTTTCCAACAGTGATAACACATACTTTCTCACAGTCAGAGAGATGAGAGAGATCTACGGCACGGGCAGCGGTCTCTTCCTTCTCAAACGCAGTAGCAGTGAGAGTCCCCTGGGTGCTTCGACGGCGAATCTTGAAGAGCAGATTTCCTCTTAATAAAATCTAAAAGAGCAAATTTCTCTAAAAGAGTGCAGACACGGTGGGTTTGTGTGTTTACTATGCCTTTCCTTCCGTGTCCTTCTGGTTGCGGCTTCTTTCTCTCCCAAAACGATCGGCACGAGCTCTGTCTTCAGTGTTTGGGTCATGACCATGCTGAAGCAGCGTTCGGCGAGGGCGGATGTCCTGCTTGCGAGGACATGCCCCTCAGCACACTTCGTTCGCGAGTCGCGTTCTTTACTAAAAGACCGCGGCTCGCATCAACCGCTCCCGCGGCTCGTCCTTCTACTTCCGGGTATGAGGCTGCCGTGGCGCGTGTTGATGAAGAGCGAGAGAGCGCGAGCGTTTCGCCGGGTAATTCCCCGCGTCCCTCGCGCTCTGTGTGTCTGCCGGTCGAGCTTTCGGATGACTTTGAAAACTCGTCTCAGTACGGGTTGGATTGGTTATTCGGGGCTCCTGCGGGGGAGGAAGAAGTGTCTGCAGCATCGGAGAGTGGGCAGCCATCTGAAGCAGACGCGCTGTCTGAGGCACCCGCTGCGGGGGCGGGTTCTCAGTCAGTAGCAGACGCGGAAATGGCGGCCATGCTCGAACGGGCGGCCAAAGCAATCGGGATTGAGTGGAAGTCTCCGCCCCGTCCTGAGCGCTCACGGCTGGATGATTGGTATCTGGGTAATGACCGTGGTTCTCGGCCACGTTCTACCCCAGTTCCTTTCTTCCCGGAAGTGCATGAGGAACTGACTAAGTCGTGGAAGGCTCCTTTTTCAGCCAGAACGCGTCTTAGTGGTTCTTCCTCTCTCACCACCCTCGATGGAGGTCCAGCGAAGGGGTATATGGAGGTTCCCGCTGTGGAGCGTGCGATCGCGGTGCATCTTTGCCCGCAGACCGCCGCCACCTGGCGGGACCGCCCAAAACTCCCGTCCAGGGCATGTAAGGCTTCTTCCGCTCTCGTGGGGAAGGCTTATGCTGCTTCTGGACAAGCTGCGTCCGCCCTTCACGCTATGGCGAGTTGCACGAGGGTGTTCCCAAACCAGAGCTTTTGCAGGATCTGCGCTCGGCGACTGACTATGCTCTACGAGCTACGAAGGTCACGGCGCAGGCTCTGGGGAGGGCGATGTCCACCATGGTGGTCCAGGAGCGCCACCTTTGGCTGAATCTGGTGGAAATGAAGGACGCTGAGAAGGTTCGCTTTCTTGACGCCCCCATTTCTCAGGCTGGTCTCTTTGGCGACACTGTCAAGGAATTTGCACAGCAGTTCAACGCTCCCATGGCTGGGTCCCTCCGGGGTACCCAGCCACCAGAACACATCAAAGCATGCTCAACCGCAGGGCCTGCGCTTCGGCATGCTTTGACGAATCAAGCGCATCCATCAGTCGATCCCCTGAGCTCAGGCGATCTTCTGATGGATCCTTGTCTGTCGGTTCCGATGGTCGATCCTTCCATGGCTGGGTCCCTCCGGGGTACCCAGCCACCAAAACACATCAAAGCATGCTCAACCGCAAAACTTGCGCTTCTGCGTACTTTGGCAGAGAAACAAGCGCATCCGTCAGTCGATCCCCTGAGCTCAGGCGATCTTCTCACGGATCCTTGTATGTCGGTTATGGCGATCAAAGCACCTTGTGTCCTCCGGGACAGCACGCCCCCGAACAAAGGGCTTTCACCACAACTCAGTCACACTGTACCGTACCGAGGTACGTCGGTGGTCCCCCTGAGACCGTTGGCAGAGAGTTTTACAGCTTGGCTCGAGATACCCAACCTCTCTCGCTGGCTTCTCAGAACCATCCGACTCGGCTATGCTATCCAATTCGCACGCAACCCGCCCAAGTTCAGCGACATCTTCTCTACTGTGGTTCGGGACGAGAATGCTGCGGTTCTTCGGGCGGAGATCGCGACCCTTCTGGCGAAGGACGCGATAGAGCCGGTCCCCTCGGCCGACATGAAGAAAGGGTTCTACAGCCCCTACTTCATTGTACCCAAGAAAGGTGGCGGTTTAAGACCAATCCTGGATCTGAGGATTCTGAATCGGGCCCTTCACAAGCTCCCCTTCAGAATGCTAACGCTCAAACGCATTCTCACGTGCATCAGATTCCAGGATTGGTTTGTGGCGATAGACCTGAAAGACGCGTACTTTCATGTCTCGATTCTTCCAAGACACAGGCCCTTCCTGCAGTTTGCCTTCGAAGGTCGAGCATTTCAGTACAAAGTCCTTCCATTTGGGCTCTCCCTGTCTCCCCGCGTCTTTACGAAAGTCGCAGAGGCAGCCCTTGCCCCTCTCCGGGAGAGGGGCATCCACATTCTCAATTACCTCGACGACTGGCTGGTCATAGCACACTCTCAGGAGTTGGTATGCAAACACAGGGATGTGGTTCTCAACCATCTGGGGTTTCGGGTCAACTGGGAAAAGAGCAAGCTCGCCCCGGTACGGAGCATCTCTTTTCTCGGTATACAACTAGACTCGGTTGCCATGAATGCACGGCTCTCCCCGGAGCGTGCACAGTCAGTGCTGAGCTGCGTCCAGAAGCTCTCACGCAGCCTGACGGTCCCCCTCAAACAATTTCAGAGGCTCCTGGGTCACATGGCATCCGCAGCTGGCGTCACGCCTCTGGGCCTGATGCACATGAGACCGTTACAACACTGGCTGCGTTCCCGAGTCGGCCATGGCGCCAGGGTTCATACCGGGTGCACGTCACACCCGTATGTCTAAAAACCCTCGGTCCTTGGAAAGACATTTCGTTCCTACGGGCCGGGGTGCCCTTAGGACAAGTGTCCAGGCGCATTTTGGTTACGACAGATGCATCCAACACAGGCTGGGGCGCCGTATGCAATGGGCAAGCAGCTGCAGGGCTCTGGTCGGGCCCTCGGCTGCATTGGCATATCAATTGCCTCGAGCTGCTGACAGTGTTTTTGGCCCTGAAGAGGTTCCGACCTTTGGTTCAGGGCAAACACGTGCTGGTCCGCACAGACAGCACTGCGACTGTAGCCTACATCAATCACCAGGGCGGTGTACGCTCCTTTCGCATGTCACAGCTAGCCCGCCATCTCCTCCTTTGGTGTCGAAACAATGTCAAGTCTCTACGAGCCACCCACATACCGGGCGAACTCAATTGGGTAGCGGACGCGCTCTCCCGACAGACTTTGCTTCGGGGCGAGTGGAGACTTCACCCTCAGACGGTTCAGCTGATCTGGAGTCTTTTCGGTCAGGCCCAGGTCGACCTGTTTGCCTCGATAGAGAACACTCACTGCCAGTTGTGGTACGGTCTGTCCGAGGCGCCCCTCGGCACAGATGCACTGGCACACAGCTGGCCTCAGGGCCTCCTCAAGTATGCGTTTCCACCAGTGAGCCTAATTGCACAGACCCTGTGCAAAGTCAGGGAGGACAGAGAACAGATCCTGCTGGTGGCCCCCTACTGGCCCAACAGGGTTTGGTTCTCAGAGCTGGTGCTCCTCTCCCCCGTTCCTCCCTGGCGCATTCCCCTGAGGAAGGACCTCCTTTCACAGGGGAAGGGCACGATATGGCACCCGCGCCCAGATCTCTGGAACCTCCCGGGGGGAGAACCCACGGAGATGTGGCATCCGAACGGTGCTTTCCTTCCTCCAAGGAGGACTGGATAGACACCTTTCTGCTTCAACACTTAAGGTCCAGGTAGCCGCTATTGCCGCTAACCACGACCTGGTGGAAGGTAGATCGGTTGGGAAGCACAATTTGGTTATACGATTCCTTAAAGGTGCACGCAGGCTGAACCCCGTCAGACTGCGCCTTGTCCCCTCTTGGGATCTGTCTGTGGTCCTCCGGGGCCTACAGTCAGATCCCTTTGAGCCGCTCCAGTCAGTCGAACTCAGTGCTCTCTCCCAAAAGACGGCTCTCCTGACTGCGCTCACATCAATCAAAAGAGTGGGAGACCTCCAAGCCCTCTCCGTCAGTGACTCGTGCCTCGAATTCGGGCCGGCTAACTCTCACGTTATCCTGAGACCCCGGCCCGGTTATGTGCCCAAAGTGCCCACCACTCCCTTCAGGGACCAGGTGGTCACTCTGCAAGCTATCCCTTCTCAGGAAGGCGACCCCAACCTCTCCTTGTTATGCCCAGTCTGTGCCCTGAGCATTTACTTGGAACGTACTGAAAGCTTCAGCCGGTCGAGTCAGCTCTTTGTCTGTTTTGGAGGACAGCAGAAGGGGGAAAGCTGTCTCCAAACAAAGAACACTGGATTGTGGATGCGATTCGTTTGGCCTACCAGGCCACAGGGGTGCCCTGCCCGCTGGGGGTGAACGCCCACTCCACCAGGGGCGTCGCAGCGTCGGTTGCGCTGGCGAACGGGATCTCTTTAACAGACATTTGCAGAGCTGCAGGTTGGGCTACACCTAACACGTTTGCCAGGTTCTACAATCTGCGTGTAGAACCAGTCTCTTCGGGAGTCCTGAACGCAAGCCCAGTAACTCCTGAAGCTGACACGGTGTAGAAGCTTGCTAAAGAGTCATTCCCCACGGGTGACGACGCTTCCCCAGTTCAGTAAGTTTCCTGGCGTGAACCCTGAACGACAATTTCCATCATGTTGCACCCGCAACGTAGCTATGTTCAGCGGAGGAGCTAGCTATTAGAATCTAATATGAGGTTAGGTTGCCTCTTGTGAACTCTCATATTAGGTTGGTGCCCCACATGTAGTGGCTCCTAATGCGGCCCCATGTGTGTATCTCCACCTATACTCCCAGAGATGCGGTGTTTCCCTTAAGACAAAACTTGTCTCCGACCCTGAGCTCAGCAGTCTCTCCTCATGCGGAGCCTGCCTCAGGATCGTCCCCTTGTTGTGCTCCCCTAGTGCGAGCCCTCAAGTGTATTCTCCACACAAATACCTCCCTCCGGGCAGGGTGTGGTCTCTGTAGTGCCAATCCCCCCCCCCGGGGAGGACGGACACTGGCCCAATGTTTCCAAGATGTTCAACCAAAGGTGAGGAAAGGCTGGCTGAAGCTCTTGGGCATTGGAAGGTCACGTAGAGGTGAGTGACATTTATCTAACACGCAAGACCTGTTAATATTTGCACTCGTGACGCGGTCCGCTGGTTGTGGCGTTTTCAACTGGGACCCCTAGTCGTCACTTCGACACAACGTCGAACGTCTTGGTTACGTATGGTAACCCTCGTTACCATACGGAGACGTTGTGTCCCCCTTGCCACAACCTCGGACCGCCTCTGAGTGTAGCCGGGTGCTTCGGCTCCTCAGATCAGAACAATGAGTGTTGCCTAGCCCCCCCCTCTTATGCCCGGATCTCCGGGGCGGAGCGGGCTATGCAAATACTGCATACCAATTCTCATTGGCCTTTTCTCAAAGCTGTCAGAGGTATTCGGGCTCTCAAGAGCGACCCCTAGTCGTCACTTCGACACAACGTCTCCGTTCCCTCCATCAGGGAACGAGGGTTACCATACGTAACCAAGACGTTCTGACTGTCTTTGCTTGGTATAAATAGAAAATAACAAAAGTATTAAATGGAAGGGAAACTAAAGCTAAATCTTATCAGTCTCTCTTCACAACATGTCAGTCTTTAATTATTTTGTGGAATGTGATTTTTTTTAAGCTAAAATGTTAATACATATTTTAATAGATTGTGTTCTTCATTTGTGTCAGATAATTGACTGTCCATGCCATGAGTAGAAGTCCAAACATAGACATTTACCTGTTTCTTAGGAAATAAGTTGAAAAATAAGAGACACATTACATGCAATACATGAATGAATGAATGAATGAATGAATTAATTAATTAATATGGCGACATTTGGCTCATGTACAGTATAACCCTCTTGTAATGTCTGGGGTCAAATTGACATGGACATGGCAATTTTGACATCTCTGGGCTGCGTTTCTCGATTCTTGATTCTACAGGTATTTTTAAGATTGTTTGTTATTGTTTCACGTGCATTTCCCAAAAAATCCACTTTTTTTTTCTTTTTTTAAATTCATTTGCAGCGTTATCAGCAGGCATTTCATAAAACTAACAACACAACATAAAACAGATAACACATAATAACCCTCACAAAAATATATACAACAATGGACAAATAAGATGCAGCTTATTACCTAATGCTGCTTTCCAAACAACTCGGATTTATTAACAACTATAATATATATTATAACACACACACACACACACACACACACATATATATATATATATATATGTGTGTGCCACCACGAGGAGCCCCGCGAGCTGAGGTGCTGAGGTGAAGCTGAATGGACGCCCAGTCACCGCCCTCCTAGACTCTGGCAGCACCGTCAGTCTCGCCCAGGCAGCCATCCTTCAACCCCGCCAAGACTCAAAAGCATTATTGCCCATCACCTGTGTCCACGGTGACACCCGACATGTCCCCGCTCGGCGTGTCACCATAACCGCGGCAGCCGGTTCCTGGCCCGTAGAGCTGGGGATCATCGAAGACCTGCCTGTTCCTCTGTTACTTGGGAGAGACTGGCCGGGATTTGATCAGCTTCTCCACCGCAGCACTCAGCCAGCCAGCGGCGCCGGGCTGGAAGAAAAACACCACGCCCGGCCCTGTTAGCATCGGACAGCGGGAGAGATGGTGAGTCCCCCTCCCAAAACTCTAATGTGTTCTTAGATGTATTTCAGCAGGTAACGGGAGGGGGCTCCTTTGCCAAGGCACAAAGAGAAGATGATCGACTTAAAAACTGCTGGAGTCAGGTACGGATATTAGAAGGCCAAGAACGTCAGCCTGCACCTCATCCTCTCCCGCACTTCATCGTCCAAAATGGCCTGTTGTACTGTGTCGCTGAGCGGAGGGGGGAGAGGAAACGGCTACTGGTAGTTCCAAAAGACAAGACAGAAGTGGTAATGGAGTTGGTGCATGCGCATCCGATGGCCAGGCATCTGGGAGCGGCCAACACCATCCAGCGTCTTCGCGACCGCTTCCACTGGCCCGGCCTGGACGGAGATGTCAAACGATTCTGTCAAGCATGCCCAACCTGCCAACGGACAGCACCTCGGATACCTTCCCCCAGCCCGCTGATTCCGCTACCCAGCAGGGAGATGCGCGAGCGGATTGAGAGGGTCATGCCATTAGTCAAGGAACACCTGACGAAGGCGCAGCAGTCCCAACAACGCTGGTACGACCGGGCGGCCCAACCACGGGAGTTCCATCCCGGAGACCGAGTGATGGTGCTGGTCCCACCAATGCTTGCAAATTCCTCGCAACCTGGCAAGGACCATACACCGTCGTTGAGAGGCTTGGACCGGTGACGTACTGTCTACGTCAGCCCGGGAGACGAAGAGAGGAGCAGCTTTATCACATCAATCTGCTGAAATGCTGGGTGGGAACCAGAGAACAACTCGCCGCACTCGCCGTCACCGACCCCGTGGTTGTCGACATGGGAGAACATCTCTCGGCCGCCCAGCGGACCGAGCTACAACATCTGGTCAGTCAGTTCTCTGATGTGTCTTCGCCCCGGGCGGACCACCATCACTGAGCATGATATCCGCACACCACCAGGGGTCATTGTGAGGCAGCGCCCCTATTGGGTCCCCGAGGCTCGGAGACAGGCTATTGAGGATGAAATCAAAGAGATGCTGAAGTTAGGAATAATAGAGCCATCGTTATGGTGCCCAAGCCGGACGGCACCCTCCGCTTTTGTAATGACTTTCGCCGTCTTAACGAGGTCTCCGAGTTTGACAGCCACCCCATGCCCTGTGTTGATGAGCTACTAGAACTCCTGGGGCCCGGTTCATCTCAACGCTCGATCTCACAAAAGGATACTGGCAAGTTGCGCTCACTGAATCCGCTAAACCTAAAACTGCTTTTTCCACCCCTAGTGGTTACTGGCAATACCGGACCCTTCCCTTCGGCCTCCATGGGGCGCCGGCGACCTTCCAACGAATGATGGACGTCCTGCTCCGCCCCCACCAAGCGTATGCAGCGGCGTATCTTGATGACGTCGTCATTCACTCAGAGACCTGGGAGGAACATCTGGGACGGCTGCGGAGGGTGCTGACGGAGCTACGCCGGGCTGGGCTCACCGCCAACCCCCGCAAATGTCATCTCGCCCTCGCGGAAGCTCAGTACCTGGGATTCCAGGTCGGCCGTGGTCTAATCCGGCCCCAACAGCGGAAAATAAAAGCCATCCTCAACGCTCCCTTACTGAAGACCAAGACCCAGGTACGGGCTTTCTTGGGGTTGGCGGGATATTATCGCTGTTTTATTCCTAACTTCTCTACGCTAGCATCTCCCCTGACAGACCTGACCAGGAAGGGGCAGCCAGAGAAGATACAGTGGAGTGCAGCACGAGAAGAGGCGTTCCGGAGGATCAAGTCTGCCCTCACGACCGAGGCGGTCCTCCGAGCTCCGGACTTCAGCTGCCCCTTCCTGCTGCAAACTGACGCATCCGATACGGGCCTGGGCGTGGTCCTTTCCCAGGTCCAAAGCGACAAAGAACATCAAGTCATTTACATCAGTCGAAAGCTGACCACAGCAGAAACCCGGTATGCCGCCGTTGAAAAGGAGGCCCTGGCCATCAAGTGGGCGGTCCTGGAGCTGCGATACTATCTGCTGGGCCGATGACAAGTCTCCTGAGCTCTCGTCAGCGTCGCCCTGGAAACGGACTCGTTACACCTGCGACACGTCATCAGATGCCGATCAGGCACAGCTGCAATCACTTACCAAGGAGCATAAAAGAAGACGCTGGAAGCAGAGACGGGGAGAACGCTCTCCGCATGCTGACTGACACTAACGCTCTCTTTCTTTGTGTTCGCGCAGATAGCAGCTCGTGACCTGATCGGCCTCACCATCACTGAGACCAGTACCCACGAGGATGGCATTCCGACAGCACCAAAAGCGCTGAGCACAGAGAGCACGCAGGCACTGACACTGCAAAGCACTGGACTTTATTGCACGTTACACATAATTGTCAATAAATCCACCCTCCGGGGGCTTGCACTGGTATCTCCTGGTTGTGTAATTCTTCACCCAGCGACTATATATATATATATATATATATATATATATATAATATGGAAAATTTATTAATTGTTTAAACTAATTGGTTGACTAAAAGAGTTTGTTTTTGGTTAAACTAAACTGTTATTTTCTGACAGGATGTGGTGTCTGGGCTTGGATATTAATTGTCTAGGCGTGGGTACTCGATCTAACAACACAGAGATTTTGGAAAGGGAGAAAGACTTTGACTTAAAACCTATATACCACAAGCCAGACACTGACTCCGAGGGTTGAAAGAGTACACCGGAGGACATGAAAGTACAGAAGGGAGAGCCTGGAGTAAATGCTTTGGAGACAACATTTAGAGGTTGAAAAAACCAACAAAAACAACATCTTATGGCAAGAAAGGTCCTCAAAATTAAGACAACCTTGGACAGACCATGTGTACAACAGCTTTAAAAAAAAAAAAAAATCCATATTGTTCTCTCTCATTCAAATATCAACAGCTCCCTAGAGCATACTTACAAATGGAAGCAGTGTACAATTCCCCTCATGCCCAGCCAAATACTCTTTCACAATTCAAAATATTCCTGCTTCACTGGGCCAAGATGTGAACATGTTAGTCCAACAAACTGGAGTTTTACAACACAAACTTTCAGAGAAAAATGCTAGGCCAGCAACCAACTTAAAAAGATGAAAAATATCAAAGCGCATGGCCCTAAAGCATGGACCCAGTCCGCATTTTACAGCACACTCTACTCTTGGCTGGGGACATGATTCAATGTCTCAATACAAAAAGTGTTGAAAGTAATAAGCTCAGAAATTAGGAAAAAATAATCCATTCACTCTGGCCTCATTGAAGAAATATACTTAATGCAGACAATGCTCAAGAAATGTCAAGTCAAGTCACCTTTATTTATATAGCGCTTTTAACAATACGTATTGTGTCAAAGCAGCTTTACAGTATTAAATAGGAAAATGGTGTCAATAATGTAAAAGGACAACAGTAAACACTAAATTTTCAGTTAAAGTCAGTTCATCATTGAATTCAGTGATCATCCAGCTCAGTTCAGTTCAAAATATGCTTCAAAATACCAGGCTACATACAGCTTTTCAGTATGAATCTGTTCATTTGTATGAAGATTGTGATCAGCATTCTTTTGCATAATTTGCAAAGTAGGCCTCCTGTGTCCCTCTTGTACTGATGAGTGAAATTCATGCTAATTTAATAAGATTACACCAATTTCAAGTAAAACTGAAAATGGATAAAAAAATATTTTAATGTTTAGTTATTTTGAACATTTAAAATAATTTATAATTTTTTTTTTGTTACCATTGTGGTGAAGGGTAGAGCTGATGCTTAGGTTATCAGTAGCTTTCATGAATATGTGTAAATGTTCCATAACTGATTAATTGTGAAGGATCAAAATGCTGACTATATAAATTACGTGCTCGCTCACAAACTGATTTTTTTTCCCCCATTTACTCTAATTAGAACAAAACACCATTTGTTCACGAGTTTAGTACAACTTTTGAAAATGCAGTTAGCACAAATACAGCTCAACAAGAATGACATAGCTGTATCTTATGTATCCATAGCCTAACCACAAGGTCTACACTTCACCATAATGGTAACCTCAAAAATCGACATAAACAAAAACTCTTTTAAAATGTCAAATATAACTGAACAACAAACTTCAATAAATCTTTCAGTAATTATTATTATTAAAAAAATAAATAAATAAATAAATAAATAAATAAAAACATTAAACAGCACTTAATTTCAACATTTACGCTCCTGATCTAGCAAAGCATGCTGGGAACTAGAAATCCACTGCTCAGTTTCAGGATTTCAAAGTTGTCTTATAAAATAAAAAAAAAATTAACATGGTGTGCTTTCTGCCATCTCGTTCTTGAACAGGAGCGAAATTGGATATAGAAAGCTTTAAATTATTACTTAACGAAGTAAAAAAATCGAAAACAAAAACTCTTTCATTATGTAATCCATAAAGATGCATTTCTCTCTAAAGGCACGTCTAAAGAGGAGATTGGGAGTCAGGATCTTTGCGACACTGAGTCAGAATACACTAGTTTATTAATAAATAATTCAAATATCTCCTTATTATTTCCCCAGACACATGGATTTGTAAGTCCATTTGTAAGTGGTGGCATAGGCATCTTGTTCCCCAAAGGGGATTCTAGTTACGTATGTAACCCTGGTTCCCCGAGGGAACGAGACGCTGCGTTTCGGGCCATACTTTCGGCATCCCTGTGAGCGTACGCTTCATTTTCCAAAGCTGACGCCGTTTCCGCCACACATGCTTTTACAGCTACCTGGTCGTTTGCGTCACCCGCCCGTGACTTTATGGACTTCCTTTGGACAGATTACACATGGATTCATACGTAACCTGAGATGTTTTAACAGTCGGTCTAATAAAATTATAATCTTGACAGTACTAAAAGCCAAGCTAGATCAATAAATAAAATTCTAGCAAAGGCACCAGGGTGCTGAATATGCTTGCTAATCACAAGAAGCAATGTTAAAGAAGCATCCTCAGTGCCTCTCTGTGCTTTATAAGCAAACTGCAACAGGTCTGACAAGTAAGTATTTGGCAGATGCCGCAACACTGCCCTTTCCATGCATTTACATAAAATGCTAGTAAGGGCGATAGGTCTAAAATCATTGGGTGAGACAGGCTTGCAGTTTTTAGGCACAGGGATAATTGTAGTCCTCTTCCAAGAAAGTGGGACAGTATATGTATCAAGCAAAATCTGAAATAATCTAGTAAAACACCTTTTAAGTCGGTAAATGCACCCTGCTATGGCCCTCCCTCTAAGACCATCCAGGCCAGGTGTTTTATGAGGATTCACCCTAGCAAGATAGTCTCTCTTTGCAGACCTCAGACCACTATGCCACTTCTCTAATAGTAGGCTTCTCTTGTTTGAGTTTGGCTTTGTACCTGGGCAGCAGATAAATAACGTTATGGTTTGACTTACCAAGTGGTGGGGAGTTACCCGCTGGAAATGACTTTTATTTTGAAGTTCTGTAAGATGCTATGCTCTGCCCACTTCCAGCAGGTGGCGGTGATTAGCGTTGTGTATAAATAGACTTGCATGGAATTAGTGAAAGAATGGGGATTTGATGCTTGCTTCATGTTTGGCGTTGTGTACGTATATATGAACCAAGTTAGTTAACTTCTGTGATTCAGCTCTTGTTAACTGTGATTTATTTCTGAACTTATATTCTGTTTTGATTATTCATTGTTAAAAGTTATTTGTATATAGAAGTGATTTTAATTTGTTTTCATATATTCATGTAATGTTAATTACCTGGTGGCATCGGATGGACCAAAACAGAATGTCCCAGAGGTGTACTATTGGATTTAGATCAGGCGAGCATGGGGGCCATTCAATGGTATCAATTCCTTCACCCTTCAAGAATTGCATGCATACTCTCCAGGCATTGTCTTGCACCAGGAGGAACCCAGGACTCACTGAACCAGCGTAGGACCTGACAACGGATATTCACAACAGTGGCCTGCTGGAGGTAATTTTGTAGAGCTCTGGCACAGCTCATCTTATTCACCCTTGCACAAATGAACAGATACCAGTCCTGCTGATGGGTTAAGGACCTTCTATGGCCCTGTCATGCTCTCCTAGAGTACCTGCCTGTCTCCTGGAATCTCCTCCATGCTCCTGTGAGTGTGCTAGGAGACACAGGAAACCTTCTGGAGGAGTTGGACTACCTGTGCAACCTCTATAGGGTCCACCTCATGCTACCAGTAGTGACAGTGGCCTTAGCCAAAAGCAAAACTAGTGAAAAACAGTCAGAAAACATGAGCGGGAAAAAATGTCAGTTGCATCCACCTGTAAAACCATTCCTGTTTTGGGGGTCCTGTTGTTAATTTCATTAACACCAAAGCAGCTGAACCTGATTAACAACCCCCTCTGCTACTCAACTGACCAGATCAATATCACATGAGTTTAATTAAATTGATGCTATACTCTGATTAAAAAGTGTTCCTTTAATTTTTTTGAACAGTATACTTTACTTAAAGCCATCAGTGACCACTTATAAGTATGTATATATATATATATATATATATATATATATACATTATTTTTTTTGATCAGATGAATGTGTAACATGACACATTTGCTTTGAACTTTTATTGTAATAAAAGCTGTTGATAAGTAACTCTGCAACTACATGTCAACTAGCAGTCATTGGAGTATTAGTATAGCATGTCTGTTAAATATATGCTAACACTTCATTTTGATGGTTCCCCAACAGACAAACTGACTATAAGTAACTCTGCAAGTAAATTAACATTCTACCTATACCCTACCCAGACAGCAAAAATCATCTGTTCCAGATCCAACCCATACCTCCGCAAATCCGCAAAACAGACTTGGGCCGGTGTCTTTTTGGCACAACGGGCCAATACCGGCACACATCAGGTTTTCCCTCATCTGCAGAGGTGGAAAATCCATGTGCCATGAGTAAAAGTCCTCCCCAGTATTTTGTTCCAATCACCTGGATTTGCTAATTATCACAGTTTTTTGAGCAGGAGGTCAGAGATGGGACCAAGTCATTCCTTTCGAGTCACAAGAAATTCTCGAGTCAAATCCAAAGTCCCCAAAGATTTAATGAGATAATTACGAAATGATGATTGTCCATTAGTGATGAACACCTGCTGTTACCGAGAATTACAGAGGATCAGATGTGTATGTTTTATTAGTTAAAATGATGCCACTATCATGAAGATCAGTGTGTTTGCTTTAGTTGGGCTCTTCACCCTTAACTTCTTGTGTTAGATCTGTCTGTAGCAATACATGTGGTGTTGTGAAGTAGTGAGATCAGTGCTCAGTGATGAGAAGATATTAGCTGCTTTTTTTTTTTTTGATGAGATGGTCATCATGAGCTGGCTGGAAAACAATCAAAGTAACTTTACATATAAATATATATGTGTGTGTTGTATCAGCCCTATAAAAGTACAGTATGCAAACAACATATTGTTCTAATATTTGTAGTTATTTTTAAAACAACAACAACAACAACAACAACAACAACTGTGTAGTGCATATTAAAAAAAAAATGAACTCCAGTGGTATTTAGACACACACAGACATTAAGAACCAGCAAATGAATCTCAACAATGGTGACAATCAACAAAATGTTTCATGCGGGGTAACACTATTGTAAAAACTCCCATCATGCACTGAAGTATAAATAATTGTCACCACTGTTGAGATTCATATGCTGGTTCTTGGTGTCTGTGTGTATCTAAATGGCAGTGGAGATCAGTTTTTTAATATGTACTACATAGTTTCTTTTTTTATAAGCACAACTATTAGAACAATATATTGTCTGTATACTGTAGTTCTACAGGGTTGATTATACAACACTTAAACACACACATAAATATGTATGTGTAAAGTTACTTGTTTTCCAACCAGCTCATGATGACCATCTCATTATATAAAAGCAGCTAATATCTCACTACTTCACAACACCACATGTGTTGCTTCAGAAAGATCAAACACAAGGGTGAAGAGCCCAACTAAAGCAAATACACTGATCTTCATGACGGTGGCATTATTTTAACCAATAAAACACACATCTGACCCTCTGTAATTCTCAATAACAGCAGGTGTTCATCACTAATGCACAATAATTAGTCACTTAATTATCTCATTAACTCTTTGGGGACTTTGGATTTGACTCGAGACTTGCTTGTGACTCAAAAGGAATGACTTGGTCCCATCTCTGACCTCCTGCTGAAAAACTGTGCTAATTTGCAAATCTAGGTGATTGGAACAAAATACTGGGGAGGACTTTTACTCATGGCACATGGAATTTCCACCTCTGTTCCTACCCACTGAAACCAGGCCCGGGATGGATCCGTCTTACAGCAATGAAACGGATGTGACTGTAACGTGGGTTTGCCGGTTTGAAAACGGATCCAGCACAGAGTCAGCTGCTGTGTGGGTAAGCTTTACTAACTCTAGTAGGAGTTAGTTGACATGTAGTTGCAAAGAGTCAATAGACTTAGGGGAGCATCAAAATAAGATGTAACCTAACATATAAACATTATTATTATTATTATTTTTTAGTAACACTTTATAATAACGTTCAGTTGTAAGTCATTTATAAGTGATTAGTTAATGATGAAATAATCATTTACAAAACATTTAGAAACCATTAATAAGTGATATGCTAACAATTTATGTATGTTTTGTTAATTTATTTACAAGTAATTAGTTAATGATGAACCAGATATTTACAAAACATGACTATGCATTCATAAATGATTAATAAATTATATGCTAACAATTTACAAATCTGTCATGTTATCTTAAAAAATAACATATCATGAAATAATCAAACAGATCCTTAGTAAATGGTTAATAAGTTACTAGTCAATATATTATTAAACAATTATAAATAATTGAAATGTCAGGTAACACTTTATTTTGATAGTCCACTTTAGATATTCTACTAACAGTAATTAACTTTGCAACAAAATGTCAACTAGCAGTAAGTAGACAGTCTGCTTAATATCTTCTAACACTTTCTTTGTCAACTTTATTCAACTAACCCTAAACCTACCCTAAACTAACCCTAAAGTCTACTCTGAGAGTTAGTGGACATGTAGTTGCAAATAATGAGATTTAGTTGATATGTAGTTGACAAGTAGTTGACATGTAGCTGCAAAGTTACTTACAGTTAGTAGAATGTCTAAAGTGGACTATCAAAATAAAGTGTAACCAAATGTCAGTCATTGAAATGTTTATGCTCCATTGAAGATCACATAATTTATAAATCATTTACACATCTTTCTGCATCCCCTATTCTAAAGTGTAAACAATTCATCAGTTGTAAATGTTTTACTCATCATTTGTAGATCTTTCCCCCCAGTGTGTATACCCACACAACCTGTAACCAGCAGGTTTATAAAACATTTACAACTAATGAGTAGTTTACACTTTAGATTAGGGGATGCAGAAAGTGTTGTAAATGCCTTGTATCCACCAGATAATTTTTAACATGTAAGAAAGATCTACAAATGATGTGTAACACATTTACAAGTGATGAATTGTTTACACTTTAGATTAGGGGATGCAGAAAGATTTGTAAATTATTTGCTCATGCATTTACACAACAGGTTTTGAATAATTTGTAGTGTGTAATGCAATGTAAGAGCTGACTGGTGAAAGTAAAGATGTCTTCTGTGACACACATTTAGCACTGTGCACCTGGTGTGATCTTCATTGGAGGATAAACTGGTTTACATTATCACTAGATCCAACACACTCCACACAGAAAGTCTGTGCTGATGAGAGAAAGGGTTTACATGTTTATTCACTTGACAGCAAATAATTTATTATTATTTAAAAAGAAAATAGTTTTAGAATAATTGCGTTTTTGCACTTTTTAACATAGCACTTATTAATCATTTATAAACACATAGTCATGTTTTGTAAACGGTTAGTTTATCATTAAGTAATTACTTGTAAATGAACTTGTAATTGACTTGCAAATGAATTAACAAAACATACACAAATTGTTAGCATATCAGTTATTAATCATTTGTGAATGTTTTGTAAAAGATTATTTCATCATTAACTAATCACATATAAATGACTTACAGCTGAACGTTATTATAAAGTGTTACCTATTTTTTTTTTCAGTTGAAATTATTAACTAGCTCACATCAAAATTAATATTAGCCTCACAGGGAACACTCAAGCACTCCACACCTAACCACTTACAAGATGTAGTAAGATACTGTGCAGATCTTAAATAAACAATGGCAAGATACAATAGTCCACTATAAATGTAAAAGTAGACGTAATATGGTGTTCATTGTGTGTTATAAATAATCAGATATAAATAATCTATTTTAAAAGTTATAACCACAAATGCATAAGCATTATAATGTCTTATAATTGTTGTTATGATTATTTATAAGATGATATAACATATTATAAGGGTTTTTATAATGCATTATGCATTCATTATAATGCCATAATAATATCCTTACAATGTATTATAAATATGAGCTCCATAGAAAGTGTTACCCACACTTTCTCATGAATGCGCAGTTGTGTTGCCCATGTACTGTCCACAAAGATACGCTTACCCTTGTCTTCAACTTCTTCGCTTTGAGTTTAGGTTTTCACATCATTTTGGGGCAATCGTGCATTAATAATTCAAAATCCAGCTGTCCAACATGTCTTTGTGAAGACATCAGGTGCTCTTTGGAGTGGGTCATATCTTGCCCAGAACCAGGCAAGAGTTGTTGATGTAAAACAGTGAAAATAAGACGTTCAGAATTAGCCATATCCTAGATAACTCCATAATCCACAGTGCAGGAAATTCTGCTACACAATCACAATGAAACAATTACACATAGCGAAACACAAGGCTCTGGGTCAGTCGGTACATGCTGCGGCTCAGCTGTGCATGACAAACGCTGATGTTATGTGATTATGAAGAGTGCTGTTCATATTGCTGTCAGAAGTTTGATGAATACATATATTAGTTGTCAAGAGCATAAGAAATGGCTGATGATGTAGCACAGTTGGTTTCATTTAGGTCTCTTACGAGTTCAATACATATATAGAGCTTGGTAGTAACCAATTAAATGTAATCTGGATTACGTAATCAGATTCCAGAATGAAGTATTTATACTTATATAGGCTGAAGTCCAATTCAGGTGTTTCCTCTTTGCAATGGCTTGATTGATAGATTGATAAGACTGTAAATATCAATAAAAAATGAAAAGATATTTGGGACATTCTTCCAGAAATACATTATATGTCTCTGAAATGTTATAGTGAATATTTCATCCAAAAACTGACTAATGTCAGATGTCAGATGTTTCTGTGAGTTGTTCTGTGATACTATTTAACTACTTACCATTTTACCTAATTACTATTTTTCAAATGCCCTTGTGCTGCCCCCATGTTTTTGGTCAGTCCTGTCATATTTACATAAAACACGTTTACATAAAATTGCAACTTAAAATGTGTGCAATAAGCCTTTGCTGTGACTCAAAGGAAATTACATAATTTGACCAAGGTGAACCTGGCACTGATCAAGACTGAGTTCTGTCAGTGAATTGTATGAATTTAAGCTTGTTTTTGAATGTTTTTTGAGGGTGACCTAAAGTGTCAGGCCCTGTCACAGGAAATGTACATTTCTGGTAGAATGTCCCCTTTACTTAATTAAAAAAAAAAAAAAAAAAAAAAAAAAAAAACACCTTTTAACATAATTTGTGGAACACAAAAAAACTAACAAATCCAACATTTAATTTCTGCAAAAATGTATATGACATAATTTTAAGTAATGACAAAATATAACATATAGTAATTAATTAACAAATTGTATTTTTAATATACTTCATATTTTTGGAAAAGTACACCAGAAGTTATTACATTTTCTCAGATTTTACTTACATGTACTCACTTGAAAATTTCACAGCTTTAAAATTTACTCAGTGTTTTTGAGTGTAAATTGTTTAAAAAAAAAAAAGAAAAAGAAAAACATCAAAAATAAACTTTTTAGAATGTATGCGTTCAATCTGTCTGCCAGGCCTTTTCTCTTTGTTTTATTATTGCTGCCGTATTTCCTTTGTTGCATATGATGTGCTTTACCTCTATAAGAATATACAGGTCCTTCTCAAAAAATTAGCATATTGTGATAAAGTTCATTATTTTCTGTAATGTACTGATAAACATTAGACTTTTAATATATTTTAGATTCATTACACACAACTCGAAGTAGTTCAAGCCTTTTATTGTTTTAATATTGATGATTTTGGCATACAGCTCATGAAAACCCAAAATTCCTATCTCAAAAAATTAGCATATTTCATCCGACCAATAAAAGAAAAGTGTTTTTAATACAAAAAAAGTCAACCTTCAAATAATTATGTTCAGTTATGCACTCAATACTTGGTCGGGAATCCTTTTGCAGAAATGACTGCTTCAATGCGGCGTGGCATGGAGGCAATCAGCCAGTGGCACTGCTGAGGTGTTATGGAGGCCCAGGATGCTTCGATAGCGGCCTTAAGCTCATCCAGAGTGTTGGGTCTTGCGTCTCTCAACTTTCTCTTCACAATATCCCACAGATTCTCTATGGGGTTCAGGTCAGGAGAGTTGGCAGGCCAATTGAGCACAATAATACCATGGTCAGTAAACCATTGACCAGTGGTTTTGGCACTGTGAGCAGGTGCCAGGTCGTGCTGAAAAATGAAATCTTCATCTCCATAAAGCTTTTCAGCAGATGGAAGCATGAAGTGCTCCAAAATCTCCTGATAGCTAGCTGCATTGACCCTGCCCTTGATAAAACACAGTGGACCAACACCAGCAGCTGACATGGCACCCCAGACCATCACTGACTGTGGGTACTTGACACTGGACTTCAGGCATTTTGGCATTTCCCTCTCCCCAGTCTTCCTCCAGACTCTGGCACCTTGATTTCCGAATGACATGCAAAATTTGCTTTCATCCGAAAAAAGTACTTTGGACCACTGAGCAACAGTCCAGTGCTGCTTCTCTGTAGCCCAGGTCAGGCGCTGCTGCCACTGTTTCTGGTTCAAAAGTGGCTTGACCTGGGGAATGCGGCACCTGTAGCCCATTTCCTGCACACGCCTGTACACGGTGGCTCTGGATGTTTCTACTCCAGACTCAGTCCACTGCTTCCGCAGGTCCCCCAAGGTCTGGAATCGGTCCTTCTCCACAATCTTCCTCAGGGTCCGGTCACCTCTTCTCGTTGTGCAGCGTTTTCTGCCACACTTTTTCCTTCCCACAGACCTCTTGCTTGAGGGTGTCAATGATGGCCTTCTGGACAGCAGTCAGGTCGGCAGTCTTACCCATGATTGCGGTTTTGAGTAATGAACCAGGCTGGGAGTTTTTAAAAGCTTCAGGAATCTTTTGCAGGTGTTTAGAGTTAATTAGTTGATTCAGATGATTAGGTTAATAGCTTGTTTAGAGAACCTTTTCATGATATGCTAATTTTTTGAGATAGGAATTTTGGGTTTTCATGAGCTGTATGCCAAAATCATCAATATTAAAACAATAAAAGGCTTGAACTACTTCGAGTTGTGTGTAATGAATCTAAAATATATGAAAGTCTAATGTTTATCAGTACATTACAGAAAATAATGAACTTTATCACAATATGCTAATTTTTTGAGAAGGACCTGTATATGTTGCACAGGTTTTTTCCATTTTTGCATCACTGAATCTGTGATCGATCCCATGGTCTATTGGAGAATGCTGTGAACGCGCACTAATCCCAACTATCTACACCTGGCTTGAATTAGCTCCGCGTTATCATCCTGGATTAGCAAATGTGCAACGGACTAAGCCAGGATGCGTTGTTTGAGCTAGGTCAAGCCGCGCTTTTTCAGTTATTCTGGATTTCTTAATTCTACTTTTGTGCAATACCCATTTGTTTCCAGCTGCTCCCATGATATAACATATAAATATATCATAACACACGACTACTGTGCAAACATACACCCTTGTTATATGTAATTATTGTGTAAGTGTAACCTCTGCGGGCCATAATTTAAAGTGATACCTTGTTACCCTCTTGTTACCTGTAGTTACTGTGTAAGAGTAACATCCGCAGGCCGTAATTTAAAGTGATGCCTTGTTACCCTCGTTACCTGTTACTGTGTAAGTCTAACATCTGCAGGCTGTAATTTAAAGTGATGCCTTGTTACCCTCTTGTTACCTGTAGTTGCTGTCTAAGAGTAACATCCACGGGCCGTAATTTAAAGTGATGCCTTGTTACCCTCTTGTTACCTGTAGTTAAGTGTAACAGCCACTTAAGTTAACAAATACATATTTAACTTATTTAACAGGACCTTTCCAACAACAGAATGCAGAAAAAAACTAATTTACTATCACTAAAAATTGTCTTATACTAAGAACAGTAAAAACAAACAAACACACAAATCATGTTCTAAATTTATTTTTAACAGGCATGCTGCCAATTATTCCTTTCAGCTGTGGGCAGGAGTCAATGAATTTCTGGAGATCTTGCAATGTGCTTATGCTTGCATATGCTTGCAAAGCTGTCCCTGCAATATATGAGGGACCAGAGAAGTCATCCTTCTCTGATGCAATTTTCACCTGTGTTCACAATTAGAGAGAAAAACAAAACAAAACAAAACAAACAAACAAACAAAAAAAACTGGGTAACACTTTATTTTAAGGTGTCTATAATACAGAGTAATTACCTAATTAAGTACTTAGTAGTAGCCATGTTACTTGAAGAAAAATGTACTTGCCATGTAACTAAGTTATGCATCAGCCTGTACCTACAGACTTATATAGATGTAATAGGCAGCTATTGTTCCACATACGTAACAGATCGAGTCTGTTACATAGCTACTTGTACACTTAAGTACAATCTTAATAAACTTTATTTTAAGTAGCTTATGCCTGTGTAATATCTGTAATTTTAATGTAATTAGAAAGTTGTTACATGTATTTAAGCTGTGTACTGGTGGGTTAAATCAAACTAAGGTGGATAAGGTGTAGAGTATAGATAAGAGTATAGATAAGTAGCTAGCTATGTAACAGACTCGGTTTCAAGGCAAATCTGTAAGAGTAATACATAAGAGCAATAAATAATAAAATAACAAAGGACTACAAAACTTTCACAAGTAGCTAGAAAAAAAAAACAAAACAAAAAAAAAAAAAACAACAACAACAAAAAAAGAACTTAATAGTACAACACAATTGAAAACATGCAACAGTCAACTCCACTCTGATGGGTTCCAACTCACTTTTACCTCTATACATTACGAAAATTAAACGTTTATACAGTACTTAAAAACAAACACACACACACACACACACACACACACACACACACACACACACACACACACAAACATTGTTACTATAGTTTAAAAGTGGTCTTTATATATATATATATATATATATATATAAATATAAATTTTTGTTTGTTTGTTTTTGTTTTTTTAAAAATAAAATTTTTCAATTATAATTTTCTTGAAAGTAACATATAATAACAATACAACATCATTAATGAAACTGAACCTTAGATATCAAAAAACAAAGAAAAATGTACATTGTACAAGGGACTTAACAGAACATAGTAACCATATAGTAGACAAAAGGAAAAAATAATACAATAAATAAAAACAAAGTAAATAAATACAATCAAATAAGAAAAGCAATATAAGAAAATATATCTTGTTTTTACTCAAGTAGGGTAACCTCATCTAAACATCACATCTCTGTTCCAAGATGATGTTATGATATTATGTAATATCTGGTGTGTTTTCACTGCCTTTTTGTTTCTTTTAAATTTACATAAGGAATCAGCTAGAATTTTTAATTCAGAGCAGAAGATGATAAAATTGGGTTTCGATGCTGTAAATTTTGACTTATGAATATGACTTTTCCAAGCAAGCACATGATTTTGACAGTGTTATCTAAAAGAACAGATCCAGTGTTAGAGAGCAGAAACAAAACCATTTCTTCTGTGATGTCAGTTAGCTTATTGAAAGAAGTAAAGATCAAACATAAAATTTCAGTCCAAAAAGAAACAATGGACATCTGAAAAACCAAATGAAGCACTGAATGGATTTAAATAGGGACGCTGCAAAAATGTGAGTAAAACAAAACGATAATCCTTGCTGGATTTGATATAATGTTCCTTACTAAGAGGGGTGAAGTAATCTAAAAGGATCCAGTAGTGACAAATTGTTGGAAAAATCAATTATGACAGGGTTAAAAACATGGCCAGTGGTCCTTGATGGAAATCTGTCAATAATATTATTAGGAGCCTCATTGAAATCACCACCAGTAATAAAAAATGCTGAAGGGAATTTACCTTTTAACTGAGAGATTTTGCCTGAAATCGTGCAATAAGCTATCATTTGCTGCAGAATAGCTCTATCACCATTACAATCCATCTGCCCTTAGAAGAAAAATGAGATTCAAGAATATTCCCTTTTATTTCTTTCAAATAAAATAGCTACACCACCAGAATGATTAGTACAATGACTGAAAAGGACTATGGACCCCTTAACGTAAATACAGGCTACTCTTTGATGAGGAGTTCTGCGGTGCATAAAAGTTAACCAATTCTACCCTATTTTTAACCCTTATGAACAAAATGTACAGAGTTAACAACAAATTAAGCAATAACCATAGCTAAAATTAGTTGCTCTGCTTCAACATTTTTCCACAAACTATATGTGCTTTAGAAAAGTTGACAACAACGCAACTTCAATTCGAGAGATTCATCATAACCTTAATTCAAATCATCCACTGAAATTCTTTTATCATCTATGATGGCAAATGGCCCTCTGCACCCGGCGATCTCCCTTTGTTGTCTGGCATCTTCCACCAGTGGCCATAGCTTGGCTCTTGTGTCTTTGACACGTACTGTGTCAGATCCTCTGTGATTTTTATTTTCTTTTGTTTGAGCACCTCAGAATTTTTGGCATCCTTCCATATGCAATCACGAGTCATGCGCGCTAAGAACTGTACAATGATTCGGCGAGGCTGTGTGGGGTCATTTCCCTTTTTTGGTTTAAGACCTAAACAGTGAGCAACATCCACTGAGGTTTGTAAAGTATCCGCGATGGTAGGGGAGATGCGTGACAGGAGATCAATTATAGTCATCTTGACATTTTCGTCATCCTGTTCTGGGATTCCTGATATTTTGAGATTCCATCGTCTTTGGAATAGGATTTAACAATATTCAGCCGATTTCGCAGCATCTTGTTCTCAGCAGTTATCGTTGTTAAACTCTCCTCCGCCGTATTCAGTCTGCTGTTTATGCCACTCACTTGCTCTTTAATTTCTTTCACAGCGATCTCAACAGATGTTAATTTGTCTAGGAATGACTGTTGTGTTTCTCCGATCTTGTTAATTGCAGCTAGCAGAGTGTCATTAGAGACAGTCTCAGGTGTTTCCATTCGTATCACTTTTTTTTGCTGGGCTATTAGCTGGTGACACGGTAACTGAACGTTCCCCAGATTCGAATGTAGCTGGCTTGACATATTTGTGAATCCATTAAATTGTTTCTACATCTGTTTCCATTGGCGTCGGTGTATGTTTCTCTCTCGAGTCTCCGACACTTGCCTTCATCTTACCGAGAAAGTAACTTCTTGTTAACTCCGGTGAACAGTTAGCTAACACTTTTGTATGGAGTCCGAAATAGTCTCAGAATACTGGGGGGAGGGTGAACAATAACTCTTTTTTTGTCTAAACTTAGCTAGACATCCAAAATAAAATTACTCAGTACCCGCGAGTATATTTTGAGTAACCTTAAGTTAAGTTTTGCACAAAAGAAAACTCAGTCGCTCAAAAGACAACCATCCTTGGCGGCATCTTGGTTCGCCCCCTTGGTTCGCCCCCTTGGTTCGGCTTTGTAAACACTGAATCTGTACTTCTGCCTATGTCACACTTGACCTTTCCAACATCATGGAATGAAGAGGCGCAGGGAGCTGCTATTAATATTTGAATATTTTGAAACCGCTTCTGATTCGATTAATTTTTACTTTCACTTTTGAAGTTGGCGATCAACCCCATAGTTTCAGCTGTGTTGTTCAGTAATCTCTATGATCACACATAAAGAAACACTAGTAAATACTTTAGCACATACTCTTAAGTAAACTGATACAATTTTTTAAGACTATGGTGGTTTTTAACTTTACTATAATTACTAAATTGTAATACAGTATGCTACAGTTTACTGTTTGCATTCAATGTCATGTAAGATATATGTAATATTGTAATAATACAGTAAGTACTCAGTACATAGTATAAAGATATCCTGCATCGTATATTGTGTTTCATGTGTTACAATAAGGCAACTTGTTGTAAATGATAGCCTAATTGTTGCCCAGTAAGTCATGCATACCACGTAAACATAGAATAGTGACACCTTACTTATAAAGTACTAACAGTATAAATACATCTAATTGTCCAGGTTATTACCCCCTTATCCCCCAAGTGTTGCACATTGTTTCCATTTACCTACATGCTGTATGCTGTATTCCGTTTAATTAATTAATTGGTACATTGCAGGCTATAATTTAAAGCATTACCCAAGGATCTAATTTACGATCATTTACCTTTTTTTTTTTTTTTTTTTTAATGTTTGAGTCTATTTCTCTGTGTTTGATGAATGTCCCTTTAGTATTTTTGTTGCTCTTACATATCTTTTGCGAAGATATTTCCACTTCCCAGTGTTTGAACAATCAAACCCTGCTAAAAAAAAACAAACAAAAAAAAACAGCTAAAACCAGCCTAGGCTGGTTGGCTGGTCTTAGCTGGTTTAAGCTGGAAGTAGCTGGTTTTAGCTGGTCTCCCTGCCTGGCTAGGCTGGTTTTAGCTGGTCGTTCCAGCTCTCCCAGCCTGACCAGCTGAGGAAGTGGCCAAAACCCCTCTAAATCCAGCCTGCTGGCCAGCTAAAACCTGGCTGGTTGACCAGCTAAAACCAGCCAACCAGCTTAGGTTGGTTTTAGCAGTTTTTTCAGCAGGGAAGTTGTATAAACGAAGGTATTTTCTAACCTCTTCACACAGTCTCTCGTCTCTGTAGCCCTCCATTGTCGCTGACTCGCATTCCAGTTTATTATGCTGTTAATAATAAAACCTATAGGCCTACTATATTTTGCTGTGCATTTTGCAACAAGATTCAAAAAGGAATCTTGGTTAAAAAAAATACATTGGGTCTCTTACTCTCCACAATTTTGTGTTGTTTCTCAAGACCTTGATTTGAAAGCAGTTTTTAAATATTACTACAGTACTACAGCACTCCTGAATTAACCATGTATGTCCTTGCTGCAAAGTTTAAACTCAGCAGTATGGGGATTTCCATAGCTGGTACTATTAAAGTGCCAAAATTTAGTGATGAGTGATTTAATAAACTTTTTTTAATTAGACCATTATTTTAAACATATGTTTAGACAATAGCTTAAACATAGTTTAATAAATAAATGTCAGAAATTCACATACATATTTTATTGATTTATCAGAGGAAAACTGTAGATTCAACATTTGAAAAACCTGAAAAACATTGTTACAACAAATAGAGCCTCTCTCTCTCTCTCTCTCTCTCTCTCTCTCTCTCTCTCTCTCTCTCTCTCTCTCTCTCTCTTTCTGAAATATAATGTTCTTGTACATAGTTTAAGAATTACATGGCTACATTATCCAATATTGCATAAGGCATTTTTTATTCATAAGTGAATCATATTCATAAGTAAAAGTTAAAATTGAGGAAAAAATATTTTATTCAATTATTAACTTAAACTGAGTTTTATTTTTATTTGCTTAAAAACAAGAACATAATTGCTTAGAAAGGGAATGATAACTGTGCTAAATCATTCTTTTCAAAATAGTATGTATTAGTAGTAATAGTACTTATATTTAAAAGTTTTTTTTTTTTCTTTTCAAACATACAAATGCAAATTTACATGACATTAACTTTGTTTCTGTAGCAAAGTTTAATAATCTTTTGTCTTATCTCTTTAGTTTGTACACCATACACTAAAGGATTTAGTCCTGGTGGTACAATATGGAACATTATACTAGCTAGTTTCCTATTTTCAGAGTATTCAGTAGAACGATGGAAAAAAACCATGATGGCACAGGAAACAAACATGATTATATAAACAGCTATGTGTGTGCCACAGGTTTTTATGGCTTTTCTGTTGTATGCTTTGTTTTTGTTTCTTTTACATACTGCTGCAATCTTTCCATACGTTATGAATATAGACCCAAGTGAGAAGGTAAGAATAACCACAGTAGAAAATATTCCATAAATATTATTAATAACCACACTGTCATTACAGGACAGTTTAAACAGTGAGGCATTATCACAGAAAGGGTTTTCAATTTTATATCTGCAGCGAGACAGTCGTACAGTGAGACCTATTAGAATTGCCACTGCAGGTACTGACACCCCCCAGGCTAATGCTGATAGTTTAACCACCATTTTATTTGTCATTATGGCTGTGTACCGCAATGGATTGCATATAGCCACATATCTGTCAAAGGCCATGATCATTAGCACAGTGTGGCTTACAGCTGCAAATGTGTGAACAAAATAAGCTTGAACAACACACTCCACATATGTCATATAGCGCTCTGAGGCTTCCATAAAAATGTCCTGTAGTAAGCGTGGCATAATGACAGTCGTCCCTAGTATATCATTCAGTGGCAAGTTACAGAACAAAAGATGCATAGGGTGATTCAAGTTCTTGTCAGTTGAAATCAGGATAATAAGTCCAATGTTACATCCCATTGTAAAGACATAAGTCAAAAGAAGCAGGATGAAGACAGGATAAGAGGACTGATGTGTAACTTTCAGTCCCTCCACAAGGAGAATGTTGTTTGTGAATGACAGGTTGTCCATTAGTTGATCTTCCCAAAACCTGCAAAAACAGTATATAAAAAGAATCTGTTATGATGCATATTATACTTTAAAGTTAACAAAAATTGTTTGTTGTCTGTTAATTTTTTAGACTCTAATCTAGATGCTAATTGGCATATTTTTGAAAGCTCACAATTATTCTGAACTTTATTAGCACCACATAGTCACATGAAAAAAAATCAAAAGTCCTGAAACCTTTCACTTTAAAGTTATATAATACATTGTATTTGTATGTCTTACAAAATATTGTATACTTACATCATAATTGTTTCAAGATTGAGTAATGCAATTAACCCAAAGTAGATGATCAAATTAACTGGTATTCAATAGTAGTCAACTCTATCAATATCAGCATCATATATATCAACTTGTTCTTTGCAGAAAACTTGACCTGCCCTTGTCTTTTAATACTTTTTTTTTTTTTTTTAATGATGCTGTCATCACCCAAGAGGGAAAAACTAACTTTGATTACTGATGATTCATGATTACTAACACTGATGACTGTGGTATTTATCTTTGCTGTACTTACCTTTAGGGGTCATGTGTCTTTTTGTTATGGTTGTCAGTATGGCTAGAGGGCTCTCATGAGAGAAGAGCAATATAGAGGGAAAGAAGAATAAAGGTAGAGAAGCAGAATGTAATACAGTAAGATGATTAAGCCATGGTTAAGAGAGTGAATATATAGGTTAATAAATAAAAGGAGTTCTCTTTTAAATCTACTTGAATCATCAATACTATTAAAAACAACATGGCAAGTCTTCCTACACCTGCTCTATTCCTCCCATGCAGCGCTGAATCACCGATACTTTTCTGCACATGGAAAAGAATCTTTGAAAACTACATGCTGGCTATTAATGTGACCAGTGTCACATTATTATATAGTGTGGCTTGTGAACTGATGCTCACAGGTGTGCAGTGCTTTTATATTGCCTGGGGACAGAAGGGCAATGCATTTCCTACATTTTGCAAAACGGTGATAGGACATATGATGAAACAATGTCCACTTTGGTAGTGCATTTTATTCCAAAAGTTAATATACATAGTTGTTGCCCGTCATTATTTCAGACAGAGAACGTGCAGAAAGAGGATGAAACAGGATAAAATGCTCACTGACCAGCTCACTGAGAAAGCATATGCTGCAATAGTGCATGAGAAATTATTACTGGAAACTAATTTTTTTGGGCACAGATGCAAACCAGATTGAACAAATGCTGCATAATGAAAATTTGCTTTGCAACACTGCTCTGGTACATGTAAGTTCAAAGACTCTTTATTACAGATCGACTATGAAAGACAGACATAAATTAAGCAGAGTAAAAGTCATTGCACACTGAGTAAGACATTTTTGCACATTAAAAAATAAATACAACCTCACGTTATGTCAGTTATGGTCCTCCTTGCGCACTGAGTTCACAGAAATCTGCAGCCTTACTTTTTAATATGTGGCTCCTGTTACGGAGTGAACAGAGGAAGTTCCAAATGCAAGCTTTTATTAGACACAGACATGGTCATACATGGGCAAGGGTCGACACCAGCAAACAAGTATATTGAGGGCGAGACGAAAGAGTAATCCAGAGACAGGCGTGGGTCAAACAACAGCGAACGTAATCCACGGGGCAAGGCAAACAGGTAATCAAACAATACTCGACCCTGAGATTAGGTCCTCATATTTAAAGGGTGTGTGTGGTTGGCTGCAGGTGTGCAATGACTTTAAGTCTGCAACAGCAAGCATACTTGTTACAGATGTGGATCTAGTAAGCACTTAGCGCTTTATGCAACTTTATGCAACCGACCCCTGATTAAACTGCCCTAGTTATTGGTGATTCTATTGCACAAAACATAAACATTTTAATATCTACATACAAAATTCACATAATGAAAAAGATGCACTGGGATTAGCATTTATAGACATTCTAAACTCTATTGTAGTTAGATAACACGTGACAGGACCTACTCGTACTACTTTAGATTGAACAATATCAAAAGGAAGGAATTCTGCAGCAAACTGATATTTTACATCATTATCTAATTTTGTGTATACAAATTGTTACAAATATAGTTTTCAGGTTGCACAGTGGGGATGAGTGAGGAACGAGGAGAACATGGATAAACTTAAACAAAAAGTCTTTAATCAGGAACCAAAAGGGATAATACAGGGCAGGCACATAGGGAGAGCACACACAGGAACCAGAAGACATACACCGGACGCCGGAAACTAAACAGGACAGAGCTTTAGTATTCAACTAAATGAGGGAATTAACAAACAACATAGGAACAGGAAAAACAAATATGGGCATAGAAATACACAAGGGAAAACTAGGTTAAGGGGAGCACATGGGGAGCAAAACTCAACAAAACAAGAACACCAGTCTGAGATTACCTCCCCCTTCCAGAGGGGATGGGGTGTGGGTGCCCATGAGGCCTCTTAGGCTAGGCTTGCCCCAGACAATGGAGTGGCTGGCAGGCTTGGCTTCAGATCAGCTGGCATTTCTGGGCAGAGGACTGGGACGGATCTTGGAACTGGAAACAGAGGGGAGTGATTTAGCGCTGTTTGAAGTCAGTTTATGGGCACAGGGAAGCACAGGAGGAGATGGGTGGTAGCAGTCCAGGTGTGATATGTGGCCAGGTATGTGGAGGGTCCTGGCGTGGGGTGAGCTGGAGAGGCCCACTTGTTTTCAGGAGGTGGCTGGATGAGAATGGCACTTAATTTCTTCTACCTCCAATTTGGAAATATTTAAACAGAGGACAGTATTTATCAGCTCGATCAAGGGAAAATCACACATGGGGAGAACGCAGCAGTTGTGTCGTACCAGCTCACCCAGTTAGCGAGCTTGAGAAAATCCTCAGAGCCCAGATATTTATTCAATACAGTAAATGAACCAAAACAGACATTTCTCATAGGACTGCATGATAAAATGAACGTAAATCACAATTAATCAATCACGATTAATAAAATGCTTTGATTGTCATGCATATCTTTCAGTGAAGCATGGTTTTGTGATTAGCAGTAAATCTTCATCCAAAGGCCAGAGGGCGCTCTCATTCTCATGCAGAAACTCCAAATACGCCCAAAGAAGAAACCCAGGAAATCACTGCAGGTGAATAAACAATATTTAACTGCTTTCATTGATTTAAAATAAATAATAAACACACAACTACGACAATATATGGTTCTTCTTAGTATAATTTTCCTTACAATACAGTATATAATAATGCAATGCCTTTATCACTGCTTAGAATACTATGTGTGCCTTATTCTGTGTAAAAAGCCACACCATCTCACAGAAGAAATTATTTCAAACATTTGACTGACTTTATGAAGTAAGTTTGGAATAAAAAGTTATTAAATGTGGTATTTTCATGTGCTTTCAGATGTAGTAGCATTTCTATACAGAGCCGTAGTTCCCTGAGAAGCTTCGCAAACAGCTGTCATTATCATGAACAATCGCTTTCGATTTCATAATTGCACAATTAAATTGTCTGCGATAATGAACGCAATATAGCGTAGCTTTTCAGTGAACTATTTATGGCTCTGTGTACTAAATGCTGCTCCATCTGAAAGCACCTGCTGGCACCTGAATGGCAATCTCTGTTTCCTCCATCAGGGAACGAGGATTACCATTCAGAACCGAGACATGACTTTTAGTCATTCACTTCGATGTTGTGTCAAGTGTACGCTCAAGGGATCCCTACACTTAACACCTATACTGTCAGACTGTGTCATGAGTGCATGTGGCGCAGATACCTACAAGTCAACATGTCAAAATAAATGCACCTCCTCTCCTTGTAACCTAAATTGGGCCACCATAAAGGCAAAACGGTGCTTCAGCCATTTCTCCTAATCTCAAGAAACAGAATATCACAGATGGCTGAAAAAGTCTCTGTATCGAGCATTGGGACAGTGCCTGTTTCCTCAGGGAGGAAAGACACTACGGAGATCACATCCTACCTGGAGGGGAGGTAGCATGTGAATAATCACCTATGGAATCAAAGATAAATTGCTACATAGGGTGGATTCTGAGGTTGGTGCCACGTAAGGGGATAACTACCAAAACTCAGAACCTAGAGACTTTGGGGAAACGCTTAATCTGAGCGATATAAGGTGGAAAATACACACATGGGGCCGCATGAGGAGTCGCTATATGTGGAGCACCAGCCCAATAAAAGAGTTCACATGAGGAAACCTACATTGTATTGGACTCTAATAGCGAGCTCCTCTGCTGAACTTTACTAAGCTTAATGTGCTAGAATGATTAAAGAGTGGTTCAGGGTTCACGCAAGAAAATTGACTGAACGGGAGGAATTACACTGGCTTCCTGACATTCTGTTGTCATTACTCCCCACCTTAATAATCAACTTGGCCTAGTGTTTAAGATGGTAGCACATCTTGATGGCGGGATTAAGCTTGTCAGGATGCGCTACCCCTCTATAAGAGCAGCTTTAGTAAGGTACTGACAGCAAGTATGTCTTTTGCATGCAGTAGCCACAGTCTGGTTCCTCTCTAAAGCTAAGGAGATCAGAGCCTGCTCTGTGCTTAGATGGGAGACCAGTTTGATAAGATCTAGCGTGCTGCTGGGGTTAGCTTTAACAGTATTTATATCGTTTTTTACCTCTTGTACATCACCACGTCCAAGTTATCTGAGGGCGATCGCTTCCTGGTGTGTGGCCACGTTCTGGCTTATTGATTTTCCGGCGCAAGCGCTGGAAGTGATCTCTCGCCTGAGCATACGTAATTCTTTTCTTTTTCATCGGTTCAAACATCTCGGATAAGCGCAAACTAGTACCATTTCTGTTAGCCGTCTTACCTACAATCTCTGTTCTGTATAAACAATGAGTGACGTACACGCGCGATAGATCACTTCTGCCGCTTTCAGGAAGTTGTGCCAGCACATCAATAAGCCAGAATGCGTTCACACACCAGGAAGCGCGCGTCCTCAGATAAGTTGGATGTGGTGGTGTACAAGAGGTAAAAAACAATATAAATACTGTTCGTTTTCTCACACAAACCACTCGTTTCGTATCTTAGACCATCAATGTGTACTTACGATGGGGAATTGTTTAATTTGGACTGTTTAATTTGAATCTGTGCATTTTCTTTGATGAGGTGACCATAGGCATGCATTACAGTATATGACTGACAGACAAGAACGGTTGGACCTATAACTATCAAAATTGAAACTACTGCGGAAACAAAGACACCTACATCTTGGATGTCCTTGGGGTAAGCTAAAACATATCAAAATTTAATTTCAAAGTGAACTATCCCTTTAAGGTACCGACAGCAAGTATGTTTTTTGCATGCAGACCAGTGGTGGGCAAAATTGTGGTCTGTGCTTGGATGGGAGACCAGTTTGATAAGATCTATTGTACTGCTGGGGTTAGCTTTATGTCGATCAGCAGGGGGTGATCATTCCCTGACATGTATGGGAGCAAAATTCCTAGTAAAACGATGCAGACTTCAGACTTTAAAATAAAAACTACCTTGTCATCAAGTGGCTATAACATTGGCTATAACCAACCCAAGGTGGATCATGCTTTGTCTCGACAGAAGCATGGACTCTGACTCGACCAGACCCCGCAGAGTCTACAAGAGCCAGAAGCCTGGAGAAATGTTGCTCCTCGGAGCCAACACTTCAGGAGGGGTTTCTGCAAAAACACCTCATAATTAGACCCACTCTGCAGAGGGATGATTATAAATCCACTAGAGAAGTCTGGGTGGCTAGAACAGGAAGCCCCTTACGGCGAGTTTTCAGAAGACGGCCTCTAAGGCAGGGTGTCCTGCCAGTGATGTCCAGGCGCATTCTGTGAGCTTACCTAGAGGAAGGACTATGAGTCCTAAGATACCATGCTTTAATAGGGGACCTGGAAGCCAGGAGGTTCCACAGGGATCTGAGGCAGGTAATGGCAGATCTAAAGTAGACGAGCAAAGCTATAACCATAGTCAGCAGATCAGAGGGGGATACTCGTTGAGGACCTACCGAGAAGTAAAGCACAACAGAAAAAGCAGTTGCCAAGACCACCAGTAGTGGGCTGTCTAATTATAAACCCTAAGGGGAAGACAGCACTATCCAGGCAGAGCTCAAAAAGACCGCTACTTAAACCCTAAAGAGGGGAGCAATCCGTGAACTGGCACATAGCTATCCTCAGATATCTACATATTCAGGAAAGGGCAATTTAACACACGGCTAGCTGCAGATAGCTGTATTCCAGCAGCCCGTCCTGTAAAAACAGTGACTGAAATATAACCATACTCAGGATAAGTATGAGAGGATGATGTGTTCTACTGGCATCCTTTTATGCTATGGTCGCGCCTGGTAGTGACGCGCAGGTGGCGACAAGTCGCGCCGAGAGTGACGTCATAGGCTGTCGCCGGCCATCGCTTGTAGTTTTGGATGTATGCTTCAGACACGAGTCACGCTGATGGCATTCCCCTAGCGCCCCCTAGAGGACACAGGTCGATGTTCCCTCGAGAGGGAACCCGCTGGATGTTGCGCTGGGATGTTTTCAGGAAATTTGAAAAATAGGTTGAATGTAAATTTTTTGCCAAAATTAGATTTTCATTAAGTTATTATTCTATAACATCTTGTCTGTCGTCTCTGAAAATATCTTGGTAAAATTCCCTTTTTTTTAGTGCAGAAAAATAGCGTTTAATTGCAACAAGCAGAAATGACAGTGTCTTTCTCTAATGTTAAGAACGTGCTGTGGAGGTGCTTTCTCTTAATACCACAAAAACAGTTAACCTATCAAAATAAACCTTGTAACATATTTAATAAAGGTATATCAATGCACATTTCCTACCAGTCCTATGTAAACTATGGCACGATTAAAACAACAATTAGTTGTATTAATTAATTTATTTTTTAATATCGTGAGATGGCGGAGCGCAAGAGATCAACGCTGCTCACTCAGACGATCTAACTTGCCTCAATCTGCACAATCCTGGTGATGTCAGTGCCCTAAACAATGTTATAATGGACTATTTCACATCCAGAGATGAAGGATCGCAAGATGAAGTTACTAAAGAGCAGGAGTCCGATGACAGTCTGTTATATAAACAGTGCGAACAGTTGTGCTGCGCTCGCGTTTCTACATGTAAACTACAACTACAAGGTACATTATTCCAGCCAACGTCAGATAGCCATACTTTTTGTTATGTTCAAGCTATGGAAAATGACAAAACAGTTTTGGAAAGGGCTTGAACCCAGCTTCCATATGGTATCAAAACCTAAAAAAGGTAAAATTTTACTGTGTGTTGGGTTTTCCCAGATTGCATCACATATATATTCTTTATTTTTTATTTAGCATGCTGTTAATGTCTTAATGTATTTGAAACAAAATTAACAAGATAATTGTTTGTTTGATGTTGTGGCTTTTTGTGAGACAAACAAAAAGAAATAAACTCGTGAAGACTGAAATGAAAGACCAAAACAGAAGTTTGTCTTTATCTTGCTTTAAATTTTCTGCAGAAAATGATCTGGTTTACATACAACAAGTTGCTGAGCAAAGAGACCCCGGAGTGGCTCACAACTCAGTGTTTATATAGTCAAAAGTATACATTTCAAAGTAACAGTCGACCAATCAGATGTTTCTGTGCTATGTTGGAGATGTTAGCATGTCTCCAATAAGATCGGTCACTAACACAATCTAATGTGTAGCAGCATCTTATTACCTCACTGTAATGCATTGTGTACAACATACTCTTCCTAACGAGCAGCGGGTGCTGCCGTTGGCCCCTTCCCCATCGCAAAGCACTCACAGGCGGCCCAATCCGCTCGCAGCAGTCAGTGCCGGCTGCAGTCAGAACAGGAGATGTTCACCCCTCAGTGTCCTGACTGCAAATGAATCACGCGTGCGCGAAGCCGCTGCTGACTGATCCCTGTCCGCGTTTTGATATTGCAAAATCAGTTTGGGCGAATGCAAACAACTTATTTGTCATTGAGCCTGACATCCAGCAAGTCAGGAAAACGTTCAATTAGCTACATGCAGAGCCGTTGAGAAACAGAGTTGCGACCACTCATCTATAATAGAAAACATTATATAGGTCAGTGGTTGTGTAATGACGGATCGGGAGGCGTTGGATCCATGCGCAATGGTTTATTAGACAGAATCGTAGTAAGACAGGCAGAGTAAACAACGGCAGACGAGAATGGCAGAGATAATATCAGAGAATAACCAGAGTCCATGCAAAATAGTCCGGGGCAGGCAGCGGGCGAGAATAATCCAAAAGGCAAGCGGGGTCGGGGCAACCAGAGAGGGATCGTAAGAGGTAAGCAGTCCAGTACAGTACACAAAGATCAGTCACAAGGAAAACGCTCGGAATTGCTGGCTAGGCTAGACAAAACTTCGCAACAAGGAAGTGGAAACGGCCGCTATTTATGTCCGGGTCGGCCGACCTAGACCGGGCGGGGTTCAACCCTAGCACGGGATCCTGGGTAATGAAGTCCGAATGAAACTAGTACTCGGGGGAGTTCTCCCGCTGACGGCGATCGGAGGGATCCACAGAGACCGGATTCGTGACAGAGCCCCCCTCCTGGGAGCGACTCCTGGCGCGAGAAGGCCTGGTTAGTCGTGGTCTGCCTCGACGTCGAGGGGCCGGTCGATCTGGGTGAAGTTGGTGGAAGTCCGCTACCAGAGATGGGTCAAGGATGTCGTTAGCTTGGACCCAGGACCTTTCCTCGGGGCCGTAGCCCTCCCAGTCGACCAAGTACTGTAGTGAGCCCCCCCGGCGTCGAGAATCCAGGATTTCGTGCACCTGGTAGACCTCCTCGCCATCCACCAGAATAGGAGGGGGGCCTGCAGGACCGGTCCCCTCTAGGTTCTCCACTCCTTTCGGATCGTCAGCGGGCTTAAACAGGGAAACATGAAAGGTGGGTGAGATTCTGTAATTTGGTGGTAGTTTTAATCTAAAGGAAACTGGAGTAATCTGTTTAACTATCTGGAAAGGACCCACGTACCTAGGGTTGAGTTTCTTGCACGGCAGCCGGAGGCGAAGATCCCGGGTTGAGAGCCAAACCCACTTTCCTGGGGCGTAGGGAGGAGGTCGGATGCGGAGTCGGTCAGCCTGATTCTGGGTACGTCGAACAGCTCGCTGAAGATGAATGTGGGCCGAGTTCCAGGTCTCCTCGCTTCTCTGCATCCAGGAATTGACAGCAGGCAAGTTGGTGGGTTCCCCTGACCATGGGAAGAGGGGAGGTTGGAAACCTAAGACACACTGGAATGGAGTGAGGTTAGTGGAGGGTTTACGAAGTGAGTTCTGCGCATACTCGGCCCACATGATGAAGCGACTCCAGTCGGTCTGGTGATTGTGGCAGTAAGTTCGGAGGTAGCGTGAAAGTTCCTGATTTAGGCGTTCCGTCTGACCATTGGACTGCGGATGGTACCCAGAGGACAGGCTGACATTGATTCCGAGCAATTTGCAGAAGGAGGTCCACACACGAGAGGTAAACTGGGGCCCGCGGTCGGAGACTATGTCCTCGGGTAACCCATAAAACCGGAAGACGGCGTTGCATAAAGCCTCAGCGGTTTCCATGGCCGTGGGTAGTTTGGGTAGGGGAATGATGCGACATGACTTAGAGAAACGATCCACGACGGTGAGAATGGTGGCCAGGGTCTTACTGAAGGCCTGACTCAGGTCCTGGTACTCGATGGGAAGGGTTACCTCTCTCGTGTGTGGTCGGGGGTCCTCGGAGCCGGGTGTGGACATAGACTGGTGAGTGGGTGTGGCCCCCTTGGAGGAGAGACAGTTCTTTTGGCAGTAGGAGGACCAGCGGGAGATCTTATGAAGAGACCAGGAGATGGTGGGATTGTGTAGACGTAACCATGGCAGGCCGAGAATGATGGGAGTCTGGGGGGAAGTTATGATGTAGAACCTGATGGTCTCTGAGTGATGGTTGATCCGTAACTGGAGGTCCGTGGTGGTGGAAGAAACCTGTCCAGTACCGAGGGGTCGCCCATCTACTGCTGCCACTGTGAAATGAGGAGCATATGGGAGCTGAGGCACGTTCAAGTTCATAGCAAAGGCGGCATCAATAAAATTCCCCGCAGCCCCTGAGTCAATCAGGGCAGTGACCTGATTAACTCTATCATTGATGATCAATTCGGCAGTTATAGTGAAATCAGAATGACAAGAGTTAGGACTCACCGAGTTAGGCCGTCGTGGGGGTCGTGATGGGCAGGCTAGCCGCACGTGGCCGGGCTGACCGCAGTACAAACACAGGTTCTCCCGAAAACGGCGCTCTCTCTCCTCCAAGGAAAGCCGAGTAGTACCAATCTGCATAGGCTCCGACTCCTGGGGCGAAAGGGAAGTTGTGGCACTGAACGGGCTGCGAGCATTGCCTGGATTCGAACGTGAGGGCTTCCTGGATCGCATCAGATTGTCGTATTTGATTGAAAGTTCGATGAATTGATCCAGGGTTAGACCGTCATCACGGCAAGCCAGTTCTGTCTGCAACTCAACATTAAGTCCAGCCCGGTAGTGTAGTTTCAAGGGCCCGTCGTTCCAGTCTGTCTGAGCCGCTAGGGTTCGGAACGATAGAGCGTAATCTGCCGCCGTGCTTCTCCCCTGACGGAGGGCCATTAATAGTTCCCCGGGATCCCGGCCGTCAGCGGTGTGCTGAAACACCGTCCTGAAGCGGGTTAGAAAGGCGGCAAAAGTGGGAAAAGACGGCCGTTCGGGACACCATACAGCGGTAGCCCAGTCCAGGGCACGGCCCGTGAGAAGTGAGCAGACGAAAGCTATCTGGCTATTATCTGTTGGGTACATGGTGGGCTGTTGTTCCATAAAAAGTGAGCATTGTAACAGAAAACCCTTACATTTGGCCGGATTACCGTCGAACTTCTCCGGGAGGGCAAGCCGTGGGCTCTTCGAGGCGGCTGCGGTGGTGAGATTGGGTGGTGGCGGAGCAGACACTGGTTGAGGAGGGCTGGGGTTTAACACGGTCTGAAAGGATTGAAGAGACTTTACCAATTCCTCCGTCAGGTGAGTGAGCCGCGTGCTGTGAGCTCCGTGCTTAGCTGGTAAACCATCGCTGGATCCGGGTGCGGCGAAGTTTTCTGTAATGACGGATCGGGAGGCGTTGGATCCATGCGCAATGGTTTATTAGACAGAATCGTAGTAAGACAGGTAGAGTAAACAACGGCAGACGAGAATGGCAGAGATAATATCAGAGAATAACCAGAGTCCATGCAAAATAGTCTGGGGCAGGCAGCGGGCGAGAATAATCCAAAAGGCAAGCGGGGTCGGGGCAACCAGAGAGGGATCGTAAGAGGTAAGCAGTCCAGTACGGTACACAAAGATCAGTCACAAGGAAAACGCTCGGAATTGCTGGCTAGGCTAGACAAAACTTCGCAACAAGGAAGTGGAAACGGCCACTATTTATGTCCGGGTCGGCCGACCTAGACCGGGCGGGGTTCAACCCTAGCACGGGATCCTGGGTAATGAAGTCCGAATGAAACTAGTACTCGGGGGAGTTCTCCCGCTGACGGCGATCGGAGGGATCCACAGAGACCGGATTCGTGAGAGGTTGCAACGTTTTGATCTCGCCGCCACACGGTCAAGTGGTTCATGGAGCTTTCAATAGTTGCAAACAACTCCACGCTGTCAACATGTTTGAATAAAAAAAAATAGATGGGTTAAAATAGAGAAAATATTTCTAAATTTGAGTGCAAAGAGGCAAATGAGAGGCGTTTGGGGGCCAGAAAAATAATATTCTTATGGCATGGTATAACCACTAGATGCTCCTATGGCTGTTTAATAAATATAGACTATATATATTTAGATATACTTTAGATCAGTGTTTCTCAAACTTGGTCCTGGGTGCCCCCCAGCACTGCACATTTTGTGTGTCTCCCTAATCAAACACACCTGATTAAACTCATTATCGCATTAGAAGAAACTGAAATGAATGGGCTTCAATGCTGGAATCGGTGGCTGGTCCATGACACGCAACTCTGTTTGCTCTGTGCATATGGACAATTATGCAAATTAGGCGATGACGTCACCTAGCGACTTCTAGCGACTTTTTGGACAGCTGTAGGATATGAACCAATCAGACAATGGTTCATTAGATTTAACCAAATCAGTAGTTTATTGAATTAACAAAGAAGCAGACTTCTCCTTCACCCAACAGAACAGTGGGTGACACAAAGTCCCAGATATGCCTGGTTACCATGGCGGCCAGGACGCGTCTGGCAGACCAAATGGGCTTTTATGATCTAAAAGAATGTGTGAAGATGCTCTCCCCCACCTTGACTGTCTCTAAAGCAATACTTTGTTCCACTGAAAGTGACTTATTTGTTAATTCTTAGACAAACCAACTGACACACATGCCCCCGTATATCAGTGTATGTATATTACGACTGTCCATGTCCTTTGCATTTCTTATTTTATAACTGTTTTATGCTTGTGTTATGATAGAATGCTATATGGTGTAGCCACATACAGTATATGCCATGTTTGGTCTCTTTCAACTCCTAGTTTGACTACCCAAAAGATGGTTTTTGTTATTTGTTGTTAGATGTGCAACATATTAGTGTTTTAAGAATCCTTAGTAGTATTTGCATCAACACCCAATCGAATCACCTATGCAAAATACTTTGGATCCAGACAAAGACCATTAACCTTCCCTCCAAAAATACAGGACACCATTGGCTCTCTGAACTTATAGAGGTGGGACCACCCTATAAGATAAAAGATTCACACCAGCCACACTTCGTGTGCATTCTTCGTGTGCATTCTTCGGTGTTCTTCAGGACTTGAGCATGATCCGTCGGAGGTTCTTTTCAGAACCTAGAAGATGATGAGAAGAAGATGATGAGCTAAACTCTTCTGGAACTTCTAAGTCTGTGCCAGGCCGTGCGGCCTTGTTCTTTCCATTCTCCAAGAATCATCAGATTTCGGCTGGGTCTCTCTCTCTCTCAGCCCTTTTGTTCTTCTTCACGTCACTGGGAGGAAACTCCCAATCACCACAGAGTCAGGACATCTCGGAGGACTCTTTTCAAACCGGAAGGAAGTGATCGCAAATCCAAAACCTTGAAACCATCAAGACTTTCATACGGGACTGCATTTGGACACGGGTCCACAACCAAGGCAATGCAAGTATCGTACATTTAACTAAACAAACAGAGGTTTAGTATAAGCTATAGACCCATTGAAAAATGGCACAGATGGTTTCACAGGTTAACTGACTCTTTCCATAGCTTCATTTTCCTTGTTTTCTCTAATGCCTTCTCACTTGCCCTTCCCCCTGTATGAATGACTGTATGTTTGTTTGTTTAGATTAGTTATGTGTTAGTTCTTAGTTAATAAAATTCTTGTGCACAGATTACATGAGTTTCTGATTCTGCCTTGCATAATATTAATGTCCCTTTACGATTTCTGATTCGAGCTACATGCTCTATGTGCTAGTATAAAAGAAAGTTATTTTCTGTGGCCAAGAAAATATTCTTTCTTTGAATACATGTGAAATTACCCTGAATGTTCGCTGGACGAACGGGTCAATTAAGTGTAATGTAAATTCAGCTTTATCAAGATAATTCTATTGAATTATCCAAATATTATAATTAATTATAATGAGTTATGATTAATTAGTAATATTTCCCCTTGAGCTAATAAATGTACTACACAGCCAATAGCTACTTTCCTTACTGTGGAGTTGGCAACACTGATCTAGGCTCATCCTCTTTCCGGTGCTGTCTATGGAGGAGAGAGGTACGATTTAATGAGCTCCGTTCATTTCATGTTTTACTGTGTTTTGTAAGTGTTTACTTCTTGTTTAAATCATCAAATGTAAGGAAGTCTTATATCTGATGTTATGTTAAAGCGTTTCTATGTGTTATAAATGTGTTAAACGAAGTTTTTTCGAGAGTAATCGGGTGAATAGGAACGTGCGAAATGGCAGCGCTGTGCATGCATGCGTGCTCCATGTGCGAAAGAGGTGTTAGCGGCTATGCGGCTAACATCGTGGTTAATAACATAAAGATACGTATATATGTATTTAAAGGGAGATGTTCTATTTTATAAATATAATTTATATTTATATCTATATACTATATGCTATATTATATGTAAGTGAAATGTTATGTGTTTTATGATTCATTACCTGGTGTACTTAACATATATTTTGTGGTTAACAGGCAATGCAGAGCAAGTATGCTGATAATAGTGCCTGAATGTTTATGTGTTACTGCACAGGTATGTCAATTGAAATCTAAGAAACACTGTAATTCGGTATGAATGTAATTGAATGTAAAAATGCTTATACATTTCACTTATTAGTATTATCATTGTTATAGATTATTGTTATTATTGTTTATATTTTATTATACTATATTATAATGTACTATATAATGTATTATATATTATAATGTACTACTTTGTGAATTATGCGCACGCTCTTTCCGGTGCTGTCTATGGAGGAGAGAGGCAATGTAGAGCAAGTATGCTGATAATAGTGCCTGAATGTTTATGTGTTACCGCACAGGTAGTACAATTAAATCCCCTGTGAAGCACTCCAGTTCTGTGTGGAAAGCCTTTTATTCCTCAAATAAAATAAAAAAAATACACAACGCAGAGGAACAACCACTACAAAACTGGTGCCGTGACCCATCGCATGGTTGATTGCTGTTGACCACCGGGATTGCTGGCGTGAAGTTTGACTGGTGCAGAGGGGAGCTGGAGGCGAGACGAGGCTAAGCGAGACGGAACTTCGGGCTTCTGTTGCTGTTCTGTGGTGGTGTTTGGAGGTCGGGTGGAGAAGTTGTGCTTTGGAGGAGACTACAGCTGAACTCAAATGCCAACATAGAAGACACAGGAGGGCTACAGGTACACAGACTGTTGGACTGGTCGGTTGTGGCTAAGCTGAAGTGGGCGAGAGACATGCTGGATTTGAGGCGTGCAACCAATTTACTGAATAAACTGTGGATGAAGGTATTTCACATCATCTATTGACTGGGTTCTCAACCAAAGAACTATAACACATAGTGAACTACATCTTACGAGGTTTATGGACAATTTAACATTTTTGAAGAGTTATAACACAGGTTAATTGTCAGTAATTCTTTTTTTTTGTTTGGTTTTTTGTTTAGTTTTTCCATTTTCTTCCCCCAATTTTAAGCTGACACGGGAGGGGAATGGCTGCCAAACAAAGTGATTTGGGGTGGGACAACACATTTACAGTCAGTAGAGGGCGGGGTGATCTGATGAACACGCCTAATGTCACAAAGCTGTTTGGGGACCCTGAGTATTGTAGTACAGGGCGGGGAAAAACAGTTGGCGTTTCTACCTATGACAGTAGTGAAATGTGTGGTAGTCCAATACCTAGAGCCAGCAATGTTGAGTACACTCCTCAGGAGTCAGAAATATTGGGTCAGATGAGTAACCTCATAAAGCAAATTGGAGGTGAGATTGGGCAGTCAATCAGAGAAAGCATTATGAGAACTGATTTTTCAAATTATCATTCCGATAAGAAGACTCAAGAAGGTGTCAGTGGTCTTGTGACTGATCAGTTATATACTACTGTCATTGACGCATCGAAAATGAATTTGATTCTGAAAACTGAGGTGGCAGCACCAACACACTTTAGAGGGGATGGTTCAGATAGATACTCAATCATGGAATGGGAAGACATGATGAGGGTATATTTGAACAAACTGGATGTGACGGATTCTGACTTAGTTGATGAGATAATGAACAGAGTAATGGGGTGGGCCAGAGATGTAATGAAATTATGGCTGCGCAATGGTACAACAACTCCTACTGTTGACTCTGTCTTTTCTGTTTTGAAGCAGCACTTCGGGGACCAGAGCAGTTTAGGTATCCCGTTGGCTGACTTCTTTCTTGAGACCATATCCTAAAGAGGGTGCATGGGATTACCGGATAAGACTTAACAAAGCAGCGGATGTAGCTGAGCAATCTTTAAGATGGGAAGGCAGAACTCTTGATAACAGGAGCAAAGAGTTAGCAGTTATGTTCATTCGCAACTGTCCTGACAGAGAGTTAGCTTTTGTTTTTAAGAGTAAACCTGTACAGTCATGGACTGCAGCGGAAGTTCAAGAACAACTTGATGAGCTGTTGAGAGAACGCAAGTTGACTAATCAAACTGTGAAACAATGTAGTACAGTTGTTTCGGAAACAGAAATTGATGTAACTCCCTCACCTATGAAGTCTAAACAGGGTGCAGGCGTGAATGACGAGAACACATTGTACAAAGTCTTGACCTTGCTAGAAAAAGCACTAGTGTGCAACTCTCAGTCTATGCGTGGCCCCTGGCCTAAACAAACAGGGAATAGGATTCGAGAATGCAGAGTGTGTCAAAGCAGTGAGCACAGTACGACTGCTCATTGTAAAATGTATAACTTGTGTTTCAAATGTTTTGCAGCTGGACACGTGAGCTACAATTGTGACAGAACTACGTCCAGGGTGGGCTCCGATCGGCGTGATGAAGTCACACCACAGGGAAACTAGACAGCTCCCTTCGGGCAGAGGACGAGGTGGGGCTGTGTAGTAATTCCTCTGGTGAGACTGATATTGAGTCTGTTTACATTTACATTTACATTTAGGCATTTGGCAGACAGCATGCAAGTTGATCAGAGTAGCAGTTTGTTTTATACAAGTGTGTTGTTGCAGGACAAAGTTGAGCTTCAGGGGATGTTGGACAGTGGCTCCATGGCTACTACTCTAAGTGCAGATGTAGTTCCGCAACTCAGAGATGCTGGGGTTCTGAACCAAGATATCCTGACTTCTTCTGATATTGTCTTGGTAGGTTGCGGTGGAAAGCAAACTAGTCCTGATGGTGTATGCAATCTGAAACTTGAAGTCTACGGGGTTAGTTTCAGTGTCCCTGTTCTGATTGTGAGTGGTCAAAAGGACCCACTCATACTCGGGACTAATGTCTTGAAACCTCTAATAAGTCAGATGAAACGAACAGACCAATTTTGGAAGGTGGTAAATAGACCTGACTCAGCTGTACACTCAGAACATAGCCACTTTTTACGCATGCTTTCATATATTGAGAGATGGAGGGGTGATTCAATTCCTGACAAGGTGGGTACACTAAGACTGAGGGCATCTGTGACACTGCAGCCTATGAGTGAACACCTCGTCTGGGGTCGTTTGCCTCTGGGCTCCGTACTGTCAGTAGGGAGTACGGTAGTCATCGAACCAAGTACTTTGCGTTGTGCGCATCGGAACGTGTTGGTTGGGAGGGTTGTGTCACCTTTGTGGGGCAATGGCTGGCTGCCAGTAAAGATGATCAACCCGACCAATGCAGAAATTGTGCTAAGAAAAAACGCAAAAGTAGCTGATGTATATCCTTGTGTTGCTTTGGAGGACCTCGCACAAAGCACAGAGGTGATGGTTAGCCATAATGCAGGTGCAATACGTTCTGACAGGTCAAGTGGTAGTTTGACGAGTGGCTCTACATCTGCAGCGAGTTCAGTAGGTGACAGTAGGTTACATGACCTGGGACTGAGGGATCTGAATGTCAGGGACTGTGAAGTATCTTCCTTTTGGAAAAACAAGCTTATTGACCTTGTTGAAAAATATGAAAGCGTGTTTTCCAGGCATAGTTTGGACTGTGGCGAAGCGAAGGGGTTTTGTCACCGTATAAGAGTTACAGATGACAAGCCCTTTCGTCTTCCTTATCGTTGTCTATCTCCCGCACATTATTTGAAGTTGAAAGAGACTTTGGACGAAATGAAGGAAAAGGAAATCATAAGGAAGTCAAGCAGTGAGCTTGCATTACCATTGGTCTTAGTGTGGAAGAAAAATGGTGAGTTAAGGATATGCACTGATTTCCGATGGTTAAATGCACGCACGGTGAAGGATGCTCACCCCCTTCCTCACCAAGCTGATGTGCTGGCAGCTTTGGGGGGAAATGCATACTTTAGTACCATGGATCTGACATCCGGGTACTACAACATTCCGTTACATGAAGACGATAAGAAATTCACTGCGTTCTGTTCACCCTTGGGGCTTCACGAATATAATCGTTTGCCTCAAGGACTGTGCAACAGTCCAGCGACATTTATGAGGATGATGTTGACGGTGTTTGGTGATCAGAACTTTCAGAGTCTTTTGTGTTATTTGGACGATTTGTTAGTTTTCGGAAAGACTGAAGAGGAGAGTTTGGAAAGACTCAAGATGGTGTTTCGGCGTCTTAAAGACCACAATTTGAAACTGTCTCCTTCAAAATGTAGATTTTTGAGGAAGCCAGTAAAATTTTTGGGTCATATCGTGTCTGAAAAAGGGGTCGCCAGTGATCCAGCAAAGATTGAAGCCATTGTGAGTATTTCTGAGAAATATTTGATGGAGAATGATGCCATTACAGCATCGGTAGGCAAAATCAGGTCCTTTTTAGGCATGGTGGTGTACTACCAGCATTTCATAGAGAATTGCTCATCAGTGGCTAAACCCTTGTTTCAGCTTTTGACAGGACAGAAAAGACCTAGGTTGGGGAGAGGAATGAAGCGACTGAAGGGAAGTCGTACTCTCTCTTCATCTGATTGGACTGATGATTGCAGGGCAGCCCAGGCAAATGTGAAGACTGCCTTGGTGAGTCAGGTTTTGCTTGCTCATCCAGATTTTTCGAAGCCATTTCTGTTGTCTGTGGACGCCTCTACTAGTGGGCTTGGTGCCGTTTTGTCACAGGTTCAGGAGGGAAGTGCTGTGGCTAGGCCCATTGTGTTTGCGTCAAAATCTTTGAATCATGCACAGTCTAAGTACCCAGCACACAGACTTAAGTTTTTGTCGATGAAGTGGGCAATTTGTGATAAGTTCAGTCACTGGCTCCGGGGACACAGGTTTACTGTGTGGACTGATAATAACCCACTTAAGTACATCCTTACAAAACCCAAGCTAGATGCATGTGAACAGCGGTGGGTAGCGAAGCTGTCGCCTTATGATTTCGACATTCAATACATTCCCGGACCGAAAAATGTAGTGGCAGACGCATTAAGCAGGCAACCATTTGCGACTTCGAAGATTCTGTATAGATTGACTAGAACACCTTACGACATCTTACTGCATGAGGCCAAGTCTCTTGCTGTTGAGCAGGTGCAGGATATGTTCCACCTTTCATGTGAACAAAAAACACCCATGTGAACACCTCTCTGAGCACACGAATGGTGTAAACGTGCATGTTGGGTCCGCTTACTTTACTGGGGTGGTCTCTCAACAAGATTTGTCAGCAGTTCTTCGATCTCATCAAGACTGGGAGCACGGTGCAGTCATTAGAAGTATGGCATATGTGCAACATTTAGAGAGCTTGGCGGATGTTGAGCAGAATGAACTTCGTAGCCTTACTCATGATAAATTGCTGGAAAAGCAGAGCCAGGATCCTGTAATTGACAGAGTGAAATTCTTTGTGGAGAGAGTAAGACGACCCTCTCGCAGAGAAAAAGTGTATGAGTCTAAAAGAACCTTAAAAATTCTGCGACAATGGGGGTAAACTTGCCTTGAGGTTGGGTATTCTTTATAGAATCTCAAAGAATCCGGTGTCTAAGAAAAAGACTCTTCGGAGTACTGTCTTGAAGGGTGTGCATAACGCTGGCCATCAGGGTCAGCATCGCACCTTTTGGTTGGCCAGACAGCGGTTCTTCTGGGAGTCTATGGAGGGAGACATAAAGAAATACGTTAGCGAGTGTGAAAGGTGCATTTTGAGTAAACATCCAGAGCCAGAGGCGAGGGCTCCACTCGTATCAATTCAGACAGCTGCCCCGCTAGAAATGGTATGCCTTGACTTCTGGTCAGCAGAGGATGCTAACAATAAGTCAGTCGATGTATTGGTGGTCACTGACCATTTTACTAAGTTTTCTTGTGCGTATGCGTGGCCGAACCAAACTGCAGAAGCAGTTGCACTTGTCTTATGGAACAAGTTTTTCTGCATTTATGGGTTCCCGGGTTGCGTACATTCCGACAGAGGTACAAACTTTGAGAGCTCTTTGATGGTTGAGCTATTGAGATTGTCTGGTGTGAGAAAATCACACACCACCCCATATCATCCCATGGGGAACAGACAAACAGAGAAATTTAACCGTACCCTGGGTGATATGATTCGTTCACTTCCTTCGAGATCCAAAGTTAAGTGGCCTCAGATGTTGAATACTCTTACTTTTGCGTACAATTGTACAAGACATGAAACAACTGGGTATCCACCGTTTTTCTTGATGTTCAGACGAACACCAAGATTGCCAGTGGATGTCTTGTTTGAAAGCGTCATCTTGGATAATGAAACTGTTGATGTGCACAAGTACGTTCAGTCACTTAAGAAAGACTTGAAAGAAGCAATGTCAGTTGCGCAAGAATATGCCAAACGGCAACAGACTAGGCAAGCTGAGTACTATGATCGAGAAGGAAAAGGGCATTCTCTTGAGTTGGGAGACAGAGTACTTCTTGCGAATAAAGGGGAATGTGGAAAAAGAAAGTTAGCAGACCGATGGGAGAGGGTAGTGTACCTTGTTGTGGGTAAAAGTGACACTTTGAACACGTATAAGATAAGAAATCCTGGGACAGGTCAAATCAAGATGGTACACCGCAATCTGTTAATACCTGTGAACTTTCTGCCGGTGCCCGCTTGGAATGAAGGCAGTGATAATGGTGACAGTGTTGAGAATTCCACTGTATGTGCTTCTTGTGATGAAGATAATTAAACTCAGAGTGACGATCGAACTTCTCGTTGGGTGGCGATCTCAATTCTACCTCAGATGTGACGCGAAAAGAACCTGTTGAGTGTTTCGATGTTGATCAGAGCGATGTAAATGGTGACACAGTTGCAGAATGTGACACAGAAATGGACAGGATATCTGTAAGAGAAATTCAGATGACTTACCCAGTTCTGTTCTGTCAGTATGTTCATTGGTGTCTGATGATTCTTCTGTTAGGGTTAGGGTTAGGGTCAGCTTTGAGTGATGAGTGTGCTTCCAAAGTTGATAAGCCTGATACTCCAACTGTTACAGAAACTCCAATGACAATGTCAAGTGTGCAAGATCAGATGTGTGATAGAGAATCAAATGGCCAAGAAGGTTTGAGGTCAAAATTTGGAAGACTCATTAGGCCAGTTAACAGGCTTATACAGACAATGTCTACACAGAGAGTACACGCAATTCATGTAATTTAAGTGTGCTGAAAGAAAACTAAGTGGTGTTTTTCTTTGTTTTTGTTTTTGTTGACTACATGTATTGTATGATGTACATTTATGGGTACCTTTCTGAATGTCATGTATTGAACTATGTAAAAGGCATAGTTTTCTATAGGTAATTTGGGGATTAGCTACCCCGGGGTTACCTTAATCTCGCAAGAGATAGTTGAGAGCTGAACGGATCTAATGTGATCTCTGAACATGTGACATTGTTAATTTGCAAAGCTTTTGTACGTGATTCATAATCTGGTGTAAAACAGTGGGGGTGGATGTAGCAGGGTTATGTTGTTACATCAGATTATTCATTTTATTTATTTATGGTACTTTTATTTTATTTTGTAATTATTTTGTTTATGGGGTATTTTATTTTGAAAGTAGGTTGTACACTCTTATTAAAGGTAATCGCAGTATGCACGTCAGCTGACGTCATACATAAATTGAGAGAGAAATCGCTGCGCAATCTAAGATCGTCCTCTTTCCGGTGCTGTTTATGGAGGAGAGAGGTACGATTTAATGAGCTTTGTTCATGTTTTACTGTGTTTTATAAGTGTTTACTTCTTGTTCAAATATAAGGAAGTCTTATATCTGATGTTATGTTAAAGCGTTTCTATGTGTTATAAATGTGTTAAACGAAGTTTATTCGAGAGTAATCGGGTGAATAGGAACGTGCGAAAAGGCGGCGCTGTGCATGCGTGCGTGCTCTACGTGCGAAAAGAGGTGTTAGCGGCTATGCGGCTAACATCGTGGTTAATAACATAAGGATACGTATATATGTATTTAAAGAGAGATGTTCTATTTTATAAATATAATTTATATTATATCTATATACTATATGCTATATTATATGTAAGTGAAATGTTATGTGTTTTATGATTCATTACCTGGTGTACTTAACATATTTTGTGGTTAACAGGCAATGCAGAGCAAGTATGCTGATAATAGTGCCTGAATGTTTGTGTTACTGCACAGGTATGTCAGTTGAAATCTAAGAAACACTGTAATTCGGTATGAATGTAATTGAATGTAAAAATGCTTATACATTTCACTTATTAGTATTATCATTGTTATAGATTATTGCTATTATTGTTTATATTTTATTATACTATATTATAATGTACTATATAATGTATTATATATTATAATGTACTATTTTGTGAATTATGCGCTCGCTCTTTCCGGTGCTGTCTATGGAGGAGAGAGGCAATGCAGAGCAAGTATGCTGATAATAGTGCCTGAATGTTTATGTGTTACCGCACATGTACTACAATTAAATCACCCGTGAAGCACTTCAGTTCTGTGTGGAAAGCCTTTTATTCCTCAAAAAAAAAAAAAAAAAAAAAAATACACAACGCAGAGGAACAACCGCTACATAATCAATGTCTCCAGGATCATTAGAAAATCGCAGGAGGGTGAGTTTGATCAAAGTTGGAGCAAAACTCTGCAGGAAAGTGGATCTCATGAGCCATATTTGAGGTGTAACAGACATAAGTATGTTACAGTTTTTTACAATTTTTGCACTAATAACAGAACATCATGTAATTTTTCAAAAGACACAAAACTCAAAACATACAAATCATTATTTGTTACACCGGCTATCCAGTGTTCAAAACTTTGCATATTGCGTTCATATCTTTAAAGAAGCCATGCATTTACAGAAGCATTGTTTCAAAAAACTAATTTATTATGAAATATCATAGGAACATTATATTAGATCACCCATACACAAGATATCCATAGTTTCACTGTGTATTTGTTAGTAATCATTTAAATATATTTGTACAAAATATGTGATTCAGGTTTCATTATTTTACTGTAGACTAGAGAGAATAGTACAGACACAGTGGTATCACTGAAATACTGTTATGTGGAATTTACTGATTAAATAAATCACAACACAGGTTTTCCAAAGGAAAAATTTGCATCTATGTTTCCATCAACCTGGTCTTGTGGATTTGGCCACAGGTCCTCATCTACAATGGATGTTTTCATTCGCTAAACATCTTGGAAGGAATCTTCCACTTCTGGCTCCATGTCCTTACTATGTTGAGTAGGCTACTAGGATACCACTCATTTTACTTATATATGCATACAAATATTTAAGAGTAAAAATTGTGGAAATACATGGACAATCTCAAGGCTACAAGTCCATCTCCAGAGATCTTAATGTTCCTGTGTCCACTGTGTGCAATATCATCAAGGGTTAACAGCCCTGGACGTGGACAGAAGAGCAAAATTAATGAAAAATTACAATGAAGGATTGTTTGAATGGTGGATAAAGAACCCCAAATAAACTTCCAAACAAATGCACTATCTGTCACCATCTAAATGAAAAGGAATGCTATGGTAGGACACCACTGCTGACACAAAGGAATAGAAAAGCAAGACTGGAGTTTGCCAAAACTTATGTGACAAAACCACAATCCTTCTGGGAGAAGGACAGATGAGACAAAAGTAGAGCTTTTTGGTAAAGGACATCATAGCACTGCTTACAGAAAAAGAAATGAGGCTTTCAAAGAAAAGAACACAGTCCCCACAGTCAAACATGGTGGAGATTCAAAGATCTTTTGGGGTTGCTTTGCCGCTTCTGGCAGTGGATGCCTTGTCTTTGTGAACGGTATCATTAAATCTTATGATTACCAAACATAGTGGCCAGTGTCAGAAAGCTGCATCTTTACCAGAGGTCATGGGTTTTCCAGCAGGACAATGATCCACAACACACATTAAAAAGTACTCAGAAGGCATCCTTCAAATCTGTATATCAAGTCTAATAATAATAAATAAATAAACATGTGAGTACCAAAACATTTACAAATGCAACAATTTTCTGAGAGAAGGGTTGCATCTTCTGACAGAATTGCAAGGGTGCTGATATTTTTGGCCATGACTGTAAGCTAGAGTCACTGTGTTGTCTGTACGGACCAACACATGTTTGCCTTGAACTAGAGGTTATAACCTCTTCAAGGCCAAAAACACTGTCAGCAACTCCAGGCAGCTGATATGCCAATGCACCCGGGAGCCTGTCCAGACGCAGAGGCTGCATGCTTGTTGCATACGGGGCCCCAGCTGGTCCTGGAGGCACGTCATGACCACGATGCATCTGGACACATTCTACATATGTTTATTGATAACATTGTTTGAACACTATTCTCTAACATTCTAATAAAGTTTCCCATCACACTGGATGTTTGGTTGAAATTTAGTTTGATGTCAAGCTGAAGCATCATCAAATATCTCTACAAACTGCATTACCAGCCTCACTTATTATAAACCACATTGACTTTATTTCTGTAATACATTTACACCAGTTTTTATTGAGATTAACAGTTTTAGATGTTGATGTATGTTTGAAAGTAATTGTTTGGTTAGATGTCAACATTATGGTGAGAAGCGTTTGCTTTAGTTGGGCAAGTTGACTCAAGACTCAATATATATATATATATTTTTTTTTTTTCCTTTAGCTTGCTGTAACTATGTTTGTTATGGCAAAAACAAGAGTAAATGATGTGATCAGATGATATTGGCTACATGCTGATGTTAAAGATATCATCATGTAGTGATCTGATCAGCTGTTTTTATCTACAGTCTAATCTATGCTATTAATTTCATCAGTGACTGTTGCAACAGCACAAGATCCAGTGCTGTTCTAATTAGATAATCTGTATTTTTACCTCTAATTTTTAAAAACACATTGTTCACAAATCACTTTAAACTACTGAATGCTTCGACACACAGACATCAAGAATCAGTGTATGAATCTCAACAATGGTGACATGCTTCATGCCGCAATGCATCCTGGGAGCCCTGGATGAGTTTTGTATGATGCACCCAGAATACACTGCAGCATGAAGTACGTCACCATTGTTGAGATTCATAAACTATTTCTTGATGCTTCTGGGAAAAACAAGATTCTGTTTTTCAGATACCTGAAATGATCAGATTAAAATTCTGCTGAATCTCGGTTTGTAGAACTGTTACATTGTTATAATAAACAATGTGTAACTAACACCATAGATTAGACTGAATAAAATCAAATAACTATATGAAGATATTTGAGCCATCAGCATGTAATTAACAGCACCAGATGATGTTTCCTCTTGCTGTAATAAACATCCAAAAGCCAAAATGCCAAACTAAAGCAAATACTTTTCACCATTATGGTGACATCAAACCAAATGAATACTTTCAAACAGACATCAACATACCTTTTGTAAATGTATGACATATTATAAAGTTATAATAGTTTATAATAAGTGAAGCTGTTTTTGGAGTTATTTAATTAAGCTGGAGCTTTATCAAACAAAGGTTGGGTTTTTACTTTCAACCAAAATTTGACATTGAGCAACATTAGAGTCCACAATCCTGTGAAAGGCGTACAATCATAGTGACAGAGTCCAGTTCCCCACCAAATAGAGAGATACTCTTGGTGTAACGTGTTTTGGCCGAAAATGGTGCCTTCCACGATTTTGTCAACTCCTCGTGCACTTCCAGGAAAAAGGGTTCATGCCCTCCTCTCTGATTCTGTGGCTGCCTCCCCCTCCCCTTCAGGAGCCCTGAACAGGAAATCAAAGCCGTACTGAGACAAACTATCAAACCCATCTGGAAGCTCGACCGGGAGATGCGAGTGGCACACTCGCTTACTCTTACCACTCTCGCTCTCTCTCAAAACACATTGCTATGGCCTCATACCCGGAGTGAGCTGCGGCTTCTTCGTAAAGAATGTGACTCATGAGTAGAGCGTTCCCATGGCCATGTCCTCACAACCATCAACTCTGCTGCCTCAGCGTGAGCATGGCCCAAACATTAAGCACATTAATAAATAAAAAGAAAATAGATAGAATAAAAAGAAAAAGCAAGCTAGTGTTAGAGGCCTTCTTTTTTTGCTTTTTTTGTTAATTGAAAATAGACAATTAGAAATCAGAATTAGAAAATAGGGTTAGAGGGTCAAATAAAGATGGAAAAGATGTGTTTTAGCCAATTCTTGAAGGTGGCTAAGGCTTTTTGGAGTGAGTTGGGCAGGTCATTCTACCAGGAGGGTACATTTAATGTGAAAGTCTATGAAAGTGATTTTGTGCCTCTTTGGGGTGGCACAATGATGCACCGTTCACTTGCAGAACGCAAGCTTCTAGAGGGCACATAAGTCTGAAGTAAGCAGTGATAGTTTTGTAGACAAACATTAATTCCTTGAATTTTATGCGAGCAGCTACTGGTAGCCAGTGCAAATTGATGAAGAGATGTGTGACGTGCATTCTTTTTGGCTCATTAAAAATTAATCTTGCAGCTGCATTCTGGATTAATTGTAAAGGCTTGAAAGAACTGGCTGGAGGAGCTGCCAAAAGAGCATTGCAATAGTACAGCCTAGACATAATAAGAGCTTAAACAAGAAGTTGTGAAGCATGTCCCAACATGTTCTGGAGTGTGGTTCCTGAGATGCCCTTTGCCAATAGGCTTGACAGGAGGATCTGGTGGATAATCGTGTCAAAAGCAGAGGACAGATCCAGCAAGATAAGTATTGATGATTTGGAATCCGCTCTTGCCAGTATAAGGGCTTCAACAACTGAGAGCAAGGCAGTCTCAGTTGAATGTCCACTTCTGAAACCAGACTGGTTGCTGTCCAGCTGTGTTCTGTGTGAGAAAGGTAGATATTTGGTTGAACACAGCTCGTTCAAGTGTTTTTGCAATAAAAGGAAGGGAAACCGGTCTGTAGTTCTCTAAAAGAGATGGGTTCAGAGTGGGTTTCTTAACCACTTAAGCTCTGGAGCATTTTCTGGTATTTTCGCCTAAATTTTTCTACCCAAATTCAAATGCTTACCCTACACACATACAATGGAGGAAATGGATAAAAATGGTGTCATTGGATAGAAAACCCTTTGAACTATACAATTTGATTGTAATTTTTCATGAATAACATTATATGTGTTTTAAATATGACAATAAACACAAAAAAAACAATAGTGATTTTTCATTTTTTTTTCAAAATGTTTTGTTCAAAAGGCTGTATTTTAGGTTCCAAATGCTCCCTGTATCTTATCTTGTTTGATTCTGCTAGGTCTCAGGATGTCCCAGAAAAAAGAATCTTTCAAATATGAGCTTCTAAACTGGAGTTATTGAAGTATAACTGAATGTAATATAATTGTCAAATTTTCCGTCTAAATTTGTATACCCAAATTCAAATGTTTACCCTACACATATACAATGGAGGAAATTAAAAAAAATGGTGTCATTGTATAGAAAACCCTTTAAACTACAAAATATGATTGTAATTCTTTATAAATAACATGATATAGGTTTTAAATATGACAATAAACTCTAAAAAAACAATAGCGATTTTGATTTTTTTTTTCATAATGTTTTGTTTGTAAGTCTATTTTTCAGGTTTCATTTGCTCCAGCTCTCTAATACTTACCTTGTCTGATTCTACTAGGTGTCAGGATGTCTCAGAAAAATCATTCAAATATCTGCTTCTGAACTGGAGTTATGACTGATTATATCTGAATTGAGTAAAATGTCATAATCTCTATATGAGCATCCTCCTACATCAGGACCATAAATCAAGCCTGTATCATGCCTGTGGTCCATAAAAGCTTGTTTCTTGTGCCTCTGGCTTCTATTCCCTCTTCATAAAGTGAAACAAAGAAATATCTGTTTATAAACACATCACTGTAATAATATTCATACATATTTACTGAAGCACCTCCTATACTGTACTGTTAGTGGTCAGTTGACCAACAACTGTGTGGTTCCTGAGATGTGGTTCCATAAGGATTTTTGCGGTCTCTAACTTTTCAAACTAGTAATAATTATATCACAAACCTGAATATAACTCTATATATACTTGTAGACGCGCTTATCAGCCGCGCATCATCATCTATCCATGTATTCTGGACGGGGTCAAGGCTTCCTGTAGCTGGTTAGTTTCGTTTTCAGCGGCTATCTGTGTCCACGGAGCTTTGCACGCATTTCCTTTTCAAATCAGTCCAAAAACTACAAATCCCAGTCGCTGAGCGAGCCCTCACAGCCAGAACGCTGAACCGGAATCAAATTCCCTTTGTGCACTCTGGTGTCCGTTTACACGGCTTTTTTTTTATTTTTTTTTATTGAATTGTCCAATTCAACAATTTACAGTAGCCAGGGAGTGAGCAGTGAGCATACAAAAACAAAGCAAAAGAATACAAAATTACAATGAAATAGAGAAAAAAAAAAAAAAGAATAATAAAATAAATAAATAAATAAATAAAATTACATGAAAACATGGAAATGTTTACATACATTAATACACTTAACAGCTTTCTTGTTTATTAGATTGCAAATAGATTTTAGGTATTGTTTTACTTCTGATTTCAGAATGAGAAACAATGGTTTATAATTGCCAAACTTTCCTTTATGTATACTAAACTTTGCCAGCAAAAGTAACAAGTTAATCAGATAATATTCCTTATGGAAAGACAATTCATAAGTGCAAAAACCAAACAAAATATTTTAAAAACAAAGTTGAAAGCTTGGTATGATATGATCTCTAACAAATGAGCAGAAGTCTGACCAAAATTTGGTCAAATAAGGACAACTCCAAAATAAATGAAAAAATGTTTCTGTATGTAGACCACAAAATGTACATAGTGTATCAATATCACAGTTAAATCTGTTTACAAGGAAATAGTTAGTGGGGTAAAATTTATAAATGAGTTTGAAAGAAATTTCTTTAATTTTATTTGTGATTAAATATTTATGAGGTAGTTTCCAGATTTTATGCCATATTAAACCATCAACATTGCCATTCCAGAAAGTTACAACAGGAAGTCTAGAGACAACATCCCTTTGAAAAAGGGCCCGAACCTGCTGGTTATTGTGTTTAACAGAGGAAGAAAAACAAACTCGACCAACAGCAGTGTCAACAGGATCTAAAGATTGCAGAGACGATTGGGGATATGTATTTTTACAAAGCATTTTTAACCCATAGGGAATGGCATCCATAACTACAGCATATTCTTTAGAAGTGATTGGGATTTTAAATTTAGATAAAAATTCAGAATAAGTTAACAGAAGACCTTCTTGATTGAAAAGTTGGTTCACCAAAACTATATTATTAGAAAACCAATTTTCAAAAAATAGTGTTTTAGATTTAAATAGAATATATTTATTATTCCATATAAAACATCTATTAGGTGAGAAATTATGTTTATAGATTAAATTCCAGGAGAGAAGCATTTGTTTGTGAAAATTGGATAACTTTAAAGGAAGTTTAGGAATGCTGTAGTTACAAAGCAAAATAAAAGGAAGCAAGCCCTCCAACTTGTGAAAAAATAAAATGAGGAATAATGTTCCATATACTAGTAGGTTTTTTTTAAAAAATTGTTTGATCCAATTAACTTTAAAAGTATAATTAAGAGTGGTAAAATCTAAGAAGTTTAAACCTCCATTCTCAGTTGTGTTCATAACCACAGATTTCTTAATAAAATGGGTTTTATTTTTCCATAAAAAATTGAAAAGCATATTATCAACAGTCTTGCAAATATTATTGTTGACTGCAAGAGAGAGAGCTGTATATGTGAGCCTTGAAATGCCCTCTGCTTTTGTAACCAAAACCCTCCCTCTTAATGATAAGTCTCTTAGTAACCACTTATTAAGCTTTTTCTTTCTTATCAATAATAGGGGAGAAATTAAGCTTGCATCTTCTCTCTTCATCTTTAATAATCTTTATTCCTAAATATGTGACTTCATTTTTTATAGGGATACCACAAATGGATGGTAAATCACACTGCTTAAGAGACATTAACTCACATTTATTAATATTCAGATGAAGACCTGAAGCTTTAGAGAATGCATGGATAATATTAATAGCTTTGGGTATTTCCTCAGCATCTTTTAAAAAAAGGGTGGTATCGTCTGCTAATTGGCTTATAGTGATAATGTTATCTGCAACTGTAATTCCTCTAAAAGAGCTCTGTTTTATAAAATCAGCAAGTAGTTGTGAACACAGTAAGAATAGGTATAGAGAAATAGGGCATCCCTGTCTGATACCACGACTAAGATTAAATCTGGGAGAGGTGCCAGCACGCAGCCTGATTGAACAGTTACTGTTGGAGTATAGAGTTTTAATAGCCTTAATGAAATAATTACCGAAACCAAATTTTTTAAGGGCCGAAAAAATGAAATTATGTTCAACAGTATCAAAAGCCTTATGGAAATCTAAAAAAAGAATAAAGCTCTTATCTGAATATAGGTGGCTATAATCAATGAGATCTAAAACTAAATGAATATTATTTGAAATATGTCTGTTCTTCATGAATCCAGATTGCGTATCATCAATAATTAAGTCTAATGTCTTTTTAATTCTGACAGAAAATACAGAGGCTAAAATTTTGTAATCAATATTAAGCAAGCAAATAGGTCGCCAATTGTCTAAAAATAATGTGTCTTTTTTGGGCTTGGGTATTAGAGTAATTAAGCCTTGTGTGAGGGTGGGAGGAAGTTTTCCAAGTTCTATACTCTGAGAAAAAAGTTTTAAGAGAAAAGGAGCAAGTTCTTCAGAAAAAGATTTATAGAACTCAGAGGTTAATCCATCAACACCAGGGGATTTATTTAACTTAAGTTCCTTAATAGCATGTAAGACTTCTTCTATACAAACAGGATCATCACATAGATTTTTTTCTTCACTTATAGATTTAGTATTAATAAGACTATCTAAGAAATCAGAGGTATCCTTTACATTAAATCTAGATTCATAAAGAGAGCTATAAAAAGACGAACAATAAACAGCAATAGATCTAGGGTCATGTGTTAAAATACCATTAATATTTAAATGTGAGATTGTATTTTTTGAATGACTTTTTTCTAATTGAAAAAAAATAAGCTGAATTTTGTTCACCCTTCTCCAGCCATCTCTGTCTAGATCTAATGAAAGCCCCCTCTGCTTTTCTTTTATAAATATCATCTAGGTTGTTTTGAAGAGTAATCAGTTCCATTTTTTCATTATCTGAGAAAATAGGGGGAGATCTTTGAGTGAAAGCTGTAATCTTTGAAATTATACATTCTTCTTCATGTTTCCTTGCTTTGGCTAAAACACTTCCATAATTTCTTAAGAATTTACCCATTTCATACTTCAATAATTCCCAGTTATTACAATAGTCATTATTCAGTTGAGCTAAATTCCAGTAATGTGCAATCAAACTGCGAATGGACACCCTAACAGATTTATTGTCCAGAATTGTATTATTAAGTTTCCAATATGAGTTATGATGGTTGTTGGAAAAAGTTTGTAGGCTAACATTAATAGAAACTGCTTTATGGTCTGTAAGTGGCATAGGAATGTTAATCAAAACGTTTTCTTTCTGTAAACTACAAGAACCTAGCCAATAATCAATACAAGACATGGCAGTACATGCCTTATTGTTCCATGTAAAGGATTTTAAATTAGGGAATTTCTCCCTCCAAATGTCTTTTATACCAAATTTCTGCATAAAGGCCTTAAGAGTAGTATTGAAAGACGTGGGAGCACGAGGAGGCCATCTGTCAAGGGAATTGTCTAAAGTAATGTTAAAATCACCTCCGATTAATATAAGTGAATTTGGGAATTTTGATAAACAATGTGTTAACTGAATTTCTAAAGTATCAAATAAGTCATCATTTTCACTTTTAGAATTATACCCATAAACATTTACTAGAATTACAGTCACAAGATCAACCTTTGCAACTAAAAGAATATAATGACCAAAAGTGTCCACATTGGAATATAGAATATCCCCCAAAAACCTACTTCTTAATATTGCTACTCCTGCTGAGTGCTAAGACCCATGTGCAAACCAAATATCATTACCCCATTGTGCTTTCCAAAAATTAATGTCATTGGGAGTTGAATGAACTTCTTGAAAAAAACAAAAGTCAGACTTTTGCTGCTTAGCAAACAAAAATAATGGTTTACGTTTAACATTTAACCTCAAACCCCTGGCATTAAGAGTAATTACCGAAAAAGACATATGTAAATATGAATTAAGAGAGTAAAAAGTGAATAGAAAGAAACGGGAACAACTTGAAAAATTCCATTCCCAATAAGAACGAGTGAACAGTGCAATTATTAACCCAGTCGTAGGCTTTTAAGAATTACTTCAACCAATACAGAGTAAATCTCCTGCATCAGACTAAGAAAAGAAGCTTACAAAAGCAATAGGTTGAAAAAAGTGTGCGTGCGTTACAAGGTCGCAAGTTCAAATCTTCAGGGATTTGGATGCACGGCTTTCCAACAACAAAGGAAACAAACTCAAAAAAGAACGTGTCTTTCCTTATGAAACAACAAGTTAAATAAAGAGTGGTGGATGTATAGCTTCCCCATCAACAAACGCCCGAACACCGACCTGAACGCTGACCTGCCTTATGAGACCGCAAGTCCAAATCTTCAAGGTGGTGGATGCACGGCTTTTCAACAACATCCGAACACCAACAAGAACACTGTCCTCCCTTACGAGACGGCAAAGTCATATCCTCAGGGTGGTGGCTAACGTAATAATATAACGTACAGCTTCCCCATCAACTAACGTCCGAACACCGATAAAGAACGCTGTCCCCCCTTATGAGACCGCAAGACTAAATCTTCAAGGTGGTGGATGAACAACTTTTCCGTCAACAAACGCCCGCCCGCCGACAAAGAACGCTCTCTTCCCTTCTTTTCTAGCAGCTTCCACCAACGGCCACAGCTTCATCCTTAGCATCTTGTCTGCCTGAGTCAAACCTACGGTGAATCTCAGCTTGTGATTCCTTAGGTAATCGGATTGTTTTGCCTGCCGCCACACCAGATCCCGCGTAGATCTTTTCGCGAAACGAATAATCACCGGTCTTGGCCTGTTGTCCAGCAGCTTTCCCAGACGGTGCACAATATCGATGTCATCTCGAATCGCCACGCTAGAATCAGTAATAACTGCAGCGCAGATGTTGGAAACTTTTAGCTTTATGTTTTCTTCAGAGTGCTCAGGAATTCCGTAGAGACGAAGATTCCATCTGTGTTGATATCGTTTGGATTCATTTAGTTTTTGCTCAAGTTCAGAGATCTTGGTATTATTCAGATTCACAGTAGATTTACAGTTCTTTACGTCGGTTTTCAGAGCGTTGACTTCTTCAAACGCAAAATCGATCGATTTCTTGAGACTGTCAATACTCACTGTATTTTTGGTTATCATTTTTCCGAGACTTTCTGCACTCTCTTTGATTTTAGATGTCAAAGCCTCGATGATGTTATCTTGCAAATCTGACAATGAAATGTCTCAGCGAGATTTTTTTTGCTGAGGTTTCACAGGAGTATCTTGGTTAGACTCACACACTGACTCGAGGACTGGACTTTCACTCCGAGAGAGATCAAGACTTTGATGACTGTATTCATGGTCGGTTATGAGACGAGAGGAAGAATCAACAGCAGCACCGACAGGAATACCAAGTTCCATTTCTTCTATAATTATGTTAGATGTAGAGCTCTTATTTTTTCCTTTGCGTTTCATCATGCAATTCGAAGCATCCATGTGCAAGAAGACGGCTAACGGCGACCACAATACAAAACTTAAATCAAAACAAAACAAACAAAAAGAAACACTTTGCTAAACAAAATAAAAAATAATGTCTAATGCATAGTCAAACGATATTCTGTAATCTTGGCTTACTTTTCAAAGTTAAGATTTGGGAATGGAAAAGATAAACGCCTCAGCTGCACATAAAAGCTTCCTCGCCGGCCGCCATCTTGCGCAACCCCGTCCGGTTACACGGCTCTCAGTGGTCAGGCGTGCTAGAGTGACGTGTAAATTGACCCGTGGTAGTGCTCTGAGCGGAGAGCGCACGCGCAGAGCTGTATAACATCCGTCTGTGAAGCAGAATCACCTCCGGTGCGGCTATAGTTTGGAGACGCGTCATAGAAGCAAAAGTGGAAGTAAACTTTGGCGACAAAACAATGGATATCTTACCAGTAGAAGCACGCAGAAACATGAAAATGGTCTCGTTTGAAAGAAGAGACTCTGATCTAAAAGAAAGTTTATGGCTGTTTGTGGCTGAATAAAGCAGTAGTATGAGTAAGAATATAGAAAAAAGAAAATTCTGTCAGAATAGTTTTTTTTGACATCGCGATTCTATTGAAGATCATTTGATCTGTGGTTATCACACAATGAAATAACATATATAGCTAGATTCTTGAGAATGAGAGCTTTCTTGTGATATATGACTTGACTGTTTTGTGAAAAATAAAAAAAATAGACATTCTTAGGAAAAATTCTTCGCAATCATTAGGCGGAAATTCGTAAGTGGTACGAATAAAATTCTAAGCTTTATTTTATGGATTTATGTATCATAAAAAGTTCCTTGATATTGGTATTCCTTGTAAAGCTGAGACTCTAAGCTTTCAAATGAGACCATATAAGTGCAGATACTATATAAGGAAGGCTATATAAATGAAGCATAAACATTTTTAACGTGATTTTGGAGAGTTTATTAGAGTAGAGGGGTTATACAAGCTTGTTTAAATGCAGAGGGAAAAAAAAAACCTTGTTTGAAGGGATGTGTTAATGATGTGAGTGAGCGCAGGTACAACTGCAGGAGAAATGGCTTGAAGGAGATGAGATGGAAAAGGATCAAGTGGACAAGTAGTAGGATGATTAGAAAGGATGTTTAGAGACTTCTGCCTCAGTGAGTGAAGAGAAGGATGTGAATGAAAGTATGTTTGCTGGTAAGATGTGCTTGGCAGATGGTTTTGATTTTATTAATGAAGAACGTGGCAAAGTTGTCAGCTGTTAGATTTGATAAAGGAGGGGAAGGATGAGGACAAAGGAGGGTGGAATATGTTTTAAAGAGCATGCAAGAGTTAGACGAATTGTTCATTTTGTAATGATAGTATGTCCTTTTAGCAGTGGAGACATTAGCAGAGAAGGAAGAGAGAAGTGACTGATACATGTTAAGGTCAGTAGGATTTTTAGATTTACACCATACCCTTTCAGTAGCCCTGAGCTTAGAAATATGTTTGCAGAGAACATCAGACAGCCAAGGGCCAGAAGGGGTGGAATGGGCTGGGCTGGCCTGGAAGACAGGGGCAGACAGTGTCTAAACAAGATTTAAGAGTGAAGCAGAAAGTATCAGAAGCACAATTAGCATCAAGCAGTGAGAACTGTTTAGGCGAAGGAAGCGAAGATGAAACCATAGTAGATAGCTGGGAGGGAGAATTTGCTCTTCAAAATCACCATCAAAGCACCCAGGGGTACTCTCACAACACTTAGCTGTGTTAGAGCTGCTGCTCCTGAACCCGGTCATGTTTCAGCTGCTCCTCCTGAACCCAGTCACATCGCAGCTGCTCCGCCTGAGTCAAGCCAATTCATAACCACAGCTCCTCTCGTGCTAAGTCCTGTCACCAGTGCTGTTCCTGAGCCAAGACATCTCTTTGCAAGTGTTGCTCCAGAGCCAAGACACTTCTCAGCCGTTTTTCCCGAGCTGAAAATTGTCGCTGCCACTGCCACTCCTGAAGCGATTCAAGTCCCAGTTGCAGTCCCCGAACAGGCTTTCACAGTTGCCACACTCACCCTGAAAGTAGCGCTGTGGGTTGTCCGGGCCGCATATACCACCACCAAGTCCTCAGAGGTTCTGCGGCGAGAGCTGCCACCTCTGGGGTGGCATCCCTGGAGGAGTGGCTGAGGTCACAGATCCTTGTGCAAAGGGGATAGCCGCACCTGCTCCTTGCACGGTGGTAGCGCCCAGCAACCCACATTCCTCTAAAGAGCTCTCGCCCAGTCCCAATACTGCCGTTGAAGCCTTCTGCAAACTGTTGGTCCATCCAAGTACAAGTGAAGAATTGTTTACACTTTAGATTAGGGGATGCAGAAAGATTTGTAAATTATTTACTCATGCATTTACACAACATGTTTTAAATACTTTAATGTGTAATGCAATGTAAGGGCTGACTGGTGAGAGTAAAGATGTCTTCTGTGACACACATGGAATAATTTAGCACTGTGCACCTGGTGTGATCTTCATTGGAGGGTAAAACTGGTTTACATTATCACTAGATCCAAAAGACTCCACACAGAACACAAGTCTGCACTGATGAGAGAAAGGGTTTACACGTTTATTTACTTGACAGCAAATAATTTGTTATTATTTAAAAAAGAAAATAGTTTTAGAATAATTGCATTTTTTAACATAGCACTTATTAATCATTTATAAACACATAATCATGTTTTGTAAATGAATAGTTCATCATTAACTAATTACTTGTAAATGAACGTGTAATTGTCTTATAAATTAATTAATAAAACATGCACAAATTGTTAGCATATCACTTATTAATCATTTGTGAATGTTTTGTAAAAGATTATTTCATCATTAACTAATCACTTATAAATGACTTACAGCTGAATGTTATTATAAAGTGTTACCGATTATGGTAATGCTTTATTGGACGGTTGTTCTTGTCATGAGCGCGGTCTCTGTGGCTCCCTCCGATCGCCGTCAGCGGGAGTTATCGCCGGACTTTTAACGAACTCCACTACCCATAATCCCGTACCTGGGACTCGCTTCCTGTTCCGGGGCGCTTCCCGCCGGCGCGCTTTCTTCCGGTTTTAAAAGGGACGCCGAGCCGCGAGCTTTTCGCGAAGTTTTGATTTGCTCCGGCCATCATCACCAAGCGTTTCTCTGGATTGTATTCTCTGTTATCGACTCGGACTGTTTGACTCTCGTGTGACTATTTCTGCCTGCCTTTCTGACCCCTCGCCTGCCTTTTCGGATTGTTGTTTGGATTGCTAGTTGCCCCGACCTCTTTGCCTGGACCTGACCATTCTCTGCCCTGCCCCTGTCACACCCGATTGCCGTTGTCGACCCTTGCCAGTTTAACCTTGTTTGTTGTCTGTGAATAAACCGTTTGCTCATGGATCCACCGACTGCTGATTTAACATCACAGAAAACTTCGCCAACCACGGATCCAGCAACGGTGTTCCAGCTCACCTCAGAGCTGTCGGCTCAAGCTTCAGTGCTGGCGGTCCACCAGCATCAGCTCGACCGCCTCACGTCACTCACGGAGGAGCTAGTAAAGACCCTACAGGCTCTTCAACTGCCGTCACAGACCCAGCCGAGCTACATGCCTCCCGCCGTGGCACCCCCCGCTGCCGCCGCCGCCACTACACCAGCCGCGCCAACCACCACCAGCCCACGCCTCGCCTTCCCGGAGAAGTTTGACGGAACAACGACAAAATGTAAGGGCTTTTTGTTACAATGCTCCTTATTTGTTAACCAACAACCACAGCTATATCCCACTGACGATTCTCGTATAGCCTTTGTCTGTTCACTTCTCTCGGGGCGTGCGCTGGACTGGGCCACCGCTGTGTGGACCCACGATCGCCCTGCTTTTCCCTCCTTCTCTGCCTTTCTCCGTCGTTTCCAGGAGGTGTTCCAGCCCTCGTCTGCTGGTGGTGAAGCTGGTGAGCAGCTGATGGCCCTGCGCCAGGGAGCTAGTACCGCAGCGGACTATGCCCTTAGCTTCCGCACCCTTGCGGCCCAGAGCGGGTGGAACGATGAGCCCCTCAAGCTCCACTTCCGGAAGGGGCTCAATCCTGACTTGCAGGCGGAGCTGGCTTGCAGAGACGAGGGACTCAACCTGGATCAGTTCATCGAACTCTCTATTCGCCTGGATAACTTGATGCGCACCCGAAGGCCCCCACGCGCTCTCTCTACCTGGCCGACCTACACTCACACCGAACCTCAAGCGGAGCCCATGCAGATCGGAGCCACTCACCTCACCGTGGAAGAGAGAGAGAGGAGACTGAGGGAGAATCTCTGCCTGTACTGCGGCAAACCAGGGCACATTCGAGCGAACTGCCCGACTCGTCCACCTCGAAGGAATCCCTCGGTGAGTGAGTTTCCTAATCTTTGCTCTCGTTTGGAGATTCCCGTAGTTTTGTGTTGTGCTAAGAACAACATCAGAACCACTGCCCTGATTGACTCTGGGGCGGCTGGCAATTTTATTGACACCGCCTTCGCCCAGGCTCATAACTTACCCCTGTTTTCTTGTACTTCACATGTGGCAGTGGCAGCCCTCGACGGGCGGCCGCTAGGCTCCGGGCAGATTCTCCACACCACCCACGACCTCTCTCTCTCCATCGAACCCCAGCATCAGGAAACCATCCGGTTTTTCGTCATCTCGTCACCTCAGACCCCACTCATCCTAGGATTTCCCTGGCTACACCAACATGACCCAAGTATCTCCTGGACTCAACTCACCATCACACGCTGGTCTGCCTACTGCCAACAGAACTGTCTCCGCGACACCTCGACCGACACTTCAGCCACGGTCCCCGCCAGTGACATCCCAGGCCTACCCTCAGAGTACCGGGACCTCCAACTTGCTTTCAGTAAGACCCGGGCCTCACAACTTCCACCTCACCGATCAGGGGATTGTGCCATTGAACTCCTTCCGGGCGCCACTCTACCTAAAGGCCGCGTTTTTCCCCTCTCACAACCTGAGACTGACGCCATGAGGAATTATATCAAGGAGGAACTGGCTAAAGGCTTCATCCGGCCATCCACTTCACCTGCTTCAGCTGGGTTTTTCTTTGTGAAAAAGAAGGACGGCGGTTTGCGCCCCTGCATCGATTATAGAGGCCTCAACGACATCACCATAAAGTACAGGTACCCTCTCCCTCTCGTACCCTCAGCACTGGAACAGCTCCGTTCAGCCCGCTTCTTTACCAAACTGGATTTGCGTAATGCCTACAATCTGATCAGAATAAGGGAGGGTGACGAGTGGAAGACGGCCTTCTCCACCACCTCTGGCCACTACGAGTACCTCGTTATGCCCTTTGGCCTGTCCAACAGTCCCTCCTGTTTCCAGGCATTCGTTAACGAGATCTTCCGAGACATGCTCAACAGAGGGGTCATCATCTACATCGACGACATACTCATTTATTCGAACACCCGGGAGGAGCACATCGAACACGTACGGTCAGTTCTCCAGCGCCTCATCCAACACCAATTGTACGCCAAAGCTGAGAAGTGTGAGTTTCACCAGACCCAGATCTCCTTCCTAGGCTATGTAATTACTCCAGAGGGCGTGGCGATGGACGAGAAGAAGGTGAATGCGGTTCTCAAATGGCCTCGTCCCACCACCCTAAAGGAGCTGCAGAGATTTCTCGGGTTCGCCAATTTTTATAGACGCTTTATACGAAACTACAGCACCGTAGCCTCTCCACTCACTGCTATGGTCAAGAGGGGCACCCACCGTCTTACCTGGTCCTCCACTGCTCTACAGGCCCTCGAGGAACTGAAACGGCGTTTCACCACAGCACCTATACTCCACCATCCCGACCCTGAGAGGGAATTTATTGTCGAGGTGGACGCCTCTAACACAGGAGTTGGAGCCGTGCTTTCGCAACGTCAAGGTGAACCTCCCAAAATGTTTCCCTGTGCCTTCTTGTCGCACAAGCTCAGTCCCGCCGAACGCAACTATGACGTCGGAAACCGGGAACTACTGGCCATCAAGATTGCTCTGGAAGAATGGCGTCACTGGCTGGAGGGAGCCAAACACCCCTTTACCGTACTCACTGACCACCGAAATCTAGAATACCTACGTTCCGCCAAACGTCTCAACCACCGTCAGGCCAGATGGGCTCTGTTTTTCACAAGGTTTAACTTCCAAGTCACCTACCGACCCGGCTCTCAGAATGTGAAGGCGGATGCTCTATCTCGCATAAACGAACAGCAACCTCCACAGTCCCCTCCAGATCAGATCCTACCCACCTCCGTCATTGTGTCTCCAGTGCTCTGGGATCTCACTACGGAGATAACAGAGGCTCAGATCCAGGAACCTCCTCCTGCAGAGTGTCCACCCGATCGTCGATATGTTCCCCAGTCCCTGCGTCACCGTCTCCTCACCCAGGTTCATTCACTACCCAGTTCTGGTCATCCAGGTATCACGGCCACCATCCATCTGCTTTCCGGTCATTACTGGTGGCCTTCTCTTCGCTCCGACACCATCCAATTTGTTAAAAACTGTCAGGCATGTAACATCTCCAAAGTCACTCATCAACTCCCCGCAGGTCTCCTCCACCCATTACCTACGCCGCAACGCCCCTGGTCACATATAGCTGTGGACTTCATTACAGACTTGCCTCCCTCACAGGGTCAGACCACTATCCTCTCTGTTGTCGACCGATTCTCCAAAGGATGCCGCTTAATTCCTCTCCCCAAGCTCCCCACTGCCATGGAAACCGCTGAGGCCCTTTGCAACAATGTTTTCCGGTTCTACGGGCTTCCCGAAGACATCGTCTCTGATCGAGGACCCCAGTTCACCTCTCGGGTATGGACCAACTTCTGCCGCCTTCTGGGCGTTAACATCAGCCTCACGTCAGGATACCATCCGGAATCCAACGGCCAGGTAGAGAGACTCAACCAGGAGTTGACCCGCTTCCTCCGTTCATACTGCCACCACAATCAAGAGGACTGGAACCGCTATCTCTTCTGGGCTGAGTATGCACAAAACTCCTTACGCAAACCATCCACTAACCTCACACCCTTCCAGTGCATTCTAGGCTTCCAACCTCCCCTCTTCCCATGGTCGGGCGAGCCCTCCGACCTCCCAGCGGTCAACTCCTGGTTCGAACGCAGCGAGGAGACTTGGAATGCGGCCCATGTTCATCTGCAAAGAGCCATTCGTCGCACCCGGGTCCAGGCTGACCGTCGTCGCAGACCCAACCCTCCCTACACCCCGGGACAGTGGGTGTGGCTATCCACCCAGAATCTACGCCTCCGTCTACCTTCCAAGAAGCTCAGTCCCAGGTACGTGGGTCCCTTCAAAATACTTCGACAGATAACACCTGTTTCTTTCCGTTTAGAATTACCTGCCCATTATCGCATCTCACCCACGTTTCATGTTTCCTTGCTCAAGCCCGCCGACGGACCGAGAGGAGGGGAGAACCTAGAGGGGACCGCCACGCAGGGAGCCGCCCCCATCCTGGTCGACGGCGAGGAGGTCTACCAGGTCCACACCATCCTGGACTCCCGACGCCGCAGGGGCCGCCTAGAGTATCTGGTAGACTGGGAGGGCTATGGCCCAGAGGAAAGATCTTGGGTCTCTGCGGAGGACATCCTAGACCCCTCACTCACCAACGACTTCCACCTCGCCCACCCAGATAGGCCAGCCCCGCGACGAAGGGGCAGGCCCCGGCGTCGGTTGCCTCCTCGCGCCAGGAGTCGCTCGCAGGGGGGGGGCTCTGTCATGAGCGCGGTCTCTGTGGCTCCCTCCGATCGCCGTCAGCGGGAGTTATCGCCGGACTTTTAACGAACTCCACTACCCATAATCCCGTACCTGGGACTCGCTTCCTGTTCCGGGGCGCTTCCCGCCGGCGCGCTTTCTTCCGGTTTTAAAAGGGACGCCGAGCCGCGAGCTTTTCGCGAAGTTTTGATTTGCTCCGGCCATCATCACCAAGCGTTTCTCTGGATTGTATTCTCTGTTATCGACTCGGACTGTTTGACTCTCGTGTGACTATTTCTGCCTGCCTTTCTGACCCCTCGCCTGCCTTTTCGGATTGTTGTTTGGATTGCTAGTTGCCCCGACCTCTTTGCCTGGACCTGACCATTCTCTGCCCTGCCCCTGTCACACCCGATTGCCGTTGTCGACCCTTGCCAGTTTAACCTTGTTTGTTGTCTGTGAATAAACCGTTTGCTCATGGATCCACCGACTGCTGATTTAACATCACAGTTCTGCACGCTTAATAAACAAACTCCAGCTCCAAACATGCAGCAGCTAGAGTTTTTACTAGAACCAGGAAGTATGACCAATGTCACGTGTTTGGTCTTTCTGTTCCTTGTTTTACTCTTGTTTCTGTTCCTGTTTCCTTATTTGGTCATGTTTCCTTTCCTCGTTAATTAGCCCCACACCTGTTTCAGTTCTTTCTGATTACTTTCCCTGTGTTTATAAGCCCTGTGTTTTCCTCAGTTCCTTGGTCTTGCGTTAATGTTAATCCCAAACTGCCTGCTCCACCATGGCATCCCGAACTGCATGCTCCGCCATGGCTCCCCGAGCTCCTTTATCCACCCTGGAGGCCTTCTATGTTTCCCTCAGTAACCGGCCTCCAGAGTGCCCAAACTCTAGAACCTAATATTGTTCAGAAAGCAGACACACTCTCTCAGTTTAAAATCTAGATTAAAGACCCATCTCTTTAACTTGTCTTACATATAACATACTAAAATATTTCTATAATCCAAATACATTAAAGGATTGTTAGACTGCATTAATTAGGTCAGTCGGAACCGGGAACACTTCCCATAACATCTGATGTACTTGTTGCATCGTAAGAAGAATGGCATCTACGCTAATATTAGTCTGTTTCATTATTATTCCAAGGTCACCGTAGCCACCAGATCCAGTCTGTATCCAGATCAGATGGTCACTGCAGTCCCCCAGATCCAGTCCGTACCCAGCTCAGATGGTGAATCGGCACCAAGAGACGACCTCTACAGCCCTGAATGTCAGCGGAGACCACGTCAACTAGATGAGCCCCAGAGACGGATCATCAGTGAAGACAACAGGAACCTGATGAGTCCTCTGCAATCTGACTTTGCTGCAACATGGAACTTTTGCATCTACTCTAATATTAGTCTGTTTCTTTCTTATTCCAAGGTCACCGTAGGCACCCAGATCAAGTCTGTATCCAGATCAGATGGTCACTGCAGTCTCCCGGATCCAGTCCGTACCTAGCCCAGATGGTGGATCAGCACCTAGAAACGACCTCTACAGCCCTGAATGAAAAAAAAAATGAGCCAATTACAGCATAATATTCATTTGGTGACAAGATAACAAGGCAGGCCGAAGATGTCGCACAGCAGATCATCCAGCAGGAGGGTCAGTCAACAGGCAGTGTGCAGGAGGTAACATCCAGGCATTCATCAAAAGGTCCCAAAGATCCCAAAAAGGTGTGTGCAATAAGTGATTTGCAAGAGCCAAACAACGTAAATTTGAGGAAGGCAAGGAGGGCGTTATAACATTTGATGAGCCACAGAAAAGCACATTCCGCACTCGTAAAAGTTTGCTCACTAAAGCCCCAGTCCTGGCACACTACGATCCAGTTACAGAAACAGCGGTATCAGTGGATGCTAGCAGCTACGGTATCAGCTGTGTTTTACTGCAAAAGCATGACAACAGCTGGAAACCGGTCGCATAATGTTCCAGAAGGTTGACAGGATAGAGAAGGAATGGCTTGCAGGCATATGGCCATGTGAAAGGTTCCAGAAGTACTTGGTCGGCATGGAGACATTTAAATTTACAAGCTTTCGCGGTGTGGGACCAGAAAGCTGACACCACAGCCAAAGTTATCTTGAGGGAGTAATTAATGAAATTTTGGGTCCCGGAACGGCTACACTCAGACCAGGGCCGCAATTTTGAAAGTGAGGTAGAATTGTGCAAGCTGTATGTGTACATCAGAGACAGCTGAAGGAGGCTCATGAATGTGCCAAGGTCTATGCTGAAAAAAAGCAGCAGAGCGGATTGAGCTTTCCCATGATAAAGTGTATTGCCCCTCCATCAAGGTTGGCCAGATTGTATACCTGAGAAAACCTTGGGTGGCGTCCCACCCAATATTGGGTGACAGAGATTCAATTGACTACTCATACCGTGGAACCGGTGGAAGGAGGTCCCATCAAGTGAATCGTGTAGATCTCAGACCATGTGGGCAAATCTCCAATCAAGTGGCTCTCAGGAAGAAGGCTGAGCCTAATCTGGAAGTGGATGAAGCTTCAACAGGGGATGTGGACAAGGAGAGTTTGGAGGAAGATATAGTGCTCTTGGAATGTACTTGCCCAAATGTAGATGAAAGTCTCATATGCACTGAAGCTGAAAATGAAAAGGGAGATTCAGAGGTACCTCCTTGTGAAGGGGAAGGGGTCTCAAGAGAAAGGTAAGGTTCCTAGCTTGCCCCCACCTTGAAGGAGTACCAGATCTAATGTGGGTCAACATGCCAATCCACACCATGATCCTAGATCAGCTCTTAGTCACAGTTCCGTTTCTCAGATGATAGCCAATTTGGGAACCGTGATGAAGACAGTAGGGTATCATCCTGGGTTAAATCCATTATTTATACAGTATATACAATGATATTGCTTTAATCTGCTGTAATATGATATGTTTGTTCCATTCCGTGTATGTACAATGTGTATTTTGTGGTTAGGGATTGGGATGAACAGAGATTTTGAGACATTGCATGTGACAAGTGTTATGGATTCTCAGTAAAACAGAATTTGGAAGTGTTAAATGTGATGTCTATGTGCATAACGTATGTGAATGATGTGCATAATACCATGCTTATGTTATATTTAGTTCCATGTAACTTTGTTTAGTTCATATGATGGAAATGCTTACAGTTGTTCGGTGTTCATGTGTAGGGTGCCACTGCAATGTTTGTGTGATTCTAAAGAGCATTGTTTCATCCTAAAAGTCATCATCATCAGTTAGGAACCTAGGTGTGCTATTTGATAGCAATCTTTCCTTCGAAAAACACATTTCTAGCATTTGCAAAACAGCATTTTTCCATCTTAAAAACATATTGAAATTATGACCTATTCTCTCAGTGTCAAATGCAGAAATGTTAATTTCATGACCTCCAGAATAGACTGGCAATCTGATAATACCCAGAATATCAAAATTAACTGCAGGCGGCAGATCATTTTCTTATTTAGTGCCCAAATTCTGGAACAATCTACCTAACTTTGTTCGGGAGTCAGACACACTCTGTCAGTTTAAATCTAGACTAAAGACCCATCTCTTTAACCTGGCTTACACATAACACATGACATTAACACATTTCTATAATTCAAATCCGCTAAAGGATTGTTAGGCTGCATTAATTAGGTCAGCCAGAACCGGGAATAATACCACTTCCCATAATACATGATGTACTTGTTGCATTAAAAGAAGAATGTCATCTACGCTAATATTAGTCTGTCTCTTGCTTATTCCAAGGTCATCGTTGCCACTCACATCCAGTCTGTATCCTGATCAGATGGTCACTGCAGTCCCCTGATCCAGTCCGTATCCGGATGGTGGATCAGCATCTATAGATGACCTCTACAGTTACAAATTGCTTGTTTGTTGGTCAGAGGAGAACTGACCCCGACTGAGCCTGGTTTCTCCCAAGGTTTTTTTCTCCATTTTTGTCACCAATGGAGTTTTGGTTCCTTGCCACTGTTGCCTCTGGCTTGCTCAGGTGGGGACACTTTATTTCCAGTGATATTGTATACTAATTGAACTGAGCTGGATGATAGCATCACTGAATTCAATGATTAACTCACTTCAACTGAAAAATGGTAACCGTTTCCTTTGCATTATTGACACACTACCGTCCTATTTCATACTGTAAATCTGCTTTGACACAATCTGTGTTGTAAAAAACACTATATAAATAAAGGTGAGCTGAGCCCCTGCCCCTTTGAGGTCAGAGAGCGAAAGTGCCCTTTCGGTCTGGTATATGTGCCCTCCCGCAATTTCTACCGAGGGGGACAATGTTTTGGCTCAAATGTTTATGTAATCATAAAACTACTCCTAGTCCTTTGACATTACAGTTTTTAAGGTTCAATAATGATGATACATACTCAATTAAAAAAGCGATCTAATAACTATTTATTCAGTAGATCTTTTAAATTAAAAAGTGTGCACAAATTATGTAAAGTACAATTTCGGGTATGTAAGTATCTCTTTTACTATAAATATAAATATATTGTAACACATTGCATGACACTAATCCCCTAAAATAAGCAAATAACAAGTTCTTAAGTTACAAAGCAGTTACTAAAGACTTACATTCCTAATACATCACTTGTACGAATGGATCCAAAGATATAGTTTGAAGATACCACAGCTTTGTATGTATGCCTAAAGGGGAGTTACTGACACATTAAATTCTGATACAAATGTATAATAAGATATGGATATAATAAATTAAGATGTTCCTTTTTCTCTGCACCAAAATTTTACAAACTTTTGTCTTATTTCTTTAGTTTGTAAACCATATACTAGAGGATTTAGTCCAGGTGGTACAATGTGAAACATTATACTAGCTAGTTTCCTGCTCTCAGAGTAGAGAGGGAAACGATGGAGAAAAATAAATGTAGAGCCAGAAACCAGCATGATTAAATAAACAGCTAAATGAGTGCTGCATGTTTTTATGGCTTTGCTGTTGAGTGCTTTGTTTTTGCTAGCTATGCATACAGTAGCGATTTTACCATATGTTATGAATATAGACAGAATTGAGAAGGAAAATAAAACCACAGTATAAATGATTCCATACACATTATTAACAACAACACCATCCTCACAGGAGAGTTTAAACAGTGAGGCATTGTCACAGAAAGGGTTTTCAATTTTAGATCTGCAGTGAGACAGGCGCACAGTGAGTCCTATCAAAATTGTCACCATAAGCACTGACAGACCCCAGGCTGATGCTGATAGTTTAACCACCATCTTATTGGTCATAATTGCTGAGTATCGCAGTGGATTACAAATAGCCACATATCTGTCAAAGGCCATGATTATAAGAACATAATGGCATGCTGCTACAAATATATGCACAAAATATGCTTGAACAACACACTCCACGTAGGTCATATAGTGCTCTGATGTTTCTTTTAAAATGTCCTGCAATAAGCGCGGCAAAATGACAGTTGTCCCTAATATATCATTCAGTGGCAAGTTACAGAACAGGAAATGCATAGGATGATGTAGATTCTTCTCTTTTGAGATTAGAATTACAAGTGCGATATTGGAAACCATTATGAAGATATATACTAAAAGAAGAAATGTGAAAACAATGTAGGTAGACTGAGGTGTTACTTGAAGTCCCTCCACTAGGAGAATACTGTGTCTAAATGTCAGGTTGTCCATTTCCTATACAAAACCTGCAAACAGTAACAGACATATATTCATTTATAACATTTCAGCGTAGACTGCATTTTACTTTGAAGAATGTACATGGAAATATTTATAAGCTCTAGGCAATAAAATGCATATCACCCAAATATATGAGTTTATGATTATGTCCAGATGTACAGATTATGTCCACGTGTACACTTGTATATGACATTTTACTTTAACAGCTTGTTGTCTAAACTGGTTAAACTGTCCACACTATTTGTCAGGTGCACAATCATTCAGAATTTTAGCAAAAGCCAGAAACACTGAGGTATTGCATAGCAAACAGAAATGACAAGGAATTTGATATAAATATGTTGAAAAGTTATGAAATATTTGGTAGTTACCAAGTATTAGTTGACTATGTAAAGCAACACATACTTACTGCAGATGGATTCTTTTATTAAGGCAGTTGAATTATTGTTTTAAAGATTTAATTCATATGTTGCCTAATGAAGTAGCAGTCGGCTCAGTATTTAGTGTTACTTAAATACAAACTTGCACTTCTCTGAGGAAATGTTTACCAGTCCTCACCTTTTAATGTGTGGTTCAAAGGTGTTTCTATGATACTATCACCCCAGAGAGGAAAGCTGATTCATGTCTTTTTTTGATCACATACCATGATGATAGCCAATTTGGGAACCGTGATGAAGACAGTAGGGTATCATCCTGGGTTAAATCCATTATTTATAGAGTATATACAATGATATTGCTTTAATCTGCTGTAATATGATATGTTTGTTCCATTCCGTGTATGTACAATGTGTATTTTGTGGTTAGGGATTGGGATGAACAGAGATTTTGAGACATTGCATGTGACAAGTGTTATGGATTCTCAGTAAAACAGAATTTGGAAGTGTTAAATGTGATGTCTATGTGCATAACGTATGTGAATGATGTGCATAATACCATGCTTATGTTATATTTAGTTCCATGTAACTTTGTTTAGTTCATATGATGGAAATGCTTACAGTTGTTCGGTGTTCATGTGTAGGGTGCCACTGCAATGTTTGTGTGATTCTAAAGAGCATTGTTTCATCCTAAAAGTCATCATCATCAGTTAGGAACCTAGGTGTGCTATTTGATAGCAATCTTTCCTTCGAAAAACACATTTCTAGCATTTGCAAAACAGCATTTTTCCATCTTAAAAACATATTGAAATTATGACCTATTCTCTCAGTGTCAAATGCAGAAATGTTAATTTCATGACCTCCAGAATAGACTGGCAATCTGATAATACCCAGAATATCAAAATTAACTGCAGGCGGCAGATCATTTTCTTATTTAGTGCCCAAATTCTGGAACAATCTACCTAACTTTGTTCGGGAGTCAGACACACTCTGTCAGTTTAAATCTAGACTAAAGACCCATCTCTTTAACCTGGCTTACACATAACACATGACATTAACACATTTCTATAATTCAAATCCGCTAAAGGATTGTTAGGCTGCATTAATTAGGTCAGCCGGAACCGGGAATAATACCACTTCCCATAATACATGATGTACTTGTTGCATTATAAGAAGAATGGCATCTACGCTAATATTAGTCTGTCTCTTGCTTATTCCAAGGTCATCGTTGCCACTCACATCCAGTCTGTATCCTGATCAGATGGTCACTGCAGTCCCCTGATCCAGTCCGTATCCGGATGGTGGATCAGCATCTATAGATGACCTCTACAGTTACAAATTGCTTGTTTGTTGGTCAGAGGAGAACTGACCCCGACTGAGCCTGGTTTCTCCCAAGGTTCTCCATTTTTGTCACCAATGGAGTTTTGGTTCCTTGCCACTGTTGCCTCTGGCTTGCTCAGGTGGGGACACTTTATTTCCAGTGATATTGTATACTAATTGAACTGAGCTGGATGATAGCATCACTGAATTCAATGATTAACTCACTTCAACTGAAAAATGGTAACCGTTTCCTTTGCATTATTGACACACTACCGTCCTATTTCATACTGTAAATCTGCTTTGACACAATCTGTGTTGTAAAAAACGCTATATAAATAAAGGTGACTTGATTTGACTTGACTTAAACGTGTGTCCTAACATTAGGAAAAATTGTAAGTGCGGAAGACACTTTGTTTGAGTTTTTCAATATTTGTTTTTTGATTATTCCTGTGAAACCTCTGTTCAGAGTTCAAGCACAACTATAGTGACCCTGTGTGGTGTAAGTAGAGTGATAGTCAATTATCACCTGTTATTTGTTGAACCATTGATTTAAGATCCCTTAAGATCACAACCAAGAAAATCTAAAAACGGAAGTTAAAATAACAAAACAAATAGCAAATAAATAGCAGTTTTTTAGCAAAAAAAAAAAAAAAATCCTGAGTCAGTGTCGATTTATTTATTTTGTACATTTTAAAATCTTGTTGATTACTTATAAAGGCCAGAATGGTTTCGCTGCTCAGTACTTGACTGAGCTCTTATTGCACTATAGTCCTTCACGTCCATTGCGATATAAAAACTTTGGCCATTATAATTGTTTGGGGGGGCAGACACACTCTTTCAGTTTAAATCTACATTAAAGACTCATCTCCTTAACCTGTCATACACATAAAACACTATCACAGTTCTATAATTCAAATCCATTAAAGTATTTTTAAAGTACAGTTCTGTTAACCAGAACCAGGAACACTTCCCTTAACACTTAATGTAATTGTTACTTGTTAAGAAGAATGGTATGTATGCTATAATTAGTGTGTTTCATTCTTATTCCGAGGTCATCATAGCCACCTAGATCCACTCATCTAGGTGGATCATCACCTAGATCAGATGGTGGATCATTACCTAGAGATGACCATATCAGCCTTAAATGTCAGCAGTCATGAGCCCTAGAAACAGATCCAATGCAAAGAGCTTGTCAACTAGACCCTGTGACTAGCTTTGACTCCTTCACCATGTGATGTATTCTTCAAGTGGAAGGACTGGATGGAGTGATGCCAGTCCACAGTCTGACTTGTGTTGTAGTCTGGAATTAAACCACATCATATTGGTTTGTCTGATGAGAAGATAACTGCCCCCTGACTGAGCTTGATGTCTGGCAAGGTTTTTCTTTCTTCATTTTTGTCACCGTTGGAGTTTTGGTTCCTTGCCACTGTCACCCTTTTCGGCTTGCTTATTTGGGGTCACTAAAAATTTGGCAGTATTGTTGACTTGATTGTTGACCTGATTGCACTGATACTATTGTAAGAGAACTGAACTGAGCTGTCTCACAGATGGAGTTTTGGTTCCTTGCCACTGTCGTCCTATGGCTTGCTTAGTTGGGGACAACTAAATTGGGGACAATTAATTTGGGACAATCAATTTTATTAATTTGGAACTATTGATTAATTTCCTCTAACTGAAATTGTTTACGGTTTCTTTTTGCATTTTTGATAATTTATTTTTCTATTTGATACTGTAAAGTTGCTTTGACATAATTTGTATTGTAAAAAGCGCTATATAAATAAAGCTGACTTGACTTGACAATGACATCACTGGATCAACAATGAACGGACATTTGGTTGAAGACTGCACCAGTGCGGTCTGTCACATATTTTTCTTGATGACCGTGAAAAGAACTCGACTGTGCAGATAAAAATAATGCAATGTTTAAAACGGCAAAGGGTCTACTTTTATTTCTGTATAGTCATAATAACAACAAAACAATGTGCTTTTGTAAAATAAAGAAAACAAACCGGGTGCACTCTCTGCCATTTGCCATCTGAGCCCCTGCCCCTTTGAGGTCAGAGAGCGAAAGTGCCCTTTCGGTCTGGTATATGTGCCCTCCCGCAATTTCTACCGAGGGGGACAATGTTTTGGCTCAAATGTTTATGTAATCATAAAACTACTCCTAGTCCTTTGACATTACAGTTTTTAAGGTTCAATAATGATGATACATACTCAATTAAAAAAGCGATCTAATAACTATTTATTCAGTAGATCTTTTAAATTAAAAAGTGTGCACAAATTATGTAAAGTACAATTTCGGGTATGTAAGTATCTCTTTTACTATAAATATAAATATATTGTAACACATTGCATGACACTAATCCCCTAAAATAAGCAAATAACAAGTTCTTAAGTTACAAAGCAGTTACTAAAGACTTACATTCCTAATACATCACTTGTACGAATGGATCCAAAGATATAGTTTGAAGATACCACAGCTTTGTATGTATGCCTAAAGGGGAGTTACTGACACATTAAATTCTGATACAAATGTATAATAAGATATGGATATAATAAATTAAGATGTTCCTTTTTCTCTGCACCAAAATTTTACAAACTTTTGTCTTATTTCTTTAGTTTGTAAACCATATACTAGAGGATTTAGTCCAGGTGGTACAATGTGAAACATTATACTAGCTAGTTTCCTGCTCTCAGAGTAGAGAGGGAAACGATGGAGAAAAATAAATGTAGAGCCAGAAACCAGCATGATTAAATAAACAGCTAAATGAGTGCTGCATGTTTTTATGGCTTTGCTGTTGAGTGCTTTGTTTTTGCTAGCTATGCATACAGTAGCGATTTTACCATATGTTATGAATATAGACAGAATTGAGAAGGAAAATAAAACCACAGTATAAATGATTCCATACACATTATTAACAACAACACCATCCTCACAGGAGAGTTTAAACAGTGAGGCATTGTCACAGAAAGGGTTTTCAATTTTAGATCTGCAGTGAGACAGGCGCACAGTGAGTCCTATCAAAATTGTCACCATAAGCACTGACAGACCCCAGGCTGATGCTGATAGTTTAACCACCATCTTATTGGTCATAATTGCTGAGTATCGCAGTGGATTACAAATAGCCACATATCTGTCAAAGGCCATGATTATAAGAACATAATGGCATGCTGCTACAAATATATGCACAAAATATGCTTGAACAACACACTCCACGTAGGTCATATAGTGCTCTGATGTTTCTTTTAAAATGTCCTGCAATAAGCGCGGCAAAATGACAGTTGTCCCTAATATATCATTCAGTGGCAAGTTACAGAACAGGAAATGCATAGGATGATGTAGATTCTTCTCTTTTGAGATTAGAATTACAAGTGCGATATTGGAAACCATTATGAAGATATATACTAAAAGAAGAAATGTGAAAACAATGTAGGTAGACTGAGGTGTTACTTGAAGTCCCTCCACTAGGAGAATACTGTGTCTAAATGTCAGGTTGTCCATTTCCTATACAAAACCTGCAAACAGTAACAGACATATATTCATTTATAACATTTCAGCGTAGACTGCATTTTACTTTAAAGAATGTACATGGAAATATTTATACGCTCTAGGCAATAAAATGCATATCACCCAAATATATGAGTTTATGATTATGTCCAGATGTACAGATTATGTCCACGTGTACACTTGTATATGACATTTTACTTTAACAGCTTGTTGTCTAAACTGGTTAAACTGTCCACACTATTTGTCAGGTGCACAATCATTCAGAATTTTAGCAAAAGCCAGAAACACTGAGGTATTGCATAGCAAACAGAAATGACAAGGAATTTGATATAAATATGTTGAAAAGTTATGAAATATTTGGTAGTTACCAAGTATTAGTTGACTATGTAAAGCAACGTCTTGGTTACGTATGGTAACCCTCGTTCCCTGATGGAGGGAACGGAGACGTTGTGTCGAAGTGACGACTAGGGGTCGCTCTTGAGAGCCCGAACACCTCTGACAGCTTTGAGAAAAGGCCAATGAAATTGGTACGCAGTATTTGCATAGCCCGCTCCGCCCCGGAGATCCGGGCATAAGAGGGGGGGGCTAGGCAACACTCATTGTTCTGATCTGAGGAGCCGAAGCACCCGGCTACACTCAGAGGCGGTCCGAGGTTGTGGCAAGGGGGACACAACGTCTCCGTTCCCTCCATCAGGGAACGAGGGTTACCATACGTAACCAAGACGTTCCCCGTCTGTCGTTCACGTTCGACGTTGTGTCGAAGTGACGACTAGGGGTCCCAGTTGAAAACGCCACAACCAGCGGACCGCGTCACGAGTGCATGGAGTGCAAATATTAACAGGTCTTGCGTGTTAGATAAATGTCACTCACCTCTACGTGACCTTCCAATGCCCAAGAGCTTCAGCCAGCCTTTCCTCACCTTTGGTTGAACATCTTGGAGAACATTGGGCCAGTGTCCGTCCTCCCCGGGGGGGGGATGGGCACTACGGAGACCACACCCTGCCCGGAGGGAGGTATTTGTGTGGAGAATACACTTGAGGGCTCGCACTAGGGGAGCACAACAAGGGGACGATCCTGAGGCAGGCTCCGCATGAGGAGAGACTGCTGAGCTCAGGGTCGGAGACAAGTTTTGTCTTAAGGGAAACACCGCATCTCTGGGAGTATAGGTGGAGATACACACATGGGGCCGCATTAGGAGCCACTACATGTGGGGCACCAACCTAATATGAGAGTTCACAAGAGGCAACCTAACCTCATATTAGATTCTGATAGCTAGTTCCTCCGCTGAACATAGCTACGTTGCGGGTGCAACATGATGGAAATTGTCGTTCAGGGTTCACGCCAGGAAACTTACTGAACTGGGGAAGCGTCATCACCCGTGGGGAACGACGCTTCAGCAAGCTTCCACACCGTGTCAGCTTCAGGAGTTACTGGGCTTGCGTTCAGGACTCCCGAAGAGACTGGTTCTACACGCAGATTGTAGAACCTGGCAAACGTGTTAGGTGTAGCCCAACCTGCAGCTCTGCAAATGTCTGTTAAAGAGATCCCGTTCGCCAGCGCAACCGACGCTGCGACGCCCCTGGTGGAGTGGGCGTGCACCCCCAGCGGGCAGGGCACCCCTGTGGCCTGGTAGGCCAAACGAATCGCATCCACAATCCAGTGGGAAATTCTTTGTTTGGAGACAGCTTTCCCCTTCTGCTGTCCTCCAAAACAGACAAAGAGCTGACTCGACCGTCTGAAGCTTTCAGTACGTTCCAAGTAAATGCTCAGGGCACGGACTGGGCATAACAAGGAGAGGTTGGGGTCGCCTTCCTGAGAAGGGATAGCTTGCAGAGTGACCACCTGGTCCCTGAAGGGAGTGGTGGGCACTTTGGGCACATAACCGGGCCGGGGTCTCAGGATAACGTGAGAGTTAGCCGGCCCGAATTCGAGGCACGAGTCACTGACGGAGAGGGCTTGGAGGTCTCCCACTCTTTTGATCGATGTGAGCGCAGTCAGGAGAGCCGTCTTTTGGGAGAGAGCACTGAGTTCGACTGACTGGAGCAGCTCAAAGGGATCTGACTGTAGGCCCCGGAGGACCACAGACAGATCCCAAGAGGGGACAAGGCGCGGTCTGACGGGGTTCAGCCTGCGTGCACCTTTAAGGAATCGTATACCCAAATTGTGCTTCCCAACCGATCTACCTTCCACCAGGTCGTGGTTAGCGGCAATAGCGGCTACCTGGACCTTAAGTGTTGAAGCAGAAAGGTGTCTATCCAGTCCTCCTTGGAGGAAGGAAAGCACCGTTCGGATGCCACATCTCCGTGGGTTCTCCCCCCGGGAGGAACACCAGTTTGTGAATTTGCGCCATCTGAGGTCGTACAGCCGCCTCGTGGAAGGAGCTCTCGACTGCAACAGAGTGTTTACCACTGCCAGTGGGAGATCTCTGAAATCCTCCTGGTCGCGTCCAGGGACCATACGTGGAGGTTCCAGAGATCTGGGCGCGGGTGCCATATCGTGCCCTTCCCCTGTGAAAGGAGGTCCTTCCTCAGGGGAATGCGCCAGGGAGGAACGGGGGAGAGGAGCACCAGCTCTGAGAACCAAACCCTGTTGGGCCAGTAGGGGGCCACCAGCAGGATCTGTTCTCTGTCCTCCCTGACTTTGCACAGGGTCTGTGCAATTAGGCTCACTGGTGGAAACGCATACTTGAGGAGGCCCTGAGGCCAGCTGTGTGCCAGTGCATCTGTGCCGAGGGGCGCCTCGGACAGACCGTACCACAACTGGCAGTGAGTGTTCTCTATCGAGGCAAACAGGTCGACCTGGGCCTGACCGAAAAGACTCCAGATCAGCTGAACCGTCTGAGGGTGAAGTCTCCACTCGCCCCGAAGCGAAGTCTGTCGGGAGAGCGCGTCCGCTACCCAATTGAGTTCGCCCGGTATGTGGGTGGCTCGTAGAGACTTGACATTGTTTCGACACCAAAGGAGGAGATGGCGGGCTAGCTGTGATATGCGAAAGGAGCGTACACCGCCCTGGTGATTGATGTAGGCTACAGTCGCAGTGCTGTCTGTGCGGACCAGCACGTGTTTGCCCTGAACCAAAGGTCGGAACCTCTTCAGGGCCAAAAACACTGTCAGCAGTTCGAGGCAATTGATATGCCAATGCAGCCGAGGGCCCGACCAGAGCCCTGCAGCTGCTTGCCCATTGCATACGGCGCCCCAGCTTGTGTTGGATGCATCTGTCATAACCAAAATGCGCCTGGACACTTGTCCTAAGGGCACCCCGGCCCGTAGGAACGAAATGTCTTTCCAAGGACCGAGGGTTTTTAGACATACGGGTGTGACGTGCACCCGGTATGAACCCTGGCGCCATGGCCATCTCGGGACTCGGGAACGCAGCCAGTGTTGTAACGGTCTCATGTGCATCAGGCCCAGCGGCGTGACGGCGGCTGCGGATGCCATGTGACCCAGGAGCCTCTGAAATTGTTTGAGGGGGACCGTCGGGCTGCGTGAGAGCTTCTGGACGCAGCTCAGCACTGACTCTGCACGCTCCGGGGAGAGCCGTGCACTCATGGCAACCGAGTCTAGTTGTATACCGAGAAAAGAGATGCTCCGTACCGGGGCGAGCTTGCTCTTTTCCCAGTTGACCCGAAACCCCAGATGGGCCAGATGGTTGAGAACCACATCCCTGTGTTTGCATACCAACTCCTGAGAGTGTGCTATGACCAGCCAGTCGTCGAGGTAATTGAGAATGCGGATGCCCCTCTCCCGGAGAGGGGCAAGGGCTGCCTCTGCGACTTTCGTAAAGACGCGGGGAGACAGGGAGAGCCCAAATGGAAGGACTTTGTACTGAAATGCTCGACCTTCGAAGGCAAACCGCAGGAAGGGCCTGAGTCTTGGAAGAATCGAGACATGAAAGTACGCGTCTTTCAGGTCTATCGCCACAAACCAATCCTGGAATCTGATGCACGTGAGAATGCGTTTGAGCGTTAGCATTCTGAAGGGGAGCTTGTGAAGGGCCCGATTCAGAATCCTCAGATCCAGGATTGGTCTTAAACCGCCACCTTTCTTGGGTACAATGAAGTAGGGGCTGTAGAACCCTTTCTTCATGTCGGCCGAGGGGACCGGCTCTATCGCGTCCTTCGCCAGAAGGGTCGCGATCTCCGCCCGAAGAACCGCAGCATTCTCGTCCCGAACCTCGGTAGAGAAGATGCTGCTGAACTTGGGCGGATTGCGTGCGAATTGGATAGCATAGCCGAGTCGGATGGTTCTGAGAAGCCAGCGAGAGAGGTTGGGTATCTCGAGCCAAGCTGTAAAACTCTCTGCCAACGGTCTCAGGGGGACCACCGACGTACCTCGGGTGGGTACGGTGTGACTGAGTTGTGGTGAAAGCCCTTTGTTCGGGGGCGTGCTGTCCCGGAGGACACAAGGTGCTTTGATCGCCATAACCGACATACAAGGATCCGTGAGAAGATCGCCTGAGCTCAGGGGATCGACTGACGGATGCGCTTGTTTCTCTGTCAAAGTATGCAGAAGCGCAAGTTTTGCGGTTGAGCATGCTTTGGTGTGTTTTGGTGGCTGGGTACCCCGGAGGGACCCAGCCATGGAAGGATCGACCATCGGAACCGACAGACAAGGATCCATCAGAAGATCGCCTGAGCTCAGGGGATCGACTGATGGATGCACTTGATTCGTCAAAGCATGCCAAAGCGCAGGCCCTGCGGTTGAGCATGCTTTGATGTGTTCTGGTGGCTGGGTACCCCGGAGGGACCCAACCATGGTGGGTGTACCGATCATCGTAACCGATAAGGATCCAACGGAGGACCGCCTGAGTTCAGGGGGTCGACTGAAGGATGCACTTGGTTTGTCAAAGCATGCAGAAGCGCCAGAGATGCGGTCGAGCATGCTTTGACGTGCTTCAGTGGCTGGGTACCCCGGAGGGACGCAGTCGCACTGGTTTTTACGCCCAGAGAAGAAAGAAATTGCTCTTAATTGACCATGTGGTGGCTGTCCGCCGTGAGGCAGACAGCCAGGATGGAGCCGAAGCCCACACTCGTCCCCTCGCCGAGTGTGGATCTAGACAGGTCAGCAGATCTCTCTCCCCTGGGCGGCTCACTTCAGGAGCGCTTCGAAGCCTGATGAGGGTTCCTAGCGGCCTGAAAATGAGCTAACGGCGCCACCTTCTTGCGAGAACTCGACGGCAAGGCTGGTTTGGGTGCAGGACCAGCCTGAGGCGGGCCCTGAACCAGTCTGGAGAAATGGGGGCGTCAAGAAAGCGAACTTTCTCAGTGTCCTTCATTTCCGCCAGATTTAGCCAAAGGTGGCGCTCCTGGACCACCGTAGTGGACATCGCTCTACCCAGAGCCTGCGTTGCGACATTTGATGCTCGGAAGCATACACAGAACTGAACGCAGTTCCTGCGACACTCTGAGGCGAGATCTCCCTCGTGCAGATCTTATAACACTTTGCCTGGCAGCCAGCAGGATGGCAAAGGTGTGCATGGTGGACACAGCCTGTCCAGAAGACGTGAACCCCTTCACGCTCTGGACGAGAGCCTATGTGGTCCCACCAGGGGGCAGGGCATCAGATATGCAGGTGCTGTACTGAAGCGCCCACCCGCCTGGAGAATCCACGAAGCCTCTCGCGCTGGACCGCCATCGAGGGAAATGAGGGAGGAGGATCTGATATATCGTGTTTCAGCCGAAAAAAAAGGCCTATCACGATATAGTCAATCTCGTACGTTACCGAAGCCATGAACACACAGGATGAGGCGGAGGGTTTTTTCTCACTCAAACCTGATGTGTTTCGGTTATCTTGTTCAAGCACGCCCACCACTTCAGCGTCTGCTCAAACTGAGACTCGCTCCCCAGCTTGCTCAGTCGAAGCATCAGCTTCCCATGGTTTAAGTCCTCCCTCCGATGCTGCAGCCAACCTCTCAACCAGCTTTTAAGGTTTTGAACAGAGTAAAGTTGTAAAAAGAACTAATAATCTGTCCAAAAACCTAAACGGGGGTCGCGAGGAACGAGCGATCCGCGGGGGGAAACCCGGCGGAACTAACTCATTTCCTATTGCTCGCCATCGACGCACATCGCAGCGGCCCTCGTACCCGGAAGTAGAAGGGCCGAACGGAAGCGGTCGCGGTGAGCCGCGGCTTCGCGGCTCGTGAGCAGCAACCCATAGTTATGTTCCCTTCCGCAAGCAGAACACAAACTATCAACGAAGCGATGTATCAGCGTGAGACTAGCTCAACCCTGAGCACAACGATCGTGCCGATTGTTATTGTTTACGAGGAAACCGCAACCAGGAAGACACGGACGGAAAGGCAAATGTAAACACAATCCATCCGTGTCGGCTCTTTCAGAGAAATTACTCCTTTTCAGGAGGAAAAGCTCTTTAGAGATCGTCGTCGAAGCACCCAGGGGTATTCTCGCTTACCAAGAGAAGGGTTAAAGGGAGAAACCGCTGCTCGTGCCATAGATCCAACGACGAAGAGGTGAGTAATGCTGTTTTCCCCTAAGAGAATACTGCATTCGGCTCCGAAGAAACAGAACAATGAGTGTTGCCTAGCCCCCCCCTCTTATGCCCGGATCTCCGGGGCGGAGCGGGCTATGCAAATACTGCGTACCAATTTCATTGGCCTTTTCTCAAAGCTGTCAGAGGTGTTCGGGCTCTCAAGAGCGACCCCTAGTCGTCACTTCGACACAACGTCGAACGTGAACGACAGACGGGGAACACATACTTACTGCAGATGGATTCTTTTATTAAGGCAGTTGAATTATTGTTTTAAAGATTTAATTCATATGTTGCCAAATGAAGTAGCAGTCGGCTCAGTATTTAGTGTTACCTAAATACAAACTTGCACTTCTCTGAGGAAATGTTTACCAGTCCTCACCTTTTAATGTGTGGTTCAAAGGTGTTTCTATGATACTATCACCCCAGAGAGGAAAGCTGATTCATGTCTTTTTTTGATCACATACCATGATCATAGCCACTGACAAAACTGTATGATAGATATTTTGTTTAATAACTTATATATCAACAGCTGGACAATTCTGACAGCTAAACAATCTGATAAAAAATATAAACGATTAAAAAGGGAAGGATTTATTTTCTTTTTGTCGTCTTATTTAGTTTATTTATTGTATTAAAAAAACACACTCATTTATTTATCATTTAGATATTTGTATTTATTTAATTTATTAATTTAATTAATTTATTTATTTATATACATTCAGTATTAGGTGTAGTAGATTACAAAGTCACTAGTGTAATGTAATTTTCTTTTATAGAAATTAGTTTGGTGCAGTACAAGTTTGGTTCTTCAGATTTCAGTTGTTACAATTGCATTAAGGGAAATACACATTTAGAAAATATTTTGGTAACCCTTTATGGTAACACTTTATTTTACGGTGTCTATAATACAGAGTAATTACCTAATTAAGTACTTAGTAGTGGCCATGGTACTTACATGAAACAAAATGTACTTGCCATGTAACTAAGTTATGGATCAGGCTGTACCTACAGATTGTAATTATGTAGATGTAATAGGCAGCTATTGTTACACAGCTACTTGTACACTTAAGTACAATCTTGATACACTTTATTTTAAGTAGCCTATGCATGTGTAATATTCTGTAATTTTAATGTAATTAGAAAGGTAGTACATGTATTTAAGCTGTGGGTAACACTTTAGATTACAACCCGCAAATAACTGCGTAAGTATACTGAATTTACAGTGTACATTCCTGTAATTATAGTGTACCTATAAAGAACGAACGTGTAGGTATAAGGGAACAATGTATTACGTTTGGGTAATAAGGCGGTAACAAACCAGATAATCAACCTGCAACGAACCACGTAAGTAAACTGGAGTTACAGCGTAACTATTTTGGGTAACACTTTATTTTGATAGTCCACTTTAGATATTCTACTAACAGTAATTAACTTTGCAACAAAATGTCAACTAGCAGTTAGTGGAGTATTAGTAGACTGACTGCTTAATATCTTCTAACACTTTCTTTGTCAACTTATTCAACTAACCCTAAATCTACTCTAAACTAACCCTAAAGTCTACTCTGAGAGTTAGTGGACATGTAGTTGCAAATTATGAGATTTAGTTGATATGTAGTTGACAAGTAGTTGACATGTAGCTACAAAGTTACTTACAGTTAGTAGAATGTCTAAAGTGGACTATCAAAATAAAGTGTAACCCTATTTTGTAATTATAGTGTACCTATTCAGTACATCCGTGTAGGTATACGGGAATAATACGCGACATATGGGGAATAAAGGGGTAATAACCTGTGAAATTACAAATCACTTATACTGTAAGCATTTAAAAACCAAAGGGTTACCTATTCTACGTGGTATGACCTAAACAACAATCGATTTAGAAAGACAATTTACTTTTCATAATTTATAATGGTAGCCTATTTTATTAGGCCTGGGTATTTTTTAACCATGGGGTACATATTCAGTTATTAAAGGCAGCATGATGAAGATTACTGAACAACAAAACTGGACTTGAAATGATTTTATTTAACAGAACCTTTCCAACAACAGAATGCAGAAAAAAAAACTAATTTACAACAACTTATACTAACAACAGTAAAAGCAAACAAACAAACAAATCATGTTCTAAATTTAATTTTAATATGCATACTGCCGATTTTCCTTTCAGCTGTGGGCAGGAGCCAATGAATTTCTGGAGATCTTCTGCTTATGCTTGCAAAGTTGTCCCTGCAATATATGAGGGAGCAGAAAAGTCATCCCCCTCTGATGCAATTTTCACCTGTTTTACAAATAGAGAAAAACACATGACAAAAAAACTGTTAAAGTTTGCATAATGTAAATAAGTGTTGCACAAATCTTATATTTAACCAAATATATAAAAAATAATGGCGTTTGTGAGGAATCTGTGTCACAGCAATGTTTCAAGGCAAATCTGTAAGAGTTGCCAATTCTGTGATATAGTAAATCAATAAATAACAAAATAACAAAGGACTACAAAACCTACACATGTAACTAGGAAAAAAACAAAAAAAAACAAGAACTTAATAGTAAAACACAACTGAGAACATGCAACAGTCCAACTCACCTTTACCCCTATACATTACGCAAATTAAACATGTTTATACCGTAGTTAAAAACAAACAAAACATAGTTACTATAGTTAATAAATAGTCTCTATGTACAAAAAAAAAAAAAAACTCAATTTTAACACATTGTGTTGTTTTATTGTATTTGTTCATAATTTGTTTAAAACACAAATGAAAAAATATCCTGATAAGTTACCCACCCCATGTCATCCAAAATGTTCATGTCTGCCTTTCTTCAGTCGCAAAGAAATTATTATTATTTTTATAAAAACATTCAAGGATTTTTCTTCATATGGTGGTCAGCGGATTGAAAACGCAGTTTCAATATAGCTTCAAAGAACTCTACGATCCCAGCAGAGGAATAAGGGTTATATCTAGCAGAACGATCAGTCATTTTCTTTAAAAAATTAACATTTATACATTTTTTAACCACAAATGCTCCGCTTGCTCTAGCTTTGCTATGCGTTTCCGCTTTTTCACACATTACTCAATCCTGTTGGAAAGGTCATGCGCGATTATTATTTATTTATTTTTTTGTCTTTGTAGTTTGGTTAAAAACTAAATTAAAAATCGTCCGACATAGTTGTTTTACTTTTTTTTGGTAAAGGGCATTGAGTTTTTTTGCATGTTGGCTTTGTAAACACAGTCGGTACTTCCGCCTACGTCACGCTTGACCTTTCCAACATCACGGAATGAAGAGGCGCAGGCGCATCGCAGAGGGAGCAGGGAGGATCTGCAAATCATTCGCCGTCATCCTTAGTCATCTCTCCTGTTTGTGTGGTAAGTGAAATGTAATGTAACATAGTTAGCGGTACTACCGTTAGCGGCTAACCATGTCCTTTTTGTAGCTGGCATTACTTGTTAGAACTTTAATAATTTAATAAAAAATGTACAGTGCATTTTGTTTACAGTAAATTTAAACCTCTATAACTTCTCTCTATAACATTTTTTTGAAAAAAACTTCTGCAATAATCTGCTGATTGTCTTCTTAAAAAAGAGACCAACCATAGCTCTGTATTCCAAAGTGTTCATGAGTTACAACAATTTGAGTTTGGATAGTGCACTTTCATGTCTATTTTAAAAAAATGGGGGTGACAGTTAAAGGGTTAAGTTCTTGTTTGTTATTTTCCACAGATTTGCCTTGAAACATTGCTGTGACACAAAGTCCTCACAGAAGACCTTTTTTGAATACAAGCTTTGTGCAACACTTCTTTACATTATGCAAACTTGACATGTATTAACAGTTGTTTGATTGTGTTTGTTTTATTGTCTGTATTATTGCAAATTATTTTTTTCTCGTTTTGATCACAGGTGAAAATTGCATCAGAGTGGGATGGCTTTTCTGCTTCCTCATATACTGCAGAGACAACTTTGCAAGCATATGCAAAATATCTCCAGAAATGTGTGGACTCCTGCCAAAGTTGAAAGGAAAAAATGAGCGTATTCCTATTAAAATAAATTTAGAACATGATTTGTTTTTGTTTGCTTGTTTTTACTGTTCTGGGTGGTTGTACATTAGTTTTTTCCTGCACTCTGTTCTTGGAAAAGTTGTCAAAATCTTGTTAAATAGGTCTTTGGACCTTGCATTTAACTATGTAGTATACAGTTCATTGTTAATAACTTTGAAACATATCTATTGTAGCCTAACTAAAATTGCTTAATGTTACACTTAAACAGCAACTACAGGTAACAAGAGGGTAACAAAGCATCACTTTAATTTACAGCCCGCAAATGTTGTATTTACCCTGTAACTACACGGAACAAGGGGGTAACAAAGCACCACTTAAATTTACAGCCCACAAATGTTGTGTTTACCCTGTAACTACACGGAACAAGGGAGTAACAAAGCACCACTTTAATTTACAGCCCGCAAATGTTCTATTTACCCTGTAACTACACGAAACAAGGGAGGAACAAGTTCGATTTCAACACAAAACACATATATAGTTTTACACAGTAATTACAAAGAAAAATATTGCAGCAGTTTTTATTTAATTGTTTGATGGCCGAATTAAACACTTTTTTCTATAAAAAACATCACAGTATACATCCACTGAAATACAAATGTATCATTTATTTTTTTTATTGAGAACAGCTGGAAAGGGGTAAGCTTGTTTTAAGCTGCACTGAATCTTGATGCTATATCATGCAAAGTTTTTAGTGATAGTGGTGTTGGGACGTTGCTGGTACCAAGTTGCTGAAATCGATGAATAGCTTCACAAGGTAAGTAGTGAATTATAAATTATAACAGAAACCCATTAAATCATTTCACTATGTCCAGTTTTGTTGTTCAGTAATCTCCATCATGTTTCCTCTAATAACTGAATATGTACCCCATGGTTAAAAAATACCCAGACCTAATAAAATAGTCTACCAATATAAATTATGAAAAGTAAATTGTCTTTCTAAATCGATTGTTGTTTAGGTCATACCACGTAGAATAGGTAACCCTTTGTTTTAAAATACTTACAATATAAGTGATTTGTAATTTCACAGGTTATTACCCCTTTATTCCCCATACGTCGTGTATTACTCCCATATACCTACACGGATGTACTGAATAGGTACACTATAATTACAAAATAGTTACGCTGTAACTCCAGTTTACTTACGTGGTTAGTTGCAGGTTGATTATCTGGTTTGTTACCGCCTTATTACCCAAACGTAATACATTGTTCCCTTATACCTACACGTTCGTTCTTCATAGGTACACTATAATTACAGAAATGTACACCGTAAATTCAGTATACTAACGCAGTTATTTGCGGTTTGTAATCTAAAGCGTTACCAAGCTGTGCACTGGTGGGTTAAATCAAACTAAGGTGCAGCTGGATAAGGTGTACAGTATAGATACACACAAAGTACACTTAAGTACAATCATGTATTACATATTACATGTATATAATTACAAACTGTGAGTACAGTCTGTTCCATAACTTACATGGTATGTACATTTTGTTTCATATAAGTACAATGGTACTACTGAGTACTTAACTAGGTAATTACTCTGTATTATGGACACCTTAAAATAAAGTGTTACCAAAGGTTTACTGTTATCCCATTTACTTTTATGTATATGATATTTGCCCATTGTAACAATGATGTTTACCATCAATGACATCTTTTTTGAAAAACCATCTACATATACCATCACCTGAAACAAGTTAAATGACTATATCTGTAATGAATGAATGTTAATGTTAATGATATTTAGCCAACTGTAGATATCCTTCCAAAACTTTAATGTGACTGGACAAGTTAAAAATAAATGTTCAGTGGTTTCAGGCACTTCTAAACAAAAAACACAGAGATCTACCTCAAAACAGAATCTTTTTCCGTAAAATTTCGGCAGCCGGATAAACAATGTTAATAATTCTAAACTGATTATCCTTTACTGTAGGTAGAAATCTTTATCAAAATGTTTTGTTTTTGAAGTTGTATTGAAGTCTGAAAATAACTTACTTTTTAATACATTCCCTATTACTTTGGTTCTTACACTTTTTTTGTCCCCAATATGTATTCCTCCAATCTTCAACTCAATTTAACAGATACATTTGAATATGTGATGGTGTTTTGTATTAATTGTTTTAAAGAAGGAGGGATGACTTTACACAGAGTATTAAATTCTCTAAAGGAGCAGTCATCTAGCAAATCTACAACATATAGAACCCTTTTTCCATACCATTCTTAGTTTTAATCAGAGCCGGTGGCACCCGTGAATACTCGTGAGACGCACAATTACTCATTTCTGCAGTGGGCGGGAGCATTTCCATTGTGTTATGAGCATACGTTTGCTTTTTTTTAATGTTGTTGTGTTGTGAGCTAATGTTTGCTTTTTTAATGTTGTTGTGTTGTGAGCTTATGTTTGCTTTTTTAATTGTGCTGTGTTGAACTGGGCCACCGTAAGTCTTTACCCTTCAAGTAAAGTGTTACCTAAGACAGAACTATTTCTATATTCTGACCATTGTCACCAGTGGTACTGCTTCTTTATTTCTTCTAAAATCAATGATCAACTCCTTCTCAACATTCAATTTTAGGAAATTTTCCTCACACCATGTAACAAAACATGCAGCTGAATTGTATTAAACTAGAAAAAAAAAAAAAAAAAAAACATAATTCAAAATAAAAATATAAAACATATTCAAATGACTGAGGATAATCCTTTCAAAACATTTCATTATATGCGGTGTCAAAGCTATGGGTCTCAAACTGTTGAAACCATGACCAACACTACCATGTTTTGGTATAGGAACAAGACATGATGTCTTCCACATTACAGGTATTTTTGATGAAGATGAAGAGTTTGTGGGTAGATACCATCTGGGCCTGCTGCCTTGTTGACCATTTTAACTGTTGGCGAAGCTCATTCTCAGAAATAACAACCGCTGAACTACTCTCTACATTATGGTAACACTTTAGAATAATGGTCTGTTGTTAACAAGTAACTATGCAGGAAGTAATAGGTAGTACTACAGTAACACTGATCTTAATACTACTAACTAATATGGAAGCAAGATGAACTAAGCAGTAAGTAGTAGCACATTTAGGACAAAGGTACACTGTAAAAAATAAATGTATTTTTACAGAGAATAACAGTAGAATTTAACAGTAATATCACGTATTGATAGGAACTGAGAAATTCCATAAAAATGCATACAGACACCAAATATACAATTTATCTTTTTTTTTTTTTTTCAAATGATTCTATGTTTCTGAAAGAAATTGTCTTTTTTTCATTAATTAAAAGTATTTGCTATGTATTATTAACCTTACATGCCCTTTAAAAAAAATATATTTTTACAGAGAAAAAACTGTAAAATTGAACAGCAATATCACATTTTGATAGGAACTGAGAAAATCCATAAAAATGCATGCATTGAAACCAAATGTACACTTTATCTCTTTTTCAAATGATTATAGGTATTTCTGAAAAATATTTTATTACAAGTAAATGTTATGTACTATTAAACTTACATGTATTTAAAAAAATGTTAATAATGTTTTTTCAGAGTTGGGGAATTTTTTTTTTTTTTTTTTTTTCTGAGAAAAAAACAGTAGAATTTAACAGTCATATCACATTTATATTTAATAACTGTGAATTCCCATAAAAATGCATACATTGACATCAAATGTAGCCTACATTCTGGCACCTATTTAACTGATTATAATATCTGTTACTGGAAAACGTGTAATTTGGATGTACCCAATAACAATTTTAGGTAGCAGAGAATTCATATAATTTGTATGCTAAAGAGGAGTTCAGGCGTTGTGTTGATTCTGAGAATATGCCACAGTTATCAGTGGATGAAGACAACAGTCAGTGTTGCTTGGGTTTTAAGAGTTCAAGCAAATGATTGATTGCATTTGGCAGAAGCTTTTAGCCAAAGCAACTTATGTTGCATTGAAGTTACACATTTTTTTCCATTTCTTGCTTTCTCTGGGAATCAAACCCATGACCTTTGCGTTAGTAGTGCCACGCTCTACCAACTGAGCTACAGGAAAGCCTGTAGAAACTGGATGCACAAAATGGAATGCACACAAATGTACACACACACGCACGCACGCACTTATTATCCCAATAAGGCAGCATCCATTTAATAAATTGAATTAAAACAATAATTTACACTCAATGTGTAATTACTCCATACTCTGTATTTAAATGTACTACAATACTGAGGTGCAGATAACTGCATCTATTTATTTATTTCAGAGGCCAGATTCGTACGGTGGCCCAGTAGTGCCAAACACAACAACATTAAAAAAGCAAACATAAGCTCACAACACAACAACATTAAAAAAGCAAACATTAGCTCACAACACAACGGAAATGCTCCCGACCTCTAGGGTATTTGCGGTCGCTGCCGGGCGGTCTAAACTGCTGTGTTAGTTTTAATTCCGTATTTTTTATTTGTATTATTTGTTTATTATTGAACATTAACAATTTACACACTCAAGTGGGGAATACAAATATGCATATGAAAAACATACACTTCCCAATAATTTTATTTCCAAGTACACATAAATATCCATGTATATAAATCTACACATAACAACAAACAAAACAAAATATTTGTATAACATTTTTGGAGGTTGCAAGGAAAATAAATAAATAAAACACATAGGCTATAAAATGTTACCATTCTTAAAAGGAAATAGTTTCATACAAATACCAAGGGGTTCATCATCTTGGAATAAGTGTTTTAAAGTATTTTTTACATTCATTTTTATAGCAGGTTTACAGTTATTCCACTTACACCAAATGATGTTTACCATCAATGACATCGAAAAACCATCTACCATCACCTGAAACAAATTAAATGACGGAATATCTGTACTAATATCGTAGCCAACTGCAGATATCCTTCCAAAATGTGACTAGACAAGAAAAAAGATCTACCTCAAAACGGAATCTTCTCTGTAAAATTGCAGCAGCCGGATAGTTAATTATTCTAAACAATCCTTCATTTTAGGTAGAATTGGCCACTTAATATAATTACAAAATGTATTTTTTTTAAAAACTTTTTATTTTTGAAGGTGTATTAAGTTTGAAAATAACTTACTTTTTAATACATTCCCTACTTTGTTCTTACACTTTTCTCTGTGTTAGTGCCGTTTTGAACTTAATATTTGAACTCATTCGTTTACTGGATCCTTTGACAGAAATGTTTACATGGGTTTTTATCGGTTTAAGAAATTTCTTATCTTAAAAACCTGCTTTTTTATTTGTAAGGTATTGTTTTCTGATTCAAATCAGTAATCAATAATAATTAGTAATTTTTCCACTCGTGCTCTCGCATGTGAATTGGCAGCATCCCAGATGCGGCAGACGGAGCGGGCGCTGACGTAGTCATCAAACATATTTCAAAGCAAGCCGACGACACGGTCCTGACCGCAGCATAACTGTCTTTACTGGGTGTTTTAGTGAATATTTGCATTTATTCACATATGACTTGATGTGGTGGACAGTCATGATTTTGGCTAATGCAGGACACTACTGAATGATGCGCATTGGAGGGTATTAGAAGTGGGTATATGCAGCCGCCTGATAAAGTGGATATACCTGCATATACCCTCCACTACACCACTGATTTAAATATGTGAGGGTGTTTTGCATTAATTGTTTTAAATAAGGAGGGATAGTTGTATTAAATTCTCTAAAGGAACAATTTATCTCAAATTTCTCAATGCATGATTCATGAATGAATTGAATAAATTGACCAGCTTCCTCTAACAAATCTACAACATATAGAACCTTTTTTTCATACCACTATTATTTTTAATCAGAGCCAAGCAGCTTAAAAACCATCAAAGTAGCCCGGTGGCGCCGCAAATACTCGTGACATGCGCACAGTTGACCCTTTCTGCAGACCAACTGCCCCCTAGTGGTCGGGAGCATTTCCGTTGTGTTGTGAGCTAATGTTTGCTTTTTTTAATGTCGTTGTGTTGTGAGCTTAATGTCGTTGTGTTGTGAGCTAATGTTTGCTGTCACGTCGCATAAAAGAGAAAGGAATTAGGGGTGTTTTTGTTTTGCTTTAATAGCGCAGTATGTTTTGTTTATCTTTGTAACCATCGCAACGTAATACGGCGCACGTAATAAACCCGGAAGGAATAGCGCTATGCGGTAGTCAGTGACGGCAGTTCACGAGCTCTCTCAGTCATTCATTCTTCTAGCGATTGCTTTTCCTTCCCTCCTTCGCTAAAGCAACGTCTGTGAGTATTTCTTCGTCATGTAATACTATGATAGTGTATTCGTTTATCCTTTGTTAGGGACTATAGAACGGCTTAGTCAGTTTATGTTTATTACTGCCGATTGTTTACTAGTCCGTTGCATTTCGTCATATAGATCGCCGCCATCTACATTATCTGTGCTGTTTTCCCTGTCACTTGTATTTAGATCTAATATTAATGTATATCTTGTTTGTATCATATTACAGTTTCACAATATTCCAAGTAAACTTCATGGAAATTAATCATCAGTGTCCTGGAGTTCTTGGGAGTGTTTAAGCTGAATGGAGTGCGGTCCATTACAGTGAAAAGACGACGACACAGCTCACGAGGGTTGAAAAAGATCGCTATCTTTCGGAGCTGTTAAATAGCCAGTGGATCAGCTAATGCCATAACGTTCTAACTGCTACAAAAATACTATCTTTCTTCTGTCGTTGGCACAGCAGTGAGTCATGATGTCACAACGAAGCAATAGTAAAAAAGGCAACGAAGATATTCAGTCTGAGACTGCACGTTCAAGAAGCAGTCGTTTATCTGGCACAACGTCCAGCTCAAAGATCGGTATGGCCGTCGCAATCGCAAAGGCTAAGGCTGAAGCAGCGCAAGCTAGAGCAGCACACACGCAGAAGGAAATCGAACTTAAAATACAGCATGCACGTGTTCAAGCTAATCTTGAAGCATTAAACAATGAGAAGGAAAAGGATGCCGCCATAGCAGAGGCAAATGCTCTCGTGGCCGGTCTACAAGAGATGGGGTTTGAAGTACGCAGCAACAGCCAGGTTCCTCAATCGGTCAAAGACCAGCGAGTCGCCGCTTATGTGTCAGAGCAAGCCAGCCTATGCAGCAGAAGTTCATCAGCTAGAAGAGGTAGCGATAATGCTTCGCCAACGCTGCATCAACCGCATTCTCAACCTAATGATGCTATTTTTCCAACGCCTCATCCATTGAAGCACAGTGGTAGTTCTTCGCAAAAGAAAATCAAACGGGATCCTTCTTCTCCTGCATGCACATATGGACCTAGCTATGATCATTCTACGTCCACGGGAGATCTCATCAAATACCTAGCTCGTAGCAGCCTGGTGACTTCAGGGCTCACCGCATATGATGACCAGCCAATGAATTATTGGGCCTGGAAAACATCGTTTCAGAATGCTATTGCTGACCTCGACCTGTCTGCTGCAGGAGAACTCGACCTTCTCACCAAGTATCTAGGAAAGGAGTCAGCAGAACAAGCAAGAAGAATTAAAACAGTCAACATTAAGGATTCAGCAATTGGATTGCGCATGGCATGGGAACGGCTCGACGAAATATACGGCTCACCTGAGGCCGTCGAGCAGGCTTTGTTCAACAAGCTAGAAAACTTTCCAAAGGTTATAATGAAGGATCCACGAAGACTCAGGGAACTAGCCGACCTGTTGTCGGAGCTTCAAGCGGCCAAAGAAGACAAATACCTCGCAGGTTTGTCGTACCTGGATACTTCCAGAGGTATCAGGCCTATTATTGAGAAACTTCCTTATAACCTCCAAGAAAAGTGGCTTTACCTGGGCACAAGATATAAACACGAGCATTTTGTTAGTTTTCCACCTTTCTCAGTGTTAGTAAACTTCATCGCCACTGAAGCAAGGGCTCGCACTGACCCAAGTTTTAGCTTCTTCACGCAAGTTCCAGTAGAAAGACTTAGTAAGTGGGAGAAACCTACAAAGCCATCAGTATACGTTCATAAAGCGCAGATCTCGGAAACTACTAAGACAGAGTGTCGAGGAAGTACAGAACATATTGATCCCAACAAACACTGCCCTCTGCATAGGAAGCCACACCCTCTGAGAAAATGCAGAGGCTTTCGTGAGAAGAGCATAAATGATCGCAAACAGTTATTGAAAGAGTATTACATCTGCTTTCGCTGTTGCTCCTCCACAGACCATCTTGCGAAGAATTGCACAGCTGAGATAAAATGTACAGAGTGTGGGAGCACCACTCACGTGACTGCACTTCACTCTTACCCACCTACCTGGAAATCTAAGTCGTTCCCTTCCACTTCAGAAAAAGGTGGAGAAGACGACCAAGTAGACGTCCAGGAGGTTAAGTCGACATGCACTCAGGTATGTGGCGAAGGATTGAGTGCTAGAACATGTGCTAAGATTTGCCTTGTCAGTGTGTTTCCCAGCGGCTGCAAGGAGGAGTCTAAAAGAATGTACGCCATACTAGATGAACAGAGCAATCGCTCTTTGGCACGGTCAGAGTTCTTTGAGATTTTTAAGATCTCTGGAAATTCTTACTCATATACACTTAAGACCTGCGCAGGGCATACAGAGACGGCGGGGAGGAGAGCTAGCGGTTACACTGTAGAGTCAGTGGACAACAAAATAAGCATTCATCTGCCTACACTCCTGGAGTGCAACCAAATCCCTAATGTTCGCACCGAGATTCCTACACCCGAAGCAGCCTTCCATCATGCCCACCTAAAGCATATCGCTGACAAGATTCCACCTTTAGATCCGGATGCAAAAATTCTCCTCTTACTAGGCAGAGACATCTTGCAAGTACACAAGGTCCGAGAACAGATAAGCGGCCCAGGAGATGCACCATTCGCGCAAAGGCTCGACCTAGGATGGGTCGTCGTCGGTGATGTGTGCCTTGGAGGTGCTCACAGAACACAAGAGGTGAGAAGTTACAAAACTGCCATCTTAGAGAATGGTCGTACAAGTCATTTTCAACCATGCAACAATCAGATTAGAGTGAAAGAAGTTTTCGGTCAAGCAGCTAGACCTTGGCATCATACAGCACCAACCTCCATCTGTCCTTCCTTGATGCTCAGTGGAGACCGTTTAGGGCAGACTATTTTCGCTTGTTCTCCCGACAACCACAGACTTGCCCCATCCATGGAGGATCTAGAGTTTCTGAAGATAATGGAAGCTGAGTGCTATCAGGATGGTTCCAAAAGTTGGGTTGCACCTCTACCCTTCCGATCGCCTAGACGGCGGCTGCCCAACAACAGGAAACAGGTTTTTGACCGCCTTGTTTCGCTCGAGCGCTCATTGGAAAAACGACCAAAGATGAAAGTCGATTTCCTAGACTTTATGGAGAAGATGTTCAAGAAGGCACATGCCGAAGTCGCACCGCCACTACAAGCTGGGCAAGAGTGTTGGTACCTACCACTGTTCGGTGTCTATCATCCGAGAAAACCAGATAGAATTCGTGTGGTCTTTGACAGCAGTGCATCATTTGAAGGAGTGTCGTTAAATTATATCTTGCTCACTGGTCCTGACCTTAACAACAGCCTGCTAGGCGTTCTTATGAGGTTTAGGAAGGAGCAAGTTGCGATTACCGCCGACATCGAGCACATGTTCCACTGCTTCCTCGTCAAGGAAGACCACCGCGATTTTCTCCGATTCCTGTGGTACAGGAACAACGACCCTACATCTGACATTGTCGACTACAGAATGCGGGTTCACCTCTTTGGAAATAGTCCCTCGCCTGCTGTTGCAGTGTATGGTCTGCGACGGGCAGCTAAAGAAGCAGAAGCTGATTGCGGTAGTGATGCAAGAAGATTCATCGATCGCGAGTTCTACGTTGATGATGCTCTGAAGTCCTTTAGCACAGAGGAAGAGGCCATCAGCGTTTTAGGTCGAGCGCAGAAAATGCTTGCAGCCTCTAACCTCAGGCTACACAAAATTGCTTCAAATCGACCGGCAGTCATCGAAGCATTTCCATTTGAAGATCGAGCCAAGGACGTCAGCAGCGTGGATTTCTTCGTTGATGATTCACCAATACAACGTAGTCTTGGTTTGTTATGGAACATGCGCACAGATACATTCATGTTTCAAATCGAAGACGACCAGAGGCCATTCACTCGCAGAGGAGTACTTACACTCCTCTCCCCAAAGACATGGAGACCGAATGGACTAGGTGGAAAAGGTCGCTCCGAGATTTGGAAGGACTCCAGATACCACGCCCTTATACATCATTCTCCACCGCAGGTGCTCTAAGAAGGGAGCTCTATGTCTTTGCAGATGCGTCAGTCAAGGCTATAGCAGCTGTAGCTTACATCAAGGTGACAAGCCACCAAAATCAGACTGAGATTGGCTTCGTCTTCGGGAAGGCGAAATTGGCACCTCAGCCTGATTTGACTATCCCAAGACTAGAGCTCTGTGCAGCTGTACTTGCCATCGAGATTGCTGAGATGGTAGTTGCAGAGATGGATACAACGTTCGACAGCATTACTTATTACACAGATAGCAAGGTCGTACTGGGATACATCCAGAATGAGTCAAGGAGATTCTACGTCTTTGTACACAACAGGATCCAAAGAATCAGACAATCACCTTGTTCTGGTCTGTGGAAGTATGTCCCAACACACCTCAATCCAGCTGACATTGGATCAAGATCTGTGACTTCAGACTTGCTTAGCAGCACAACTTGGCTCAAAGGTCCAGCCTTTCTTCATGACGTGTCTTTGCATTCACCTGAGCTTCAAGAAGTTTACGACCTTATTGACCCCGACACAGACTCTGAATTGCGTCCTCAGGTGGTAGCGAGTTTCACTCATGTAACCAGAGACGTTATACATCCACAACGTTTTGAACGCTTCTCTAAGTTCAGCACTCTCCTTACAGCTGTGGCTCACCTCATCCATGTGGCTCGTTCCTTCGCCCACTCTACCCAGGATAAATGTCGAGGGTGGCATGTCTGTCGACCTACAGAGGAAGAGTTGTCGAAAGCCAAAATATGTATCATAAAGAGTGTCCAGAATGAGTGCTATGCAGAGGACCTTAAGTGTATCAACTCAGGATCCAATATTCCACCAAACAGCAGCCTTGGGAAACTGCACCCTATCTTGGACCAAAATCAACTTCTTAGAGTAGGAGGTCGAATTGAGCGGTCACACCTGAGTATGAATGAGGTTCATCCCATCATCATTCCTAGCCGCCATCATCTAGCCACCCTGCTTGTGTCTCACTATCATGAAGCAGTGAAACACCAAGGAAGACATCTTACTGAAGGTGCAATTCGAACGGCAGGGTTCTGGTTGGTAGGAGCTAAACGCTGCATCAGCAGTTTCCTTCACAGATGCGTCATTTGCAGAAGGCTGAGAGGAAAAATGGAACATCAGCAGATGGCAGCTCTGCCAGCAGAACGGCTACAAGTAGCACCTCCCTTCACTTATGTAGGCGTCGATGTCTTTGGACCCTGGGAAATTGTCTCACGCCGTACAAGAGGAGGAGTCTCCAACTCTAAACGATGGGCTGTGATGTTCTCTTGTATGTGTTCACGGGCGGTCCACATCGAAGTTATTGAAGCCATGAGTACCAGTAGCTTTATCAACGCCTTGAGGAGGTTCTTTGCAATTAGGGGCCCCGCGAAGCAGATTTTTTCCGACTGCGGAACTAATTTCATCGGAGCTTCTCGTGAATTGGAGATGGACCAGTCAAATCCAGGTTTCAAGAAAGTGGAGGAGTACTTGGCCACCCAGAGCTGTACTTGGGTATTCAACCCGCCCCACGCGTCTCACATGGGCGGCGCGTGGGAACGCATGATTGGCATCGCTCGTCGTATTTTGGATTGCATGTTGCTTGAGCGGAAAAGGTCTCATCTCTCACACGAAGTCCTGGCCACCCTTATGGCCGAAGTGACCGCAATAATGAACACCAGACCGCTCGTCCCGGTCTCATCGGATCCAGAATCACTCCTCATCCTCACTCCAGCGATGCTTCTAACTCTCAAGACAGGTTCTGTACCTCCTCCTCCACCAGGAAGCTTTGAGGAAGTGCATCTTGTCAGGGAAGAATGGAAGCAAGTTCAGGGCCTAGCAGAAATGTTTTGGAATGAGTGGAAACATGAATACCTCAAAACATTACAGCCCCGTCACAAATGGCAAGGAAAGAGACCGAATCTCCAAGAAGGAGACATAGTTCTTTTGAAAGATAATCAAGCTAAGAGGAATCAATGGCCTACAGGCCTCATCTCAAAAACCCTTCCAGGAGAAGATGGATTGGTTCGGAAAGTTCAAGTGGAAATCGTCAAGGATGGAACCAGAAAGACTTTTTCAAGGCCCGTCACAGAAGTAGTGTTACTTCTTTCTCCAAAAACTGATTCTGTTAATTAATGTGGGCTCTCTATAGACCCCAGGCGGGGAGTGTCACGTCGCATAAAAGAGAAAGGAATTAGGGGTGTTTTTGTTTTGCTTTAATAGCGCAGTATGTTTTGTTTATCTTTGTAACCATCGCAACGTAATACGGCGCACGTAATAAACCCGGAAGGAATAGCGCTATGCGGTAGTCAGTGACGGCAGTTCACGAGCTCTCTCAGTCATTCATTCTTCTAGCGATTGCTTTTCCTTCCCTCCTTCGCTAAAGCAACGTCTGTGAGTATTTCTTCGTCATGTAATACTATGATAGTGTATTCGTTTATCCTTTGTTAGGGACTATAGAACGGCTTAGTCAGTTTATGTTTATTACTGCCGATTGTTTACTAGTCCGTTGCATTTCGTCATATAGATCGCCGCCATCTACATTATCTGTGCTGTTTTCCCTGTCACTTGTATTTAGATCTAATATTAATGTATATCTTGTTTGTATCATATTACAGTTTCACAATATTCCAAGTAAACTTCATGGAAATTAATCATCAGTGTCCTGGAGTTCTTGGGAGTGTTTAAGCTGAATGGAGAGCGGTCCATTACATTTGCTTTTTTTAATGTCGTTGTGTTGTGAGCTTATGTTTGCTTTTTTAATGTTGTTGTGTTTGGCACTACTGGGCCACCGTAGATTCGAACTATCACAACCATTAGGATAGAATGTGTTGATCAAGGATTCAACCACTAGGCCACAGAAGCACAACAGATATGTTGCTGATAAATAGTGACATCTGTCAATAAAATATGTATGTAAAAACACTACCAATTTCTGTACATCATGTTCTTTTTTGTCTACAATTATTATTACATGGATTTCATGTAACACCTTATTGGCAGAGGTCATTTACATTAGCGCAACCTACCAATGTCTGGTTAGTGTACACATTAAAAAATACGAAATATCATACAGAATACAACTAGTCTCAGTTGGTGTCACAGTTGGCTTGGGGCATGAATCAATTTATGACTGCCTTTGATACCACAGTTCAAATTTGCCTTAATCATATGCCTCATTCTTCTACTCTGTTTTCCATCAAATATGAGACAGACACTGGAAATGTTTAAAAATGAATACAGAGTATTTAAAATATATAGTGTATTTAAATTTATAAAGGGATACCACTACCAATGCATATGCACTGAGGTTAAGCTGCAAATATTGTCCATTCCTTTATCACATGTATTTTATAAACCCTGTTTTAAACACAGTTTTAAACACTAATATAAGTGTGCAAGTGTTTAAGTGTGCAGTTCACAAACAGTAAGCAAATGGCTTAGATGTCTTAAGTGCATGAACTTGCATGAATTTAACACTTAAATTAAAAATTAACAGACTGACATACAAAAAACTGAAACTGTTGCTTTTGACAACAAACTGGAATTTTATTGCACCTTGACAAGACATAATTTAGCAAACTTTTACATTCTTAAATCACATTTTATAGTCAAGGGCACTCGACAATTAAATGAAAAGACACTAAATAATAAAACAAAAGTACTAAAACTAAACTTCAGTATATAGCAAGCTTCTAAATAAAAAAATGAAAAAATGAAAAAAATAAAAAATAAATAAATAAAAAATCAGCAAAAACCATCCTTCATGACACAAAAGTAATAATTGAATGTTGTCAATGCATGACCTGTAAAATGGCCAAGTGTAAAATACACTCCAATCATTTTGTGGGTCTTTTTAGCAGACCCAATGGGTTCACAATCTCAAAAGCATCCTGGTACAAGATAAGTTGGATTCTCAACTCAGGCTCTCTAAAAAAGTCATTGGACTTGAACACAGATCCATCACAGACGTCACACAACACATCAAAAGAGTGTACATGTGGAGGCTTGGAACACTGCTCCCAAACCACTTGGTCTTTCAACATGGTTTTTAACGTGTTGTTCAATGGAATATATTGTGCATGACGTGGTTTTCGGTTCTCATCACGACCAAGAATCATAGTCTGTGGGTGCACGTAGGAAATTTTTTTTTGGTAATGCTGTCTTCTTTGGTATTCTGTGGAAAGTAATGCATTACAAGCTAAATGCAAATCATGACCCTGCAAAGCCTGCACAACAGAATCAATATCACACTTTTTCACCGAGAAGGAAACAACCACAGCGCGCTAAGCGTAAGTGTTTGCGTAATACTTTATTTCATTTAGAGTTGTGTACTTTGCAAGTTACTTTGCAAGTTGCTGCTAGAACTTTTCTTTTTCGTTTCGTACATTTTAGTAGCTATTATCGTGGTGTAATTTGAAATTGTAGTTTTGATAGCACTTATTAAAATTAGACTAGTAAGCCGTCGGCGAAACCAAGCTGTTGTTATTGTTATTGCTGCCTTCCTGCAAGCACTTAAGTGTCTCGGTTTAGTTTCTATTTGAGCCATTTGCCTTGCTTTCGGGTGAATTAAGCAGTAGGCGTGACGGCTTTTTCTCCCTAATTATCGTTCGATTGAGTATTTATTTGACATCTGAAAGCTGACGCGGAAGCGTTCAGCCCTCGCGTGAAGACCGACGAACGTAAAGACCTGCGACTTTTCCTGCGCGACTTTAACCGAGCAACGACACCGACAACGCACACAGGTACCTATTTCATTTTCTCTCTCCTCTCTTTTGCCTGCCAATTCTATCATGTGTTTTCAATATATTCCGGTTGTCACTCAACCACGCACTCCTCACGCAAACGGCATCGCAATCTAGCTAACCTACGTCCTATCGCTACATCCTCTACTCCACCTCTTGCTTTTTCTGTTGGCCTCTGGAACTGTCAGTCCGCAGTTAACAAAGCAGACTTCATTTCTGCTTATTCCATACAATCTGATCTTAGCATCTTGGGCTTGACTGAGACCTGGATTCGTCCAGAAGACTCAGCAACCCCCGCTGCTCTCTCTAAGAATTTTACTTTTTCTCACACTCCGCGTCAGGCTGGGCGGGGTGGGGGCACTGGTCTGCTCATTTCTGACAATTGGAAATACACAACACATTTACCCATATGCAATCATAGCTCATTTGAATGTCATGCAATAACAGTCACAGCTCCTGTAAAACTCCAGGTTGTGGTCATTTACTGCCCTCCAGGCCAAATTCTAAACACCTTTCTAGAAGAATTGGATGGACTGCTATCCTCTTTTCCAGAAGATGGCAGTCCACTTTTGGTCTTTGGTGATTTTAACATTCATCTTAATGTCCAAACTCAGGCGAGCAGAAAGAAAATGGCGCAAATCTAAACACCCGTCTGACCTGAGTATGTACCAATCGTTGCTTTCTGCTTTTTCTACTCAACTCCACACTGCCAAATCCTCATATTATCATAACAAGATCAATAGTGCTTCTGACATGCGCAATCTCTTCAAAACATTTAACTCTCTCCTCTGTCCCCCTCCACCACCACCCACCACTACACTAACAGCTAATGATTTCGCACAATTCTTCACAGACAAAACTCGAACAATCAGCAAACAATTCTTAGCCCCTCATACACATGACCTACAACCCACCACACCCACTGTCACGAATCCGGGTTCTGTGGCTCCCCCCAGTGGCCGACAGCGGGAACCCTCTCCCGAATTCTAACCCGGACTCCATTCCCCATAACCCCCTGCGTACCTCCCGCGCCGCGGCCATCTCACGGCGCAGGTCCCGGATATAAATGGCCGCCATTGCTCTACGCCAGTCGCAAAGTTTTGTATTGCCCATGGCCTACATCTCCGAGCGTTTCTTTTGTGGACTGACCTCTCGTGTACCGAATCGGACTGTTTTCTGGATTACGAACCCTCTCTGTTTGCCCCGACCAGTTCGCTCGTTTACGGATTACCCCCGCTTGCTGCCGGCCCCGGACTTCCGCACGGATTATGTTTATTCTCTGGACTCGCCTCTGACACTCCCCACTGTTGTTGTTTCGGACCTTGCTTGTTTGACTACGCTGTTATCAATAAACCGTTCGCAAATGGATCCCAAGTCTCCCGATTCTGCTTCGTTACAGAAAACTTCGCCAACCACGGATCCAGCGACGGTTAGCCAGCTTAGCACGGAGCTAAGCGCTCAAGCCTCCATGCTAGCGGCACACCAGCATCAGATCGCCCGGCTCAACACGCTCACGGAGGAGCTGGTGAAAGCTTTGCAGTCCTTCCAGGCCACGATTACGCCGAACCCGCAGCCACCACCCGCCGCGGCCTTGCCATCCGGCGTTCCCGCCGCCGCCGCTGCCGCTTCCGGACCGCGTTTGGCTCTGCCAGAGAAATACGACGGCTCACCAGCTAAATGTAAGGGGCCAGATAGCGTTTGTCTGCTCGTTGCTTTCTGGTAGAGCACTCGAATGGGCCACCGCGCTCTGGAACCCTGAACGGCCGGCCTTCTTCTCATTTGCGGAGTTTCTCCAGCGTTTCCGCACAGTTTTCCAGCACTCCGCTGATGGACGCAGTCCCGACGAACAGCTGATGGCTCTTCGTCAAGGAAGATGCACGGCGGCGGATTATGCTCTGTCATTCAGGACTCTGGCAGCTCAAACCACTTGGAATGAGGGACCGCTTGGATCTGGATCTGTCAACCACACCACCACGGACCTGGTCCTGAGCGTCGATCATCACACCGAGGTCATCCGTCTCTTCCACATCACTTCACCACGCACCCCCATCATTCTCGGCTACCCCTGGCTCACCCAGCACAATCCCACCATCTCTTGGACCCTACACAAGATCTCCCGTTGGTCCCCGCACTGCCGTCAGCACTGTCTCTCGTCCGGAGCACCCACACCTGAACCCACGGCCGCCGGCTCTTCAGGTCTACTCCTGTCAGAACCCCTGCCTGCCGAAACCACCCTTCCACCTGAATATCATGACCTGAGGGCAGCCTTTAGCAAGACCCTGGCCACTCATCTACCACCCCATCGGCCTGGAGACTGCGCCATTGACCTGATACCTGGTTCTACACCACCTGGGGGGCGCATCTTTCCCCTGTCACAACCCGAGTCAGAAGCCATGAAGGCCTACATCCAGGAGGAGCTGGCTAAGGGATTCATCCGACCCTCCACGTCTCCTGCATCAGCTGGATTCTTCTTTGTGAAGAAGAAGGACGGCGGTCTCCGGCCCTGCATCGATTACAGAGCTCTCAACGACATCACCATCAAGTTTCGATACCCGCTGCCCCTGGTGCCGTCTGCTCTGGAGCAACTTCGTACTGCCACCATCTTCACCAAGTTGGACCTGAGGAGCGCCTACAACTTAATTCGCATCAGAGAGGGAGATGAGTGGAAGACGGCCTTCTCTACCACCTCTGGTCACTATGAGAATCAGGTGATGCCCTTCGGACTTGCCAACAGTCCATCCTGTTTTCAGTCCTTCGTGAACGACCTTTTCCGGGACATGCTCAATCGCTGGGTCATCATCTACATAGACGACATCCTGGTCTACTCAGACTCCTATCAGGACCATGTGCGACATGTCAGAGCCGTTCTCCAACGCCTATTGTCCAACCAACTCTACGCAAAGATTGAGAAGTGTGAATTCCATCAGTCAAGGGTCTCCTTCCTGGGCTACATCATCAGCACAGAAGGGGTTGCCATGGATGACAAGAAGGTTAAAGCTGTCACCGACTGGCCCCTACCCACCACCCTCCGCCAGGTCCAGTGCTTCTTGGGCTTCGCCAACTTCTACCGACGCTTCATCCGAAACTTCAGCACCCACGCCGCTCCCCTTACTTCTATGATCAAGGCCGGTAACCAACGTCTTGTCTGGTCCACTCCAGCACTGCAGGCTTTTCAGGACTTAAAGCTTCGCTTCACCAGCGCTCCCATCCTGCACCATCCAGACCCCGAGAGGGAGTTCCTAGTCGAAGTCGACGCCTCTAGCACCGGTGTAGGAGCCGTGCTCTCCCAGCGAGAGCCGGAGGACCTAGACGAACCCGGCGCTGCAGGGCCCCCTCCCATTATGGTGGACGGCGAGGAGGCCTACCAGGTACACGAAATCCTGGACTCTAGACGCCGGGGCGGCCAACTCCAGTACTTGGTTGACTGGGAGGGTTACGGCCCTGAGGAAAGGACCTGGGTCCCCGCTAACGACATCCTGGATCCCAGTCTCACCGTGGAGTTTCACCGGTCTCATCCGGATCGACCAGCCCCCAGACCACGGGGTAGGCCCCGGCGAACCAGGCCTCCTCGCGCCAGGAGTCGCTCCCAGGAGGGGGGCTCTGTCACGAATCCGGGTTCTGTGGCTCCCCCCAGTGGCCGACAGCGGGAACCCTCTCCCGAATTCTAACCCGGACTCCATTCCCCATAACCCCCTGCGTACCTCCCGCGCCGCGGCCATCTCGCGGCGCAGGTCCCGGATATAAATAGCCGCCATTGCTCTACGCCAGTCGCGAAGTTTTGTATTGCCCATGGCCTACATCTCTGAGCGTTTCTTTTGTGGACTGACCTCTCGTGTACCGAATCGGATTGTTTTCTGGATTACGAACCCTCTCTGTTTGCCCCGACCAGTTCGCTCGTTTACGGATTACCCCCGCTTGCTGCCGGCCCCGGACTTCCGCACGGATTACGTTTATTCTCTGGACTCGCCTCTGACACTCCCCACTGTTGTTGTTTCGGACCTTGCTTGTTTGACTACGCTGTTATCAATAAACCGTTCGCAAATGGATCCCAAGTCTCCCGATTCTGCTTCGTTACACCCACTTTGAACACTCTCACTTTCTCCTTCTGTCCCCTCACTGAGAAAGAAGTATCAAAACTTCTCCTCTCCAGCCACCCTACAACATGCCCACTTGATCCCATCCCCTCACACATTCTTCAAGCAATCTCTCCTACTGTCTTACCAGCACTCACACACATCATAAATACATCACTCCTCACAGGCACTTTTCCAATTTCTTTTAAGCAGGCTCGGGTAACCCCACTGTTTAAGAAACCAACACTGAACACCTCACTTCTTGACAGCTACAGACCGGTCTCTCTGCTTCCATTCATAGCAAAAACCCTTGAACGAGTTGTTTTCAACCAGGTATCATTGTTCTTTTCACAGAACAACTTACTGGATCCTAACCAGTCAGGTTTCAAGAGTGGCCATTCAACTGAGACTGCGCTACTGTCAGTTACTGAAGCCTTGCGGACAGCAAAAGCTGATTCTAAATCATCAGTTCTAATTCTGCTTGATTTATCTGCTGCTTTTGACACCGTCAACCATCAGATCCTCCTGTCCACCCTCTCATCGCTGGGCATCACAGGAACTCTGCTTCGCTGGTTTGAATCCTATCTCACCGGTAGGTCATTCACGGTAACCTGGGGAGGAGAGGTATCCAAAACACATCAACTGATCACTGGGGTTCCTCAGGGATCAGTTCTTGGTCCTCTCCTCTTCTCCATATACACAACATCACTGGGTCCCATCATAGAGTCACATGGCTTCTCCTACCATTGCTATGCTGATGACACACAACTCCATCTTTCATTTCAACCAGATGATCCAACAGTACCTGCACGGATCTCAGGCTGCTTGGCGGACATCTCAACGTGGATTAAAGAACATCACCTCCAGCTTAACTTGGCAAAAACTGAGCTTCTTGTTTTTCCTTGCACTCCAAACTTACAGCATGGGTTCACCATCCAGCTGGGCTCTTCCACAATCACTTCTTCAAACTCAGGAATCTGGGTGTCATCTTTGATGACCAGTTGTCTTTCAAAGATCATATTGCAAAGACTACTCGATCTTGCAGGTTTGCTTTGCACAACATCAGAAAGATCAGGCCCTTTCTAACAGTGCAGGCTACACAACTTCTTGTCCAGGCCCTTGTCATCTCCAGACTGGACTACTGCAATGCTCTTTTGACTGGTCTTCCATCATGCACAATCAAACCTCTACAAATGATACAGAATGCAGCAGCACGGCTGGTCTTCAACGAGCCCAAAAGAGCCCATGTTACACCTCTCTTTATCTCCTTGCACTGGCTCCCAATTGCGGCTCGTATCAAGTTCAAGACTCTGATGCTTGCATATAGGACAACCACAGCTACTGCACCTGCTTATCTGCACTCGCTACTAGTGAGCGACGCCTTGTGGTACCATCACAGAGAGGTGCGAAATCACTATCCAGAACATTTTCTTTTACTGTTCCTGGCTGGTGGAACGATCTTCCTACCCCTATCCGGAATGCTGATTCCCTGACAAGCTTCAAGCGACAGCTTAAAACTCATCTCTTTCAACTCTATTTGCTGTTACCATAAAAAAAAAAAAAATTAATCTCTTTATTCCTTCCCTTTCTAGCTTGTACTTGTCTGAAGCACCACTTGAAATCTGGTATTAGAGCACTGCCTGTGTCTGTTTGTCTCCTTAAGAAGAATCGCTCTATGTTCTCCCAACTGTATGTCGCTTTGGACAAAAGCGTCTGCCAAATGCCTAAATGTAAATGTAATGTAAATGTAAGTATGTCTGTCAATGTTTTCTTTGTGTACTGATGACAGATATGATTTAAACTACTGAATTCATCTACAATCATCTGAATGGTTGATGATGGCACCAGGTATTTGGCTTGAAGCTGCATATAAAACAGGCAAAGATTTTTCATGTACAGTGACTGTGTGTTAGATGTACTCAGCGAATCCGAGAATCCATTTTCATCACCTCCATCCTCAGTTACATCAAAACATGCAGAGGAAGAAGGTGTCACGGTTTATGGGCTCACTTTCTCGCCCTCTCTGTGTGTGTGTGTCTTTGTGGGTGTGTCTGATTGAGGCTGATTCCAACCAGCTGTGGATCATTATCTGCCCTATATTAGAAACTTTCACGCTCTCCCTTGTGTCAGATCCTTGGATTACCTGCTTGGCCCTGGTCTGTGGTTTCGGTTCCTGATTCCCGTTGTCTCCAGATATTTCTTCGTCTCCTGTGATTTCTCCGTATCGGCTGTCCATTGCTTCCTTGCGCTGACCATCTGCCTGACCGAAGTAGTGACTTTCCTGCATTGTTTGCTGCTTTCCTGCCTGCTGACTTTGAATAAATCCCTTGTTATTCCGCACTTGAATCCTCAGTCTTTGTTTTATGACAGAAGGATCTGACCATGATGGATTCAGCGGAGGCTCTGAGTTTTCAGGATCAGTTATCTAACAGCACCACCCGCATGGATCAGCAGGAGGAGAATCTGTTGAACACCGGAAGAGCTGTACAGGCGTTAGTAGCGCAGGTGTCCGAGCTCACTACCCAGATCCAACAACTAAGGTCACCCACTGCGCCACCCCCACCGCCCCATCTTCCTGTTTCTCCGAACAACAACCCTCAGCACGAGCCTAAACTTCCGACGCCGGAGATGTACGCCGGAGATACTAATCTTTGCCGAGCATTCCTAACCAAGTGTTCTCTGTTTTTCTCCCTCCAGCCACAAACGTTCGCCACAGAGGCATCTAAGGTAGCCTTGGTACTGACGTTGCTGACGGGAAAGGCTGCATTGTGGGGAACGGCGGTGTGGGAAAATCGCCATCCTTGTTGTTCCTCGTTCCACTCGCTCTCTCAGGAAATGAGGAGAGTGTTCGAACGCGTGCTGGTCGGGCGCGAGGCGGCACGTTTACTGGCCGATCTCCGCCAGGGGGAGCAGTCTGTTTCGGACTATTCCATTCAGTTCCGGACTCTGGCAGCTGAATGCGAGTGGAACGAGGCGGCGCAGTGGGATGTTTTCCTGCATGGGCTGGCTGACCGCATCCAACAGGAGATCTACATGACTGAACTACCTACCAGTTTGGATGGTCTAGTGGATTTGGCGTTACGTGTGGACGCTCGCCTTCAACAACGTGATTTGCGGGGTCGTCACTGGTCAAGGCTGGAACCTCCTGAATGTTTCTCCCTCAGAACCGGCGATGCGGTCAGCCACTCGCCAGGTGGCGAACCCATGCAGGTGGGTAGAGCTCGGCTCTCCCGGGAGGAGAGAGACCGTCGGAGGAGGAGAGGACTGTGCCTATACTGTGGGGCTGGTGGTCATTTCCTGGCTAGCTATCCGGTAAAAGATCCAGCCCGACAGCAGGTCTGAGGTTGCTGTCGGGTGGAGTTTGTCTTAATAAAGCCTCGTCTACCACTCTCCTCCCGGTGAGGTTGCAATGGGCAGCCAAAGGACACGACTGTTCGGCGCTGTTGGACTCCAGAGCTGAGGGCAACCTATTAGACATTTCCCTGGCCAAACTTCTTCACATTCCTTCGGTTCCTCTCCAGAACAGAATCTCTGTTAGTGCTCTCAATGGACAGCCACTTCCGGAGATCAGTCTATCCACGGTACCCATCACTCTCATCACATCAGGCAATCACACTGAGACTATCACATTCCTCCTCACTGATTCTCCACTGACTCCGGTGGTGCTGGGTCATCCATGGCTCATCAAGCACAATCCTCGGGTGGATTGGGGTCGTAACACAGTCTCAGGGTGGAGTGAGTTTTGTTATGCCTCATGTCTTGTGTCTGCTTGTTCTTCTGTTTCAGGTTTTTCGTTGCAGGAGGAGAAGGTGAGCTTGTCAAACGTGCCCAAGGAGTATCTTGACCTGAAGGAAGTGTTCAGTAAGTCCAGAGCTGCTTCTCTCCCTCCTCATCGTCCCTATGACTGTGCTATAGCTTTAGTGCCAGGTACGTCTCCGCCTAAAGGCAGATTATACTCGCTTTCTGTTCCAGAGAGGGAGGCCACGGAGAAATATATTTCTGATTCTCTGACAGCCGGGATCATCCGCCCCTCTTCTTCTCCAGCGGGGGCAGGATTTTTTTTCGTCTCGAAGAAGGATGGTTCTCTGCAGCCTTGTATTGACTACCGGGGCTTGAACAACATCACGGTAAAGAATACTTATCCTTTGCCGTTGATGTCTTCAGCTTTTGAGAGGCTGCAAGGAGCATCCGTCTTCACCAAATTGGATTTGAGAAACGCTTATCATTTGGTTCGCATAAGGGAGGGGGATGAGTGGAAGACCGTTTTTAACACCCCCAGGGGGCACTTTGAATATTTGGGCATGCCCTTTGGGCTCTCCAACTGCCCAGCGGTTTTTCAAGCACTCGTCAATGACGTGTTGAGAGATATGGTCGATCAGTTCATTTATGTCTACCTGGATGACATACTGATTTTTTCTTCTTCTCTCCAGGATCATGTTCGACATGTCAGGCGAGTGCTCCAGAGGCTGTTAGAGAATGGGCTTTTCGTCAAGGCGGAGAAATGCGTGTTCCATGCACAGTCAGTTCCTTTTCTGGGGTTTATTGTGTCGCCCGAGGGGGTTCGCATGGACCCTGATAAGGTTAAGGCTGTGATAGATTGGCCAACCCCTGATTCCCGTAAGGCCCTACAAAGGTTTCTGGGGTTCGCCAATTTTTACCGGTGTTTCATTCGCAATTTCAGCCAACTAGCCGCTCCTCTGACTGCCTTGACCTCCACCAAGACGGCGTTCAGGTGGTCGAGTGCAGCTGAGGCTGCATTCACCAAACTGAAAGGCCGCTTCGTTTCGGCTCCCATCCTTCAGGCCCCTGATCCTACACGTCAGTTTGTGGTGGAGGTTGATGCGTCAGAGGTGGCGGTAGGTGCAGTGCTGTCCCAGCGGTCCGCCTCGGACGACAAGATGCACCCCTGCACGTTTTTGTCTCATCGTTTGTCTCCTGCCGAACGTAACTACGACATTGGTAATAGGGAGTTGCTGGCCGTCAAGTTAGCATTGGAGGAATGGCGTCATTGGTTAGAGGGGTCGGGGGTCCCATTCATTGTCTGGACCGACCATAAGAATCTTGAGTATATTCAGTCCGCCAAACGTCTTAACTCCAGGCAGGCTCGTTGGGCATTGTTTTTTGGACGTTTTGATTTTTCTATTTCCTATCGGCCAGGTTCTAAAAACATCAAACCCGACGCGTGGTCACGCATTTTTGACCATTCGGACCGCCCGGTGTCTCCTGAGTGTATCGTACCTGAGAGATTAGCAGTCACTTGGGAGATCGAATCGAAGGTCCGCACGGCCTTAGAAGGGGTAACGCCTCCGCCCGAGTGCCCAGCGAGTCGGTTATTTGTGCCGGAGAGATTACGGTCAGACGTTATCCGATGGGGTCATTGCTCCAGGGTGGCTTGTCACCCAGAATCCCACTTCCTGGTGTCAGCAACTACCATGGGTTGAGTATGCACATAACTCATTACCAGTGTCGTCCACGGGCCTTTCGCCATTTGAATGTAGTTTAGGTTACCAGCCACCTCTTTTTCCGAGTATGGAATCGCGGTCCCTTCTGCCCACGCTTTCATCCAGAGGTGTCACCGTACCTGGACGAGAGCCCGAGAGACTCTCCTCCGGGTAGGGGCGCGCACCAAGGCTAAGGCTGATCGCCACCGGTCGAAGCCTCCCGTCTACGTCGTTGGTCAAAAAGTGTGGCTTTCTACTAAGAATATTCCGCTCTGATCCGTCTGCAATAAATTAGCTCCCAAATTTATTGGCCCGTTCCCTGTCACTAAAAAGATTAGTCCAGTGACAGTCCGCCTCCAACTTCCTCCGGCATACAGGAGAATCCATCCCGTATTTCATGTGTCTAAAATCAAACCCGTTTTTTGTTCTCGCCTTAATCCGCCCACTCCGGTTCCTCCCCCGCCACGACTCGTAGATGGGGAACCCACCTATTCGGTAAATCGTATTCTGGACTCGAGGCGGAGGAGACGAGGATTCCAATACTTGGTGGACTGGGAAGGTTACGGTCCGGAGGAGAGAAGTTGGGTTCCGGCTAGGGACATATTGGATCACTCCCTTATTGATGATTACAGTCAACGGGTAAGGTCTGCTGGGAGCGCCGAGGGGCGCTCCTAGGGGGAGGGGTACTGTCACGGTTTACAGGCTCACTTTCTCGCCCTCTCTGTGTGTGTGTGTGTGTGTGTGTCATTGTGGGTGTGTCTGATTGAGGCTGATTCCAACCAGCTGTGGATCATTATCTGCCCTATATTAGAGACTTTCACGCTCTCCCTTGTGTCAGATCCTTGGATTACCTGCTTGGCCCTGGTCGGTGGTTTCGGTTCCTGATTCCCGTTGTCTCCAGATATTTCTTCGTCTCCTGTGATTTCTCCGTATCGGCTGTCCATTGCTTCCCTGCGCTATCTGCCTGACCGAAGTAGTGACTTTCCTGTATTGTTTGCTGCCTGCTGACTTTGAATAAATCCCTTGTTATTCCGCACTTGAATCCTCAGTCTTTGTTTTATGACAGAAGGTTGCTCAGAGAAAGTTAACTTTAATTTTGCAAATGTGGACATCCTGTGCTTTCGTGAAACATGGGCAGTAAAGCTTGATCTCAAACTGAATATTTTGTCACATTTTTCATAAGGACAGCATACCAACTCTCCTTTTGCTAAATGTGACCTGAGATGAGAAAGGACTTTGTTTATGTCTGGGCATTTCTGCTGACAGTTTGAACTATTTCAAACAAACATACCCGTTGAATCATCAAAAGAAGTTTGATGTCTTTTGTGATGGCGATAAGCATGAGCTTTGAGAGCATTGTATTTTGTGAACATTAATTTGCAGTCTGGGAAGCAACATGGATATTGAGCATTTGATTCATGTCTGATGACTAACATATCCCTTAACTGTCTTAAGAGAGTAATCACAAAACTTGCACAAATACATGTATATAATTAAAGTTTACACACCTGATATGAAATAATTTGTCCATCCAATGAGTGCTAAATTAAAAAAATAGACTCTGTTGCAATACAATAACTAGTTCTGTAGACCAATTAAAATGTCAATTTCTACCAACAAACAATAGCTCATAAACTAAACTGCAGGATGACTAGCTCAATTTATGTAGTTAACCATTTCCACCTGTTTGCCATTAACATTGACGAGATCATTGGATGACAGGTCACTTGGAAAAAATCACTTACTCAATATCAGGTACTGAGTAGATGAATTCTGTGGTTTTTCCATCCACACAGCAGAATGTTTTGTTTAAAGCTAGCCTAGAGACACTTTCACTTACAGATTTTTATAGAAACAGATGATGGATGTATTCAAGCAATAATGATAATCCTTGATTCGTGTCGTGGTTTTCTTATAGCAATGTTTAAAACAAAGAGTGCGGCAGCATCAAAGAAATAACAACAACAATCTACAACATGTAGAGGTATGCAATTATCCCCTAAAATTTTTATTTTTATTTGTAAATTGCATCCGAATTCAGAAATAGTTCTGGGGCAAGTTGTGTAAATGTATCTGCAGCAACCCACATGAAGCCTCTCACTGTGCCTCTCTCAACTTGTTTCTTTTACAAAAAAAAAAAAAAACATTTTCAAGGACACGTGGAGTAGGCTAATGAACAAAAATTTGTCAATAAAATGAAAGAAGGCCATAAAGAAAATGGTATGCATGTTTAACTTAACTTTTACTTTAAATTTAAATGCTTATAATTGAGAATGTATAACCTCTTTCTCTTTATGTCTTTCAGGGATCAAGATGCAGAATGAATTTGAATTGTACCAATTGGTCAGTCCAGATCCCTGTGTGTGGAAGACTTGCAATGTTCATATTAATTGGATTTGTTCATTTTGTGTTTTAGAAAGATTTATAAGATAGTTGTGGCTGTCTATTATGGATTATCCAAGTATTGCAAGAAGAGTTTTATGTTTGTAATGTTTTGAGTTTCATATTTTAGTAAGTGTTACAACCTAGTGATACTTTTAAGCAGTGAACAAATGCTAGTATTTATGTTTTTAGAACGTTATGTTATTTACAAAAGAAAATGTATTGAATTGCATTAAATTAAAGGTGGTCTAATTAATATTGATCATTTGTAATGAATTCATTTGTGAGTGTGACAGACTATATACATGATACACTATAGCTACCCAGACAGCATCTGACTCTGTGCCAGATTCGTTTTCAACCGGCAAATCCGCGTTACAGTCACATCCGTTTCAGTGCTGTATCACAGTCCTAGACGGATCCGGCCCGAGTCTGGTTTCAGTGGGCACGGTCTACTATCGCAGAGCGGATCCGGGCTGAGTCTGGTATAGAGCTGGCCCAGTGCTGGCCCAGATGAGCGGAAAACCAGATGCGTGCCGGTATTGGCCCGTTGTGCCAAAAGACACTGGCCCAAGTCCGTTTTGCGGATTTGCAGGAGTGTGGGCCAGAATCAGGCCGGATTAAATTTGCTGTCAGGGAAGTCAAATAATAAACATTAAGAAAATGAAAAATTATGTATTGGGAGAAAGATATGTGGTTTTCCAAGGATAAGATTAACATTTAGAGAAAAATCTAACATTTTTATTGAAAGTATCTACATATACAACTTATAATATAATAATGACTTCCACGCACTTTTTATTTAAAAAAAAATACCCAGTTTTTTTTCTATTGGTTTACGCCAAAGTTTAAAAATCTTTCGTCTTATTTCTTTGGTTTGTAAACCATATACTAAGGGATTTAGTCCTGGTGGTACAATGTGGAACATTATACTAGCTAGTTTCCTGCTTTCAGAATATTCAGGAAAACGATGAAGAATAATAAAAGTGAAGCCAGAAACAAGCATGATTAAATAAACAGCTAAATGAGTGGTGCATGTTTTTATGGCTTTGCTGTTCAGTTCCTTGTTTTTCCTAGTTATGCACGTAGTAGCAATCTTGACATATGTTATAAATATATACAATACTGACAGGCAGGCAACAATAACAGTGTAAATCATTCCAAACACATTATTAATAATAACATTTTCACAAGACAGTTTAAACAGTGAGGCATTGTCACAGAAAGGATTTTCAATTTTAAATCTGCAGTGAGACAAACGAAGAGTCAGACCTATCATTACTGACACCACAAGTACTGCCAGCCCCCAGGCTGATGCTGATAGCTTAATAACCATTTTATTGGTCATTATAGTTGTGTATTGCAGTGGATTGCATATAGCCACATATCTGTCAAAGGCCATGATCATCAGCACATAGTGACATGCTGCTGTAAATATGTGCACAAAGTAAGCCTGAATAACACACTCCACATATGTAATATAGCGCTCAGAGGTTTCCCTTAAAATGTCCTGTAGTAAGCGTGGCATAATGACAGTGGTCCCTATTATATCATTCAGTGGCAAGTTACAATATAGAAAATGCATAGGGTCATGCAGATTCTTTTCGGTTGAGATTATAAATATAAGTCCAATATTTGATACCATTGCAAAGACATATGCCAAGAGAAGCAGCGTGAAGGCAAAATAGGAGGACTGATGTGCAACACTGAGTCCTTCCACTAGGAGAATGTTTTGTCTAAATGTCAAGTTGTCCATTGGCTGCCTTTACAAAACCTAAGAATAAAGTAACAAACAAAAGTATTTTTTAGTATAAGTAAACAGTTGCATTGTGAATAATGCATTTTACAAAACAATTGTGTTATGTGCAAATATAGAGCACATTTTGCAAAATACATTATTTGCTATCACTACATGGTAGTAGTAATACAATTTTTAACACTGCATAGAGTGAAAAAAAAATATATATTAAAACAAAATGTATTCCATGAGTATCTGTTATCAGATATGTCTGTTTTTTTTTTTTTAAAGATACATAGACAAAACTGCTTAATGTAACAACAACAACAACAACAACAACAAAAAACAGTACATCTGTATTCATTAACACAGTATAACCATGTTAAAAAGAAAATAAAGAACAAAGTTGCATCTTGCCTCAGTCTGAGATCCTTCCTTAAATGATTAGGTCAAACAGTATAATTTGTAGCACTTTGTATACTTTGGATGCTTAGTTTTTAATGTGTGATTTATATCTGCTTCTGTGACCTTGCCATCCCAACAGGGAAAACTATTTCTTAGCATTTGTTGCCATGAACAAGGCTGTTGATTGTATGATTGTGGTGACAAGTAAAGCTACAACCTGTCAGTGTTATTGAATGTGATATGCCCCGTTGATAATGTATATTTGCTTTTCCATAGTTAAGTGTTTATAGTAGTGTGGACAGACACTTTAGTATTTGTAACATGCTCTCAAAGAGCAATATAAAATGTACATCACAGTTTTACATTACTTTTCCAATTCTATGTGGAGGATGTAAAAAATTAATGAAACAACATACAATGGAACAACATCAAATGTACAGTCTTTCGATTTAATCAGCTATGTCAACTGTCAACAATTTAGTCTTAATCATTTTTTCTTCCTCAGTGGTTCCAAAAGAAGTATGTCAATAACAGGTAAAGTTTAAACACTTAAAATCACTTTCATATCAGTAGGGGCCAAATAATGATCCTATACAGGTCCTTCTCAAAAAATTAGCATATTGTGATAAAGTTCATTATTTTCTGTAATGTACTGATAAACATTAGACTTTCATATATTTTAGATTCATTACACACAACTCGAAGTAGTTCAAGCCTTTTATTGTTTTAATATTGATGATTTTGGCATACAGCTCATGAAAACCCAAAATTCCTATCTCAAAAAATTATCATATCACGAAAAGGTTCTCTAAACGAGCTATTAAGCTAATCATCTGAATCAACTAATTAACTCTAAACACCTGCAAAAGATTCCTGAGGCTTTTAAAAACTCCCAGCCTGGTTCATTACTCAAAACCGCAATCATGGGTAAGACTGCCCACCTGACTGCTGTCCAGAAGGCCATCATTGACACCCTCAAGCAAGAGGTCTGTGGGAAGGAAAAAGTGTGGCAGAAAACGCTGCACAACGAGAAGAGGTGACCGGACCCTGAGGAAGATTGTGGAGAAGGACCGATTCCAGACCTTGGGGGACCTGCGGAAGCAGTGGACTGAGTCTGGAGTAGAAACATCCAGAGCCACCGTGTACAGGCGTGTGCAGGAAATGGGCTACAGGTGCCGCATTCCCCAGGTCAAGCCACTTTTGAACCAGAAACAGTGGCAGAAGCGCCTGACCTGGGCTACAGAGAAGCAGCACTGGACTGTTGCTCAGTGGTCCAAAGTACTTTTTTCGGATGAAAGCAAATTTTGCATGTCATTCGGAAATCAAGGTGCCAGAGTCTGGAGGAAGACTGGGGAGAGGGAAATGCCAAAATGCCTGAAGTCCAGTGTCAAGTACCCACAGTCAGTGATGGTCTGGGGTGCCATGTCAGCTGCTGGTGTTGGTCCACTGTGTTTTATCAAGGGCAGGGTCAATGCAGCTAGCTATCAGGAGATTTCGGAGCACTTCATGCTTTCATCTGCTGAAAAGCTTTATGGAGATGAAGATTTCATTTTTCAGCACGACCTGGCACCTGCTCACAGTGCCAAAACCACTGGTAAATGGTTTACTGACCATGGTATTACTATGCTCAATTGGCCTGCCAACTCTCCTGACCTGAACCCCATAGAGAATCTGTGGGATATTGTGAAGAGAAAGTTGAGAGACGCAAGACCCAACACTCTGGATGAGCTTAAGGCCGCTATCGAAGCATCCTGGGCCTCCATAACACCTCAGCAGTGCCACAGGCTGATTGCCTCCATGCCACGCCGCATTGAAGCAGTCATTTCTGCAAAAGGATTCCCGACCAAGTATTGAGTGCATAACTGAACATAATTATTTGAAGGTTGACTTTTTTTGTATTAAAAACACTTTTCTTTTATTGGTCGGATGAAATATGCTAATTTTTTGAGATAGGAATTTTGGGTTTTCATGAGCTGTATGCCAAAATCATCAATATTAAAACAATAAAAGGCTTGAACTACTTCGAGTTGTGTGTAATGAATCTAAAATATATGAAAGTCTAATGTTTATCAGTACATTACAGAAAATAATGAACTTTATCACAATATGCTAATTTTTTGAGAAGGACCTGTATATATATATATATATATATATATATATTCATGTGAAAAAGTTAAATTCTGTGGTTTTCCTTATCAGGACAAAAGTATATATTTCTCTGGTTCTTGTCAGGTATTACAATTTGGAAAACAAAAACAAACAAAAAACAAAAAACAAAAAAAAAACAAAAACAAAAAAAACAACAACAGATGAACAGCAACGCATGACATATTGCACCATGTCATTATTTATTTTAACAAAAATAAAGCCAAAATGGAAAAGCCATGTGTGACAAAGTTAGGACACCCTTACTGTTAACATAGGAATTAAGAGGGTAAGTAGTAATCAGGCACAGCTAATTAAATGCCTTGGCAGAAGTTTTGGCAGTTTGCTGCTCTGAAGCCTACAGGTGTGTGTTAAAATAATGCAAAAGAGAATATATTTCAGCATGATCTTAGAGAAGTAACTGTTGCTGCCATTAATCTGGGAAGAGTAATACAGCTATTTCCAAACAATTTAAAGTCCATCATTCCACAGTGAGGAAGTTTATTCACAAGTGGAAGACATTCAAAACAGACACCAATCCTCCCAGGAGTGGATGTCCCAGCAAATTCACCCTAATAACACTCAGAGAAATGACAGACCTTAGAACTTCACTGTAGACTCTACAGACCTCAGTTAACATGTTAAATTATAAAGTTCATGACAATATAATTAGAAGCGCATGGGACAAGTATGGAATGTTTGAAAGGGTTTCCATGAGAAAACCTCTTCTATGTAAAAAAAAAAAAAAAAAACTTCTAGAACAATGTCCTTTAAACAGATGAGACCAAAGTGAAGATGTTTGGCCTTAATGCACAGTGCCAAGATTACTTCAAGTTATTGCTGATAAAAGTGGATATACTGTGGATGTAGAGTGGAGTTTCATTGACAGTATATATATATATATATATATATATATATATATATATATGTGTATATATATACACACACACACACACACACACACACACACACACAATTAATAATAATTACATTCAGGAGTTCCTTTTTTTTCTATTCCAAACTTTAACAATCTTCTGTCTTATCTCTTTAGTTTGTAAACCATATACTAAGGGATTTAATCCTGGTGGTATAATGTGAAACATTAAACTACTTAGTTTCCTGATTTCAGAGTATTCAGGAAAACGATGAAGAAAAATAAAAATGGCTCCAGATATAAACATGATTAAATAAACAGCTAAATGAGTGCTGCAGGTTTTTATGGCTTTGCTGTTCAGTGCTTTGTTTTTGCTCCTTATACACAGAACAGCAATCTTGACATATGTTATGAATATACATACTGCTGACAGGCAGGCTACAATTACCGAATAAATAACTCCAAATGCGTTGTTAATGACTACATTTTCACATGACAATTTAAACAGTGAGGCATTATCACAAAAAGGGTTTTCAATTGTTGTTCTGCAGTGAGACAGACGAAGAGTGAGACTTATCATAATTGTCACTACAAATACTGCCAGCCCCCAGGCTGCTGCTGATAGTTTAATAACCATTTTATTGGTCATTATAGCAGAATATCTCAATGGATTGCATATAGCCACATACCTGTCAAAGGCCATGATCATTAATACATAGTGACATGCTGCTGTAAATACATGCACAAAATAAGCTTGAATAACACACTCCACATATGTAATATAACGCTCTGATGCTTCTCTAAAAATGTCTTGCATTAAGCGTGGCAAAATTACAGTGGTGCCTATTACATCATTTACTGGCAAGTTACAAAACAGAAAATGCATAGGGTCATGCAGATTCTTCTGTGTTGAAATCATTAATATAAGTGTAATGTTTGATACAATTGCAAAAATATAAGCCAAGAAAAGCACAATAAAAACAGGATAGGAGGAATGATGTGTAACTTTGAGTCCCTCCACGAGGAGAATGCTGTGTCTGAATGTCAGGTTGTCCATTGCTTGCTGTACACAAGACCTGCAAACAGTGTAACAGACAGAAATAAACAAAAACTTCAACAACATATGTTCACAAGGTACCTTCCCTGACAGCAAATTTAATCCGGCCTGATTCTGGCCCACACTCCTGCAAATCCGCAAAACGGACTTGGGCCAGTGTCTTTTGGCACAACGGGCCAATACCGGCACGCATCTGGTTTTCCGCTCATCTGGGCCAGCACTGGGCCAGCTCTGTACCAGACTCGGCCTGGATCCGCTCTGCGATAGTAGACCGTGCCCACTGAAACCAGACTCGGGCCGGATCCGTCTAGGACTGTGATACAGCACTGAAACGGATGTGACTGTAACGCGGATTTGCCGGTTGAAAACGAATCTGGCACAGAGTCAGATGCTGTCTGGGTTATGTATAGATGCACAAACAAAATTTGCCTAATGTAAATAAATCTTAGTTGATATCAGTCTTTATACATCAATTTTAGTTAATGGATAAATATAAATACTGCACCTTGCTTCAGTCACCTTAAAAACCTCCTTGTAATGTTTTAGTCAAACAGTATGATTTGCAGTTGTCTGTATAAATTTATTAAAGCCCCAACCTTCAGTGAGGGGTTTATATGAGTTTTCTTTTTCATTAACCCAACAGGGAAAACTGATTCATAGCATTTGTTGCCATGAGTATTGAAACTCTTGGAGCCAGATTTACTAAACAGGGCAAATTAGCAGTAGAGTGAAATTCTATAAAGCGCAGATGGGAGCAGAAAATTTTATGTGTGATTTACTGACAATGCACACATTAAAGAACACAGATGCAGCCAGATCATTTGAATAATGACCAACACAATCACCGGCTGCTGTAAGACATGCTTTTTTTGGGCATTAAATAATGGCAGTAATTTGGTGTGTGCAAACATTAGTAAATCACGCTGCGTGATTCATTTTAATACTCTCCTCTTATAAAATTTTCTTCTGAAAAGCAAATCCTACAAATGCATATTCAATAAGGTCAGGCACAAAAAATAACTGCATCCACGCCTTATCAGTGCTAAAAGAAAAAAATAGAAAATCTTGACAGTACTGTTTTAAAGCCAAAAAATGGTTTGCACTATGGTTTGCAACTCTACAGCTGTGCAATAAAATTCACTTTGAAGATTTACTTTTTATTCATAAAGATGACATGGTAAAAAATGTATTTTTTCAGAAAACAACTTTTTAAGATGAAAATGACATGAAATTACCATTATAACAGCTGCCATTTTAACTCCCTAGTTTTTTCAAGTCTTGCTTTTCAATTTATTATAAAATTAAAACAAACTGTAATAAATAGTATATCGTATATCAAGTGCAGAAAGTCATTAAAATAAAATAAAATAAAATAAAATAAATAAGCTCAAACACAAACAGTTTATAAGTGTTATTTAAATACAGTGATTATACAGAGGTGTAGTGGTGCCTGGAGAAGTGAGTAGTGAGTATACGTTTAATTTATTATCTGATTTATAATCTCTCTCTCTCGCGCGCGCGCCTGCGCACATGCGTTGAGTGAGTGAGTTTGCACGGGAGCGGGGTGCGTTAGTGTGAGTAAGTGTGCAGTCTCTATACTACTTTTTCAAACAATTTCCCTCTTCTTAGTTGTCTGATTGTCGTTCAAGGAAAGTGTTTTGCAAGCCCGTACTAAACGGCGCGATGGTGGCAGCGCCCACGCAGGGAGCACCACCTTCTCTCTTGCGCCGAAATGGGTGCAGGTGTGTGCCGGATCCCAGCGTCACAGTCGAGGAGGTGCTCGTGGTTTTAGGAGAGCAGGTCGGGTTTGAGAATATACTGTCAGCCTCGCGAATGAGTAAAGCGATTGTTGTATTTTTGATGAATGAAGCATTAGTGAATCAGCTGACTGTGAGCGGAGTATGGGTGAAGGAAACTTTTGTTCCGATCACCCCGCTCTCTGCTCCGGCTACCAAAATTACCATTTCTAATGTCTGCCCTTTTATTTGTAATGATGTTATCATCAAGGAATTAATGAGATTTGGAAAGATTGCCAGCCCCGTTAAAATGATCCTGTTAGGTTGCAAAAACCCTGTGCTTAAGCATGTGCTGTCTTTTAGATGCATAATCTACATGTTTTTAACTTCACCCGAGCGCACACTAGACGCGGCCTTTCGTGTTCTTCACGAAGACAGCTCATACATGGTGTACGCCAGTACAGAGAGCCTCAAATGTTTTGAATGCGGCGATTTATGCCACAAACGATTTTTGTGTCCGCATAAAGAAGTGTTAAATGACCCCCGGCCGTCTACTCATGTGGATATAAATAATTCTGGTCATCCCGTGAAGGAGAGAGAAAGAACAGGCCCAGAGCAGGCTGATGGAGCTGCCGAGGTGACAGAATGAGGTGAGTGCACTTGATAAGACTATTGAGAGTGACGAAAATACTGGAAGTAGCACTGGTAATATGGAGAGTGGTTTTAGAAAACCGGTGAACAATGAACAGCCTGGTTGTTGTTCTGATATTGGAAGAGCTGGGTGTATAGTTGGTGACGTTACTCGAGATGAGGTTGAAGGAATGTGTTTATCTGACGTAGGGACAGTTAGAGGGGGTGAGGAAGATTGGGTTGATGATCTAGATATGCTTTCTCAGAAAACTAATGATAGCTTTAAAGGGAATTAACAATGGTCAGAGCTTACAGAAATGGCAGAAGATGACAAGGATTTGTATTCTGTTGATGAAATAAATTATTTTCTTGACGAAACAAAAGGTAAAGCAGGTGTGGATGTGCGAAACTTCTTTCCTGATCTTGATAAGTTTTTATCTTCTGTGATGCGGGCAGCGTGAGTAGCTATAAGGAACTAGCTATAAGTGAGTAACTATAAGGAACTTTCACAACAAAAGTGGTTTTGCTTGAAGAAGCATATCACTGCAATTAGACACAAAAGGAAAAGCTAACGAAAGGGAAAACAAAGTGAACACGATGATTTGTTTCTGTTTTTCCTTTCTATACTGCTTTCTCTTTTTCTTTTACATTCACAAATTCGCCCTTACATCTAATCTGCTTGAATAATCTGTTGAGCGGTTGGGAGAGCCTGTGCAGTGCTTGACGGGAGCTGTGGCTCGCAGTTTCACACTGGCGAGCCCTACATGCCGCTAGAGAGGAGCACAATGGCAGATAACAGATGAGGGACTCTCGCTGCATCCGAAGGGAGCTGCAGCTCTGCTGCACCGGGAGGGAGAGCCAATCCGCCACAAAGTACGATTTAACTCAAATGGCAGATGGAGGGCTCCCCCTGCGACCGAAGGGAACTGTGGCTCTGCTGCACCAGAAGGGGGAGTCCCATCCCACATAGCAAACGGTCTTAGCCCAAATGTGGCCTCAAGCTGGCACTGCTGGCCTCCTGTGGGCAATGGTGTGTACCCTTTCAGTCAGAGCTGGGCCATGTGTGGCAATGATGGCACAGTGTGGATCACGGCAAACAATATGCGGGCCGATTGTGGGTGGGAGGAGTCTGGCCCAGATCAGTCCAGTCATCATGTGGCCCAAATCAGGCATGTGACATGACAGCATATATGTGACCAATGATAAACAACATAAGCAAAATATTGCATGATAATGGTTAAATGATCACAGAAATTTCAGTGTCATGAAGGAATCTTTAATTTTAATCTTTGAAATGGCAAGTCAAAACAGAATGAAACATTATCATTTCAAAATTAAGCAAATCAGTAAATCATTAAACTGCAATTCATTATAATTTTATTTTAATTATTATTCTCAGTACAAATAATCTTAGAATCCTTGCATAAAGAGAGAGAGAGAGAGAGAGAGAGAGAGAGAGTATTATCATGCAATATGTATTTAGTTTACCGTGGGGCACATAATTGTATTAATATTTAATAATTGTATTGCTGTCATGCTCAAGCATTAAATAAGATGATCATACATATATTTTATTTTTATTTAAATCCTAGGTATCCATGTGATGCTTTGTGTGAGAAACATCAAAATTCAATGTTTAACAATTTAAATTATGCTCTGCTCTTCGTGCTAAAATATACTATTACGCCAGAAGGAACTGCGACTGCAACGTCTCATCTTTGGACTCATCTTACTGTGGTACTGTTCTTTGACATTTCTGCAATAAATTCTTGTGATTAACATTATATGTGTCTGTTGCGTTTTTCTTATAGACGATGTACTTTATACACTTACTCTTTATTCCCAGACAGCAAAAATCATCTCAGCAAATCCGCAAAACGGACTTGGGCCGGTGTCCCACTGAAACCAGGCCCGGGCCGGATCCGTCTAAGACGGTGATACAGCACTGAAACGGATGTGACTGTAACGCGGATTTGGAAGTTTGAAAACGAATTTGATTTGTTCTTTATAAATAAAAACGTCTTCAATGCAATACATTTATTTCGGAAAGTTGTGTGATTTGTGGATTTTAAGGGTGATTTCCTATTCAGTATAACATACTTTATTGTGTCTACATTAACAAAACATTTCACAAAATAAATAATGGTGATTGGTAATACACAATGCAATAATATCAAATATTAAGATTCTGTATTAGGTCTGGGCTACATAAGACTCAGGTGTGGATTCTGGTTTACTTAAGGCTGAGAATTGGTACCAATAATAAAATTTGTTTTGGCCCAGCTCAGCGCCAGTTGAGGGTGATTAACTGGCTGAGATTCGGGCCGGTTATGGCCCAAGTGTGGCCCTTGTCTTTAATCCAGTTTTGGGCCACTTCAGGGCGTCATTCTTTGCGGTACTTGGGCTGAGGGAAACATGATTGTGTGGCCTGGAGCTGGGCCAGAAAACATTTGCTATGTGGGATCTGATGTTGAATAGGTAACAAGATTAGGAGCAATTGATGGAGGGACTCTTGCTCCTTCCAAAAGGGGGCTGCGGCCCTGCTGCACTGCAGAGTCCCCCTTGCGAAGTTTGATGTGTTGGATGGATGGCCCCCCTTGCGACCAAAGGGAGATCCCCCCTTGCGAAGTTCAATGCATCGGATCGAAAGCTCCTGGTGCATCTGAAGGGAGCCATGACTCTGCTGCACCGGGAGAGAGAGCACCATCCGCCACAGAGTACGATTTAACTCAAATGACAGCCCTGTCCGATGTTGAATAAGCCAGGAGATTTGAAGCGAGTGGTGGAGGGACTCTCGCTGCATCCGAAGGGAGCTGACGGAGAGCTCATACTGCGATCAAAGGGAGCCGTGGCCCTGCTGGAGGGGGTTTTATGTGACAATTTTTATTTTATTTATTTATTTTTTTATTTTTTTATTTTTTTTCCCAAATTTAACTGATCAGGGCTAGATGGACATATTTTATGTGGAGATGATTAGACCTAATGTAGCTTTTGAAGGCGGCTGACGACCATCGGCCGAGGGTTTGAATTTGATGCTGTGTGAGGCCTTTCTGAGCTGCTGTGGTTGCTGCCCCAATGCGAAACGAGTGGCGTTTCTGCGGGTAAGCCTGATTGAGTGAGGACCAGTTTTAGATGTTTTTGGAACCAGAAACGTGTCACAGGTTGGTAAGAATCGTCAACGAAAAGAGGGTCGAGAGAGGTTTTTTCTTGAGCGTTCCGGTGTTGAAAATAGGAAAAAATGGTTTGATATAGTTGGATTGGAGATGGGAGGTTGAAAATATATATTAAGTGGCCTTTTCTTTCTTGGTCTGTTTTGCTTTGTTTAATGAAATAGGTGATAGTTTCGTTATCGAGTATAGACAAATCAGAGATGGTCGGATGGATTTTGGGGTCGAATTTAGAGGTTATTGCAATTTCTGAGCATCTCAGAAAACCAAAGAAAGCCAATAGAAACATTGCGTCGAGGGTTCGAGCGGTATGGGTCGAATGGTACCCTGTGCGGAGGCTTTGGATGCATTTTAAAAGAACGTCCAATGTTATTGGCTGTCTGGGATCTGGGCTTGATGGATGTGAGCATTGAATTCCTTTAATTAAAAGATATGTTTGAGAATTATTTATTTCCGGGGAAGGGAAGCCAAAAATTAGTTTGTTCATTTGTGAATGAAGTGATTGCAAGGAGAGAAAAATCAGGAAATGGCAGATTATAGGAGAGGTGAAATGTTTTGAAACATCTCCAAGCTGTAAGATATGAATGGATAGTCCTGAGTGAAACTGCCTGGAGAATAGAATCAAGTGATGCGTCGAGGAGAGGTTTTAGGGGATGAGTTATGGGAATATGAGTTGCGAATAGGGAGGTACTGAAATAAAACTTCTCGCGAATCCCGAATAAATGCCATGAGTCTGGGTGGATAGGCATCACTTTGAAGGCAGAGGTGATGTCTGCTTTAGCCAGCCATGCGCCACGACCTACGTTTTTGATCATGGTTATTGCTTGATCTATATCATAATAGTGCAGAGAATATTCTTCAAGGGGAATTAGGCTTAATGCTTTAATGCTTGAAAACGGGGAATTGCATGGAGCTGACAGATCAATTATCAAATGCTTTTTCCCTGAAAACTTTTTGGTAGCCACTCCGATGGGGCTGATGCGAAAGATTTCAAAAGGAGGGGTATCAAAAAGCCCAATCATAAAACCTGACTCGACTTCTTTTTTGATTAGATCATCTACTGTATCTGGCTCGGCGAATGTGGACTGAAGATTGTTACAAATTATGTTCTGAGAGAGCGAAGGTAATCATTAAGTTTGCGCCGTCTATGGGGAAAAGCCGTACAGACTATATCCGTGTAACGGCCGAGTGCAATGACGAATTCGGAAAATGAGAGGGTGCGGGATAAGCTGGAGGTTGGATTTTTTTGAGTTACGGAGAAATTGCCGCAATCTACTTGCCGGTGTGATTCCGCAGAAGGGAGTAACGAGAGGAGAGATGAGAGGTCAACGTCCGCACCTGCTAAAATCTGGGACTTGATGGAATTAGGTACGGGAGGTGGTTCCAGGGCAGCGGCATTTGGTGGGGCTGCTAATGGGACTGCTGTAAATAGAGAGTACTGAGACTTCGTTTGAAGAGGAGGGTTGGAAGAAAGAGAAGAAGGGGCCGTAACCATTTGCGGAGGCTGCTGGCCATTGATAGAATAGAATGGCAGCTGAACTTGAGCGGCTAACGGAGGCATTCTCACGCTAGCATCAGCTGCCTGAGGTGGAAGGAAGGGAATGGGAAAGAGAGAGGGTTGGTGTGCCACGCCAGCGAGCGCACCTGTGTGTGGCGCATCGGCTAAGGGCGCCGTGGTGATTGGCTGAGAAGATGAGGGAGGTGGAGCCTGCAGAGAAGCGGCTGAGTCCGGAGCATGGCCTATGCTGGTTGAGGGTTTGCTGTGTGTTGTCGCTCGAGGGGAGCTGGAACTACATCTGGAAGAGAATGAAGGTGGAGGTGAACGGCAACTTTGTGTAAGGGAAGCTGACTTATAGGGCCTCCACCCGCGCGCTGAGACCTGGGGCTCGGCTGAGGAGCCAGGCCGATGTGCCTTGGAGCTGGCGGAGGGAGGTGTTTTTGAGCCGGTGTCTTGCTGTGGAGCATCCTGCTTGTTGTCAGATGAGGAGCAATCGGAATCAGACATCTTAGCGATCAAAATGGGGCTTGATTAAAAAATTGAACCTTACAGATGTTTGGAGAGAGCACAATCCCCCAATGCGACAGTACACTTGGGTGAAAGTCAGCACTGGGTTGATCTCTGCTGCACGTTTGGACCGTTTTTATGTATCTGGAATTATGAGAAATAGATTTAGAAGTACAACTATTGTTCCCATGGTCTTCTCTGATCATAAACTATTACAGTTGATTGTGTCTTACACATCAACCCTCATAAAAGTTACTACTGGCATTTTAATGTAAAACTTCTAGAAGACAGTTTTCTTATTGAGAAGTTCAGGATTTTTTGGGAGAGCTGGAAAAAAGAAAAAGCCTGCTTTGATAGCACAATTAAGTGGTGGGAAGTGGGGAAAGCGCACATAAAACTGTTTTGTCAACAATATGCTTCTTTCTCCAATTTGTGTATGAAGAATATAATTGAGTAACTGGAACAAGAAATTACTTCCATTGAGAGAAATATGACTGCTAACAATACAGTTGATTTACAAGGAGTATGGACTGAAAAGAAACTCTCTTTAAGTAATGTTTTAAATGAAAAAGCTAAGGGTGCACTTATCAGGAGCAGGTATTTAAGAGTGAGAGATATGGATGCACCTACCTCTTTTTTCTTTAATTTGGAACGTAAAGTTGCACAAGAAAAACAGATGTATAGCTTAAAGAATAATAATGGACATATTACTTCTGACCCTGTGGAGACTTTTACTCTACTTTTTTTGCTGCTGAGAAATCAGTGGAACAATGCAGAAAAGAACTTTTACATGATCTCCCTGTTTTAACCTCAGAGCAAAAGTCGTCCTTGGAAAAGGGACTTTCGTTTGAGGAAGTGACTGCCTCAGTGAAGGAACTCTCTTCAGGCCGTACACCAGGATTAGACTGCCTTCCTGAGTTTGTGGACTTTAATTGGAAATGACTTTTTTAAAGTAATCCAGGAATCTATAAATGAAGGAAGTCTTCCTAAGAGTTGTCAACGTGTAGTTTTAGCCCTGCTTCCCAAAAAAGGAGACTTAACTCTGTTGAAGAACTGGAGGCCTGTAACACTTCTATGCTCTGAGTATAAGATTATTTCCAAATGTCTAGCTAAGAGAATGTACACTGTATTGTAACAAATTATACATAAGGATCAGACTTATTGCATAAAGGGAAGATCCATTGCAGATAATTTGAATTTGGTGAGAGACCTTTTCGATTTTGCTTTTTTGATTGATGTTAATGTAGGATTCTTGTCATTGGAAGGCTTTTGATAGGGTTGATCATGTTTATATGTTTGAGTCGCTTGAAGCTTTTGGGTTTGGAGATTATTTTATCTCCTTAATTAGACTGCTTTATTCAGAAGCTACTTGTTTAATCAAAATGGCCGGTGGCCTCAGTTTACCAATAAGGGTTCAAAAGGGCATCAGACAGGGTTGTCCCTTTCAGGGCAACTTTATAGTATTGTCATCGAACCTTTGTTATGCAAGTTAAGAAGAGAGCTGAAGGGTCTACAGGTTGGAACATTAATGCCCCAGAAATTTGTTAAACTTTCTGCTTGTGCAGATGATGTTAGAGTTTTAATCAGAGGTGCAGGAGACATTAAGCTTTTAGAAGAAAGTCTAGAGTGTTATGGTAATGTCAGGTTTTGGGACTCTTTTGTTGTGTTTTCTGTTGGTTCAGTCCTGTTTTAGTTTGGTTTCTCCCACTTCCTTTTTGTCCTTATTTGGTTTTGTTCCTGTCCCTCCCCTAATTATGTCATTATTAGTTAATCACCATCACCTGTCTGTGTCTTGTTAACCACCCTACTTAAGTTGGATTCTGTTCATTGTTTGGTTGTCCGTTCTCGTCTTTGTGTGCATGTCTCCTTGCCTGTCACCCTTGTGGATTATTTCTGTGGATTTTGGTTTATTAAAGACTTGTTTTGCTCCCGATCTCGATCTGGTACTCCTCGTTTGTCCTCCCTGCACGACACCTCGTGACAGAAGAACGGACCTAAACCGCCTTTTTTTCCCCCCGTGTTTTGTTTTCCGTATTGTACAGTGTGTTTGTTTTTTGTTATATCCGTCATGAACATTCCTGCCGTCGCCCTCCTCCTCCTGAAGCAGGAGGAAAGGACTCTCGAGGACCACACTAAAGACTTTTTAGTGTTGTCTCACTACACCCATTACCCAGACGACTGCCTCTGCGCTTTCTATCTCGCCGGGCTAAATGACATCACCCGAGGGCAGTTGTCTGGGGAAGGTCCTCGAGAGGACTTTGCAGCGTTCGTCGAGTGGGTGCTGGTGTCGTGTAATTCAACAATGTCTGTTGGCTGCATCGAGGACAACAGCCCCACTCACAATCTGGAACCCAGCCTACCATCATCCTTAGTGGAGCAGCCCGAGCCCACCGCAGACAGAGAGCCTGAGCCCGCAGCGATCGTCCGACTGTCAACGGAGGAGGTGACAGAGAGAGCAATCGTCCCAGAGCCAGAGCCCAAGGCGTCTGAACAGGTGCGTGAGCCGGCAACACAGCTCCAGACGGGGGAAGTTTCAGTGGAGCGTGAGGGAGCTATGGAGAGCCCCGCCCACTGCACCGCTGATGAGGGTGAGCTAAGGCAAGATTCTGGGGGTGCTGTGGATTATTTGGAACCAGTGCTGGATTATTTTGAACCTGCTATAGACTGTGTTATAAAGGATTATTCTGAACCGGAAATGGACTGTATTGAACCTGTTTTGGACAGTTTTGAACCCGTTATGGACTGTGCTACTATAGATTGTTCTGAACAGGAAATGGACTGTTGTAAACCTGTTTTAGACATTTCTGAAACCATTTTCCCACCCACCCTCCCTCTCTTTCCCGTTGTGAGAGTTCAGGTTCCAGCCACACCTCTGCTGTCAGCTGCCAGCCCCTCAGCTCACCCTTATCTCACCATCGGTGCAGTGGATTCGCCGCGGGTCAGCCAGCTTCCATCGGCGTTGTGGCTGGAGGATCCTTCAGCTCCGCCTCCAGCCTCTAAATCCTGGACTCCGCCTCGGCCCTCCGACCCTGCGGCTGCACTGTGGCACCGAGCTCCCTCCTCTCCATCGTCAACCATCGATCCACTAGCTCCACCGGGCTCCCTCGTCCCTACGGCTCCGCTTCAGTCAGTCGTCACCCTGCCATCGCCTCTGGACTCCACTTCTCCGGCTGCGCCTCGTCGCTCCGTCCCTCCGGCTCGGCTGGACTCCTCCTTCCCTCCAGCTCAGCCTCGGTCCTCGATCGCTCCGGCTACGCTGCGGCTCTCCGGATCTCCGCCTCCGCCTCGGTCGCAGGTGCCACCTGTTCTGCCTTGGCCCTCTGGATCCTCGGCGTCGCCCTGGATCATCGGCTCTCCGCCTCGGGCTCCACCTCCACCTGCTCCGCCACCGTTGGTCGGCCCCATGGAGTCGTCAGCCCTTCCTCCACCATGGCTCCTCCCTTCGTCGGCTCCGCCGTGGGCTACCGTCACGACTGGGATCTGGGTTCCCCCTGGCTCCTCCTGCTTCAGATCCCTCCTGTCTTCTCCCTGGCTCCTCCCTCCGGCTGATCCACCCTGGACCCTCCTATCGTCTCCCTGGCTCCTCCCTCCATCTTCTCCTCCCTGGACTCCCTTTGTTCTCCTCCTCCTCCTCCTCCCGGATGTCCGTCCCCCACCCAAGCCCCCCCCATGTTTCTGTTTTCGGCGCGAGGTCGCGCCTTCTGGGAGGGGGGGAGTTATGTCAGGTTTTGGGACTCTTTTGTTGTGTTTTCTGTTGGTTCAGTCCTGTTTTAGTTTGGTTTCTCCCACTTCCTTTTTGTCCTTATTTGGTTTTGTTCCTGTTCCTGTCCCTCCCCTAATTATGTCATTATTAGTTAATCACCATCACCTGTCTGTGTCTTGTTAACCTCCCTACTTAAGTTGGATTCTGTTCATTGTTTGGTTGTCCGTTCTCGTCTTTGTGTGTGTGTCTCCTTGCCTGTCACCCTTGTGGATTATTTCTGTGGATTTTGGTTTATTAAAGACTTGTTTTGCTCCCGATCTCGATCTGGTACTCCTCGTTTGTCCTCCGTGCACGACACCTCGTGCAAAGCCTCCTCTGCAAAAGTCAACTGGGCAAAGAGTGATGCTGTGTGGGGTGGAAAAGGCAGTAATGGTCCCCTCCTTCCAGAGGGGCTAAAATGGGGAAGGGCTGGTTTTAAATACTTAGGAGTATTTTTAGGAACTGAGGAGTATATGAAGCAAAATTGAGAGGGCCTAGAGGAGAAAGTGTGTGCTCGGTTGTCAAAATGGCTTTGGCTGCTACCCCAGCTCTCATATGGGGAAGAGTTCTGGTCCTCATTTTTATGGCACAAAATGATGGTACTGGAACCCCGGATGGCCTGGTAAAAGACATCCAGCAACGACTGATAATTTTTTTTCTGGTCAGGACAATATTGGCTGAAAAGTCCAGTTCTCTACCTGCCTAAGCAAGAAGGAGGTCAAGAACTTATTGACATCAGGTCAAGAATAAAGGCTTTCAGACTCCAGACAGCTCAAAGGTTTCTTTATGGAGAGGATGTGAGTTGGTTTGGGGTTGCCTGCGCCCTATTGAGAAGAGCAGGAAACATGGACTTTGATCGTCATTTGTATTTATTAGACTGTGATAAACTGAACTTGAATGGCTTGACAGCTTTTTATAAGTCAGTGTTGAAGTCGTGGACAATTCTCAGTATATCCCGGAACCTCAGTGACTCTAACCTTCGGTGTCTAAAGGAAGTGTAACAAAAGTTATTAATTTAAGCACAATAAAATAAGCACAATAAAATATGCATGATTAATGGTTATTAATTACACATACTTTATACACTTATCTGATGCAGCCGAGTCAATAAACCGAACTAATGCCCTCGTCCGGCAAGTGCTTATTCGCTTTTACTCTAAGAAAAATCAACTTCCTAGCCTTGAAAATTAATCTTTCCCACTGTAATTGGCTAAATTACAGGACTGGATCAGTTTTGTAACGAAATCAAAACAGTTTAAGTGACGTGATATTTGTGAGCAAGGAGCACAGTAACAAATTCATATGTGAATACAAAATGCGGTTTATTGAATACGAAAAGGGGGAAAATGAACACTAACTAACAAATAACAAACACTAAACAAACAGCACATTAAACACAGAACGAGCAGAGTGGGAGAGGTGCGAGAGAGAGAGAGAGTTGCAGTTTTAAATCAGCTATTCACATCTGCACGAACCATTGGACTTTTTCACCTTAATTAAAAGGGGCAACGCTTAAGCGCGGCTATTTAAACTTAGGTCAGATACTTGTGTAGGGCGGTGTGTGTGTATCAAGTCCCGGTCGATGTGCTTTAAAGAAGAGTCCGTGGTCTGTTGGTTTCGCAGCAATCGTGAGCGTCCGCCAGATTTCGTAATCCCGAGGGGCTGACGAAATTGTCCGAATTTAGCCGAAGCAAACTGCAGAAGGGGCGGTCTCCGAGGTAAAGACCGGTCTTAAGGCGAGCACGTGGACGAGGTGCACGCGCAGGGCGCGCGGAGAATCTTGGGTCTTGGAGTCAGCACTTCGAGCCTCGAGCTCGGCGCCACGGGAAGGTTCAGCAACTTGATCCCCTAGCTTCAAGCACAGGTTTGCTTGTGAACACGTGTTTTAAACTCCTGAGCGTTCCTCCCCCAGGAGGTCAGTGACCCAATGAAAATGAGCCGATCCTGGCGCGAAAATATGTTTCTTTGTCCCTGTTCGTGTCTCATTTGCAACGCCTGTGAGGAGTTGTTTCAGAAATTGGACATAGTTTTAGACTACAATACAATGGCAGTGTTATGAGACACCTGACTGGGCTATACACCATCATTTAGGAAATTAAAAGAGAAACATTTAGATATGAAACATGGGATAGTACACATTTTTACCTGTAGTTTTATACCGAAAGGTAAATAAAAGCAGGATACAATTTAATATGTCTATCCCTGACATTATAATTGAAGTACAGTAACATAAAGGCTAACCTACAGCAAGGGTATGCATATATTTGTACAGTTTTTAAGCTTTTTCCTGGCTAACAGAGGGAGAATAGGAATTCCATTTTGGCTTAAGGCTTCCCTTCGGCTCCTCCATCCCTACGTCCTCTGGTATTTGTCAAACCTCACCCCCCCACAGGTTCTTTGAAGCTCGACAGGAGGAATGTGCTTCCTCTTAGCCATGTGGTCAGGAGGAGACCTAATTTACACCGATGTCCAGAGTGCACCCTTTAGAGTCTTTGAGTCAGATGGACTGGTGGCATGTAGATTCTCTTAAGAGCTTTGCCAGACTTTGTGGTGTCCGTTTGTATGTTTTTTTTTGGGGTCCTTTATGATCTAAAAGGTCAACCTCCAGGGTGGGTGAACTGACTCTACATTCCCCCCATCTCAGACGATGGGGTTCAGTGGGAACTCCGACGGATGATGATTGTTGGGATCATAAAGCCCTTGGCAGTGAGCTGGTCTCACTTGTCCTCCGTGCGGCGGTGCACAGGTAGCGTGTCAGTTTAAATGATGATAGGCTCAGACTCTTGTGATGTGCAGGGCTTCGCTTTGGGTCATCAGCTGTGCTTGTAGCTGTGGTGCCTCAGGCAGGGTCTCGTTCACATGTCAACTTACAGTGGCTAGGCTCGGGGCATTGACACTGGCTGTCCCGAGGTTGGGCCAGGTTCCAATCTGTAGCAGCCGAGCCCAGTTGTGCTCCTGGGGATCGTTTTAGGGTACTGGTTTTGCGCCCTCTGGTCGACTTGCGTGACAGTCGCCTCCTGGAGTTGGGTGAGCATGTGACTGATGTCGGCCTCTGCGTGATTCGGGGCAGTCAATGTCCATCGTACACCAGTCCGGCTGACTTGTGGTGCGATGCGGGGGTAGTGTGCTCGATAGACATGGTGGTGGTCAGACATATACCCTTTGGGCAGGTGTCCGGCAGTTGGTGACCAGGAGGACACGTTGTTCCCTCAAGACGATGTCTGATGTAGGGCTGGGTGACGCAATGTCTAGCTGTCACAGTGCTCCTGTCAGGCCGCGACTCGGGGTGTCAGATCGCAGCAGCATCCTGGTGACGGTAAAAGTCAAAAATTCAGCATAAAGTCAAGATCAAGGAGGGGTAAGCCATGTAGTTCCCTGGCTAGTCAGTCCATTTGGGTGTGGCCCTCCCCAATGGTGAATTTCTGGTCGCTGATTCCGAAAGGGGGAGGTGAGCCCCTAAGTTAGGGGTTCTGGAGTGGCTGTTGTTTGAAAGCCCATGCTGTCCTCAGATGTCTTTTTCTAGCTTCTCGAGGCACTGGTGTGTAGTGTACATGGTACTGAGGTTGGAGTCTCTGAGCTGATGTAACAGGTGTGGCGGCAGGATCATTTGTCGTCCAGTCGTCAGCTTGAAAGGAGACACACTGGTAGATTGACTCGGGTAGCCCTGGTGGCCGTGAGCACCCGGGGGAGTTTTACATTCCAGTTCTTCTGGTTTAATGTCACAAACCTTTTTAACATGCCAACCACTGTCCTGTTAGTTTGTCCCGCTTGGCCAGCTGAGATTTAGGTGATGGAGAAGGTGGACTTGGACTTGCACGCCCAGGAGTTTGCACGCCTCTCGCATCCTCTCAGCTGTGAAGCGTATGCCTTCTCACAGTGAGGGTAGAAGTAAGAGGCTAATGCACCACGCTGCAGAGTTTGGAGCTACAGGCTTAATGGTTCAGCTAGCGATATAACATACAGCTTGTTGTTTCAGGCATGGTTTGCTAGTGAAGTGTCTTCTATGATTAATGCATTAGCTGTGGATGTTAGGGTGCTAATATTTTACGGTTCTGAGAATCTCTTTTGTATGGCGTAGCTGAGATCTAATAAATGACTTAAGAGGGTTCTTATGGTCAAAGTATTTCTTCAGAATCTCCTGATGACTAGCAACTGGCTGAATCTCTTACAACGTAAACGGAAAGGAGGACAGTTTCTTATTTGGATTATGCTTGTTACCAGTGTGCCTGAACCACAGTTATGCCCTTGTAATCACTAAGATTACTTGTGTAGGAGGGTCACAGAACTCGGTGCACTCATGGAGAATAAGCAGAATCACAAATGAAAGTGCCTCTGGTTCCCCCTAGCTCTATGGAGAGGTGAGACGACTCTTGAACAAAAGAGGGGAAGGTAAATAACTCAGGTAAGTAATAAATGAGTGAATAGCTGAGTGCTATCATCATTAGGACAACACTTAAATAAGTGATTCAAACAGTGCAGTGGCCAGAAATTGGGAAAACTCAATAGCACTCTTGATTTACTATTAGGTTCACTTTGATCATCGCCATAGCTGGTCACCGCTGCTGCATGTTCAAGACCATTCTATGGGTGTGTCCTTCCATAAAGTTTAGACAAAATGCTATTAGCGGTCCCTGATATCTATAAAATTCTTCTCTCCTTAAACAGTTTCCATGTAATTAAATTTAGATTTAATTGAGTAACTGCAGATTTAGTTGAAGCACGAGGGGATACAACTAAAATAGTGAAGGTGAATTAGCTGAGAAGACTTAAAGGGAGGGAATAAGTAGTAAGGTTTCAGGAACAGTATATATAAATATATTCCAAAATATATTTATATAAACATATAGGACAGTTTACACTGCATGCCTACAAGCTGTAGTTAAAAGCTTCAAGTGAGTGATGATAACTGCTAGCTGTTGACGCTATTAGTTAACTTAGCCTAAGCTAAAACTGGTCCTTGTTAGCTTGACCGGCTCAGGTGGTGTGCTTACAATCTGGTGTCATGACGTGTGCGTTCTCTGGAGTTTTTGTGTCCTTTGACAAGTCTTTGTCATGGGAACCAATGCACATTAATGTCAATTCGAACAGAATGTAGCAAATGTCTGTAGGCTTTGGAAGGCTAGTCTGTTAGCAAGTGAGTCTTCTGTTTAAGATTTCAATTCAAGCGGCCAAATCATAAATTCACTGGCACACACTTGTTTCTTTCAAGCATGTGTTTCCACCTACTTTAAATGTAAGTCCTGTGCTGACTTGTGCTGAGGCCCTGCCGGGGCGTTCAGGTGCTAACTTGATCCTTTGAGTTTAGTAGATCAGTGCCATTGGGATCTTATGAACCCCTTTCTGAGGTGGCCTTGTGGTTCGTTAAAGGCTTTCGGTGGCAGGTCACACAGTGGTTGCACAGGCATTGAGTGGGGCAGGCCAGAATGCCTAAACCGATGACTTACAAACAGAAGGTTGTTTGGAGGGAAAGCTTGCAAAGCTGGTGTCCTCCTCCTTTGCAGGTCCTTTATGAGCTCCGAAGTAAGCTTGTGAGGTCTGTGATGGGGAAGTTTCATGCCAGCCCTGTTTGGTGGCTAGGGCAGCAAAAGGTTCCTGTTCAGACTTTAGGTCTGCTATTTCCTTTGTGGGGGCTTGTCTTAGCTGCTGGTTGTTCTATTGGGTGTCACTTCATGTGCCGTTTCCGGGCTCGTCCGAATGAATCCTTTTCCTTCTGTCACTGCTGAAGTTTTCAGGAAGTTGACTTGTGGAGTGTCAGGCAGAAAGGTTCGACTCCTCCTTTTGTGTCTTGTACAGGGGTGAGTTGGTTTGCACTGCTGGATCTGTGACAGGCAGCAGGGTGTCTTTTACGTGAGTCCATGCACAGTCTGTAAGACTGTTTCAGTTCTTTCTGGATCATGTTCAACTCCTCCCTGAAGTTGCCGAATTGCTGAGGCCAGGTTTAGACTTCAGCTCTGGCTGTATGCAGAGGGCTTCTATGGCCGTAGCTCTAGTATCTCTCGCATTAACATGTAGATCTATATGTGTCGTTTTGACAGCGATTTATGTGGAACTGTTCTCTTTCCAGATCTTTTCCGGTGGCCTTTTCAAGCTGTTTCCTGTGTCTGGCAGCTGTTAAAGTCTCCTGAAGACTGGAGATTTCTTCCTGTTTCTCCATCTTGTCTGGTTCTTTGAATCTGTTCTGTTCCTTCTCTTGCTGGGCAGGTGTCAGTTCCCTTTGGAACTTGGGTTCAGTCCATTATCCTCCTGTCTGAGGCCCTTGAGGGGGTGGGCCGAGGAGACGATGCTGTTCCCCTCCTGGTTGTTCCAGCTGGGTGTGAAGTGTCCATTTGTGTCAGTTCTGCGGTTCCTTTTTCAGACGTTGCAGGTCTTTGACTGCCTTAGGCTGAAGGATGTTCATCGCAGTGCTCTGCCGGTCTCCAAGGTGGTACTGGTGGGTGGCAGTGCTGGGTCTGACACACGCTGGGTCACTTGTGGAAACACAGGAGAGAAGGACAGAAGGCAAATGCAAGTGCAGACAGAGGTGGTAAGCTATCTATTCGGCTAATGGCCCTGTAGGCCAGGTAATGTGTGAATAGCCGGCGAGGGACAGCTAGTCCTAAGATTTGTGCAGGTGCGCACAGAGGATAGTGGTTTGAGTAACTTGCATGGGTCAGCTAATGACTGTGTTGTACGTGTGGTACGTTATTACTCAGCGCCCTGATGGTTCTTAGGGTTAGTCATTATGAGAGCATCAAAAATAAAATGAAATAAAGACAGGAAGAGAAAGAAAGAAAAAGCAAGGCTTTCCTTATTTAGAGCTAGGAAATATGACTAAAGCAGTTGTCACGTGTGGGTGAGGCTGCATTAGGCTCATAAACCTAGGGTTAGATTATTAGCTAAACTAACACACACCAAATACTCCGAGGTCAGAAAGAAGGAAAAACAAGGGGAAGTGTTTCCCGTCCTATCTGGCACCTCCATTGTGTTCGGCAGTCAATGCACTTTCAGTATACAAGGCCTGGCCTTGAAGATTGCGAAGAGGCAGAGAGGTAACACGGATTTAGGGCTGCTAATATCCTGCGTATTCTTTAGGGGAACAACAGCTGCTACACTGCTGTAATCCCACACAAGGAGGGAAATTGGTGATGGTAAAAAAATAACTAAAGTAAGGTAAAAGTCGAGGTTAGAAATGTCCTTATAGCTCCAGAAGACTGAAGGAAAGGTAAGTAGGCAGACTGATTTAATTACATTTCAAATGTAATTAAATTCAGGGTAGCTGAACAGGAAGATTCAGTCAGAAACAAAGGTAAATCAATGACCAAAAAAAAAAATCGAGAAATAAAGTCAAAATAAAAGTAAAAGTAGGGTGCCCTTGTAGCTATAGGGCACTAATGGAGAGTGTTTATAAGCCCACTAATTCAATTAAATTTTAAAATTTAATTAACTTTGTCCTGGCTAACTAAAACACATCTAGATGAAATAAGGAATGACCAAAAATCTAATTTTAGTCAACACTCCTCCCAAAAGGAAAAGGGTATATGGTTCTCTGCGGAGGTTGAAATCAAATGTGAGGGAGTGTTTGTTTGACTGGTTGTATCGTGCCCGGGTCAGTGCCAAGCCATGTGTGGGGCCCCGTGTAAAGTGTAGTCAGAGTGCTATTGACAATTTTCCTCAAATATGAGTTCTTACGTTGAGCTCCACAATTCCTTCCATCTGCGTGCACACAGCTGTATTTTGTTCCCAACTACCACCTGTTGAAGTTGTGATGTAGTTTGGCTGGAACTAGAGTGCTGCGTTAACGTTTTTGGGCTGTTAGTTGGCATCATCGCTGAGGGTGATTGTGAGCAGGTACAGACAGTCTTGTGTTGTTGCTTCAGCTGCAGATGCATTGCAGATAATCACTACACTGCGGTGGATGTGGAGATGTTTCTAGCCAGCCTATCAAAGTCTTTGAGTTATGACGTGGCTGGGGGTTTCTTGGGCAGCGGGCTTCCAGCTTTCTCTTTCTCTGCAGATGCTTGGCTGGGAAGTCCGGGCCTGTTCGTTGGGGGGAGTTCAGTGGTGCCCCCCCCCCCCTTTTCCTTTGGGCAGCCAGAAATTGGTATGCACTTTCAGTTCTCTTTGCACAGCATCAATTTCAGTTTTGAGTTGGTCTTGTTGCTGAGCCCAGGCTTGGGCTTCAACTCAGGCTGCCTTAAAGTGTCTCTCAGAGGCTTGGCTTTGCCTCTCCTTCTTTGAGTTAGAGTTCAGCCCATTCGAGGGCCCAAATGATCTTAGCCAGCTCCTTGTAGTTGCAGCTCTGTGTCGGATCGTGGGCCATCAGATGGTTCAAGTCGTCATCCAGCTGCTCGCTGCTCAGGTGTCGTAGGTCCCTTGGCCACCTCAGGCAGTATGGCTCCTGTCACTGCATTCAGCCAGGCCTCCAGCTGGTCCCAGTGGGTGGCAGAGCTGGGTGATCGAGCCAGGTTGGTGCACTGGGGGCGAGAGAGAAGGACACAAGAGGGCCGAGGCACGTCCCTAGAGATTTAGTAAGTGTTATGACACTTATAGGCTATGTGTGGTGCAGCTAACTGGTGGTCAGTCAGTGGCGCAACTTAAAACCTGTTTATTTATGTGACAACTTGACTGGGGGTATGTTTAGTGCATGTGGCGCAGGGAAAGCGTCTAAATAAATGTGTTGATGGATTACAACTTAGCGTGTCACGGCAGTGACTGGGGATGTTTGCTTCATCAATTTATTACTGACACTTTCCGATGACTCATGCAGATTCAGACTTCTAGGAAACAAAATAAACAGTGTGAGAACAATAGCAAACAAGAATAGACAGATACAGAGGGAAAGCGGGGGTTGCTTTACTTGGCTCAATTGGTAACGCTAAGGCTATGGCAGGGCTCGCCTGTAAGGGAATTTAAAAGTCTAAAAATTAAAGGGAGTTAAATAAAAATTAAATTTATTTAACTACGTTCCTGGGGGGGAAAACCATACAGGGTAAGGGAATTAAGTTAAAATTAAGCTAAATTAACCCAAAACTAATTATTACTGTTCAGAAATGAATTAGTTTTGATCATCATGAAATGAGTAAACTTAAATCAGAAAACAAATGAAGTAAACTGTGACTGAAAATCAAATAAGAAAACAACAATAGTGGCATAGCAGGGCCTATTAAACACATCTGAAGCATAGAGGCTCTTCTAGTACTCTTTTGGAGCTTAGATTGAGTAAATAGGGCTTAGGTGCTCTTGTGCTGACAAGGTGGTGAGTTGAGGTCAACCTGGTGAAATTCTGTGACCGGGTCATCCCCCAGACCCCCCCCGACACACAACTGCAGGGACCTCAGATCACTCCCGCTCACAGCACTCGGCAGCGATCGCTCAAACAGCCTTGACCTTTTGCACAATGGGCAGCACTCAAGTGAGGGAAGGTCAACGACCAGCTGACACAGTCAACATTGGGTTTCGCCTGGGGGATCTGGAGTTGCATAGGCCGGCAGAGTGGGGGCGCGCTCCCCACTAAGATGGGCACATGATGCATGGAACCACCACAGGGTAATTAACCAAAGTTGCCCTAGTGTGTCAGTTGATATGGTTGATACAACACTTGAGGTACCGCATTGCTGATGTCAGGCTGCGGGTCGCTTTCCGGAGTACAGGGGCAGGAGGTATCCAGGGCACCCCCCAGAGGGTGTCAGGTGTGTCCGGCAGACGAATACGGTCCACGGGCCCCACCAGGCATCGCTTCACCACCCAGGCACAAAGGAGTGCTTCCTAATAGGACACACTGAGAGAAGAAACAAGGGTTAAATGATAAGATAAGTAGCTTGATGCTAATTGTTGAGGGGGTAAGAGATTTCATTCAAAGGCCACTAGTGAACTAGCTACTTTGAGGAGCAACATTATTTGAGCTACTGTAATCCTACACCCTAGAAATTGGAAATGAGAGGGAAGTAAAATTAAAGTTGACTTTAAAATTAACTTCATGAGGGGTAAATCAAAATTAATAGAGGTAAAAGTAAATGAAAAATGTCCTAATTGGTTAGGGAACATCAATGGAAATAGAACATAAACAAATGGGTTTGAATTAGATTTAGATTTTTTTTCTAAATGAAATCCATTGTGCCAAATGATTATTCAGGCTAAACCAATTAAAATAGAAAAACAAAATCCAAAAGCAAGATAAATGCATAAATTAAACTAAATAAATGAATGAGGGAGTAAAAAAAATAAAAAAATAAATAAAAATAAAACACGGATATAGATTAACACGGATAGACCAGTAGTGGAACAACAGTGTTGAGAACAGACAGAGGGTGGAACTGAGAAAAGAGGTGTGGCTAGAGAAGACTGGTTACACCTTACACTCACACTGTGTGTCTAAAGTTGAGGTAAAAGGCTTTAGCTTATTGGCGTGTGGATGTGCTAACGAGTTAGCCTATGCTACACGCATGGATCTGTTTACATGCAGGTCTGTGATGTGGGCGCTGACGTGCGTTTGACTGGGAAAAAAAAAACAACGGTTTTCCATGTTGCTAAGGAGACAGATGTAATCTCACCCCCCAGTGTGCACAAAGCTTGTGGGTGAAGGGTGCGAGCACATTTCTAGAATCTTGTCAGCAGTCAGTCCTGACGCGTCACACACAACTTAATTCCAAAACTTTAACAGCAGGCTCACGTCACAGACCGTGGTGGAAGGCTAATTCTGTCGAACTAGTGTTCCACCAGTCAAGCAATGTTCATATTCATCACGTCAATGACTTTGACTACAATGAGACACATTTGTAAACGGAATATCTTACTGGAAAAATGAGCACGCTCATTTTTCAAACAGTTTTTGCACTGGGATTTCTTTGTCAGCGAAATACATTTTAAAATGCTGTTCTGAAAATATTTGCTCTGATTACAATAGTCTGATGCAGGGTATAGAACATGAAGATTGGTTTCCTCACGCAATCTCAGGCATGTACTTCCATACCCTACAACACACTGTGATTAAGGCTTATGTTTATCATGAGAGCGCTCTCGCTTTAACAAAGACTTAAATAATCACTGTTGAAAAGAATTGATATCCAAAGTGACGTCAATGCCCAAATCAAATATGGTAATTCAACTGGATTCACAAGAACCTGATGTTTACAGCATTTGACGTCAATTTGATACCAATTCTAATCACATTGCTGGCCTGGGGCTATCGCGGATAGCAAAATTGTTGATCTCAGCAGATCTCACAAGCAGCACGCGAGCTTTGCCTTGCGCGGCGTGCGGTCGGATTAATTTTCTGCACTGACACAGAGTTACACACTATAATACATAAAACAAACACACGACTGGGTTTCACCGTCATACCTTTAACTTGATCAAGATTTAATTCACATTTCCCTTCTAACGGTCGTCATCTGTCATCTGATTTGTTTAAGAATGTTAAAATTTAACATTAAGGTACAGAAAACCAGAACGGCATCCTTCCATCTCTCGGCTTCCTTTAGGCATAAGTCATCTGTTGTCATCTATTATTAAAATTAATAAAGCAAAACAACATCCTTCTTGTCCAAGGAGGAAACGAGAAAGTTATACATTAGGTAGCAAAGCTAATGTTTTAACTTGGGAAAATGGGTATAGCCAGCAAAAACATTGGAAATGCAATGTATCAATATTGGGCTATACATTTTTTATTCTGCCGCTTATAAGGTCGTTCAGTCTGACGTTACCTTCTTCGCAATTATGGCGGTATCAAATTAAAATTACTTAGCTGTCATTAACAGTGGGTCTGTCTCGGCACCGTAACTCTCATGACGCTCACTATAAGGAATTTTTTCATCTTATGGGGTCAGGTAAAAAAAATTGCAGTTACTTAAACTTTCATCAACAGTCAGGTTTCCTGAATAGAAAAACTCGGATTCTGTCTCAGTGCAGTAACGCTAGTGAGACTCACTATAAGGAATTTTTCATCTCATAAGAGTCGCACAAATTACAGTTAACTTTAGCTGTCATCAACAGTGACTGATTTTCTGGATAGAAAGACTCAGTCTGTCTCAGCGCAGATTAACTGCACCATTATAACACAAAACAAAAGGCACGCATCACACACAGATGTACACACAAAATGAACATATACTGGGTTTGCTCGCAAACACGTTTAAAACTGCCCGCATTCTCCACCAATAATGTAACAAAAGTTATTAATTTAAGCACAATAAAATATGTATGATTAAAGGTTATTAATTACACATAATTTATACACTTATCTGATGCAGCCGAGTCAATAAACCGAACTAATGCCCTCATCCGGCAAGTGCTTATTCGCTTTTACTCTAAGAAAAATCAACTTCCTAGCCTTGAAAATTAATCTTTCCCACCGTAATTGGCTAAGTTACAGGACTGGATCAGTTTTGTAACGAAATCAAAACAGTTTAAGTGACGTGATATTTGTGAGCAAGGAGCACAGTAACAAATTCATATGTGACAAAATGCGGTTTATTGAATACGAAAAGGGGGAAAATGAACACTAACTAACAAATAACAAACGCTAAACAAACAGCACATTAAACATAGAACGAGCAGAGTGGGAGAGGTGCGAGAGAGAGAGAGAGAGAGAGAGAGAGAGAGAGAGAGAGAGAGAGAAAGAGAGAGAGTTGCAGTTTTAAATCAGCTATTCACATCTGCACGAACCATTGGACTTTTTCACCTTAATTAAAAGGGGCAATGCTTAAGCGCGGCTATTTAAACTTAGGTCAGATACTTGCGTAGGGCGGTGTGTGTGTATCAAGTCCCGGTTGATGCGCTTTAAAGAAGAGTCCGTGGTCTGTTGGTTTTGCAGCAATCGTGAGCGTCCGCCAGATTTCGTAATCCCGAGGGGCTGACGAAATTATCCGAATTTAGCCGAAGTAAACTGCAGAAGGGGCGGTCTCCGAGGTAAAGACCGGTCTTGAGGCGAGCACGTGGGCAAGGTGCGCGCAGGGCGTGCGGAGAAGCTTGGGTCTTGGAGTCAGCACTTCGAGCCTCGAGCTCACGCCACGGGAAGGTTCAGCAACTTGATCCCCTAGCTTCAAGCACAGGTTTGCTTGTGAACACGTGTTTTAAACTCCTGAGCGTTCCTCCCCCAGGAGGTCAGTGACCCAATGAAAATGAGCCGATCCTGGCGCGAAAATATATTTCTTTGTCCCTGTTCGTGTCTCATTTGCATTTAATGGCCATCTGTGAGGAGTTGTTTCAGAAATTGGACATAGTTTTAGACTACAATACAATGGCAGTGTTATGAGACACCTGACTGGGCTATACACCATCATTTAGGAAATTAAAAGAGAAACATTTAGATATGAAACATGGGATAGTACACATTTTTACCTGTAGTTTTATACCGAAAGGTAAATAAAAGTAGGATACAATTTAATACGTCTATCCCTGACATTATAATTGAAGTACAGTAACATAAAGGCTAACCTACAGCAAGGGTATGCATATATTTGTACAGTTTTTAAGCTTTTTCCTGGCTAACAGAGGGAGAATAGGAATTCCTTTTTGGCTTAAGGCTTCCCTTCAGCTCCTCCATCCCTACGTCCTCTGGTATTTGTCAAACCTCACCCCCCCACAGGTTCTTTGAAGCTCAACAGGAGGAATGTGCTTCCTCTTAGCCATGTGGTCAGGAGGAGACCTAATTTACACCGATGTCCAGAGTGCACCCTTTAGAGTCTTTGAGTCAGACGGACTGGTGACATGTAGATTCTCTTAAGAGCTTTGCCAGACTTTGTGGTGTCCGTTTGTATGTTTTTTTTTTGGGTCCTTTATGATCTAAAAGGTCAACCTCCAGGGTGGGTGAACTGACTCTACAGAAGAGCCCCTAATTTTTAACCAAGCACTTGAGTTGGACACTTTTATATCACCATCTTTAACAAACGTTTTTCTTTCAAAAAAAAAAAAAAAATCACCAGAGTGGGGCATCTAGCCTCTGAGGATGACTGGGTGTCAGCTGAGACACTGGCTTCTAACATTGGCATGAGATCTGTTCGAGTTGCTCAGAGACTTTTAACCATAGTGCAAGAACAACTGCCACCGAGCTACAATATGTCCTTGGTTGATCCTGGTGAGGAGAGAATACCTCCCTTTCCGGAAATGGAGGTCTCGGTAAAAAATGGCGAATGGCAGGAAAATGAGGGCAACATCTTATCCCTTACATTTTCTGAGTCAAGAGTCTTCAGTGCTGTTGGAAAGAAGCAGCTTTATGCCATGTGTATAAAGGCTCTTAATTGGAATACATTGAAAAGCGTAAAAGAGTATAAAGGGCTGGATTTTTGGGATTAGGCTTTTCTCCAAAAGGTAGCTGGAGGACCTTGTACAAGCCCCCCATTGAGAAAAGGTCCGGAGACCTGCAGTGCCGGATTGTGCATGGTATAATAGCTACGAACAGATATAGAGCACACATTGACCCTCAGGTAGGGGTGGGTTGCCCTTTCTGTGGAGAGTCTGAAACAGTGTTTCATTTATTTTCTGAGTGTGAAAGACTTAGTCCACTTTTTTGCCTTTTAGAAGAATATTGTCAGAAATTAGGAGAGGTCCTCACTAAAGTGTTTTTTTTTATCTATGGCACAAAATACAAACGTTCAGGGAAGGAGACTCATGTTTTAGTAAATTTTGTCTTTGGTCAAGCGAAGTTAGCAATTTGGCTGTCACAAAAGCACAAGATTGCTGGTTTGGCACAGACTGATGTTACACAAATTTTTAGGGTTTTGATTAAAACACGTTTAAAAATTTAATTTGCTTTTTATAAAATAATGGATATAGAGGTTTTTAAACACATTTGGGGCATAAATAACTGCCTTTGTGAAGTCCATAGTGATGGAAATCTGGACATCTATGTATGATATGTCATCTAAGATGAAATTTTCAGTGTTATGTTTTATTGGATTTTTACATGGAAATACTACTGATATGTACTGATTTATATTTATTTTTTCCACCTTTGTGGTACTTTTTGTACAATATTTGGACATTTAAATAATGGTGGAGAAAAAAAAAAATTCACTTGATTAATTTTTATGGTAAAAAAAAAGAGATGTTAAAAGTCAAAGTCTGCTGTCAGACAGATGCACTCACATTTGACTTTGGATACTTTTTATACAGAGGAGTTCATGGTCGCCTCAATGACTGTGAGGTCCCCAGGTCCTGTGGCTACAAAACAAGTCATCAGCTCTCCACCTGCATGTGTGACTTTTGATATGAGGTGTTTGTGCTGATATGCTCTACAGGTTTTTAACAAACTTGACACTGTGCATTATGGCCAAAAATCTCCACTCTGGTCTCTTCTGTTCAAAGGACATTGTTCTAGAGTTCTTATGGTTTGTTCAGATGCAACTTTGCAAACCTAAACCATGCTGCCATGATTTTTTAGATAGAATAGGTTTTCTTGTGCCAACCTTTCTGACTTGTCATATATTTTTCTAATTGTACTATTAGAATGTTAACTAAGGCCTGTCGAGTGTGTGGTGAAGTTCTTGGGTTGTCTGCCAATTCTTTGAGTATTACATGGTCTGATCTTGGAGTGAACTTCCTGGGACGTCCACTTCTGGGAGGATTGGTGTCTGTCTTAAATGTCTTCCACTTGTGAGTAATCTTCCTCACTGTGGAATGATGGACTTCAAATAGTTTGGAAATAGCCGTGTTACTCTTCCCAGATAAATGGCAGCAACAATTGCTTCTCCAAGATCATTGCTGATGTCTTTTCACTTTGGCATTGTGTTAAAACACGCATGAAAGCTCCAGACCAGCAAACTGCAAAAGTGTCTGCTTTTATAGAAGTGCTAACTCTGATGATCAGTTAACCTCCTGGGGTCGAAGGTGCCGCCGGCGACGCCAAATGCACATTTTCTAGATGACAGCAAAAGGGTCATTCTACACTCTAAAACATAAAGGTTCTATACAGAACCAAAAAAGGTTCTATCAGGCGCTTCATATATGGAACCTCTTGAAGGTTCCATACAGAACCCCTTGTAAGGGTTGATTGAAAAGAACCCCAAATGGTTCTTTCACTTTGAATTAAATGGTTCTAAATAGACCCATTCAAAGGTTCTTTATTTTGTTAAGGGTTCATTAAATAAGACAAGATAAATTAAGCAATTTTAAACACTTCAATTTTGTTATATTCACACATAACAACAGAACAAAAGACACATACATTCTGTGTATTGTATAAGTCAAATGTAATATTTGAATTAGCTTTAACCATTGTAATTAATGGGTGTTTTGAGCTATGAACAAACATTAGCATTTTCATAAAATAATCACAAACATTTTTTAATAAAAAAACAAACTTGTTTGTGTTTAAAAACATTTTAGTCATAAAACATTTTTAAAATAATACATAAAGTGTGTGTATACACTTAGCTTACGTCTTGTACATACATCTATGTACACTTCAGGATAAACTATAAACAATGGTGTAGTGTTTAGGCACAGTAAAAAAACAATACATTAACCATTTTAGCAATATGCAGCAACTGAAGCTACAATTTAACAAGGTTGATAAAACAGTTGTGTCAGGGTGGCATCTAAGTTTAAACACATTTTTGCATGAATGTCATCGTGTTCTTAATAGCACCCAGGGTATTGCACATTGAAAAGAAAATGAACTCCAAAAAGACATTCCACCGCCTGTGTCATGTCCATGCCAACATCTTTGATTATGCTCACATTGTCCATTGTGACGCTGACTTTTTCAGCTCTCAAGGGATTAGCAGAACCTTGGAAGTCTATGTGTGGTGTAGAACCTTTAGGTGTCTGTAAAACAAAACAAAAAATATATATGAATTATGAATCACTGCAGTATAAAATTATATTCTAGTGAATTGTATGCTTCCAATTTTATAGCAAGAGTTTGGGCAGGGCCCTTTTCTATTTCAGCGTGATGATGCCTCTGTGCACCAAGCAATGTTGAAAAAGAAAATTTATTTAGTCTAGTGCAGGGGTGCCCAACCCTGTTCCTGGAGATCTACCTTCCTGCAGAATTTAGAGTTTAGTCTGATCAGGGTTGGAGCTGAATTCTGCAGGAAGGTAGATCTCCAGGAACAGGGTTGAGCACCCCTGGTCTAGTGTGAAGAACTTGACTTATCTGCATTAAACCTAGACCTGAACCGAGCTAAACACCTTTGGTATGACTTACAGGCTTTGAGCCAAAAACTCATCACCTTAACCAGTGACTAGAATAAATGATTACAGTTAATTTAGAACATAAAAAGGCCCTTTCAAAAACTTGCAACACAGATGGAAACAAAAGCCTTGATACGAGATACGAGATACGAGAATACTTTTTGTACGCAAAGAAAACAAACTTTAGTGAACACACAGATACGTTTTCTATGTGAATTTATGCTTTGATTCAAATAAAAACAGCGCATCCGTGTGTTGTGGCTGATACAGAACAGCGTACACTGTTAACGTCCAGACAAATTATTCACCAAATTCGTTATTTTTGTTTTCTTTGCGCACAAAAAGTATTCTCATAGCTTCGTAAAATTATGGTTGAACCACTGATGGCAGATGGACTATTTTGACAATGTCTTTCATACGTTTCTGGACCTTGACAGTGTTATTTACTTGGCAGTCAATGGGACAGTCAAAAAGCTACCGGTTTTCATCCAAAATATCCTAAATTGTGTTCAGAAGACGATCGAACCTTTCACGGGTTTGGAACAACATGGGGGTAAGTGATTAATGACACAATTTTAATTTTGGGGTGGAGAAATGGACAGTTTACCAAATTTACCATTTTGTCATTTTCTAACCCCCCAGTTGTTATAACATATATATATATATATATATATATATACACATATACATATACATATATATATATATATATATATATATATATATATATTATTATTATTATTATTATTTTGTTTTTTTATGGTGAACACAAAAGAAGATATTTTGCAGAATGTTTGAAAACAAACAGTTTTGGGGCAAACAATCCCTTTAAGAGTAGAAATTTCATATGTACATACACAGCCAGAGGAACTGTCATCCCTGAGAAATGGAAAGCGAGTGATCCCCCAGAACATCTCCATACATTTTATGAGTTGGATACCTGAGAAATTACTAAATTATTATTTCAGTACATAACGAAAGTTGTATCTGACTCACAGTTATGAACTGCATTTACCAGGTGTGTTTGGTGATGCTGTCAAACAACACTTGAATCAGTAATGCACGAATGTGAGATTTATCCTTCTTCTTAAAGCCTGGATCCTTTTTCTGTACGGCCGCTTGTAACTCCGGGGAAAAACTAATCAGGATGTATACTGCTGGCCAAGGCAGGGCTACCACTGAGTCACACGGTTCTTGTCTGTAAAGATGAACACAAGTGTTGTCAAAAAAAAGTACATAATTCTGCACCAATTCAAGGCTGAAATGTAAATTAAAAAAGTGACAATGCCAGTACTTCCGCTAGCATTTTGAGTGGATTAATAAATGCCATAAATGGTCATTGTCTTATCAAACTTATCAGATAGGTCTGTGTGGCTACAATGTTAAATGCAAGGGAGCTTGGTAGCACAATGGCCAAATAGAGACATCTACTAATCTGCTCAGCAGTGCTCAAAATGCTAATGGGAAATATTGGCATTGTCACAATTTTTACATTTCAACATCAATAATGTAATGTAAGCTTTCAGCATGACTATATACCACAAGTACAGCAACTGCAGTTTCGCATTGTTATTTTTAATACATTAATTACCAAACCTCTTCAGAAAGTGATTGTGTTCCTGTAACCTTGCTCTGTGATTAAAAATGTTATTTCAGGAAATTACAAAGCCGTTGTGAAACGTGTAAAACACAGCATGCATGTACATGCTCTTTTATTGTACACTATGTAATATCTGGTCAATTTAGAGACGTCACAAACAGCAGTGATTTTCAGCCAGACTTGACGAGTTTACGCTGCCTTCGGCGGCCTACACGAGGCCTGAGCGCCGGCTAATTGGCTGGTGCTCACGACTCCGAAAGTGTTGGATCAATTTTTTAAATAGGCGATATTTTTAGTAACTAACCGTAGATTTGAACTTTGTACACATACATTCTCGCCTGAAAAATTCTTAAAGTTACATTTTGTGACACAATAACAGCAATATTCCAAACTTGTCCGAAATCATGCAGATTTTCTGCTTGATTTCGGACTCCTGGCCAATAAAACGATTTTATAATTTGTCTACATTTCAAAGGAAAATAATGAACAACATAATCTTGTTTGTGTATTCAGCTAATGCACAAAAAAAACAATACTTTCTGAAACCGAAATCTGACAGGACCGCCAGCGCTACCGATAGCAACTTTGTTAGGAAGGCAATATTAACCATTTGCAAGTAAAATCGATGTATATCGCAAGGTGCAGTCTAACAACTTGCTATATTGACTAATGATGCTTAGTATATTAGTAATATTTCCAAAAAAATTAAAAAGGTGAACTCACCTTACAGTACGAAAATGGCGGTTGGCGTCCTCCTCAGTTTGAAAATGACTGGCGCTGCCTTGACGTTCACCTTCGTCAATCCACCAATAGAAATTAAATATGCAACGCCACATTTTACAATTATTTGCTTACAATGCCCCCTTCAGGTTGGATTAATCCAAAATATGAAGTGGTACAAAAGAAACATTTGGTTAATTCAGAAATAATTATTTGTCACATATTTTTTAAAGAGTAATAACATTTGTTTTATAGCACAAAAGGAAATAAGTTTATGGGTTAATGGAAATGAGATTGCATTAAGAAATTTACAGGACATGAAGCATACAATGATTATAATTTTTTTCAGTTATTATGTATATTTATATTAGTAAGTTTTTATACCTAATATTAATATTAATAACTAATATTATGAACATTGTAAATTCCCTATTATTTTGACTCAATAAGCTTTGTTATTTTTGTTAAGCTTTACTTTACTGTCCAAGCACAGTTTATCAGTTTATGCATTAGATGAATTATAGAACCATTTTGATAAAAAAGGTTCTATTCTCTCAAAGGGTTCTAAATAGAACCTTTTTTTGGAGAAAAGGTTCTATTGGCCAAATATAGAACCCCATGGTTCTATATAGAACCTCAAGGAACCTTTATTTTTTAGGGTGTACAGAAACGTCCACTTTTCTGTCCCTAGACTTTACAGAAATATTACAATTGAAATAAAATTAGGGCTACTGCTTGTCCCCACAGCTATGTACAGAGGGAAAGTGCTTTATTTTGAGCTCATAAACAGGATTTTCAACCATTTAAAATACAAAAGTCTATTCATAACTATCAAATATATAATATAAATGGCATTAAAAAAAAATTCCAAATATATATTATAAAATATATAATGAAAACAGTGGTCCCCTGAAGCTGTGTCACTGGTGTTACCACTTAACAAAAGTGTTTTATGTAAGGGATAATGTAGATCCAGCAGGTTGTTATCTGGGAATAAAGCCCGACAGGTTTACCAACTGCCCGACGCGAAGCAGCGGAGTGATACGTATAATTACTAACGGTCAATATGATTCGAAGAACCCAGATGAGCCTGTGTTATTAGTGTTAGTGGTTGTTATCTGGGAATAACAACCCTTGAAATGTGGCAACTGACCAAACAGAAGCCAGTATTCCATGAAGCCGTGTAATAATTTAGAATAAATATCACAATATTGACATCACTCGACTTCCTCCTTCCTATATCTTGAAGATCTATGAAGGCCCATTGTAAGTCCAATATCTCTTTTCAATTATCAGAAATTTTCTCATTTATCTCATGATTTCATATGAAGCTTTTAGTTGACGTCACTGGTGTGACCTACCTTACTTTTAGGGAATTTTTAAAAAATAGAGTACAAATGGAATAAAACGACCTAATTTAGTAAGTATACCATGATTGGCAACATGTGGTTTGATACCTAGCAGCAGCCATTTTATAAAATGCATTTTTCATGAAAATTGTCACTGGTGTTACTGCCACTGCCACTATCTATTCAGCAGTGGCGATCGGTGACTTTTTTTACCGGGTATGCTGAGCGCTAAGACCCCCCTCCCAACCCCAAACCGGCTTGTAGGACAAACTTAACGAGGAAAACAGGCAGGTGTCGATTTAAAAGTATGCACATTTCCTACCTTATTATTTGTAAATGAAATTCATCTCCAGTCTTTGCGTCGTTTCTATATTTAGAATTAAATAATGTTGCAAACAACAATAAAAAAAAAAAAATCAGATTTTATCCTATTTTTCCCCTGTTTGTTATTATTCAAAACAACAACAAAAAAAAAAAAAAATATATATATATATATATATATATATATATATATATACTTTTTATTTTTATTTACCACTTAGGCATGTTGACAATAATATCTTAAATTAAACTAATATAAACACTGTCTATGATATGTTTTCAGTGGACTTTCAAAATTTGAATTGCTTGAGAAATTATGAAAATATACAGTCAAGACGTTTTTTTTTTTTTTCAGTTGATTTAGTCGAGTCAGTTGTGCATCAAACGCAATGTGATTGTCAGCAATCAAGATCTGCCAGCAACAGTGCATTTTTCCGCTTGGGCGAGCACTCCGCAGACAGCTTACCTTGCCAATGAAATCACGCACATGCCAGCAAAACTCAGCGAACGCACATGTATCCTGATGAGTCATAGCAATAGAGCGGACACAAGAAAGCTGCGGAGAATCCGCTTGCCCGGAACCTTCCGCAAGTGACATTTACAGAGAATAACCATTGTTTGGCAAATAAATAATTTGACGTACTTATTCCCAACTCATTATTAAGCTTTAAATTACATCTCAAATAACAAGGGATCAACTTATAATCACATTTATATTAATTAACCCGTGAACTCATTCTCTCAGACGGCCTGGGTATGCGGAGCATTAACAGCTTATATGGACAGAACGGCACTGCTATTCAGACTATTCATTTATGTATTTTTGCATAAACTAGCACTAAGATTGTGATTCTAACTTTTCTTTATCACTGTTATTCCACCTTTGTTCAGGTATGACTAAATTGAGTGCAGCTGAGAAGCAGCAACTTTACAGACAGCATAGGGATGCTGATCCTGAACGTAGAGCAGAATACTTGCAGAAAAGTAAACAGCGTTATTTCAGAGACATTGAAACAAAAAGTGAAATAGAATAAGTGATTTAAAGGATTAATTTACAAAACTTTATAGATAATGTACTCACCCCCTTGTCATCCAAGATGTTCATCTCTTTCTTTCTTCAGTCATAAAAAATTTGTTTTTGGAAGAAACCATTTTTAGGATTTCTCTCCATATAATGGACTTCTATGGTGCCCCCGAGTTTGAACTTCCAAAAAAAAGAAAGAAAGACATGAACATCTTGGATGACAGGGGGTGAGTACATTATCTGTAAATTTTTGTTTTGAAAGTGAACTAATCCTTTGAAAGGGGCAAGAGAAGTGCACTTAAGGCATTGAGGGTTCGTCAGCAAAGATACAGGCAAAGAGTGGGAGCACTGACCCCCCCATCATCACCAGATAGATCACCCAGCATTTCAAGGTACAAACTGAACTATTACAAATACAGAAATAAAAGGTCAAAGTGTGAAGCATAGTTATAAACGTGCATAGCATTCAATACCACCTCACACACACACACACACACACACACCCTACCCTGCCATCATCCTGCAGGTGGAAGAAAACAATGTGAAAGTCAAATGCATGCACCGCAACGGAGTGAATACATTTTTTCTGGCCCACCCCCAGAGATGATTTTAACTGGTATGGTGATGACCAGATCATGTGCCTGATCCCAGAGCCCCAGGCACTGAATAAGCATTGAGTTCAAATTGATAAACGATTCTGGGAGTTCATTATGGGGCAGTTGGGCAAATAAATGAAGGCACCATGAAATGTAAAATGAGGACAGTTTGAGGTTTACACCTCTTAGTCATAACCAAGTGTAAGAGCATGACATAAAATAACAGCGGACAATTGCACTTTAGTCAATGTACTGTACTTTGTTGTACATTTTAGTTGTTTTAGTTCAAATGTTAAAATGATGTTTATATTCTTTTACTAACTGCTTTCACTAGTTGGCAAATTGATGCCAAATGTAACAGTTTAGTAATTGTTAATTATAGTTGAAAAATGTCTATTCGTCTTATGAATGTCACTGGTGTTACATTGTGTCACTGGTGTTACTGTGTATTCTATAAAATGTGTCACATATGACATGATAATAATTTATAATAATCTATTCAATTCTGCTAAACTGATGAGTTAAGATTTAAAGGGTTGCATCATTACTTGTTTATAAATGTTTTTTTTATTTATTTATTTATTTTTTTCATTTTTTCTTTGTTATAGCATTATTATAAAATAAATAAAACATAATCTCTTTATTTGCTGCATTATCTGCATATTGCTGCATAGAATTTCATGAAAACCTTTAAATTGCCAAAGAAGTAAGGTAACAACTGTGACAAAAAAAAATGGTACATGCAGTCTTTAAATAAATGTACAAAAAATATTAAAAAATCATTCAACTGTAATTTATGTGTATTCATAAAGTCATAAGGTAATTTAATAATGTGGTCTAAGTTTAAATGTTGAAAAAAAAGAAAATACATTTTAAGACATACCAAAAGTGGACGCTGACAGGATTAAGCATTGTATTTACCTGAGAGCCATCGGAAGATATCTTTTCTACAGTGTAAGTAACGTGTCTTATTGGCAATAGATAATGTGTTGTTGTGAAAGCATTTACTAGTTAGACTTTTCCAAAACTATAATTCCTGACTAAAATGTGTGAAATCAATCAATCAAAAACAATAGGCTAAAATATCTAATTAATGTTTATACGATACAAAAGCAATGTATGAGAATGTTTAGACCAAGATTTACTGTGCAATACTCTGTCTGCAAATATCTGCTCAAACATTTATAATGTGCTTAATAATAATTTTGTTTCTCAAATGTTGTTTTTGTACTGTATGATAAATGCAATGCATGTGTGCATATCATATAATAGCACATAGGCAATATTAGTGATTGCTAATGAAACAATAGAGTTTCTCTTGTCTATCAACATGCTCAATGATTTATTCACTTTTATTTATTTATTTTAGTGACCAGATACAAATATTTTCTGGGGAAATAAATTATATATATAATACTTTTATTTAGCAAGAATGCTTGAACAAAAGTGATGATAGATATATATAATGTTACAATGTTCCAATGTTACAAAAGATTTCTGCTTCATCTAAATGCTGTTTTTATGAACTTTCTATTTACAAAAGAAACCTGAAAAAAGTCTACTCATTACAAATCTTACTGTTCAAAAACTTTTGACTGAAAGTGTATATACCTGTATATTGTCACCATGTTTGCTCCATTTTTGTCAGATCATTATGATGCTCACATCCATTTGTTTTCTCATGCAGTTTCTGCTGTCTCCCCTTTTCCTGTTGTTTTTTTTTCCAAGTCTCCTTCCTTTGTTTTGAATATTTTGACCACAACATCTTGACTTGTGTTGTTTATTTGTTAATTCCTAATAACTGCAAGTAAGTGAATCTCAACGTATTTTGTGTGATAGTTAAATATATTCTAAATAAACTACTACAAAAAAATAAACATTTCTTTTGTCCTCACATTTTTGTAGCAATTCCCTCTCAGTCACACACCTGACTGAAAAGCTCATTATGTGGGTCTTTGTCCTCTCAGGTGTGAATCAAAGCATTATTCATGATCATTCATGCCTCCTTGAATATTCTTTTACAAAGCAAAAAGTGACAAAGAAAATGTACATCAATATATTGTTTTCTGAGAATGAGTGAACAGAGACATTTTCACATCATTTTGAAGCAAAAACTCTAAGCTACAAGATGCAGTCTTGTGAACAAATGTTCTTTATGTGTTTTATGGGCTTATTTCAGTGATTTCAAAATGTTAGTTTTTCACTAACCACGCATAAACGTTGCTTTCTCAAAAACACAATCATGTACATACATGCTGCTCACATAATATTGTAGCCCAGTTTGTGCTGAATACAGTGTTATCAGACTTTAGCCAGTAATACGTTTTCAAGATACTGAAAAAATCACAAATGTCAGGGCATGTCAAAAGTTCTAAATCACCCCAAAACACCCTCAGACCCCAGAGGGTTAATCAAAGGTATTTGACTAGCAGCATCTAACTGCTATTTACCCTTCTAAATCATATATTAAGAGTAAGGGAGTCCTAACTTGGTCCCACATGGCTTGTCCATTTTGGCTTTTTTTTTTTTATTAAATAAATAATTGCATGGTGCAATATGTTATGTATTGTTGTTCATCAGAGGTTTTTCTTTCCAGATTTTTAAGACCTGCCAAGTAACAGATATTTTTTTTATTATGTTCTGATACAGAAAATGTAATTGGTTACTAACGTAATCTTGTTTCCTTGATTTACGGGGACGAGTACTGTGTCTGCTAAAGACGCTTTGGGGAAAACTCCTTTTTCTCTGAGACTGAAGCACTTTTTAATAACGCAGTGTAAATGCACGGCCATTGGTTTGTTCGTTAAAATACTAACCAATGGCCCGGCAGTGGTGCTGCACGAGCCTATGGTGATGAAGCCTGTCAGAAGGGGCGGGGCTATCTGGCTATATAAGTGTTCGTTTTAGTGACACACTGTTTTCTTGATATCTTTACTTTATTAAATGTAACTGATCATGCTAACTTGACATTTTAGCCAATAATCAAACTAACATGCAAGTCAACCAAACTTAAAAGTTATTTAGAAGGTAAAGTCAGCGTGCAGCCCCAAAATAAATTTTTTTTGCGCATGTGTAGGGTGTTTTACATGGATATTGGAACACAAGTGAAGTGCAAAGACGTGTTTAGTAACCAAATATTACATGGCAAAAAAAAAGGAAACATTTGGATGTCGATGAGATAGGCTTAGAGGACAATGCCGTTTAGTTCCACTTTGCTCATTTATTCATTTTAGCTCGATATTTGTATTCTGTATTCACTAGTCTAATTGGTGTTTTACTTTATAGTTTAACATACAATTTTATAGCTACTCATTTTTCATTCTTGTTCTTTAATTCCCTTTAAATTTAAAGGGTTTGTTGTGGATTAAGGAGAACTAAATAGGCTATGTTTATAAATGTTATATGTTATATTTATTGGTATTTAATATAGGTATAAATGAATGTCATTGTTTGCAAATATAAGGTTAAAGGGTGTTTCAGAGTAAGGTAATTTTTTTTTCCTTCATGAGTTTACTTCCTCTTTTTGGCCGGGTTTCGTTTCTCCGTGTCGTAAACTCTAGGGGCAAGGCTTCTAAACTGGGGTGTTTTTAGGGGCGTGATATTTAAATGACAATCGCTTTCAGCCGCCAAATTTATCAATGTGTGATCATTTGTACAATGGGATTGGCAGCATACACAAATGTTTCATGAATCACATGTGAACTCTGTCACAAGTTGATTTTTACGCTCGAATCTACACTCGTTTCTACATTAGACTGATAAATGAGGCCCATTATCTATTGCCAATAAGACACATTACTTACACTGTAAGATCTTAAGGCTATTGCACACTGAGCCCAACATTTTCGTATGCGTTTTTTCGTATTCGTAATCCTAAAAATTTGTCACGCACAGAAACGTCTTGTTTACATATGGTAATCCTCGTTCCCTGATGGAGGGAACGGAGACGTTGTGTCGATGTGAAGGACACGAGGGGTCGCTCTAGGGAGCCCGAAAACCTCTGACAGGTTTGAGAAAAGGCCAATGAGAATTGGTGTGCAGTATTTGCATAGCCAGCTCCGCCCCAGCCATCCGGGTATAAGAGGAGGTGGCTAAGCACTACTCATTGTTCAGATCTGAGGAGTCGAATAGCAACTCTCAGCACTCAGATCCAGTCCGAAGTTGTGGCAGGGGGGACACAATGTCTCTGTTCCCTCCATCAGGGAACGAGGGTTACCATACGTAACCAAGACGTTCCACGTCTGTCCTTCACATTCGACGTTGTAATAGTAACAGCTCTACATGTTAAAAGTGCAACTTACCTCTGTGTGACCTTCCAATGCCCAAGAGCTTCAGCCAGCCTTTCCTCACCTTTTGGTTGAACATCTTGGAAGACAATGGGCCACGTTAGGAACCACTACATGTGGAGCACCAACCCGGTCCCGTTCGCTAGCGCTGCCGATGCTGCGATGCCCCTGGTGGAGTGGGCGTGCACCCCCAGCGGGCAGGGCACACACCTGGCCTGGTAGGCCAAAAGAAATGCATCCACAATCCAATGGGAAATTCTTTTTTGGAGACAGCCTTCCCCTTCTGCTGTCCTCCAAAACAGACAAAGAGCTGATTCAACCGTCTGAAGCTTTCAGTACGTTCCAAGTAAATGCTCAAGGCACGGACTGGGCATAACAAGGAGAGGTTGAGGTCACCTTCCTGGGAAGGGATAGCTTGCAAAGTGACCACCTGGTCCCTGAAGGGAGTGGTGGGCACTTTGGGCACGTAACCGGGGCACGAGTCACTGACAGAGAGGGCTTGGAGGTCTCCCACTCTTTTGATAGAGGTGAGCGCAGTCAGGAGAGCCGTCTTTTGGGAGACAGCACTGAGTTAGACCGACTGAAGAGGCTCAAAGGGATCTAACTGTAGGCCCCGGAGGACCACAGATAGAAGTCTCCACTCGCCCCGGATCGAAGTCTGTCGGGAGAGCGTGTCCGCTACCTGATTGCATTCACCCGATATGTATGTGGCTCGTAGTGACTTGATATTGTTTCAACACCAAAGGAGGAGATGGCGGGCTAGCTGTGATATGTGAAAGGAGCGAACACCGCCCCTGGTGATTGATGTAAGCTACAGTCGCGGTGCTGTCTGACCGGACCAGCACGTGTTTGCCCTGAACCAAAGGTCGGAACCTCTTCAGGGCCAGAAACACTGTCAACATCTTGAGGCAATTGATATGCCAATGCAGCCAAGGGCCCATCCAGACCCCCGAGGCTGCTTGCCCATTGCACACGGCGCCCCAGCCCGTCTTGGACGCATCTGTCATAACCAAAATGCATCTGGAGACTTGTTCTAGGGGAACTCCCGCCCGCAGAAACGAAATGTCTTTCCAAGGGCTGAAGGTTTTGAGACATATGGGTGTGACGTGCACCCGGTATGAACCTTGGCACCATGCCCATGCCCCCCGGAGAGGGGCAAGGGCAGCCTCTGCGACTTTCGTAAAGACACGGGGAGACAGGGAGAGACCAAATGGAAGGACTTTGTACTGAAATGCCTGACCTTCGAAGGTGAACCGTAGGAAGGGTCTGTGCCTTGGAAAAATCGAGACATGAAAGTATGCATCTTTCAGGTCTATCACCACAAACCAATCCTGGAATCTGATGCACGTGACAATATGTTTGAGGGTTAGCATTCTGAAGGAGAGCTTGTGAAGGCCCTGATTCAGAATCCTCAAATCCAGGATTGGTCTTAGACCACCACCTTTCTTGGGTACAATGAAGTAGGGGCTGTAAAACCCTTTCCTCATGTCGGCCGAGGGGACCGGCTCTATCGTGCCCTTCGCCAGAAGGGTCGCGATTTCTGCCAGAAGAACAGTGGCACACTCGTCCCAAACCACGGGAGAGAACTTGGGCAGGTTCCGTGCGAATTGGATAGCATAGCCGAGTCGGATGGTTCTGAGAAGCCAACGAGAGAGCTGGGTAACTCGAGCCAAGCTGTAAGACTCTCTGCTAATGGACTCAGGGGGACCACCGACGTACCGGGTACAGTGTGACTGGTTGGTAAGGAAGGCCCTGTGTTCGGAGGAGCGCTGCCCCGGAGGGCATAAGGTGCTTTGATCGTTATAACTGACAGACAAGGATCCAACAGGCGATCGCCTGAGCTCAGGGGATTGGCTGAAGGATGCGCTTGGTTTGTCAAAGTATGCAGAAGCGCAGAGTGTGCGGTTGAGCATGCTTTGACGTGTTTCAGTGGCTGGGTACCCCAGAGAGATCCAAGCATGCTGGGAATTAAGCCCAGAGAAGGAGGAAATTGCTCTTTTATTGACCATGTGGTGGCCATCCGCCATGAGGCAGACAGCTGGGGCGGAGCCGAAGCCTACACTCGTCCCCTCGCTGAGTGTGGATCCAGACAGGTCAGCAGATCTCTCTCCTCCAGGCTGCTCATTTCAGGAGCGCTTCGAAGCCTGATGAGGGTTCTTAGCGACCTGAGGATGAGCTGACAGCGCCACCTTCTTGAGAGAACTCGACCGCAAGGCAGATTTAGGTGCAGGACCGGCCTGCGGCGGGCATTGAGCCGGTCTGGAAGGCGGTCGACCTCGGCGTGGAGCAGGCAGCTGCTTCGGGGGAGCAGGACTGGGAGCCGGCACCCGATGAGGTAGGATGTGTTTGATGGCCTCTGTCTACTTCTTCAATGTGGAGACCTGCTGTGCAAATTCATCAACAGTGTCGCTGAAGAGGCCAGCCTGAGAAATGGAGGCATCAAGAAAGTAAATTTTCTCAGCGTCCTTCATTTCTGCCAGATTCAGCCAAAGGTGGCACTCCTGGACCACCATAGTGGACATCGCCCTCCCCAGAGCCTGCGCCGTGACTTTCGTAGCCCGGAGAGCATGAAGAAGAAGCAGAAGAAGCCTAACTTGCCCTGGAAGGGAGTCTCGGGCGGTCCTGCCAGGTGGCGGCGGTCTGCGGACAAAGATGCACTGCAATCGCCTGCTCCACAGAGGAAACCTCCGTATACCCCTTCGTTGGACCTCCATTGAGGGTGGTGAGAGAGGAAGAACCGCTATATCGCATTCTGGCTGAGAAAGGAGAAAGGAACTGGGGTAGAGAGCTGCGGTCGTTACCCAGATACCAATCATCCGGCCACGAACGCTCAGGACGGGGTGGAGAATTCCACTCGAGTCTGATTGCCATGGCCGCCCATTCAAGCATGGCCGCCATTTCCGCATCCGCCACTGAATGAGAGCCCGCCCCCACAGCGGGCGCTTCAGACAGGGCATCCACTTCAGATGGCTGCCCACTCTCCGATGCTGCAGACACTTCCTCCTCCCCTGCAGGAGCCCCGAATAACCAATCCAATCCATACTGAGACGAATTTTTAAAGTTATCCGGAAGCTCGATTGGCAGACACACAGGGCAAGAGGATCGCGGGGATTCACCCAGCGAAGAACCACTCGCACCTTCCCGTTCTTCACCAACACGCGCCGCAGCGGCCTCGTACCCGCAAGTAGAAGGACCAACAGCGGAAGCGGTTGGTGCGAGCCACGGTCTTTGACACTTTGTAGCCACATATTATAAAGAAGACCACTAATTTCTGTGAACTCAGTGTACAAGGACCTTACAGTGCTTTGTGCTGTGAGACGAAGTCGAGAACTTGTCAGACGCAATTCTGGATTTTGGCGTTCGCTTGTACGGTGGCTCTGAAATGTCAAAACACCTCTCAAAATGCTTGCTGCGGAATGTGAAAAACGCAAAAAATCAAACCCGATCCGATTTTTTGTAACCACGGACAAAAATTTCAGAAGCAGTGTGCAAACGTGATTGATATAACATAAGGTCGTTTTTATTTTTTAACGTGCGAAAAATTTGGACGAAAATTTCGGACTCAGTGTGCAATGGCCTTTACTGTTTCACAAAAGGTTCTGTTGCGAAAAAAGGTTCTTATTATGAAAAGGTAAGAAAGACGTGTTTTTTTTTTGTGATTATTTATTTATTGTAAAAGAAACCCAGGATACCTGGCCTACAATAACTATATACAAGCCAGAGTTTGCCTTAAAAAAAAAAAAAAAAAAAAACATGCAATAAAACATACAATAAAATAGATAAAAATATAAATACACAAATAAACATATATAAGAATAACTGAATAGATAAATTCAACTATGGGGTAACATACCACATCTATACACATCTGGTGTACCAGCTATTTATCTTTCACTGTATTTAGCCTATGTAATTATTATGTATGAAAGTTTTTCAATAATTTCTTAATTGTTCTCAGTTTCGCCCTATTAATCCTTGCCGTTGACTGTTCTAACAACGCTATATTTTTTAGTTCTAGCCACATTTTGTCAGCCCAGAATGTGGGTTCATACCAAATTTTAAACATTACTTTCTTGGTTGCAGTTAGTGCGGTGTGAAATACTTTACGCTGATAAGCATTCAAATTAAGATCAGAATCATTATTTACCAAACAAATATTGGGATGTTTAAGAATAGCTGTATCACATATTTCTGTAATAATTTGAAAAACCTTATCCCAAAATGTAGTAATAAGTGGACATTCAAAGAACATGTGCAAGTCCCCACAGTATTTGTATTACACAATGTACAAAAAGGAGTAGGCAAGCGCTTCATTCTATGTAACGCATACGGAGTTGCATAGGCCTTATGGATCAGTTTAAAGTGTATAAGCTGATGGGCAGGATTCTTGGACATCGTAAGAATACTTTCCCATATCCAGTCCCAGTTAGGTTTATAGGGAGCCAATTCCTTTTCCCATATTGTAGTAATGGGAAGTGTACCCGAGCCATGATTAAGCAGTTTATTATAAATGAATGACACTGCTCCACGTGTCTGAGAAAAATCCACACATTCAATCATTGGATGAGCGACCAGGTTACAGTTCCACGGTACTCCATATGTGCGCATTGCACTTCTCAACCTCAAGTACAAAAAGTAGGAATGTCCAGGAAGATTATAACATTATTTCAAGTCCTGAAAGGACCGTAGGCCCTAATTATTAAAAATGTCACCCAAAACAAATACACCTTGATCAAACCACAGCTTAAAGACTATAATATTGTATATTGAATATTATGATTATTCCTAATCAGAGACTCTATTGTAAATTTGCTACTAGAACATCCCATAAATTTACAGATATTGTACAAATTTTAAGAGAGGTACTCTCTAATTTGATTATCAAACTTTACAGCTTTCTTAGAAAAAACAGTAAATAACGTATCTTGTAGCTGATGTGGAAATACAGCAGATGCTTCTATGTTATGCCAAGGAATATCAGAATTTACCTCCAACCAAGTCTTAAAGAAACATAGCCGAAAAATATAGTTGAATGTTAGGAAATGCCAGTGGTAGATAGTAACGAAGTTGCTGTAATTTGTTACTGTACTTAAGTACATTTTTCAAGTATCTGTGCTTTACTGGAGTAGTTTTATTTTGAGCAACTTTTACTTTTACTTCATTACATTCCAAAGCATAAGTTCATACTTTTTACTTCACTACATTTCTTAAAACATATGGTTACTCCTTATAATATATCACAAGCTCCGAGAGGCAGAAGCGGTGTCTGATTTATGAACAGACTGATTATTTTCAATAAACCTGTTAAATCGGTTCGTAAATCACACCAAACAATTCATTCACGAATTGGAAATGATCCGATTGCAGCTTTTCTCGAGTCAACAACTCACTGATTCAAATGAGCCATTTAGAGCGAGTCTCCAGTGAACTGAAGCGGGAGAGCGTGCACGCGGCTGATGCTACGAAAAGTAAGTTTCTAATGTCGAATTTTAGGATTATTGTAAATGAAAATCATATTTAGGTCAAAACGGTCACTTGTTTGTGAACTAAATCTGCTGTAAAGGAGGATCTATTTAAGCCCACTGAAATGCAGACACATGTCTCTATGTTTTTGATCAAAAACATTTGGTCAGAAATAAGACAGATTAACGTTAAATAAAATAGCTCATGCATATAGCTCATATTTTCCTGCTGCTGCAACTTTAGCATTCTTTTTATTTTATTTTTTTTAAATGCTACACATTTAGCCTAGCCCTGGGTGACGTCTGTTTTTATATTATCAATATTTATTGTTGGAACAACTATGAGTAGACTTATATGTTTATTCATAATAACCATACTGAAAATAAGTAAATATTGTTAGCTAGTGCTAACTGTCTAGCTAACAAGCTTGCTGGTGCTAAGTTGAGGTAATTTTTAGGCATAAAGTCCAAATATTTTTATTCAACCACCTAGATAGATTGCATCTGAGGGAAAATAAATGGATGTGATGTTCAGAACATGGTAACTAAAGTAATTATCAAAGTGGGAAGTGATGCCCTCTGGGGACATTTGGCCAGGGGTGTTTTTATTATTATAAAAATATAATTATTTTCTTAAAATGTTCTTCCTATGTTCAGGCTCTCATATCAAATAACTGTGTCGTTCTGCAAAACAACAAGCTTTAAAACACTTTTTTCCTTACTGGTGAAAATTTGATGTTCAAATCTGTTTTCTCTGAGAAACCTGGCATTAGGTGTGTTTCCATTACAAATGTGCGCAAAACTTTTGCGATATTTTCTAAATGTCGATAAAAACCTGTTGCGAAATGACAGTGTTTCCATTAACCATATCATGCGACTAAAACTCGTCCTCTCGCAATAAGTCATTCAAAGCGCACTAGCCGTTTTATATTTTTAATCGGATGCAAGTATGCGCTTGTTCTGGGAAGTAGGCTAATAATAGTGCGCGATTTCACGGAGGAACTGTGGATTCAGAATTTCTGGATGAACGCATTCACTTTTTTTTTAGCTGTGCAGTGCAATGGGGCCTCTTGTAACACCTGCAGCATCATGCACAAGCCAGTTTCTTTTTTACAGTCTATGGCCAGTTTCCACAAATAAACGAATAAAGAATGATCATATGACTGTTGACGTATATCAGGTGACCTGGAAATGCGAAAAAAGCGTTTCCATTGCCGTTTTGCAAATTATTCCTTTTTCGCGTTGTCTGAAAAACCACCTCATGTGAGCGTAAAAACTTTTTTGCGATATATGGGTGTTTTTGCGCATTTGACGCGTTTCCATTAGGCGTATTTTCAATTCGCAATTTCAATTTGCGCATTTTGAAGGGTAATGGAAACGCGCCTATTGTAAGCTTCACAGTGAACATTACTACATCACTCTCATCAATGTAGTCCGTATCAACAACAAAAATTTATCTTGACTCCATGTAGTGGTTATTTTGGGAAAATCCCAGGTATTTTAAGCAGTAGGATTATAAAAAAAAAAAATGCTAATATAAAATTAAGTAGCCTGTATAAAATTGCAAAATAAATCTATCTTTTTTACTTAAGTACATGTAAAATCGTGTACTTTTGTACTTTAACTCGAGTAAAATTAAAAAAGGAGTACTTTTACTTTTACTGGAGTAATATATTATTATGCGTATCTGTACTTTTACTCAAGTCCTTGATTGTGTACTTCGACCACCTCTGGGAAAAGGCAGGACTTCTCTGTAATGTTTTCAGTTTAATTCTTGGATGTTTGTTGTTCCAAATAAATTTAGTTATAATGGAGTTCATTTCTTTGAAAAAAGGTTTTATAGGGAGAAAGAGGAATCATAGAAAATGAAAATAAAAGTCTAGGAAGCACATTCATTTTAATAATTGCAGTCCTACCTTGCAAAGAAATCAAGAGTGCATCCCATCTCTCTAGGTCTCGTCTAATATTATTGCTTAAGGAACTATAATTTTGCTTGACCACAGCCTGCTAATTTGTATTTAACTGGTTGAACAAATCAAAGAACAAAAGAACAAACTACAAATGACAGCACGCAGAGAGACTCTCTCCTACCTGCCTGGAAAGAAAAATTATTCGAGGCCATGCACTCGCCCCATGAGGCAAAACCTAGATATCAATGTCCCGCTTATCCAAATGTCCATGATGACAGTACAGAAACTTAAGCCCCTACTGAAACATTGTAACACAGGATCAAGAGGGCCGAGTTTAGTTTTTGGTGATTAGCGTTGCGGGGTTCGATTCCATCCAAGTATCAGCAACCAGTGACGAGACAAACTTCTCAAGATCTCTTGTGAAAAGAATCTGCTCATGGCCATTTATCACTTTACTTACAGCTGGATATAACAGGAACAACTCAGCTGTTGAAGGCGTTTCCTTCTCTCCGACATAGCTTTCCTTTTTTGAGACGTGCCCTTGCTGAAATCAGGAAAGAACCACAACTTGGCCCCTTCGTAGCTCATGGATGGTGAATTTCTGGCTTCTTTCAGGATCACTTGGCGGTCGTTATAATGGAGGAGCTTGAAGATCAAGGTGCGTGCTTTTTTCCTAGTGGAATCTTCGTTCGCGTACAGGCGATGCGCACGTTCAATTTCAATCACCTTCCCTTGTAAGGCCGGTAACCACTTTTGGGTCTGCAAAAATTGGATTACATTGCCACCTTCAGCTCCTTCAGGTAGACCCACCAGCCTTAGATTATTTTGTCTGGCCTTGTCTTCATAAAGCCATATCTTCTCTTGCAGCTCTTCCAAGCAAGACATGCTAGCGTTTGAATCCTTTTTGATATCATGCACTGTTGTTTGCATATAATCAAATCTGTCACCGAAGGCTTTAACATCTTGAACAAAAGGACAACTAAAAACTCAACCTAACACTTAGCAGGGATAATTTAAAAGGAAAAAGGACATCTGAAGCGGAGCGCAGAAACACTAAGCAGCCTTCATCGTCCGTTGCGCATGCGCATCCTCGAAAGAGGTGGTTCTTTAAAGAACCCCTGACTGAATCGTTTTTTGTGAAACCAAAAATGGTTCTTCTATGGCATTGCTGTGAATAACCTTTTAATAAATAAATAAAGGACTGGGAGGGACCCTCTGACTCAGTTGAGATCATACTCTGCCAAGTTGACCAGCTTAAGGGTGTTATGCTTTTTTGGGTTTTCAGTCAATGCAAATAAACCTACATGGTTCTTTGAAACCGAGAGAAGTATGGTGGCTTCTAAAGCCCTTTTCTCCTGTTTTTCCATGCTAGATGTGTGTGATTTGGCAGACTGGTCTTTTCCACTTACATTTGTTAGATTTTACAATGTAGATTGGGTCCCACTCCAGGCTCTCAGGTGCTTCTGTCTTAGCTGTGCTCATGCTTTCAGACAGACATTTATCAGTATAGGAGACTGACTCACAGTGAGGGTATTGAGGGGGCGCTGCGTCTCCTTGTCATACTTCCTGAATCCCTGTCAGCGGCTTGCTTCAACCTATCAGAAGCTAACACTGTTTGTTTCCTGGTCTCTGCGTCACTAAGCCTTCTTGTTTGTACAGTCATGGCCAAAACTTTTGGCAGGTTTTGAAAGGTTTGCTTCTTAAGCTGTTGTGGTGTTCATTCACATTGTTTCTAGATTATTGTGTAGAGTGATCAGATGCATTTTATATAATTGCTAAAAGCTTAATTGGTCAAAAAATAACTTTGCACAAGAAAATTAATTTCACTCTTTTTTGATCCTGACACAAAATTATCTGCTAACACCAATTGACAGCAGCACATGTGAAAGTGTGAATGAGCACTAGTCAGGTGAAATCACAATCATGCCAATTAGATTGTAACAGCAGACTGATTGCTATAAAAGAAGGGAAGAAGAGTTTCCAATCATTGTGTTCTTGTTAGCAATGATTACCTCCAAAGAAACACGAGTAGCCATCGTCGCTTTGCATCAAAATGGCCTCACATGCAAGGAAATTGCTACAAAGAATATTGCACCTGAAAGAACCATTTACCGGATCATCAAAAATTTTAAGAAAAGAGGTTCAACTGCAGTGAAGAAGTCTTCTGGACGTCCCAGAGTGTCCAGCAAGTGCCAGGACCGTCTCCTCCTGAGGAGTCAGTTACGGAATCGTGGCACAACCAGTGCAGAGATTGCTCAAGAATGGCAACAGGTGGGTTTGAGAGCATCTGCACGCACAGTGAGGCAAAAAGTCACATGTCACAAAGCAAGAGTGATAAAGAAGTGGCTCGAAGATCATGACATTGAAATTTTGGATCCTTGGCCAGTAGGGCTGTGCTGATAATCGGACGCGATATCATGCACATCTCGTCAGTAATGCCGGTTCTGTGATTAGTCGTAAATCTCATTCAGGCGTTCATTCATGCAGCCGCGTTTACTACATAGAACCGCAGTTCACTGAAAAGCTACGCAGTTTTGCGTGTATAGTCGATATGTATCGCCTGCGATAATGAAGGCAATATTTGCATAGCTTGTCAGTGAACTACGGCTCTGTGTAGTAAACGCGGCTGCATGAATGAACACGTGAACAGAGGTGTCAAGTAACAAAGTACAAATACTTCGTTACCTTACTTAAGTAGAAATTTTGGGTATCTATACTTTACTGGAGTAATTATTTTTCAGCCGACTTTTTACTTCCACTCCTTACATTTTCACGCAATTATCTGTACTTTCTACTCCTTACATTTTTAAAATAGCCTCGTTACTCCTTTGTTTTCATTCCAGCATGTCATCGTTTAAAAAACCTATCCAGATAAATCGTGCTATCCAGATTTTGTATGAATTTGAATTTTTTTTTGAATTTGTGGTTGGATGAGAAGTATAAACCATATACCATTCTGACACCCTATTGGTTTGTACGCGATCCATCGCACCTGCACATGACACAAATCACATCACACTCCAGCAAGGACATAGCAAGGTTGGGGTCGTTACTCAAAAAGATTATTTCTTAAAAGTTATTATTTCTTCACTACTGGCTCATTTATCAAACGCCTGCTTTCTCGTCGTTCTCAGAAAATTAAGCTACAGTAGGTAGTTCGGTAGAGAAAAGTTTTAATAAATTAGCGTTTGCGATTGACAACGCGACTGACTATGTTGTGATAAGTAGTACACATATTTGGTTCTTTAATGTATTTGCATTGTACTAAAATGCGCTCATTTTCAATGGGCATGCTACTGAAAGAGGTAGCCTAGTGCAGGTTTTCTCAACCAGTGGGCCTCAGTGATCCTCCAGGGGGTCCGAAAGATAGCATACAATTAATTTAAATATTATCCTAAAATTGTTTAATTTCATTATCAATGTGTTAAATTAAAATGACATCAGGCACACATTAGGGGCCGTTCAACATGTCGCGCCTAAAAACGTGTGAAAAATGCTAGGCATGCCTCTTTCCAAAGCGCTCTGTAGCCTGTGCTGCCATGGTGTCTGCCGCTGCTAAGCAACCATGGCCTGCGCTCTCTGCTCTCGATGCGTCGTGAATACGCCTGGACCAATCAAACCCGTCGCACAGCGTGCCTATCGCATCGCTTCCGTTATGAGCGCACATACCGCACATAATAAAAGTATTGCTTTAATTTAAAGTTAGTTTGAATTTTGAGGGTTTTTGTAACAACATGCAGCAGAAGAAGAATAAGGCAAAACAAATGTTTTGGTTAATAAAAAGGGTTTTAAAATAAACACTTTTCTCTTTACTGCAGAAGTACAGTATAGGAGCAAATTTCAGGCATAGGGGGCTTTGCAACATTGACTGAAGAAGGAGGGGGGCATCGGAGTAAAAAAGGGTTGAGAACCCCTGGCCTAGTGTATCCCAATTTTTTCAACATTAATATTTTAATATAACATTATAGTCATTATGGCCTTTAAAATGTTTTTTTTAAGGAGGTGGGGTATAGGCCCCTGTGGCGTGACCTAAGCATTTTTTCCTTACATTACTTTTACTTTTATACTTTAAGTAGTTTTGAAAACAGTACTTTTACACTTTTACTTGAGTAAAAAGCTTGAGTTGATACTTCAACTTCTACAGAAGTATTTTTAAACCCTAGGATCTATACTTCTACTTGAGTAATGAATGTGAATACTTTTGACACCAGTGCATGTGAATGAGATTTACGACTAATCACAGAACAAGCATTACTGACGAGATGCGCACGATTTCGCATCCAAATATCACACTGCCCTATTGGCCAGACAACTCCCCAGATCTCAACCCCATTGAGAACCTGTGGTTAGTCCTCAAAAGGCGAGTGGACAAGCAGAAGCCCACAATTTTTTGTCAACTCTGAGAACTAATGTGCCAAGAATGGATCGCCATCAGTCAGGATTTGACCCAGAAGCTAATATCCAGCATGCCAGAGCGAATTACAAAGGTTATGAAGAACAAGGGTCAACACTGTAAATATTGACTCATTATATTTTTTTGCCAATAAAATCCTTTAAAACGCATAATATGCTTATCATTGTTTTTCAGTTATACCATAGAACATGTGGAAAAAATATTCTACAAATGCTGAAGCTGTAAACTTTGCAAAACACTGTCAGTGACAGTGTCAAAAATGTCAGTGACAAAACTTTTGGCCATGACTGTACCTAATGTAATGAATTATACTGGATAATGGCACTATTGTATTATTTTTTTGTGATCAACATTTTTATTCAGATTTAGTTTCACTTCAGAAACATCACAAATCACCGTTCAAAATAACTACATACAAACAGACGCCATGAAGCCGTCAACTTGCCGTCAAGAGGAAGAAAAATAGAAGAAATAAAAGTCAGATAAGCATACAGATGTCGACTTTTTGGCCTATCTAGCAGCATTACAGCAATATTTGACCAACTCCGAATAGTGATGTCCTTTGCGCCATTGAGCCTGGCAGTAATACCTTCCAGCAAGTCAATGTCTCTGAAGTATGATAGCCAGGTAAAAGTTGTAGGAGTGGATGGTTCTATCCATAGGTTCAAAATAGTCTTTTTTGAAAGCAGTACTTGCAGCTGATAAGGTCCTTCTTTGATGAGCATTTAATTGAAGAATGGAATCGTCTAATGATAGAAAAAGTAAGGTATCTCGAGGTATATCTAAATGCAGAAAATCCAAAAGAACAGAACATACAAATTTCCAAAAAAGAACCACCACTGGGCATTCCCAGAACATGTGCAAGTATGAGCCTATTGAAGTACTATTACATGAATGACAGTAAGGATCAGATCTAACCTTCATCTTGTATAGTACACTGGAAGTGATATAGGCCCTATTAATACATTATAATGTATCATCTGATGTGCAAGATTCTTAGAAGCAGTAATATATCTGGCCCATACCACGTCCTAATCAGGTTGACCAAGACCATCCCTTTCCCAGGAGTGGATTGCTGGAATATAAGTATACTGCAGTAAAAGGATTGAATTATAAATCTTAGATACTAAACCACTAGAAGGAGTATTAATGTCCAGCCACTCCCACTTTTGAAATGCTAAATTAAATAATTCAATATTAGGAAATGACAGACCACCATCTAATTTCTTACGCTGTAAAGTTACTTTGTGTGCTTGTAGTCAGTCAAAATGAACATGTTCTTCACTTGTCATTTATTTTCTTTGTTCAGGTCATGTGTGCTTACAACTTTTAAAGTTTAAGTAAATAATTACCATACAAACACCTGATAAATACTGAAAATTACTTAATTACAGAATAAAGTTGCAGTGATTGCAATGTTACAATACTACAGCTAAATAAATTTTCACATTCACAAAATTGTTTAAAATCACATTATTAAAATACATAATCCGCTATAGAATTAGATTTTTTTTCTACACCAAAGTTTAACAATCTTTTGTCTTATCTCTTTGGTTTGTAAACCATATACTAAGGGATTTAATCCTGGTGGTATAATGTGGAACATTATACTAGCTAGTTTCCTGCTGTCAGAGTATTCAGGAAAACGATGAAGAAAAATAAAAACTGCTCCAGAAATAAACATGATTAAATAAACAGCTAAATGAGTGCTGCAGGTTTTTATGGCTTTGCTGTTCAGTGCTTTGTTTTTGCTGGTAATACATACAGTAGCAATCTTTACATATGTTATGAATATTGATACTGCTGACAGACTGAGCACAATTACAGTATAAATAATTCCAAAGATATTGTTAATAACCACATTTTCACAGGAAAGTTTAAACAGTGAGGCATTGTCACAGAAAGGGTTTTCAATTTTATACCTACAGTGAGACAGACGCACAGTTAGGCCTATCATAATTGTCACAAGAAAAAATGCCAGGCCCCAAGCAAATGCTGATAGTTTAATAACCATTTTATTGGTCATTATGGCTGTGTATCGCAGTGGATTGCATATAGCCACATATCTGTCAAAAGCCATGATCATCAGCACATAATGACATGCTGCAGTAAATACATGCACAACATAAGCTTGAATAACACACTCCACATATGATATATAGCGCTCTGAACCTTCATTTAAAATGTCCTGTAGTAAGCGTGGCATAATTACAGTGGTTCCTATTATATCATTCACTGGCAAGTTACAGAATAGAAAATGCATAGGGTCATGCAGATTCTTCTCTGTTGAGATCAGAACTATAAGTCCAATATTTGAAACCATTGCAAAGACATAAGCCAAGAGAAGCACAATGAAAACAGGCTGAGATGAATGAGGTGTAACTTTCAGTCCTTCCACGAGGAGAATGCTGTGTCTAAATGTCAGGTTGTCCATTTGTTGCAGTACACAAAATCTGCAAACAGAATAACAAACATACTATTAATTACATATAATTTTAAACATTTCACAACATATTGCTTTGAATGAAATACACAGGACATAAGAACAGTATTTTCTAGTTTCACATATCTAGTACTTTATTGTGTTATGTGTAAGCTACATATAGGACTACATATTGCATGTTTTTGCATGTTTTTAAAGTGTTTTTTTTTTTTTTATTATTAGGAGTTACAGTATATTGCTAAATATACAAACAGTGTTGAGTTTTTAATAATTTTTCTTAATAAAAAATTAGTCTTTACAGATGAACAAAAGCAATAGCAATCAGCTCTATCAGCATGCAGTTTTACTTTATAAAGGTAACCACAGCATCTTGCCTTACTCTGCGTAAGATTATTCTTATAATGGTTAGGTCAAACAGTATGACATGTTTTTCAAAATAGTCTCAAAACAGTTTAATGGCTCTTGCATTTATTTGTGTTGTTTATATGGGATTCTCTGACATTGTCATCACTCCACTGGGAGTAAGAGTAGTAAGGCTGTTGATTGAGGGTGAACGTGATTTCACCAAGTACAACATGTTCCTGGATCAACATCCTTGTTGATCCTGGAACAAATTCCATTCAACCAATCAAAATTGAGAGAGAACTTTTCAGGAAATGTCAGTTTTAGGCTTACGATCAGGATTAGGTGCTTCTACACCCTTGTTAATCTGCTATCATTTTCCTCTGATTTTAAGAAAAGTTAGGTTAGGTTTAGGGGTAGGGGTAGGGGTAGGGATTGGGTTAAGTCTGTAGTTTTGAAAAATAATGTTGATCCAGGATCAACAAAAGATGTTGATCCAGGAACATGTCTTACTTGCCAAAATCATGGCGACCCCATTGCTTTACAGATTCACAGATAATAATTTGTATATTGAGAAGTAGCAGCCAGCTCTATCAGTATTAAGTTTTCAGTTTTCAATTTAACAGAATCATTTTAAAGGGCTCACACTACAGTTTTTGTTCCATTTAGCTAAATTAAAAGTACAAAAACTTTAAAGCTTCAGCTGTATTCATTATTATTTGCTATACTATAGGGCTGTTGTATGCTCAATTCCAATTGGCTGACAAACATTCTAAGATGTGCAATTATTTTCAGGGGAATGCACATCTAAAATAGGTCCAGGCGGGGCTTGACCGCATTACAGTTCAACATGACTTTGACAACTGAATCAGTTATTGCAAAGGGCTTTACAGCCTACAACAACAAAAACTAAAATGCTTAACAGAAAAGCAAGCATGGGTTGCTGCGTGCATCCATGGCAGAATGCGAGCAAGCAAAGTTCCCTTAAAGCTGACATCTCAGTTCACTACAATCTCATAAAGTTCTTATAACACAATGAATATTATGCACAATGAATCTTTCTACACTTTGTGTGTTGTAATGAAAGGATTCGTGAGGACGTAATATTCAGCACTGTGCAAGAACTTTTGAGCAGTGAGTATATTCTGAAACACCTCAGATTCGCCATTCTGTTTCAGAAATCAACAGATGGCTGCATTGCTCACACCGAAAACACGTTTTAAAACGAAACTGCTTATTCTTGCGCTTGCTAATAATTTTTATGTTATTTTTATATTATATTATTTTTATTTATTTATTTATTTTATTTATTTATTTGCAATAGATGAATAACAATTTATTTGTTATTTGTACTCCCGCAGGATTGCAGGTCTCTAGCGAGGGGGTGTTTGCAATGGGTCATCGTCAAACTTTAACAATCAGGTGATAAGAGTGACTGATGTTGCTTCTCTGTTACTACACAGAGAATTTAAGTTACATGGTGAACAAATCTGTGATGCAGGTTGGGATATGTTTTTTAATTGTCTCTGTAAGCAAACTTATGAAGGTTTGCAGGAGGTTTCAATGTGTCTGAAATCATCAGAGCTGTCCTTAAGATAACAAAAGCTAGTACATTCAGAGAAATGTTGGTTAGTAAGAATGACCTCGCTATTGATGGGTTAAAGAGTTTTTTTTTTTTTTGTGTGTGCTCCCAGGTTAAAGACAAAAGTATGTAAGGAATTATAGCTCAAGGGGAAATTTTAATAATTAATCAGAATTCATTATAATTAATTATAATATTTTGGATAATTCAGTAGAATTAGCTTGATAAAGCAGAATTTGCATTACAATCAATTGATCCATATATGTATTCAAAGAAAATATATTTCTTGGCCACAGAAAATAACTTTCTTATATACTAATGCATTAGAGCATGTAGCTTGAATTAGAAATTGTAAAGGGACATTAATTTGCAAGGCAGAATCAGAAACTCATGTAATTTGTGCACAAGAATTTTATTAATTAAGGACCATCTAAACCATCGGTGACGTTTTTTCAACGGGTCTATAGCTTATACTAAACCTCTGTTCGTTTAGTTAAATGTACGATACATGCGGTGCCTTGGTTGTGGACGAGTGTCCAGATGAAGTCTTGATGGTTTCAAGGTTTTGGATTTGTGATCATGTTCTTCCTGGTTTGAAGAGTGATGCCCTCCAAAGATTTCCTGACTCGTGGTGAAGGTGCAAAGTGAAGAAGGGCAAAAGGGCTGAAAGAGAGAGCGACCCAGACAAAATCTGAGGATCCTTGGGGAATGGAAAGACAAGGCCACCGCCTGGCACAACTTAAAAGGTCCAGAAGAGTTCTAGCTCAACATCATCTTAGGTTCTAAAAGAACCACCGACGGATCATGCTCAAGTCCTGCCTGGCGCTGATGCGCCGGCTCCGGAACTTGGCAACCAGAAGATGGGAAGCTGATGAGACGTGTGTGAAGAGAGTGAAAGCACCAAAAAGCATTGAGAACTGAGAACGGAAAAGAGAAAATGTACCTGGTATGAGTCTTTTTTCTCCTTAGGGAGGTCACACCTCAAGAAGTTCAGAGAGCCAATGTTGTCTTGGACTTTTGGAGGGAGACTTTATGACTCTTAGTCCATGGTATTTCGCATATGTATTGATGCACGAACTACTAATGATTCTTAGAACACTAATATGTTGCACAGGTATCGACAAATAATATACACCATCTTTTAGATAATCAAAATACGAATCCAAAGAGACGAAACATGGCATATATGTGGTTATACTTGACTTGTGGTCTATCATAACACATGAATAAACCAGTTATTCAATACAAAAGACTAAATGCAGGAACAGTCATAATATACACAGTGATCTGTGATGATTTGTGTGTTCGTTAACAGAAAGGTTTGTCTAAGAATGAACAAAATAAGTAATTTCCAATGGTAGTATGTGTCTGCTTTAGAGACAATTAGAACGAGGGAAGTATCTGGTAACACTTTACAATACGGGTGCACAAATATGCATTAATTAATGCAAAGATAATCATAAGTTAATGTATAAATCATGACGAACTAAACCGTTTATTAATGATTACTACATCAGCAACTAATGAATATTCAGTATGATTCATAGATTAAGTAATCAATAAATTATTATAAGTTAAATGCGTCACAATGTATTAATTCCCATATAACTTATTTTATTAACTAATGATGTACATTCATATGTTCATTACAAAAGTAGTCAAAGCTATGTACTTCAACTTCCAGTTGTCTGCTTTAATTACTCATTAGCTAATGATTTGCAAATGTATCATTATGTTATGACTTTACTTGTTGAGGCACAAAACTATTAACTAATTGTTAAGTAATATGTCATTGTGGTTATGGATCTAGAATTAGCTAGTTATGTGCCTTAATCAGTTGAAGCCATGCATTTAAACTTCCAGTTGTCTGCTTTAATTAATCATTAGTTAATGATTTGCAAATATATCATGATGTTATGACTTTACTTGTTGAGGCACAGAAGTGTTAACTAATTGTTAAGTAATATGTCATTGTGGTTATGGATATAGAATTCTAAGTCCATAACCACAATGACATAATACTTAACATATTAAATCATTAGCTAGTTATTAATTAAAGCAGACAACTGGACGTTGAAATGCAATGCTTAAACCCATTGTAGTAATTAACACCTGAATTGACACTATTAGTTAATAAAATAAGTTATTAGGGAATTAATACATTATAACACATTTAACTAATAACAATATATAGATTACTTAATCTATGAATCATACTGAATGTTCATTTGTTGCTTATGCAGTAACTATTAATAAATGGTTTAGTTCTTCATGAATTATACATTATCTCTGCATTAGTTAAGCATGAAATAATGCTTATTTGTGCACCCGTATTGTAAAGTGTTACCAAGAATCTCTATGCATACTTTTGGATCGTAAATTTTATCTGGTCAGGCAGAAGTGTCCTAGTTGCAATAGTAACCAGGCCCATCTAAGACTTTGCGGCACCCAGTGTTGTAGATGGGGATGAGGTAGTCTGTGCTTACTTGTTAATTCAATGAGCAACTGATCTGGGTAAATCTAATGTACCATCTGATTTGAACCATCTGTCTGATTGGTCCATATGCTACATTTCCCCCCTTGTCGAATGTTGTTGCTCGTCCAACAGACAACAGCAAGCAACATCAAAGGTGCAGAACAATCAAACACGCACCTGCCACTCATGGCTGGAAGAGAGGTGGCCCTCTGGCTGTTGGTCCTTCCAGGAGATTCGTGTCCTCGAGCTTGTGCAGCAGGTGTCGAGGCAGTGTCACCTGTCATCCTGACGTTGGTCTGGTTCAGGTGGTTGTTTCAGGTGCTGTTATCCAGTAGGCTATCCGTGGTGCCTACAGTTTGGGATAGCTGGTTGGACTCTCACTTGTGATAGTGCAGGTGGTTCCAGGGATCGTAGGTAATGGTTTTGTAGATTTTGTAGTGTGAAGGGAGTTTCAGACTAACCTGGTGAAGGTGGCAGGAGGGCAGCAGGTGGTTGTTAGACCTTTGTTCTGTTCGAACTTCACCAGACATCTGATGTTGGCAATGTTGCTTTTCTCTGGTAGCGACACTGATTCAAGCTCCTCTGAGTTGTACTGGTAGAGGTTTTGCTGTTGGGCATGTCGGCTCGTTGCTCTATCCAACTTTGTCTGGTTGCGCCTGGGGTGTCGACTGGTTTCACAGGATGCTTCTCCCCTCCCAACTGCTGTTGGACATACCATGGTGTTCGCAGGATGAGGATGCCCTTCTCCATGGCTTCTCCCAGTGGTTGGTCTGGAACCTGGGTCTGTTGCAATTGTGACGGCTCTGTCCTCTGTTGACTAGAGTCTTTCTGTAGAAGGGCTTGGCATTGAGGTGATGCTGGGTACCTTCTGGTGTCCGCTTTGGATTCTGAGTTGTGCAGTTCAGAATCAGAGGGGTAATACAAACAACTTTGGTGGAGGCCTTGTCCTTGTTAAAGGCCTTTTGTGTCAAATCATGCAGTTGTTGAATAGGCATTGAGTGGGAGCAGGCCAAAATGCCTAAATAGTGAATTACAATAGGATGAAGATTTCGAAGGAAGAGAGTTTTGAAGCCAGTGTCCTCCTCCATCTCAGGTTCATTGTGAGCTCTGAAGTAAACTCGTCAAAGTCTGTGGAAGTAACCATGTGGATTTTCATAACGGCCCTTCTGTGACTAGGGCAGCAATCAGTCTGTGTTCAGACTCTGGGTCTGCGAATTCCTTTATGATGGCCGATAGGATGTGTCCTGGCTGTCAATCCAGGAAGCATCGCACATCTGGGCTAGAGGTGATCCTAAGCAGATAGAGTCTATCTTTGTGGTTCACACATTTCCAAGACTGAAGGAAAAAGTCAATGTCTCTCAGGTATGCATGAACATCATGGTCTCCTGCAAGTTCTGGTGTGAATGCAGGGATGTTTCTGGCCATTCGATTGAGTTTTTTGAGTGTGAATTCATGTGTCGGTTTGTCAGGGTTTGTCTGAATTAATCCTTTTCCTTCTGCAGCTACAGAGGTTTTCTGGAAACTGGCTTGTGAAGTGTCAAGCAGAAGGCTTTGGCTCCCCCTTTCCGTATCTGTGTACAGGGTTTGCACTGCTGGCTGTGTAACATGCAGCAGGGGGTCTTTTACTTGAGTCCATGCACAGTCTGCAAGACTGTTTCAGTTCTCTCTGAACCATGTTAAGCTCCTCTTTATTGTTGCCGAATTGCTGAGTCAAGGTCTGAACTTCAGCTCTGGCTGCATATGATGCTGGTCATGGAGGTGGGGGTGCTAAGATTTTGTGCAGGTGAGAACAAGAGTGTGGTTTGAGTAACTTTGACAGGGCTGTAAGCAGGGGTCCGCTGATGACCAGGCTGTATGTGTGGTCAAATTATTACTCAAGCACTGATGGTTCACAGGTTTGGTTACTATGAAGGTATCAAATAAACAAAACTGAAATAAATTCAGAAAGAGACAGAGGAAGAAGGAAGGGCTTTCCTTATTTAGTTTAAGATAGGGGATATGACTAAGCGGCTGTCACTTGTTCAAAGGACTGCAGCAGGGTCATAACACCTATAGGGGGAATGTTAGCTTTGCTAGCAGGGACATATCAAATACTTCAAGGTAAATAAACAGAAACAATAGGAAGCGTTTCTAGTTTTGCTTGGGCCTATAGCATAGTAAACAGTAACTGTACCTCATGTAACAGGCCTGACTGTTAAGGAGTAAGGAGGGGTGTAGAAGAGACAGGAATTAGTCTACCAATAACCTGTATGGTTTATTAAGGGGACAACAGTTGCTGAAACTGCTAAAATCCTATTTCAAGAGGGAAGATGGTGATGGTCAAATAAACTAAAATAAGTTGAAAGTGAAATTAAAATATCCTAATAGCTTTAGGAAACTAAAAGGCAAGGAAAATAAATTGATTTAAATTAAACTTAAAATCAACTTAGCTGAATTGGTACATTCAAGCTAAACAAAGGTAAATAAATGAAATTAAATCAAGAAAGTATGTGAGGATGAGCCATCCTAACCTAGCCTAAACAGAAGCTAATAGCACAAACAGGAAGTGAAACCAAGAGTAAGAGGGAGAGAGAAAGATTAGAGGTTCAAACATTACACTTTACACTCACACGTATCTAAGAGTTATTTGGATACTAACAGTTAACAGTTGAGGTAAAGGGCTTAGCTTATATGCCTGTAAGGCTGATAAAAAGTTAGCTTTGGCTGCACTCAATTGTTTAGTTACACAAGGGTCTGTGACGTGTGCTGTTATCAGATTGAACTGTAAGAAGCTGCTCTTAACTTCCGGGGTCAGATGTTGTAAGCGACCGATGCACACTTACAACAATGTACAAGCTGAGCAGAACTTGCGCTGCTGTAAACACACATGGGAATCTTACACGCAGTCAGTTATGACTTATTGCATTCAGATTCATTCACAAATCAAAACAGCACGTTCATTTCACAGACAAATGGCAAAATTACTAGTAAGCTAGGCTAGAATTACACCATTAGTTCACTATTCAACTGGATAATCTTAATGATTACAATGATATGCGATATGCGAAGGCCTTAATTCTGAGAAATGAGGCTCAAATCACCATTAAAATAACTATACTGTAATTATTTGTTGCCCAATTTTAATATCAGTGCAAGTGGAATTTCTTCACCATGCAGATTAATTCATGCCGCTAATCTGAGACTTATACATTTAAAACTGAAAGTGGGGATTTCTTCACCCAAAATCAGATTAATTTATTGTGGTACCATTTAGACAGGATGCTAATCTGAGATTTCTTCTTCAGAGAAGTCTTGCTCTAGTAAAAACAGAATTTTTTTCACTAATATCAGGTTAGTTTTTATTGTATGATTTAAACTCGCATTATAGCATTGAGAAACTTTCTACTGCTCATAGTTAGGCACATTCAAGCTATAGTCTATCTGACTTTGTCAGAAGCTGCATGTGTAAGACGTTAATAAAATTTATGAGACAACCACACAAGTTTGAGTCTGCTTGCAAATAATGTTTAAACAATTGCCTGAATTCTCCACCAAACATATAAGGAATTATAGCTCAAGGGGAAATATTAATAATTAATTATAACTCATTATAATTAATTATAATATTTTGGATAATTCAATAGAATTTGTTTGATAAAGCAGAATTTGCATTACAATTAATTGACCCATTTGTCCAGTGAACATTCAAGGGTAACTTATGTATGTATTTAACCCTTTAACTGTCACTCCCTATTGTGTCATAGACATGAAAATGCACTATCCAAATGTAATTTTTATAATTCCTGAACAAAAACATTTTGTAATATGATTTTCATGTACAATTTCCATGATAATGCAATGTCTGATTTTAAAATGGTTTCCAAAGGATGAATTTTGAAATTTTAAGTCTTCAAGTGATATATAATTTCTTATGATTTCTAAAGCGTGATAGAAAAAAAGGCAACAGAGGAAGTATTTTTGTGAAAAAGGTCTGAACTCCTGTTATGAAGTACAGTTTTTAAGGTGCACTCTTGTCATAAATTAATCTATTACTTTTCCTACATAATTTGTAACACAAAACAGTGGTAAAATATCAATTTAGGAGTCTTAGACCTTTCCAATGATATATAGTTTGTCATGATTAGATTAGGATTCATTTGAAATATGGTGAAGTAAACGTAGGTGTCCCGGTGACGGGACGGTGACAGTTAAAGGGTTAAAGAAAACATATTTCTTGGCCACAGAAAATAACTTTCTTATATACTAATGCATTAGAGCAGGGTTCCTCAATTAGTTTTCACCGAGGGCCAAATTCTGCCAACAATACCAAGCTGAGGGCCACCGACCATGTTATGACCAAAATGTTTGCTCTTGTTGTTGTTGTTGCTGCTGTTTTTGTTTTTATTGTTTTCTTGTTAAAAGAGTCAGAAGATAAATATTCTTATATAATTAGGGTTTTTCACAGAAGTCTGTTTTATTCAAACAATTATGAACATTTTTGTATTCAGATACAGAAAACTAAATACAGGTTACCAGTTACCGGTTGAATATTAAAAACAAAGGAACAAACAAAAAATCCTGATTTCCATGTCAACTGTTCCTGCTCACACTTGGTCTGCACTTTCCCTAATTGCAAATTTAATTATTAGATCTATCAGCATTATTATTTTTGGATTTTGGGGGGATTAAACTGTGGTTCACTGTGTCCCAACCAGACGTGACATGATAAAAGGTATCTTTTCCATGTAGTTTTTTTCCTAACCATGCGCGCAGTGACAAGCGAAAGGGATTTTATTTTTCAAAATGGTTTCAATTTCTGCAATGTCGCGGCTGGAACAACATACAAACTATGACAGTGATAATCCCAGGTACTGATTACATGCTTTATTCATTGTTAAAATAGTCTAATGTGAGTTTGAATATCATATTGCGTGACATTTATAGCCATACTGAAAGCAACAACAGATTACATCAGATCTAAAAATTAAATAAAACAAACATTAAAACTGCGAACTTAATGCGGACCAACAAGTGTTTTCCCTAACAAAAAAGGTATCAGTCACACAGTATGTAGTTTTAATAATGTTAAATATTTAAATACCTATTTAGGTTTAATATTTATTAATTAGATTACAAACTTGTCCATTTCGTTGTGAGTACAGCATGCTTCTCGCTTTTGAATTGCTGTGATATTTAAGTGATTCTGTGGCATTGCGTTGTTGCATCGCGTCTGGTTAGGAGTGTGAAGCGGCTTACACACTGAACGCGGAAAGTGCTGCCCTGGCCGTGGGGTTCAGTGCGGCGGCAAAAGTTCAGCTATTTTAAATGCTGAACTTTTTCAATTGGCGAGTCGCAAGCCAAGCCAATTGAATAGATTTCATAGCGCAGTGCTTTATGCGTTTGGTGTGAAAGCCCTTAAAAGTCTGAATTTTCATGCCACATTATTTGAAATTAGCGTGGGCCAAATAATTTTCTCTCACGGGCTGGATGTGGCCCGCAGGCCGCCTATTGAGGAACCCTGCATTAGAGCATGTAGCTTGAATCAGAAATCGTAAAGGGACATTAATTTGCAAGGCAGAATCAGAAACTATGCAATTTGTGCACAAGAATTGTATTAATTATGTGTCAAGATGGCGCCGCAGATGGCAGCCTCTGTGGTTAGCTCTCCAGTTGTTTTAGTGTTTTTGTTAGTTTTTCCTGTTTTTTGTTTTACAAACACAATCAGTTTCACCAGGGATGAACTGATTATTTTGGACGTTTTGTAGTTGGCGGAGCGCCAGTGCTGATCAGGCACTTCAGGACGCGCAGACGGGGAAAGCGCGCCGGCACGCTCGTAAAGCTTCATCAGCGGGGATTCCGTACGCCGCTGCCCAGTATACACTTAGCGAATCTCCGCTCTCTACACAACAAAACGGACAAACTCCTTCTGCTCTCCCGGACAAACAAGGGTTTCTCACACTCTGCTGCTCTGTGTTTCACAGGAACCTGGCTGAACGATGCGATCCAAGACAGCACGCTTCATTTGCAGGGCCATCTGCTGTTCAGAGCGGACCACGACGCGGAATCAACAGGGAAATCGCGTGGCGGCGGGACGTCCTTTTACATCAATGAGAGGTGGTGTACAGATGTAACAGTGTTAAAGAAGATGTGCTGTTCCGACATAGAAGCGCTCTTCATTAACTGTAAGCCGCTCTATTCGCCGCAAGAGTTTTGCTCATTCATTCTTGTAAATTACATTCCACCGCAAGCGCATGTGAGCGCGGCGCTAGGGAAACTCGCGGATCAGATCACGGACACAGAGCAAAAACACCCAGACTCTGTTTTAATCACTCTTGGGGATTTTGATAAAGCAAATCTCTCCCGTGAACTGCCAAAATACAGACAACATGTTACATGTCTCTCCAGAGACAGTAATATATTGGATCACTGTTACACAACAATTAAAGACGCATATCACTATGTCCCGCAGGCAGCTTTAGGGCTCTCTGATCACTGCCTGGTTCATCTTATTCCAACCTACAGGAAAAAATTAAATCTGCTAAACCTGTAGTAAAGACTGTAAAGAGATGGACCACCGAAACAGAGCGGGCTTTACAAGCCTGTTTCTGATTGACTGACTGGAGTATTTTTGAAGCTGCTGCCACAGATCTGGACAAGCTCACAGAGACTGTTACTTCATACATCAGTTTCTGTGAGGATATATGCATTCCTACCAGAACTTATCTAACATTCAGCAATGATAAGCCATGATTTGCAGCAAAACTCAGACATCTTCGTCAGGCCAAAGAGATCGCCAGATCTTCAGGAAGAACAAAAGAAAAAAGGCACCAGGCCCAGACGGTGTGACTCCACCCTGTCTAAAAACCTGCGCTGACGAGTTGGCCCCCATTTTTTCACAGATTTTTAACAAATCTCTAGCGTTGTGTGAAGCCCCTGCCTGCTTCAAATGCTCCACCATCATCCCCATTCCATAGAAACCCAAGTTAACAGGACTTACCGAGCAAACCGATCCGTGGATGATGTAGTCAACATGGGATTACATTACATCCTGCAACATCTGGACCGGCCAGGGACTTACGTGAGGATCCTGTTTGTGGACTTCAGTTCGGCTTTCAACACCATCATTCCTGCACTCCTCCAAACCAAAATGAAAGCGCAGCGTAAAGTTCTACCAGGATGACTCTAATGCCACATTATTCATTCATAATTAACGCGACAGCCAATGCCAGCTTAACACCATGTATAAAAAGACCAAACTTACTCTTCTATTCGGCTGCCCATAGGTGTCGTAGCTGAAGTTCCGTTTTGCACGATTTCTCTAGCAGCTCACGATGTCTCAAAAACCGCTCGTTGATTTTGCTATCTCCGACGACTCTGACGAAGACACCGTTCCTCCCTCGCCCGTCTCCCTGCGCCGGAGTACGCGCATTTTATCCCGGGAATCTCCCTGGGTTCAGTGGCCTTCTGAGAAAATTGCGGCCACCTTACTGGATTTTGGCATCCCCGTCAGCAGCGACTTGACTCACGATGACCTCATCCTCCTCGCTTCCAATGCGCTGGGTAGCCTTTCGGCTTCAACATCAGATGCGTCCGAGGCGATGGCGCCTCCAGCCCAGCCCATACAAACTGGACGGAAACGCACGGCTAAATCCTCTCCTCCTCTTCAGCACAAAAAGCCGAGGACCTCCGCACCAACTCCACCTCCTCCGACTATCCCGGATTCGGCCAGTGCAAACGCGCAACTTTCAAAGGCTATACTCCAGCTAACAGAAACTGTCAAAGGTTTCGAAACCCGTCTGGGCATCTTCGAGTCAGCCTTTGCATCGCGCGCACCGGGACCATCTATTCCTTCGACGTCTTCCGCCTCAGTCTCTCCTTCAGTCGATCCTTTTTCCTCTGCCGCACCCTTCACATCTTCTGCCACGTCGGCTACTGCTCCAGCTCCTGCTCTAACTCCGCTACAAACCGCTGCCACGTCACTTCCTACTGCAGCGTTCAGTCTCTCCACGGCTCTACCGGCCCAGGTTTTCGGTAGGCCATTCGTTCCACCCGCTGCTGCCTCTGTGTCTCCCAAATTGAGATCTAACATCATCTCAGGTAAAGACATTAACCTGGCCGCACTGTTACTACCGTCACCCGCGATCGACAGGCAGATGGTTGACTGTGGTGACGTGGCAGTCTTTCTGAAAACTTCAGATCCCAGGCTGCAACGCAACCTGTCATTCACAGAATTCGTCATCGCTTTCGGAATCTACAGGGATATTCTGTGTCAAGTTTTTCCCAATCGCAGACAGGAATTAGACCTCTACCTATCCATGATGGCAGATCTTAATCAAAGATACGGAGGAACTTTATTTTACGAGTATCACAAGTCTTTTTCAGCAAAAGCAGCTTCGTTCATTTCCTTATACAATTCAAGATTGGACTGGTCCGTTACCGACTCTGAATTGCTTATTCGCCATTTCGGAGGCCAAAAAGCTCCGGTTTGCCTCATTTGTAGCTCCCACGGTCACTCAGCTTCTCTCTGTCCTAAAGTTCATGCTAGCCGTGCTTCACCCGCTCTCCATGGTGTTGATCCTTCAAACCTCGCGCTCGACGTAAAAGGCCGTCCAATTATTCAATTCAATGGCATACCTCTATGCAATAACTTCTGAATAAGTTATTCAATAATGAATCTGGTTGTTCATATTCTAAATGTAAATTTTCACACATTTGCAGCTTCTGCAAGGAACCCCACCCGAAATCCGTCTGCCCTCGACGCTACAGACCAGCCTTAAGAGGGAAAGCACCTCAGAAAAAATTCTGAGCGGTCACCCCTCAACCCCCATTAACATTGTAAACCTTTCCTGCTACCTTTCCTCCCACCCCGATTCACCCTTCGTCGATAACTTAATTACAGGGCTCTCTCAAGGGTTTCGGGTCGGCGTTCTCACTCCTCTATCCACCTCCTATGTTGCAAAAAATTTGCAGTCTGCTCTGGCTGAGCCTGACGTAGTTTCAGGTCTGATCACTAAAGAATTAAATAAAGGCTATTGGCCCTTTCAGTTCTCCTCCTTTTTCTCCATTCCGTGTTAACTCCATCGGCTTGGCTACACGTAAATACTCTGGGAAAAAACGGCTAATTTTTGATATGTCCTCGCCTCACTCCACTGCTTATGCTAGCATTAACGAATGCATTCCACCCGAACCGTTTTCGCTGTATTATGCCTCGGTCGACGACGCAATTCAGCTAATCAAGTTAGCCGGTCACGGCGCTTGGTTGGCCAAAGCGGACATCACCGACGCTTTTAAAATAATGCCCATTCACCCGGCTGATTGGCCTCTTTTCGGAGTTAAATGGGAATCCAAATTCTATTTTGCAGTTAGACTCACTTTCGGCTGCAGGAGCAGCCCCCAAATTTTTAATCGTTTGTCTGAGGCACTGTGTTGGATCTTGTTGAATGTCTGCAAGCTGCCTTTTGTGTTACATTTGCTCGACGATTTTCTGTTAATCGACTTTCCTTCTTCCGAAAGCTTCGTGCTCGATACTCTCAAACAAGTCTTTTGCGACGTTGGCGTTCCTTTGTCCGAAGAAAAAACAACCGGTCCCGCTACACGTCTCGAATTCCTCGGCATAATTCTGGACACTATTAAGATGCAAGCTTCTCTTCCACACGAAAAACTCGTTCGAATTAGGTACGTTATGGAATCGTTCCTCACATCTCGTTTAATTTCCAAACGTGACATGCTTTCTCTCCTCGGCCATCTCAACTTTGCCATGCGAATCATTCCGCAAGGTCGTTCATTCATATCTCGCCTGCTGAATTTGGCTCACTCCGTTGCAAATTTAAGCGACTCGATTTTCCTAGATGACGGTTGTTTATCAGATCTTAGGTTTTGGTCTCATCTGCTAAACGACTGGAATGGCATTTCCTTTTTCTATAATGACGTTTCCGAATCATCCAACACACTAGAGCTTTATACCGACGCAGCCCCGTCTATTGGTTTTGGGGGATTCTTCCAAGGGCAATGGTTCGCAGAGAAGTGGCCTCACGATTTTGTCGATTTTATCCAAAATTCCGCCTCGTCCGCGCTCTACGAAATCTACCCTATTGCGGTTGCTAGCGTTCTCTGGGGCTCAGCCTGGTCACGGAAACGTATAACTTTGTTTTGCGACAACGAAGCCACTGTCCACATCATCAATAAAGGTCGTTCGCATTGCCCAGCTATCATGTCTATTTTAAGACGTTTAACTTGGCAATCCGTGATGCACAATTTCATTATCAAAGCCGAACACATTCCAGGTCATTTTAATGACATTGCTGACGCTCTCTCTCGCTCTCGTTTGCAGGTGTTCCGACGTCTTTGCCCAGCGGCCAACAAGGATCCGACGCCGTGCCCCACTCTGCAACAAATTCTCTTGAATTAAATAGGCCTATTGATTTTAACAAGCTTTTAAATTCAGCCAAATCGTACATCGGCAAAGGTGTGGCACCTTCAACTCTTAAAGCTTACAATTCGGCGTGGTCCTGGTTCACAATGTTTTGCTTCACCTTTCAAATTCCGCTATTTCCCATTTTAATTTCGACCGTGTGTGCTTTCCTCACATACTGTTTTGAATCACGCCGTCTCAATATTACTACAATACGTAAAATTCTAGCCGGAGTTCAATTCCATGCAAGGTACAACAACCCAGATTGCCCAAGTTTATTTTCGTCTCCCTCCATTCGGTTACTTCTCAAGGGCATGTCAAAATCCGTGTTAAAAGTTCGAGACAAACGTCAGCCTATCACACTCCGCATACTTCAGACCTTAGTTTTAAAACTTCGTAGTGGCTTATTTGACAACTATTCAAACTCTCTGCTCGAGGCTACGTTTCTAACGGCATTCTACGGTTTCTTGCGCATTGGCGAGTTTACTACCGATAGTAATCGTTTCAATCCAACAAAAGATTTATCGTTTCAAGATTTACATTTCTCACCTAATTACTTTTCATTGTTGCTTAAACACACAAAATCTGATTCACTCGGTTCTGGTGTCACAATTTCAATTTCCAAAATAAATAACTCGCTATGCCCATTCACTTTTATGTTAAACTATCTCAAAATACGACCGCGCACTTCTGATAACTCACCTCTCTTTATTCACTCAAATGGGTTCCCCATGACAAAACGGTGGTTTAGAATTCACCTGTCAACCACCTTGACCGCCGCGGGTCTCTCTCCTGATATCTTCACGAGCCATTCTTTCCGCATCGGTGCTGCCACTACCGCGGCAGAACGTGGGGTTCCCGAGTCTACCATCAAACTGCTCGGTAGATGGTCGTCTTCAGCGTACGAAACGTACATCAGATCAGACTATCATAAAGTCCTCGATGCCCAGCAGTCTCTCGCAACATAAAGGTATGTGAAATTCGCTAGCTACTGGTGGTGGTTTACTTTCATGGTCTCACTTTTGCTATCAGACGTGCATTTAGCCTACCCGAAATGGCTTGCCCATGCTTCCTTATTATTACTACGTCTGTTATTAAACATTAATATTTTAACAAAGACTATAGGCTAGGCTATAATCAGCTGCCTAACGTCAGCGTCAATACCGGCGTTGCGGATTTACGTTAATAACTTTACTATTTTAGCCTAACGTGGTCCGTTCGACAGTCGCGGGTTATCGTGCGCTAATCACCAAAAGTCAATCGTGGCTTTTACAATCGTCTTAATTATTATACTATTATTATTATTATTATTATTATTACTATTATTAATATTATAATCATAATTATTATTATCATCTCAATTACGATATTTTCTATTATTAATTATCAATGATAATCTACGTAGTCCTAAATAACGAGGCTCGAAGCCTGATGCTGCTATTATTGCCTATCGTGGCTTATTTTCTCAGACCTAACGTGGTCCCGATCATTTAAGCCAATCGAGGCTATACGGACAGTCGAAGCATGTCGCTGCTTTCACCTTTTGCCTATCGTGGCTTGCTTATTTTCTCGGATCTAACGTGGTCCCGTACATTAAGCAAATCGAGGCTATACGGCCAGTCAAAGCCTGTCGCTGCTTTCACCTTTTGCCTATCGTGGCTTGCTTATTTTCTCGGATCTAACGTGGTCCCGTACATTAAGCAAATCGAGGCTATACGGCCAGTCAAAGCCTGTCGCTGCTTTCACCTTTTGCCTATCGTGGCTTGCTTATTTTCTCGGATCTAACGTGGTCCAGTACATTTAAGCAAATCGAGGCTTTACGGCAGTCAAAGCCTGTCGCTGCTTTCACCTTTTGCCTATCGTGGCTTGCTTATTTTTCTCAGACCTAACGTGGTCCCGTACAATAAGTCAATCGAGGCAATACGGCCAGTCGAAGCCTGTCGCTACTTTCACCTTTTGCCTATCGTGGCTTGCTTATTTTCTCGGATCTAACGTGGTCCAGTACATTTAAGCAAATCGAGGCTTTACGGCAGTCAAAGCCTGTCGCTGCTTTCACCTTTTGCCTATCGTGGCTTGCTTATTTTCTCAGACCTAACGTGGTCCCGTACAATAAGTCAATCGAGGCTATAAGGCCAGTCGTGGTATAAAAGGTTTCGGAACCTGCTGTGAGTTACCGCGGCTATATAGTAAATTGGACGAACGGCCAGTCGTGGCTTAACTTGGGTGCCAACCGTGGCTATAGCTACCAAAGACAATCGTGTCTATATCACTTTTCTAAGACCAACTAGCTTATTATTATTATTATTATTGTTTAATGAATCCAATTCACTAAAAATTCAGTCAATAATTGTCTAACGCGTCTCGTTTTCCTTCCTTTGATCTAACGTGGTTTTACTAAAGATTTCATTTCGATAGCCTATCGTGGCTATCATTAGGAGCCAACCGTGGCTTCTTTTATACAATGCCTATCAAGGCTTTAATCGTTTTAAATGCTGAATAAACTAACATGGCTCCACCCTTTTAATGCATTCGTAACATCTTATTCGTCACTTGTATTTCTGGCTAATTTTCTTTTGGGGGTAGGCTCACCCCTGCCTTCATCTTCAGGCAGGAAATGCCAGTCTACCACAGTCACAGATTAAGGATGGAGCCCACGCCAAAGAAAGTGCCAATTTATTCTGTCTTATTATTCTATCAAATAAATTTTGTTCAAATTTCTATCGCCTCAGAGTCTCTCTGGTAGAAATGAAAGCGCAGCGTAAAGTTCTACCAGGATGACTCTAATGCCACATTATTCATTCATAATTAACGCGACAGCCAATGCCAGCTTAACACCATGTATAAAAAGACCAAACTTACTCTTCTATTCGGCTGCCCATAGGTGTCGTAGCTGAAGTTCCCCTCCATCCTCCCCACCACCACCAGGTTGGCTACCATCCATACTACATCGGGGGTAGGCTCACCCCTGCCTTCATCTTCAGGCAGGAAATGCCAGTCTACCACAGTCACAGATTAAGGATGGAGCCCACGCCAAAGAAACTGCCAATTTATTCTGTCTTATTATTCTATCAAATAAATTTTGTTCAAATTTCTATCGCCTCAGAGTCTCTCTGGTAGAACTGAACCAGCTCTCTGTTCCCAGCCCTATCTGTCAATAGATCAACAGCTTTCTGACAGATAGGCAACAGCTGGTGAGAATGGGGAAATTCATGTCAAGCAGCCGCACCACCAACACTGGTGCCCCTCAGGGTTGTGTTCTTTCCCCTCTGCTCTTCTCCCTCTACACCAACGATTGCACCTCTAAAGACTCCTCTGTCAAACTCCTGAAGTTTGCAGGTGACACCACTCTCATCGGCCTCATTCAGGATGGTGACGAGTCTGCCTACAGACAGGAGATTAAAGAGCTGGCTGGATGGTGCAATCATAACAACATGGAGCTCAACACGCTCAAAACTGTAGAGATGATAGTGGACTTCAGGAGGAATCCCCCTACATTTTTCCCACTCATCATCATGGACAGCACTGTGGCTACAGTGGAGACATTTAAGTTAAAATTAAATTAAGTCCCACCTGAAGTGGGACACTCACGTTGACTCCATTGTAAAAAAGGCCCAACAAAGGTTGTACTTCCTTCGCCAGCTGAAGAAGTTCAACCTACCACAGAAGTTGCTAAAACAGTTCTACTCGGCTGTCATTGAGTCTGTTCTGTGCACATCAATAACTGTCTGGTTTGTCTCAGCTACAAAATCAGACATCAGAAGATTACAGAGAACAGTTCGGACTGCAGAGAGGATTATTGGTGCTCCCCTGCCCACCCTTTAAGAACTGTATACATCCAGGGTGAGGAAAAGAGCTCAGAATCACCCTGGATCTCTCACATCGAAGCCATCCCCTTTTAGAACTTTTGCCATCTGGCCGGCGATACAGAGCCCCAAATACCAGGACGACCATGCACAAGAACAGTTTTTTCAACCAGGCAATCCACCTTATGAACAGCTAAATGTTCACCCCATTGTGCAATAAAAATATGTGCAATAACCTTCATCAATCATCAATAGCACAACTGTATATGCCACTTATATCTATTTTTCTATATATTTTTTGTCTATTTATATTTACATATGTGTGTATTTTCTATTCTCATATTATCTTTATTTATTTTTTTATTGTCTGTGTGTTGTTGTTGTGTATGTACACTGGAAGCTAATGTCACAAAAACAAATTCCTTGTATGCGCAAGCATACTTGGCAATAAAGCGCTTTCTGATTCTGATTCTGATTAACTAAGGACTAACACATAACTAATCTAAACAAACAAACAAACATACAGTCATTCACACAGGGGGAAGTGCAAGTGAGAACCATTAGAGAAACAAGGAAAATGAAGCTATGAAAGGAGTCAGTTAGCCTTTAGTGAAACCATCAGTGCCATTTTTCAATGGGTCTATAGCTTATACCAAACCTCTGTTTGTACGATATTTGCATTGCCTTAATTGTGGACGAGTGTCCGGATGCAGTCTCATATGAAATTCTTGATGGTTTCAAGGTTTTGGATTTACGATCATGTTCTTCCTGGTTTGAAGAGTGATGTCCTCCAATGTCCTGATGTCTTGACTCGGTGGTGAAGGTGCAAAGGAAGCTGATGAGATGCATGTGAAGAGAGTGAAAGCACAAAAAAGCATTGAGAATTGAGAAGAACGGAAGAGAGAAAATGTAGCTAGTGTGAGTCTTTTATCTCTTTAGGGAGGTCACACCTCAAGAAGTTCAGAGAGCCACTAGTGTTTTGGACTTTCGGAGGGAGACTTTACGACTCTTTGTCTTAGTCCATGGTATTTTGCATATGTAATTCAATTGGGTGTTGATGCAAGAACTACTAAGGATTCTTAGAATACTAATATGTTGCACAGGTATCAACAAATAATATAGACCATCTTTTAGACAATCAAAATAAGAAATCAAAGTGACCAAACATAGCATATATGTGGTTATACTAGACTTGTGGTCTATCATAACACATGCATAAAACAGTTATACAATACAAAAGACTAAATGCAGGAACAGTCAAAATATACACAGTGATCGGTGATGATTTGTGTGTTCGTTCACAGAAAGGTTTGTCTCAGAATGAACAAAATAAGTCACTCCCAATGGGGGAAGAATCTTGATACATACTTTTGGATCGTAAAGTTTATCTGGTCAGGCAAAAGTGTCCTAGTTGCCATAGTAACCAGGCCCATCACCGTAGTCTGTGCTTATTTGTTAACCCTCTGGGGTCTAAGGTGATTTTGGGGCCCTTGAGGTATGTTGACATGCCCTGACATTTGTGCTTATTTCAGCTACTTATAACATACTATTTGCCCATATGTATTTTTTATTTTATTTTTTTGTATTAAGCACAAACTGTGCTACAATAATATGTGAGAAAGATGGATGTACATGTTTGCATTTTTTAGAAAATATATATATATATTATGCGTGGTTAGCACATTTTAGGAAAAAACATTTCTCTAAAACATGGCCTTAAAACATATACTGAATAGTTCTGACGAAATAATTTGAGTAATCAGTCTTGTAGGCTAGAATATTTACTTTACAATGATGTGAGAGTCATTCTGACCACTTTATCACAAACAATGATATAATGATTTTAATTTTGAAAGTAAGTTTTTGGCCAGCATTGCCATATTCATGGGAGTGTTAATAGCTCTGAATATTCAATTCACACAAGGAGAGACAAAAGACACTCCCACAATGGCTAATGTTCCCCCATCACAGCTAATGTTCGCCTATCAAGTTGGAGTGCTGTGAAGAAAGAATGTGAGAACGCTCAAAGATTTTCATCTATTTCATTGTAATTCCTCTATGTGGAAAAGTGTTGTGCCTTGCTTGCAGTGCTACAAATGTGAAGGTATATTAACACTTTTCACTAGCAGCATACAGATAACAATTAGAGAATCTATATTATTATCACTGTTTCTGTAATGCCAAACAAGTGCACATACTGTTTGAATTATGACAATGTAAACATAATTACATCAGTAAAATATTAATTTTAGAAATATTAGATTACAGTGCACTTACAAATGCTGATAACAAAATAAAAGAAACTACATTTTTATTACTAATATCAATCACTAATAACCGTGCATAACAAAAACATATGATTTTGTTACGTCAAACAAGTACATATACTTCAATATTATGGCGATGCAAACACAATTACATCAGTGAATTATTATATCTGTGAATTTATTCGATCACAAAAACTGAACTACCCCTGGTACTGCAGTACAAATAATGCTAATAAAACTACCTCAGACTCAAGTGAAAGAGTCATATGTGATGCAGGTATGCAATCACTAAAAACATTACAGTCCTATTACTTTTGTATTATCCTAGCATGAAACCTTCATTGTGTCGTAAGTATTTAGATACAATTAATAGTATTGTATTGTATGAATTGTACCTATCCTTTTCACTCGATTTCAAACCTTTTAGCCAGGACTTATAGTTTTGGAAAAACCCAGCTATATGTTCAAGTTTATGTGAGAATATCACATTAACTAATGCAAATAAGAAACATTACTTGCTCATCTGAACGATCGTGTCACATGGATCAGCCGCGCGTCGCATTCTGTTCTTCATCTGAGGTGAATTCTGTGTTTAGTCCTCTCAGTGTGTCTTCTTCCATAAGCCAACATTAGCTGAGATGAACTAGATGAATTCTCAAAGTTGGTTTGCGGTGATGTGGGCGTTAACATCCCCGCGCGGCGCACATGGCTAATTATTATATCAAAAGCTAAACTAAAGAAAGGGCGTTAACAAATTAACTTATAATGAGATCTGAGTGCAAAACTCAACATGCTGTTGGTTTCATACAGATTACATCATAACAGAACATTTGTTTTCGACAAGACTTACTTTATTTAAAAGTAGAGATATCAAGCTTTCTATTAATGTGTATAAGATGTCTGTGTGCTGAACATCCACCCAGTTAAAGACACATTTACTGAGGCGTTTCTAATCGCGGTGCGCGGAGACGCTGAAGACAGAAAAAAAACACCCCATCTGTTTTCTTTATTTAAAAAAAGAACAAAGTTCAGTTGTTACTGTGAGTGTACACAAAAAAACAAAAAACAACAACAACAAAAAAAAAAGAAGTATACACTTAACTGTTTCGAATGATGTATAACTCTTATTTGTGTGACTAATATCGACAGAGTATTTTTAGTGTCTTTCGCTTTTCAGTCACAACAACCTGGTGTAGAATTCAGCTACAACAAAGAGCTTGTTCAAGGCACTTTCCTTCATATATTTTATCAGGGGTTAAATGAGGAAAAACAGTCATGTCAGGTATGACCTTATACATTTTCTTGTAGGTTGGTGATGATTTACTCTTGAAACAAAAAACTAAATCAACAGCTGAAAAAGAAGGAAGTTAAAAAATACCAGACACCATAGGTAAAAAGGTGTTTTGTTTGTGTCATTGCGCCATTGGCTATCTCCAATGAAAATTAAAATCAATGCCTGAAAATGAGAAGAGGTTGCTGGAGAGGGGCAGCCAGAAATTCTAAGCAGTGATGAGCACAAAGAAAATATCCATATGCTCACAGTTAAGCTCACAGACCCAGTCAAATCCAAAGAAATTAATCACTCAACTTATTGGTAAGTGGTGCATGGTTTCATGTTTCATTAATTGTGCACTTTCAGGTGCTGTTTGACTCAGGGGCACAAGTGGCAATGGTGAGCAAATCATAAGTTAAGCAAGCATAGCCTCATATGACAATTTTTAGACTTGAATCTTTGTTTGGTGAATATACCCATGAAATTTCTTTCTGCTACCATCTGTGAAGTCCAGTGCAGAGTTCGATGATGGCACAGTGTAAGTACAACAATGTTTCAGCCTGGGCCTGAGAAACATTGCCCTGGGGGTCTAGAACTGTTCCAGCTGATGTTCTGGTTGGCTTATCAAAGTGCATGAATGTCCCAATTCAGAACTGTATGAAACATGATATTTGACTACTGCAAAGAGAATGGTTCTTGGTACTGTTGAAGATATGCTTGATATGAAACCGGTCAAACATTCCTCCATCAGCCCTGAACCAGTGCATCAAAACACAGCCTGTTTTTGTTCACCTCAATTGTGTACTGATGGACAGACTTTAAGAAAACTTAAAGACATGCATACAACCGTGCAAAAGAATGATGAGAGGATGAGAGAATGGCATCCTTTTGTCCAATTTAACTGAAGAAGGAAAATTGTAAAAAAAATATGTTATTCAACCAGCAGAATCTCTAAACTCTTCTGATGTTGACTTGCTTCCTGCCCAAATTCTCGGACAACCCTTATCACCCGCAGGAGTATCCACTTGAATGCCTAAATAGGACTCTTCTCCAGATTCTCTGAAGGAAATCAGAGTGGAAAGATCATCTGCCAGACATAGTACACAATTACAACTGTACAACACACAATGCTACAGGCTATTATATGTTTTCTCTTCTCTTTGGTAGAGCTCCACGGTTGCCCATCGACTTGGTTCCCATTCAGTATTCACAATTCGTCATTGTGTCAAGTATACAACACTAGGGTTGCTCTTGGGAGCCCAAACACCTCTAAACAAATTCTAGGCATGGCCAAGCTTATGGCACGGGCAGCGGTTTACTCTTCTCAAACACAGTTAAGTGTTGTGAGAGTACCCCTGGCTGCTTCGACGATGATCTTGAAGAGCAAAGTTCCCCCTAAAAGAGTAACTAAAAGAGTAACTTCTCTAAAAGAGCTTGCACAGTTGAGGACTGTATGTCGATCAACATGCCTTTCCATCTGTGCCCTTCTGGTTGTGGCTTTTACCTCTCCCGGAATGATTTGCACGATCGTTGTGTTTGGGCCAAGCTTATGCTGAAACAGCGCTTCTTGTGTGTGTCGATGGCAAGCAAAAGGAAGCAAGTGAGATTCTGCTGAGTGAAGCCCCGCAGACCACTAGTTTCTTGCATCCCCTAGTCAAGCTACCAGAAGAGTTTGATAGCCTGTCTCAGTATGGCTTTGATTTGCTGTTCGGAGCTCATAACGAGAAGGAACAGGAGGCCACGGCATCAGAGGGTGGGCATGAGCCATCTGAAGCTGAAGCCTCGGCTGAACAGGCTTCCGTGGGGGCTGAGTCGCAGAGATCTTGGCACAGTTGCCAGATTGTGCCCTTCCCCAGGGAGAGGAGGTCTCTCTTCAGAGGAATGTGCCAGGGAGGAGCTGACGACAGGAGTACAAACTCTAAGGACCAGATCCCGTTGGGCCAATACGGGGCTACCAGCAAGAGTTGTTCTCTGTCCCTGTGCAATGAGGCTCACTGGTGGAAACGCATACTTGTTTTGATTTAATCAAAACACGACTGAGTTTGCCCGGATTGTGAGTGGCATGCAAAGACTTAAGTCTGTGCAGCCTCCGCAATCTTTGTAAAGAAACAAGATGACAGGGACAGCCCGAGAGGAAGGGCAAACCATAGGAAGGGGCCTGTGTCTTAGAAGGATCAAGACATGGAAGTATGCATCCTTCAGGTCTATTGTCATGAACCAATCCTCATCCCTAACACATGTGAGAATGTGCTTGAGGGTTAGCATTTTGAATGGGAGCTTGTGAAGATCTCAGGTCAAAACTCTTAAATATAAGATCGGAGTCCACCACCCTTCTTGAGTACAATGAAGTAAGGGCTGTAAAACCTTTTCTTCATCTTGGCTGAGGGGACAGCCTTTATCACACCCTTTGCTAAGAGGGTTGTGACTTCCACTCGAAGGACCGCAGCATTCTCATCTCGAAACCGAGGTAAAGAAAATACCACTCAACGTGGGCAAATGCCTCATGAACTGAATTGCATAGTCGAGCCGGATGGTTCTGAGAAGCCAACGGGAGGGGTTGGAGAGGTTTACCTAATTGTCCAAAAACTCTGCTAGTGGTTGTAAAACTGCTACTGGCCCAAAATGCGATGTCCAGCGGCCTGGGTGAAGGCGTTCTGCGTGTATGTCTTTTCTGATGCTTCTGTAAAAAAACACTTGATTTATTAAAACTTTGATATCTAATTTAATTCGAACTCCTTCCTCGTTTGAATCTCCAATTTCAAGTGTTTAAACGCGAATTGCGGTAATAGTTTTAAAAACTGATCGGGCTATTGGTTGTGCTATAATTTAGATATTTGATTCTTTCCGACTTACCATACTTTCAATTATCCATTCATTGGAGACCTAATGTCTCATTTATGCCTGCGCAGAGCATACGGGCACAAAATCGCCAGCCTGATCCTAGTCAGAGGGTGTAGGTGACTAATACCTTTTGCCAGCCGCCTACTGCTTGCTTTATTACAAAAGTGTAGTTTACATAGTCTTTTTTACCCTTACAACGTGCTAATATCAGCGATGGGCAAATCAGGGGGTCTCAGAAAGAAGTGCCTACTGCTTCTTCGTTCTCGAGCCTGCTGCCTGCCTACCCTGGCCGTATGTTTGTGGTAACAAAAGCCTCCTCTCAATATAATAATCATAATGATTTCAGGTGAGTCTAAAATGAATCAAAAAATGTTTATTTTGCCAGGCATAATAAAAATACCAATCAACAGGGTAAATTCACTCAATTAATAAAAGAAACATATACATTAACATTTAGTTACACAACTGATAGCATAAAACATATAATAAAAAACAGTGTTACAAAGAGTCAGCATACCTGGCAAATAGCAAGACATCATTTGGGAAGTTCTGCTTACAGATGCTTCCCTGAATGTTTCGCCAGTCCTCTTTAAATACCCAAATTCAAACAAAGCAATCATAAATTTGGCATAACAAAAGCTTCACTGGGCTTTTGCTGGCACAGGAGACGATCTGGGGGTCATCTCCCTCCTGGGGTCATAAAAAGCAACACCTGGCAGAGACCTTATCAGGGACACATCCCACACCAGTGGAGCAGAGTCTTCCTCAGATTTGAGATCTTTATTTTTGGTCTGTTCCACTGATGTGAGACTGAGATAATATTTCCAACCGCAATGAGACCATACAAATGATACCAAACATAAAAAGATTATAGCCATGAATACTGAAAATAAAGTAAATACATTATACCAGCATCTCCCGACACTTCTAAGTCACCTTTTAATGACCTAGCTCATCTGCCCTGGAGAGAAGGAGGGGGCCTAAGGATGGGTGAAGAGACAGAGGTGCAAATGGTCTGTCTTCCAGATTTTCTCGTCAGATTAAAAGATTTATTGTTTTGTGGCACAGTAGGTGTGCTGCGAGAGTTCCTGCATCTTTGGCTTCCCGGGCGGAAAAAGGCAACCTTACATGGTCTTAGAGGAACTACACCCAAAATCATTTCCGCAAATCATGACCAAAATACAGTATGCAATATATATTATAAAAAAATACCACCTCTCTCGTATGTATTCTGTGATTGTTTTGGAGCAGCCCAAGCTGTCTCTCATCATGCTGTGTGAAATGCTGACTGAATACTGGCTCAAAACACATAACTGCTGCATAGCATATACAGTTGTGTTTATTTACAGATGACGGTCCAATTGTAGACACGATTGCTTGTTCTTTAACAAGAGCTGTTAATTGATCACACTGACCTGCCTTCAGATTGCAGACATTGTGTCAAAATGAAGACACTAGGGGTTGCTCGAGGGAGCCCAAACACTTTTGAAAGCTTTAAGAAAAGGCCAATGAAATTGGTTGTGCAGAATTTGCATGGCTGGCCCCGCCCTGGGCATCCGGATATAAAAGTCTTTGTTTGTTGATAGTTTATGTTCTGCTTCGAAGGACATGACTGTGGGTATGCTCGGCTCACAAGTCACGTTCTTTTCGTAGAGCTTCACGCTTTGGTCCTTTTTTGGTCCTTCTCTTTTCGTAGAGCTTCTTGCTTTGGTCCTTCTACTTCCCGGTACGAGGCCGCAGGGGGGCAAGCTGGGGGCCCGAGTTCGGGTAGACTCTGAAATGGCAGCCATGTTTGAATGGGCAGCTAAAGACATCGGGCCTGAACAGAACCCTCCGCCTCGTTGTGGCCTCGAGTGTTTGCGGTTCCCGGAATTGCAGGAGGTTCTGACGAAATTGTGGTAGGCCTTTTTTCGGCTGAAACACGGTATACCAGGTCCTCCTCACTTATCTCCCTCGATGGGGTCCAGCGAGAGGGTCTTCAGGATTCCCCAGGTGGATTGCCGCTTCGGTACAGTTGCCCACGGTGCACCGACCCCTGGTAGTAGTTCTCTAAACTCTCGTCCAGAGCGTGAGAGGGCTTTGAGGCTGTCTGGACAGGCTGTGTCTGCCATGCACACTTTGGCCTTCCTGCGGGCTGCCAGGCCAAAGTGTTATGAGATCTGCACAAGGGCAATCTCGACTCAGAGTATTTGCAGAAACTGCGTTCAGTTCTGACTATGCTTCCGTGCATCGAATATCATAACACAGGCTCTGGGTGGAGTGATGTCCACCACGGCGGTCCAGGAGCACCACCAGTGGCTTGACCTGGTTAAAATGCAGCGTGTCTGGAAACTCGCTTTTCTACCCCCCATTTTTTTTTCAGGTGGGTCTTTTTTGGTGACACCATGAAGGTTATTCTAACTATTTTATTCTAACTCCCCATCAGTGTTCCTCCTGCGGTCAGTACTGGCCCTGTTTCCCTAGGACAGCACTTCCGCCTGCTCATCTTCAAAGACGGTCCCCTGCAAAGACTGTCGTGGCCCCACAGCGAGCCGGTCCCACAGTCTGACCCGTTTATGGCCTATTTTGCAGGAAGGTGGCCATTGTTACCACACACCTCTCTCAAGGCTGTGCCCAGTCAGTGCTAAGCTGCATGAGAGCTCCCGAACGCAGTTTAATGGCTCTCCTGGAACACTTCCAGAGGCTCCTCACCCACATGACATCAAAACTCAGCCTCCGTCATGCTGTTGAGTCTGATGAACATAAGACCGCTAAGGCACTGACTACATACCTGAATCCCGAGATGGGCATAGCACCAGGTTTCACTCCGTGTGAACATCACCCCAGCAGGTCCCAGGACCATCAGTCTTGGTAGACATTTTGTTTCTACAGGCTGCGATTTCCCTAGAACAAATGTCCAGACGCATCTTGGTCTCTTCGGATATCTCCAAGACAGCCGGTGGCGCGATATGCAATGGGCAGGCTACCTTGGGTCTGGACAGGCCCTCGATTGCAGTGGCACCTCAGACTGCCTTGAGTTGTGGACATTTATCTAGGCCCTGGAGAGGTTCCGAACGGCTTCAGGGCAAACATATGTGTTGCTCTGGCCAAGACAACACAGCGACTGCAACATTCTTCTACCACCAGGGCAGAGTTTGCTCCTGATGCACATCACAACTAGCCCTAGTCTAGTCTGGTCTAGACTGGTGACCAAGAACCTGATGATAACTCTAGTTGAGCTCCATGATCATGCAGATGGGATAAACGTCACTGCAACACTCCACCGATCTGGGCTTTAAGGTGGTGTGACCAAACTCAATCCTTTCCTTAGTGCAATCACATAAAAACGCACTTGGAATTTGCAAAAAAAAAAAAAAAAAAACTGTAGTACATTATAAAACAGTATACAATAACAGCAATCATAAAACCATCATATATATATATATATATATATATATATATATATATATATATACACACACTGAAGAAAATTATAAACGTAAGATATTAGCTCAAAATTATTATAGGGAATCAAAATGGGAATCAGATCTAACGATTCGATTCAGCTTGATTAGATTAACTTGATTCAGAATTAATAATTTGCACCTATTAACCGTTCGTCCAGCGAAGGGGTTAAATTAGTACATGTTACCAATTCTGAGGTTTATATTACTTTGTGGCCACGACATAATATAAAAAGTTATTTCGTTAACTCTTAAGGGCAAGGTAGCAAGATCTGTTATGGGGTTATGGGGTTAACAGAGCTTAAACGGAATCCCAAAACAACATTACTAGCAATTGCTACTATAGTTCTTAGATTGCAACCTGGTAGAACCACAAAAGCAGAGATTCGGCTTTTAGCTGCTAATAAGGATTTTGTGCACCAATTCAGCCAATTCAAAGGAGATTTTGTTTACTTGCGTCCTGTTTGAACGGGGGTTTCCTCCGTGACTTTGTCGGGTGTCCTGATTGGTGGCTCGTAGATGATGTCTTTGGGAAACACGTCAATGATGAGTGAGCTGCTTGGCCGGATGGCTCCGATTGGTTGCCGGGTTACGCAATGTGATGCGCGGGAAGTTTCTTCTGCAGTCAGAGTTGCCAGACGCAAAGTCTTTGAAGAATTCGGCCGGTTAGCGGAGCTGAGTCTGTTTCCTGTAGAGTTCTGGATGGCACAATCGCGTGATGGTCAGCGCAGTGGAATGGCGGCGCACGGCGCAAGGCGCAAGGTGGAAATCAAACGGCGAAAAGGCACACGGCGAAAGGCAAGGCATTGTTCGGAGCATAGGGTCAACACCAAACATCAGATATCTTGCATACAGTCAAATACATTTTGTAGCCTTATCTATTAAGGAAAATATAATGCAAATACATAAAAGGGGAATATATTCACTCATACACATACACACGATTACACAAAACACACCACACATATCGAAAGGTAAAGAACATACTATTCATCGGTACTGTTACTCTAATTGCGGTAGAAATAGTCTGTTTTAAGAGTTTGTGTATTCTGAATAGCCGTCCACAGTTTAGTAGAATGCAGAAAGGAGGTGACCAGAGTGTCCGGAGGTCATGCTGTGAAGCCCTTTGAGCTTTGCGGCTGGTTTCTGTCATTATAAACCTTTCTGTTTGTATGTTTGTCAATTCAGGAATAGCGTGTCATCAGCGACACAGGCCATCTGTTCCATGGATGATCTGAGGGGTACCTGTTAATCTTGATCCCCTTATCTTGATCTGGGCAAGACACTGATCAAAGGGGAATGGTTTGCGTAGTTCCTGCAGACAACGAGCGATGGGGGGAATCCTAGACTGGGTGGCACCAAGGAGCAGAGTCATTTTATGACTCTTTTAGATTCATCTGGAATGTGGTGATCTCTGCAGTTTGATGATCTGTTCGACCAAGGTCCCACAAACACAACACTTTTGTTTTTACCTCCATTTTTCATGAGCTGAACTCAAAGATCTAAGACTTTTTCTATGTACACAAAAGGCTTATTTCTCTCAAATATTGTTCACAAATCCATCCATCTCACAGGTGTGGCATATCAAGATGCTGATTAGACAGCATGACTATTGCACAGGTGTGCCTTAGGCTGGCCACAATAAAAGACCACTCTACAATGCACAGTTTTACTGTATTTGAGGGTCCGGGGCGTCTGAAAACCAGTCAGTATCTGGTGTGATCACCATCAACTCCTTCGCATAGAGTTCACAGATGTGAACAGTACAGCTGTGTTTTACCCGGCATTTAAGTTTTTCATTTCCCCAGTGTTTGTGTTTGTTTCCTGGCCTTATGGATGCATCTGTCCTTATCCTCCTGCTGGAGCAGGGGGAACGCTCTCTTGAGGGCCACACCAATGACTTCTGAGTACAAATGGATAGCCTCAACCCGGAGCAACCATCGAGCCATCACAAAACGGAGCGACAGAGCAAAGGACCACCCCAGAGCCTGAGCTCTACACGTCCGACCAGGTGTGAGAGACAGCAACAGTGGCCGCAGCGGCAGATATCTACGTGGAGTGAGAGGGAGCTATGGATAGCCCTGCCCACTGCATCACCACTGAGGGTGAGCTGGAGCAGGATGCTGGAGAATACATTGACTTTTCTTCTGTGGACATCATCATTACAAACCAAGTTTTCCCGCTCACTCTTCCTATCTTGCCTCATCTATGTATAACTGCCATGCCACCACTATCGCCAGACAGACCCCCTGCTCACCCTCAACCCACCATCTGTGCGGTGGGCTTGCCGTGGGTCTGCCCTTCTCCATCGGCGTCATGGATGGAGGATCCCTCACCATCGCCTCCAACCTCTGAGTCCCGGACTCCGCCTCAGCCCTCCGACCCACCAGCTCCACCATGGCACCTAGCTCCCTCATCTCTACCATCGCCTATCGGCCCACCAGCTCCACCGGGCTTCCTCTTTCTTTCCGGCTCTGCCTTGGTCGGACGTCATCCCGTCATCGCCTCAGGACTCCACTCCTCTGGCTGCAACTCATCTCTGTGTCCCACCGGGTCCTCCCTCCCTCCAGCTTCGCTTTGGTCCTCTGTCGCTCTGGCTCCGCCACGGACCTCCGGATCTCCACCTCAGTCGCTGGTGCTCTCTGGATCATTGTGTAGCAAATTAGCTCAAGGGGAAATATTAATAATTAATCATAACTCGTTATAATTAATTATAATATTTGGATAATTCAACAGAATTATCTTGATAAAGCAGAATTTACATTGCAATCATTTTTCTTGGCCACAGAAAATAACTTTCTTATGTACTAATGAATTAGAGAATGTAGCTTGAATTGGAAATCGTAAAGGGACATTAATTTGCAAGGCAGAATCAGAAACTCATGTAATTTGTGCACAATAATTTTATTAACTAAGGACTAACACATAACTAATCTAAACAAACAAACAAACAAATAAACATCACTCATACATGGAGGAGGGTCAAATGAGAAGCTGTTAGAGAGAGACAGGGATTGAAGCTATGAGATGAGTCAGCTAACCTTTAGTGAAACCATCAGTGACATTTTTCAGCGGGTCTATAGCTTATATTAAATCTCTATTTAGTCAAATGTATGATACTTGAATTGCCTTGATTGTGGACGAGTGTCCAGATGCAGTCTTGGATGAAAGTCTTCTGAGAAGTTCCTTCCCAGGTGCAAAATGAAGAAGAGCGAAGGGCTGAGAGAGAGAGACCGTATGTGACATTGTTCGCTTTTATTCTATAAAGTTTGCTTTTATTCCATAAAGAGTGCAGCACATTAACATTCCGTTAACCGGTTAGCTTGCCATTTACACTTCCATTCACGTTCTATTCGCATATACTACTGTTTACTTTTTTCTCTTGCTAAGTTGTTTCTCCCCCTGCTCTCTTCTTCACAAGTTCATCAAACAACAGTGGTAAGTTGAAATTGTTCTACAATCACAGGCTTCTTCTCCTGCTATTGTTGTTTGCACCACATGTATATCTTATCTATCTCTGTCCAACAGGGAGGGATTTACTTGTGATAAATGCAGGGAAATAGTTAGGCTGACAGAGAAGTTTTCAGAACTAGAGACACGCATCCATACATTAATAAAGAATAGTAAGAATGTGAGGGTCTTAGATATGGTTTTGGATGCAACTAGCTCAGTCCTGTACATTATTTGTTCCAGTCACAAAGCCTGTGCAGCAGGGCGACGGGTGACTGTGAGACGGCATAGTCAAAACACCACTCTTCCGTTCCGATCAGAACATCAAACAGGTTCTACCCACTCAGTGACACGCCCACTGAGAAACCTAATGAAAGTGCTATAGTTATTGGCGATTCTACTGTACGGAACGTAAAAATAGAGACACCAGCCACTGTAGTCCAATGTTTACCAGGAGCCAGAGCGCCTGACATCTTGGCAAATTTAAAATGTATATAATACAGAGAAACAAATGATAAAGCTTGTCAACACTGCACTGGCTCCCTGTTAAACATTGTGTAGATTTTAAAATCTTGCTAATTACGTATAAAGCCGCCAGTGGCTTAGCTCCTCATTACTTGAGCAAGCTCATATTTCATTAAAGTCCCTCACATCTGCTGAGTTCTCAAAATTCTTATAACTAAATATCAAAATCAACTGCGGATGGCAGAACATGTTCTTATTTAGCACCCAAACTCTGGAACAATCTGTTCGGTAGGCAGACACACTCTGTAAGTTTAAATCTAGATTAAAGACCCATCCCTTTAATCTGGTTTACACATAACATATTAACACATTTCTATAATTCAGATCCATTAAAGGATTAAGTTGCATTAATTAGGTCAACCAGAACTGAGAACACTTCCCATAACACCTGATGCACTCGTTACATTGCAAGAAGAATGGCACCTACGCTAATATTAGTCTGTTTAATTCTTATTCTGAGGTCACCGTAGCAACCAGATCCAGTCTGTATCGAGATCAGATGGTCACTGCAGTCCCCGGATCCAGTCCGTATCCAGTCCAGATGGTGGATCAGCACCTAGAGATGACCTCTACAGCTCTGAATGCCATTGGAGACCATGTCAACTAGATGAGCCCCAGAGATGGATCCCCAGTGAAGACATTGGCTGCGTTCGGAACTGCATACTTCCATACTATTTAGTAGGCAAAAAGCAGTAGGCGAGCAAATGAGTATGTTTGAATTTGCAGATTTAAAAAAGAGTAGGCGAGAATTGGACTAATTCTCGCGAGATTCGGACGTACGTATACTCAATTTGCGTTCGAATATGCCTACTTACCTACAATATTATAGGAGAAAAGAGTACGTGAAGAAAGAAGTGCGTTCGAAACTTCAGTATTCATAAATGAGTAGGCGAGAGATCCCCGGATGCCCTACTGCTTCAGCCCAGATTCTGAAGTGTTCATCGGATGGATACTTTTCTATCCCAGGATGCATCGGGAAAGCTTACTTACGAAGAAGAAGAGGATACGTCACGAGTAAAATAGACGAGCGTGATTTCAAACGTGAGTATTACAAACCAAAAACAGGGTTCCTTGTGTTAAAATCGCATTTGTTAAACGACTGTAGAGTAAACAGTTGATAATTTAAAGACGTTATATGTATTTGTCATTTTGCTGTAAAAACACATTTTTATTAGGGGAGCTTCAGTAAGCACAAATACATCTCCAAAGTAGATTTACATACATACAAACCATATACATCTTAGAGATTTAGTTATTTATTAACTTTTGACAGGAAAATGGTCGATAGCATATGATTTCATATGACTGCACACAAGTTATTTTATTTGTTAATAATATATACTGTATATACTTTTTTTGTATAATAGATTATATAATAATAATAATAAAATGAGGAACATTTGTATTGAATAAAAATATACATCAGTATCATACATATCAGCAAATACATTAACATTTACATGTTGTATTGACCACATAAATAATTCCTAAAATATTCAGTAGAAAAAGCAACTGACAACATGAATTGTAAAACATTTTAATCTGTTTCGATATTTTGGTAGTGGTGATTCTGGAAGCACATGAATGTTTGGAGCAGACACAGCAGTCAGATCGTCCCGGTCCGGTTCTCCCACTCTGGCTTCAGTGCTGTGGAGTTTAGGGGTCTCCATGTTCTTCCTCACCATGGTCTTCCTCATCCTCCGGCTCAGTGATGTCCCCTCTGAGAAGCTCGACATTGAAGCACAAAATCATCAAAATAGAAATGCAGAATTAGCACTGCATGTATTTATTATTATCATGGTTGTTTATTTACTCATTTTTCATATTGTTGACAATAAAGTATTTCATTCATTACTGCATGTCTTGTGTAAATTCATGCAACATAACCATATATATACAACTACAAAATATAATATATATATATATATATATATATATATATATATATATGTAACAAAAGTTATTAATTTAAGCACAATAAACTATGTATAATTAATGGTTATTAATTACACATACTTTATATACTTCTCTGAAACAGCCGAGTCAAAAATAAACCGAACGAATGCCCTCGTCCAGCGAGTATTAGCCGCCTTTATTCCAACTCTAAAAAAAACTAATTTCCTAGCCTTGAGAATTAATCTTCCCCACCGTAATTGGCTAAGTTACAGGACTGGATCAGTTTCGTAACGAAATCAAAACAGTTTAAGTGACGTGATATTTGTGAGCAATGAACACAGCAACGATTCAAACGTGAATACAAAATGTGGGTTTAATGATTACATAAAGGGGAAAATAGACACTAACGAGCAAATGACGAACACTAAACAAAAACACATTAAACATAAACGAACAGAGTGAGAGAGTGAGAGAGAGAGAGAGAGAGAGAGTTGCAGTTTCCAATCAGCTATTCACATCCCAAATCATCAGAAAAACCTGAATCCCCTTGACCTACAAGGGGCACAGCTTTCTTATTGCATCTAATAGTTAAATGGTTACTTGCATTGGTTTCCTTTTGTGTGGTGCTTACGCAAGGGTCCAGATGCCAGCTCAAAGGTAGTCCTGATGATTTCATGGAGATGGAGCCTTCGTTGTTCCATTGATCGGCTGATCGGATTACAAAGGGGCTGAGGTGTAGATGCCAGGATAGAAAGAGAGAGTCCTGCCTCAATGCTTGAGTCCCCATGGCAGGGATTTCTCCCCGGAAGGGAAGACATAGAGTTGTGACCCAAGAAGAAGGAACTGAACTGAACGGAGGTGTGCCTGGCAACTTTTAAGTTCAGGCAAAAGTAAACACCCATCCATGGGAAGTTGGCGAATGACAGTGCGAGGGTCTTTTGGCGGGAGGAGTTCCTTTGTGTCACCAGACCACCTGATTTGCATCTTGATAGTTTGAATGAGATTGTGTAACTTTTGCCCAAAGGTGTGATGAAACCATACACTGCACATTAAAGTCATGTACTATACATCATCAGTTCAGAAATGGAAAGAGAATTACGTGGATACCAAACATGCCAGGTACTGTACAATTTCACAAGGGTTAGACACAAAAAGCAACAAAAACTCTACTAGTGTACAGTTTTGTCATGATTATGACTTTGTGCTTGCACAATGGTGACTGTGAGCCTACACACAAACTCAGGAATACGCTATTTACAGTCTGACTATGGTTTTTCTAGCTTGAATGTAAATGTCCTTTTAGGAGTGGAGTCCATGTGTGTGTGTGTGTGTGTGTGTGTATGTGTGTGTTCATGGGTGAAAGTGGGGGCGTAATGGGTGAAAGTGGGGGCCACCCCACTTTTTGCGCTCGTTAAGTAAGTACTTTTTGAAAATGAGTACCTACTTATTGAGTATGCGGTTTCGAACGCAGCCTGCGTCACCTAGACGGCCATTAGTGCAAGACCACAGAAACCTGATGACCTGATGAGTCCTCTGCATCTGACTTGCTGCAACATGGATCAACTGCTGGTTTGTCTGGCCAGAGGAGAACTGGTCCCCCGACTGAGCCTGGGTTCCTTGCCACTGTAGCCTCTGGCTTGCTTAGTTGGGGACACTTAATTTCCAGCTATATCATATACTATTTGAACTGAACTGAGCTGGATGATGACATCACTGAATTAAATGATGAAGTGCCTTTAACTGAAAATTGATTGTTTAATGTTGTTTTGCATTATTGACACACTACTGTCTTATTTAATACTGTGAAGTTGCTTTGACACAACCTGTATAGTTAAAAACGCTATATAAATAAAGGTCACTTGACATCATTAACAGGAAGTGACATCATTTAAGCCTTCCGAACAACATTGTGAGCAGACACAAGCAGGTTACCACCTTCTTTTATAACTATAACTTATTAATGTTGTGATATTGTGGTGGTCAAGCTTAACGACTCAACCTTGTTACATCAAATAAAGATAGAAAACTATTACTTGTAAAAATGATCTTTGATATTTCAACAGTATACATGATTTCTTAATATCATGCAAACCATGTGCTCTCCTGTTATTCACTGAGCAGTGGCCATTTAGAGCAAAAAATCACAACCCCATCACACTCAACCCTGTTACTTATTTGATCATAACAGGGTTGTGAGATGAAGTTATCCAGTAACTTAAATTAATTATTATATATGTTGAATGTAATGTCCATGTTAAAGCTGTGTGTGTGTGTGTGTGTGTGTGTGTGTGTGTGTGTGTGTGTGTGTGTGTGTGTGTGTGTGTGTGCATGTGTGTTCTACCTAGATTTTCACATCTCAGTGTTAAGCAATTCAGTTGACTGTGAGCGCTGACTGAATTTTGACCACAATATAGCACTAAGCCTGTTTTCAAAAGTTTCAAATGACATGATGTTTGTCTGTTAATGCAGGAAAGTGTGCAATGCTAGCTCTTATAGTCTTTTTGCTAAAACAAATGTGTTTGGATTAAAGATGCATGTTGTTGTGTTACTTTTACAAGTTTGTACTAAATGTAACAAAAATCATAATGGAAAGTAGAGCATTTT